>JAJHZJ010000851.1:30000-775470 GCA_023548195.1 Bettongia penicillata ogilbyi | reverse complement strand
CCGTTTTTCATACTTTTCTTGCATGTCTCTCATTTCTCTTCCCAGCTTTTTCTCCACCTGTCTAACTTGCTTTTCAAAATCCTTTTTTAGCTCTTCCAAGGCCTGAGCCCACTTGACATCCCCCTGGGGTGTCTGGGGTACTGAGGCCCCGCCCTCCACATCTTTCCCCAATGGCGAGAATACGTCCTCGTCCTCGTCATCAGATCCGAATGTTGGGATCATTTGCATTTGTTGGAAAAAACTCTCTATAGTCTTATTTTTCTTCCCTTTTCTAGGCATTTTCCCAGCCAGTTATTTGACTTCTGAGATTCCTGTCCACCCCCGCCTAGATCCGCCCAGCTAGTGCTTGGGCTCTGAGATTCAAATGCGCCGCCCAGCTGCTAATCAAAGTGACCTTTGGTTCTGGTGCTGGGGTGGGGGCAGGGCCGCCTCCCAGGCTCAGCCTCCTCAGGGGCTTTATGCAGAGACCTTCAGGAACGGAGTGGGTGGGGGGGGGCGCCTCCCAGGCTCAGCTCCCTCAGGGGCTTTATGCAGAGGCCTTGAGTAATAGAGCGGAGTGGGGCAGGTCCGTCTCACAGGCTCAGCTCCCTCAGGTTGTTTATGCAGAGACCTTCCGTAATGAGGATCCTGCCTGCTGCTGAGGGAGTCCGGGGTGACTGCCGCCGCTGCCTCCGCTGCCGCCCACGCCTCTGCCTCCACCACTTCCTGCTCCTGTCTCTGCCGCCGCCGCTTCTTCCCGAGGGGGCCCGAGTCACGGAGACACTCCGCTCCCCTCCTCCAGCCCAGCCTCTCTCACTGACGTGTAGCTTCTGTGGGCAGAGGGACTTTCCCAGCTGCTGGAGCTTCCGTCCCTGAAGCCTGCTCGGGTCAGCTTCTCTGGGGCCGTGGCCAGGGCAGCGCTGGGGGTGGGGTCCGCTTTCCGGGGCGCGACGGACCCTGGGGCCGGGTCTCCAGGGCTCTCTGGCACGGAAATCTCTTCCACTCCATTTCTGTACCCCTTTCAGTGGTCCAGAAGTTATGCGGATCTCTTTTTACATTAATTCTATGTGCTGTGGGTTGGAGCTCGTAAACTTGCGTCCTTCTACTCCACCATCTTGGCTCCGCCCTCCATAGTTCTTTCTCTGGATGTGGGTGGCATTTTCCATCATGAGTTTTTTGGAATTGTCTTAGATCCTTGAATTGCTCAGAAGAGTAACAAAGTCGGTCATCACACAATGTTACTGTTACTGTAGCACTTTGGTCTTAACAGATACTGTTGATATTCTTGTTGTAGAGTCACTTCAGTGTCCGATTCTTTGTGGTCCTATTTAGGGGTATTCTTGACAGAGATACTGGAGTAGTTTTCGGTTTTTTTCTTCTCCTCTTTTTCCACATGAGGAAACGAAGGCAAACAGGATTAAATGACTTGCCCAGAGTCACACAGTTAGTACGTGTATGAGATCAGATTTGAATTCAGCAAGATGAGTCTTCCTTGACTTCAGTCCTAGCACTCTATCCACTGTACCACCTCAAGGAAAACATCATCTAAATAAACTAAATTGGGTGCAAAGCTAATAGAACAAGCAAATTTTATAATACTTAGGTATTTGTTTTCAAATGTCATCTGGTGGCCCAGTAACATACATCCTAGCAGATGGTGGGATGAACTTCTCTGTACTAATGAGAAAAATAAGAAGATGCCTTGGGCCTTAAGCTTATTTGATGCTGTACTCTCTCATATAGGAATTGAATGCAGCAATTTAAAGAAGCAATCTGAACCCAAAAGACCTCAGTTCAAATTCTGACTCTGACACTTGTTACATATGTGACCTTAGGTTCATTATTTCTCTTTTAGGGTACTACTTTCCTAATCCATAAAATGAGATTGCACTATTCCATAAGGTTTTTGGGAGTAAAGATCTGCAGAGGTCGCTGTGTAGAGCAGTTTGGATGAGTATTTTTCATATTCCCTTTCTTCACCCCTTGGGACCAGTAACTTTCTCTCTATTACCTGTAAAGAGGTGGGGGGGGAGGGATGAGTGGTGGTGGAGGGCGAGTGGAGATGGAGGGATCGAGTTGAGAAAGAAAATTTATAACTTTTCCTTCTTTCCCTTCCGCAAAGTAACCTGTGTTCTTAGAGATCAGATTAGTTAGCTCCAGAGAGTTTGGGTCTAGGGCAAAGGTCCTAGTTCTACATGGCTTCCCTTCTTTGCAAAGCTAGAAAAGGTTTAAAAACAGAGATTGTAAATAAAATTCATAAAGTGTTCCAAGCCCTCAGTCACTCTTTTACCATGCTAGGAAGGTGGTTTCCCACCCAGCTGAATTTGGTATAATCAATTTTCCTTATGGTTCACCACTGCTATCTTTATCACATGCCTATAAGCAAAAAACATAAACTCAGGATGCAATTTAAATTATCTTTATCTAGTAAACCATTATTTTTGAGGGAAAAAGTAAAGAACCAGTAAGCAAAATTCAAAATAGTAAAGAAACACTTAGCAATGAGTCATGCCACCTTTGCGTGCAACCAGTAAAACAGATTAGATTCATGGGTTGTTCCAGCTCTTCCTCTAAGGAGGCCTAATTCAGTCTCTCCCTGATGGAAAGGAAAAGACTTTAACAGTTACAAGCCTAAGAGCCAATCTCCTGAGAAGTATTCTCCATCTGCCACTGCTGCTGTTCTCTTTCCCAACTTTGTCTTTACAACACTCTTCCCTTGTATCTCTTTCCAGGGAGACTTAAAATTGCCGCTCCATGGAGACCACTTATTGTTTTCTTGATCTGGCAACAAATACAACCCACCGTGTCTTTGTCAGCTTGGGTCCTGTCTCCAGACCACATAGTGCCAAAAGTTATATGAGCTTTGTAAACCACTTAAGTGCAATATGAATTAATGATGAGAATGTGTACAAATATGACTGGACAAAGATTTTTGGCAAGATCCCAGTAATTCAAAGTGTAAATTCATAGTGTACAAAAGAATTATCTTGAATATAAAGTTAAGTGTGTTAAGATGATGAGAGTGGTAAAAAAAAAATAACCAAGTTGCTAAAGCGTTGATTGCTATCTGTACCATGGTAGCATCATGTGAGTTATATAATATCACCAGAGATTTAGCTAATATCTTATTGCCAATTTGGTTATTTTTATCTTGAAACATTTTCAGTGTGGAACAGTACTGTTATGTGACTTTCTTATGCCTTCTGCATTTGAATCTTTTGATCATTATCAACTGGAGCTTCAGGAGCTGTACTTGGAAGGAGTTAAATGGTCCTGTAGATAGAGTGCCAGGGCTGGAGTCAGGAAGACCTGAGTTCTAGTCTATCCCCAGATAGTAGCTTTGTGACCCTTTGAAAGTCACTTAAGCCTGTTTGCCTCAGTTTCCTCATCTGAAAAATGAGCTAGAGAAGGAAATGGCAAACCACTCCAGTGTTGTTGCCAGGAAACACGAAACAGGGTCATAAAGAGTTGGGCACAACTGAAAGGTATGAATGACAACAGGCCATTGACTAAGATCTTCACTCCCATAATTCCATGTCTTCACATGGCTATTGAGTTTTTGTCTTGCTCCCTCACATCATCCCAGATCACTCTTTTCTTTCCATCTCTTGCTGGGAGAACTGTATTCAAATAAATGCTATC
This sequence comes from Bettongia penicillata ogilbyi, assembly GCA_023548195.1. Lineage (NCBI taxonomy): Eukaryota > Metazoa > Chordata > Mammalia > Diprotodontia > Potoroidae > Bettongia > Bettongia penicillata. The sequence continues at coordinate 771,849 of JAJHZJ010000851.1, read as the reverse complement.
ACACCACAATCTGAATCCAGTGACCTGATATTCCTCAGGATGACTGGAAATGGCCTAGGATGCACTGGGACACCTAGGACCCTTTAGGGCAAGGCCGTTGCAGGTACTCACTTAGGGTGAGGCAACAGAATGGGCTTGTTTAAGAAGTCGCCAGGGCATGGCCCCTTTAAATGAGTTCAAAAAAAACAAAGACATCAGGCTGGGTGGGAAACAGCAACAGTTACTGTTGATAATCACTCTAAAGCTAGGAGGATTCAGGGGCCCGTTGGGGTCCCAGTTTCAGAGTGCAGTAGGTTTAGGGTTTTAGGAGAGAACAGGACAGGGGACAGGATGGGACAGGGGAAAGGGAAGGGAAGGAGCCAGTAAAACTCATGTCAACTGAGCAATTTTTGGCCATCCAAATTTACCTTCCTTTGGAGAGGAGAACGAATGGGAGGGGGAGGCAGACAGGAGAGGAAGAGGTGAGGTACCCAGCTAGCATTCAAACGGCTGCATCTACTCATAGGGTCATGTTCGTCCTTTGTTGGCGAAGACCATGCCATCAGAGAAATGATGACATGACTTTCACTTGACTTTGTTTTGAGTGAGGGAGGGCTGTACAGGTCACCATCCTAAAGGGCCCAAGGTCTCCCAGTGCATCCTGGGCTATTTCCAGTCATCCTGATGAATATCTGGTCACTGGATTCAGATGACTCTGGAGGAGAAGTGAGGCTGGTGACCTGCACAGCCCTCCCTCACTCAAAACAAAGTCAAGTACAAGTATGTCATCATTTCTCTGATGGCATGGTCTTCTTTGGCAACAAGGACAAACATGATCACACCACAAGAGAAGGCATGTCAGTGTGACTACCCTACTGTTCCACTCCCCATCTTTGTGACTTCTCACATTAAAACTCTTTTTCCTGGCCAATACTCCTGTATATATCTGATCTCCCCTATTAGAATGTTAGTTCCTTGAGGGTAGGTGTTTCTATTTTGTGTCTGTGTCTTCAGCACTGTGTCTGGCACATGGTAAGTGCTTTATAAATGCCTGTCATGATTGATTCATCTGTTTTAGCAAAGATTTTGATAAAGGCATAGAGAGCCTATGATGGATACAAAGAAAGAGCTAAGTTGCCACCAACATGAAGTAGTGACTCTCTCATTATCAGAAGTGTTCAAGCAGAGGTTAGATAGTCCTTTTTGAGAGATGTGTTGTAGAGAGAATTCAAACACTGGAACAGGGGTGGGACTAGGTGATTTCAAGCTCTGTTTCTCTTGCGTGGGTTAATTTTTAGTTTTTGCATAAGCTATGCTGTTTTCCCATGTTTAATGTAACTACTGAAGAGGACTGGATTGAGCCAAGTTTCCCCTCTTTACTTGTGTTACCATACCGTACCGTACCGTACCATACCGTACCATACCATACCATACCCCATGACTGGTGCATGAAAAATGCATAAAAAACTCCCACTTACAGAATGCATTTGAAATGGACAGCCTGTAGAATGTGGCCATTAGAATGTATATTTAGGAGAGAAAGGACATATGGAGGACAAAAAGTGGGATCTAGCATGAGCAAGAAGAGCAAAATGGCTGGATGGCCTTTGGGATAGGGCAAAGTTCCCACTTTACAAGTTTCCCATAAAAACAAAAGCCCATCCTGTTAATTCCAGCATTCTAATTGCAGTTGCCACAAATCAGGAAAACATGGAATACAATTATCTCTGAAGAATTAATAATGAGTATCACCCAAAAGGCCATGTTAAGGCACATGGCTGCAGCATATAACTGAAGAGGAACTTCAAAGAACAGGAGTAAAAGATGTCATCAAAATATTTCATAACAGGAGAAACAGAAGATGGAATAGTCATGTGGAAATTGTGAAGGATAATAGTGAAGGACACCCAGAGTCTTCCGTGGATATATTTGAAAGGTTGAGAGAAAGGAGAAGGAACAAGCATTTACTAAGCAGTTACTAATGTGCAAAACGCTTTACAAATAGTATCTCATTTGATCCTCACAACAAATCTAGGATGTAGGTACTATTACTGTGCTTATTTTCCAGTGGAGGAAATTCAGGTAAACTGAGATTAAGTGACTTGCCCAGGGTGGAATAGCTAGTAGGTATCTGGGGCTGGACTTGAACTTAGGTCTTCCTGACTCCAGGCTCAGTACTGTGCCACTTATCTGCCTAAAAATCAAGGAAGGTGATGCGGAGCTAAGTGAACAGAACTAGAACAATTTATTCAATAATAACATTAGAAAGACAAACAACTTTGAAAGACTTATGAACTCTGATCAATCAGAATTCTAGAAGACCAATGATGAGCCATGTTCCTGATCTCCTGACAGGCGGTGATTGATTTAAAATATAGATCATAATAGGAGCTACTGCCCAGGCTTGTTCTGAGGATCAAATGAGATAATATTTGTAAAGCACTTAGCACAGTTCTTGGCACATAGTAGAGGCTTCATAAATGGGCAGAGTACATTTTTTGGACGTAGCCAGTATAGCTGTAGTTGGCTATCCATCCTTGTTCCAAAAATGTAGTTGTTTATTCGTTTGTTTTTTCTCAATTGGCTAAAGAGAAGTAGCAAAGAAAGAAAATAACATAAAAAAGAAAGGAAAGACCCTGTGGTGTTGGGTGACTCTCTGTGTGACTCTTATGGGAGGACATGGACAACAGTACACATGATGGCCAGGAATCTGCAGATTGTGACCTGAATCATTGGGGTGAAGTCCCAAAGGGATGAAATCCAAGATCCATGTGAGCATCTTTGAGTTACCTTGAGTCAGTCACTTATCTTCGTGGGTTTCAGTTTCCTTCTATGAAAAATAAAAGGGTTGTGGCAGATATCACCAACTTTAAAATTCTCTGATTTTATGAAACAAATAGGAAAAAAGTCTTTTAAATAAAGATTATCCTTTCAACAGGGATGTGGATTTTTAAAAAATTTCATCATTTCAAGTAGGCTTCATGAATAGGATTCTTTATAGAATTATCTAAAGCCAAGCATTGATTTATTTGAAAACAAAGGGTTTCTTTTGAGTGTAGTTTAGCCTGGCAATGCCATGAATCCAAGAATTATTCTACATTAATTAGAGAACAGTAATGCAGTTGTGCCTACGTTTAGAGCCCCAAATAAGCTTTTCACCCAAGATTCAATCTGGGGGAAGAAGTACTTCTAATTTAATGCACAAAAGCTCCAAAGCTTTCTGAGGTTTTTCCTTACTGGAATCAATGTGAAAAGTAGATGTGAAATATGATCTAGAGGATGTTATAGAAATATGAGTTGATTTTTGAAGTATTGGCTTCCATATCTGTACATCCCACTGATTGTGAGCTGAAAGTTGATATGTTTTAAATTGTGTCTTATAGTTTTAATTTAACTCAAATGTTTATTAAGTATCTACTGTGAAAGATATTACATTCACTTATGTGTTTTAAGATCACCAAAATTCTGGTGGGATGTCTGAATGTCAGAGGAATGGATTGTTGAGTGATAATTGGCCAATCATATCTTGGCAACCAGGTGGCACAATGTGTAGAACACTGGCCCTGAACTTGAGTCCAGGAAGACTTGAGTTCAGATTTAATCTCAAACAGGTAATAGCTGTGTGGGCAAATCACTAAACTTCTGTCTGCCTCAGTTTCCTCAAGTGTAAAATGATCATCATAATAATAGCTGTTTCCCAGGGTTGTGAGGATCAAATGAGCTAATATTTGTAAAGTACTTAGCACAGTTCCTGGCACATAGTAGGGTCTTAATAAGTGCTTACCTCCCTCCCTTCCTAATGTAACTTACACATTGGCTTAAAGTTTTCTGAGATCAAGAGAGATCTCTAAATTTCCTGATTTTCCCCTCCCCTCCCATCATTTTGAACCAGACTATTAATGTCCTTTTAACACAGTTCTGTGTAGGTCTTATTAAATTTCAGTTTTAGAAGGAGGGAAAAGTGGAAAATTTGTTGCAAAACAACAATTTAGGTAATAGATGATGTCTATGAGTCACTCTGGTTTCTTGTGCAAGTAGAAGTCATATTCAAGCTTGCACACTTCTCAAAAATGACAGATTCGCCAAAGCCTCAGTGAAAAAAAATATCTGTATTGTAACGTCTTTGCTTTCTAATCACCTATACTTTCTAGTCATCAGAATCTTATCGTTTCTTGTTGATTTGCTAGTCTTAAATTGCAAATGACTTATTTTAAAATCCTACTTTTTAAAAAAAATCTTAATTTTAAGTAAAGGGAAATACAGATAATCTTGTGTTTTACAAGTAGTGAAATGGAGTCATAGAGAAGAACCAATGCTTGTGCGGAAGACAACCACCAGGAGTGTCTTCATGGACTATAGAAAATTTCATGTGAAGACCAGTTGAAGGAATTAGGGAGATCCAGAGAAGAAAAAACCTTTGTTTGAGGATGAGGTTGGGGAAAGGGGGGGATGATAGAAGTTTGCAAATAGTTTAAGGTCTGACTTTGGAAGAGACTTGCTTGGTGGCCACGTTAGGAAGAATGGGGAGAAGTTGAAGACAGGAAGATTTAGTCTTGATGTAAGGACAAGCTCCCTAAAATCTAAAAGTATAATCAGGTACCTTGGGACTTCTAATAGATTCCCCTTCCCTGTATTTAGGCAGAGGCTGGGTGATCACTTACTGGGTATGCCATACAGGGGATCCTTGGTCAGGAAAGGAATGCATTAGGAGACCTCAGATGTCTCTTCCGCAACCAGAATTCCATGAAATAGAACGTGTCTCCTACTTCTTCCAGATTTCAATTATTCATTTACCAGTAGCCCACCTCAGTAGACTCTTGACAGTTGTGATTGGCATTCTCCTCAAATCCTTATCCTGACCATCTGGTCACATTGTGAAGGCTTTACAAAAAAGATAGTACTCTTAAAGGACCATTTCAAGAGCTGGGAAGGTGCCATTGGTCTGTGCTAGTCTAGGCCCAGTTTTTACTGCTACATCATTACCTACTTCACTCATTCCCCTCTCTGATTTCCAGGATTTGCTTAACTTTAGAAATTGTTAGTGGGAGCAATAGGTATGATCTCTGCTTTGGGACATTGGTGTGGGGAAATGCCAGGGAACCAGGTTCTGTTCTGTATTCAACACTGTTAGGTGTTGTCTTAGGTCTGAACCTGAAAATCCAATTCGGTTCATAGACGTGTAATTACGTTCTGGCTTGTCCTGATTGTTTATGTTAAAATAATTACTTAGTTTATAATATTTGTCTGGAGCCACTATCTAAAACTTGTTACAGTAGGACATCATATTTCCTTAAAATTGTGACATGTGCTTTAAAATGAAGATTTCAAAGGTTACCAAGAACAAATCATGAGTAAGGGCCATGGAGAGGCACTGTAAGAGGAGATATGGGAAGCAGAACTTGTGTCTTAGATCTGATTCAAATTTAGGAAACAACATATTCTCAGCTGATGTGCTTTAATAGCCTTCCTTTTTTCTGTTTTTCAGTTTGATGATGACCTATTTTAAAGGACTTTTACATAGATTAATTACTCTTAGGCACTTCTAAAATGCAACACACTATATATAATTTATGTGTGGATAAAAGTGTTAATGAGTGTAAATGATATTAGTCATTCAGGTCAAACTTTTGCCTAAAGATGTTGGAAGGTCAAGAAAACTGTAAGCAAAGAAAAAATGTTCCTTTTTCCTGTTTATTTGACTTATTTCCTGGGGAAAAAAACCCTTTAAAATATTCAAAACAAATGTATTTCCCTTAAATATTTCCATATTCTCTTCTTTTACCCTCCACCTCCAGGCTTTCATATCATCCTTATTAATAAATGGGAATGTTCCTCATAGATAAATACCATGAAGATCATGTTCTGAGCAGGCCTGTATTTTTATATATATCACATTATCCTCAGAGTCCATACTGGGATGTCATCATATAGATAAGACTGACATATCTTTTTCGAATTGTAAATGCTATCATGTGAGACTCAGATTAAATCGTCAGTAGCACTTAAAGGAGGGGCAGATGATTTAGTTGGAGAGACAAAATGTATGCATGTAAAATAGCTAACTGGTAAATGTATGGCATATCTGATTACAGTCCATGTTATCTAGCACCTTTTTAGAACTTTAAGAGCCGCCATTTCAAATATTTTCATTTGAAATTTGTTTAAATGTTCAATATGTTTATTCTACTGTCATCTTCGTTTTATCATTAGGGAATCATCAGCCAGCCAACAGGCATTTATTTGCCAGCTGCCTTCTACGTACCAGATGCTAGGGATACAAGGACAAAGAAAGAAATGATCCCTACTCCCCAAGAGCATGGAGCGTTCCATGCAGGGAGATGTTATGTAGTCAGACTCATCATCCGTAAGCAGAACACTGGCCCTGGAGTCAGAAAGACAAACACTGGAGTTAGACACGTCGTAGCCATGTGACCTTGGGCAAGTCACTTAACTTCTGTTTGCCTCAGTCTCGTCAACTGTAAAAGAGGGATAATCATAACAGCTATCTTGCAAGATTGCTGTGAGGACAAACTATTTACAATGTGCTTAGCACAATGCCTGCATGTAATAGGCACTTAATGTATATTACCCCCTTCCTACTATGTGCTAGGTACTGCATAAATATAAATATGTAGGGTATAGGACTGGACCTGTAATTTCATTAATATAGAGAACTCCCAAGTGAGAAAAGTTCCTCTACTAATACAGGGATGTACACATCTTCTCTGTAATTTATGGTTACCTACAGTTGCCTAGGGTTAAACTTGCCCTGGTTCATGCAGTCAGTATATGTTAGGGGCATGACTTGAACCCAGGTTCTCCTGATTTTAAGACCAGGTCTCTGTACCCTGTACCACTGCTGCCTCTCAATATCCAAAATAAATTCAGGGTAATTTGGAGGGAAAACCCTAGCTTGGGGGTGGTCAGGAAAGGCCTTATGTAAAAGATGATTAGAGCTGAGCTTTGAAAGAAACTAGGGATTCTAAGACTTCAAGACTTAGAAGAGTATGTTCCAGCCATGGGGTACAGCCTGGGGAAAAGATGTGAACCTCCTTTTGGAGAAATAGCAGCAAATTTCATCAACTAGGAAAATTCAGAAGAAGGCTCTGATGACTAAGTTCTTAAAGAAGGGAGCTGCTTAAATCTTTGCTGAGCTGAAGTCCTAGTCCAGTGTTTTGGAGCTAAAGGAGGAGTTGCTGGAAATATGGGCACAATTTAGCTTTCAAGACTGGTTGCTGCAATTCCCACAGTAGCAACTTATGATGAAATGCCCCTGGGAAGTTGGAAACAACATTTCATTCTCAGCTCCAGTACTTTACCAATGAAGTAATCACAAAGACAGTTTCCTTCCATAATTTTAAAAAAAAAGTCATTTCATCACTTAGGCTTTAACCCTGAAACATTCCTCTTAAGCAAGCCAGTTAACTTTTACTTAGCCAGAATAGCTGATGATCAGTCATTTCCTGCTTTCCTAAGGAGTGGAAATCTGATGTAGTGGTAGCATGATGTGTCAGTGAAGTCCTGAAGACTTCATTGGGTTCAAACCCAGCCTCTGACACAGCCAGAGGGTGTGTAATTCCAGGCAAAAAATGCTTAATGTTTCTGTGCCCATGGCAACTGTTCAAGACTAAACTGCAGAGCAGGCAATGGTCTGCATTGGCAAAAGGAGTTTCCCATAGGAAATCAAAGGTTTGGTTTACTCTACTTCTTCCTCCCTCCCCCACTGAATCCCACAAGTCATATAAACACTAGTTATTATTATTATTACAGTTTACTACTACTACTACTACTACTACTACTACTACTACTACTACTACATTTGTGTTTTAAAAGTACAGAGCAACAAATATCAGAGTGGTCAATAAAGAAATAAAAATAACAGCATTTAATTGTTTAGCATAAATTTATCGTGAACCTAGTGGGAGCAGCTGTCTGATTTTTCTCCACCTTTGCTCAGCAGCACATGTATCGGAACACAGGCAGTGGATGATCAAAATGATTCAAAGAGAATGATCCAGAGATGAACCTTGGCAGGGCATGACCAGCAAAATGACAAGGAGGTTAGGCACTCTAAAGAAGAGGACAAAGTAGAGTTTAATTCGTTCACCAAGGGGTCCAGATAGGAAAAAAAGGAGAAACTAGTTTATAAAAGGGAGAATTGAGGGGTCAAAGAGTGTGCGTGAAGACCATAGTTTGGTAAGGGAAGACAGAGGGAATTGTGGATAGCCAGCAGCTTATGGTCAGATAATTCTTGAATATGAAAGTGGTATATTTGTAGGTGAGAGCAAGAAAAAGAATCTGACCTTCTTTGTGTGTGGCTGAGGGTGGGGTGGAGAAGTAATTCATGGGAAATGAGTAGGTCGAGTGTTTGATGGAAAGTTAGTATAAGTTGTTAAGTCTCCTAGTATCAGGACAGGAGTTAGAAAGGAAAGAAAAAATAGTAAAAGATGTCCCAAACTCATTGAAGAGGAAAGGAGAGTGACCTGGAAGTTTGGAGACAATAACTACAAGAATTTTGATTGAGTGATAGAGATGAATCTCAAAAGAGAGATTATTGAGTAATGGAGGTAGGGCTTGCATGTGGTAATGGAGAACAAGGAGTATTCTAACTTTCCTCCCTCAATCAGTGAGCTGAGAAGAATGAATGAAGGTGCACCCTATACTGCAGGAGTGGCCAGAGAGTACATGTCATCAGAGAAGAGCCAGAGTAATAGCTAGTATATGGAAGGAGTGGGAGAAGAAAAGATTTGGAATAAAGGGAAGTTTGTTTAGACATTCCAGAGGGCACAGTAGAAATGGGAGGGTGTGTTTGGTTTGAATTGGGGGATAAAAGGTTGAAGGGGATGGGACTAAGGAATCAGGTGGTAGGGATAAGGGATGGGGTTTGGATGATAAGCTACGGGGGTTCAGAATCACTAGGTTGTGTAAGCTATGACTCAGCCTACCAACATTCATAGGATCATAGACTAACCCAGGAGTAGTGGTGTTATGCTGTGCTAGGTGAGCAGGGTTGTCCCTCCTTATTTGCTTCAACTTAGACCACTCCTTCAGCTCCTTTGCTTAAGTGTGGGTTTCCTTCCAATCACTCCCTTGATTCTTCTTCTCCTGGAGAGAGACTTTTCCTTTCACACTTGCCCAGGATAGTAGCCAAGCCTCCTGCTTCCTAGTGCTAGCCAGGTAGTCACAGCAATCCCTAGCCAAACTGCCATCTCATTTGACTAGAAAGACATGGGTCTAAGTTTTTCTCTTTGATCTTAGGAGTTGTAACTACTTCTATTTCTACAGCTGGAGCCTCCAGTCAGAGGAAATTCCTTTGGTGTTGCAACTGTAAATCTGTCTTTGTTTCCTTGGATCTTATGGCCTCTCTTTGCTCCACATGTTTAAGGATACACAGAGATGGGCAATGCAATTAGGAAAGACAAATTCTTAAGATGGAACTGACCTAGCGTGAAAAAGCCTAACCTTCTCTCCCATCCATGTCAAGCCAGCCTTATGCTTACTAGCTTATAGATTCATGAGGTAGTTAGCAAACATTTATTAGAAGTGCTTACTTTGTGTCAGTCACTGTGCAAAGGTCTGGGGATACAAAGAAAGGCAAGACCATGATCCTTGTTCTTAAGCTCACATTTCTTGATGTGGGAGACATGAAAATAATTATAAACAAAATACATACAGGGAAAATTCAAGATAATTTCCAGGGGAAAAGCACTAAGAGTGGAGGGTGGGGTTGAGGACCCAGGAAAGGGTGAAGGTAAAAATTTTACCGACTGTTGAAGGAAGCCAGGAGATGTCAGTGAAAATAAAGATCATTCAAGGTCTACTGCAGCTTTCCTCTCTCCTGGTTGATGACATAAATCCCAATTAAATTAGCAACCCCTCCACTCTGCTCTGGAACCAGCATGCTTGCTTCTCTCTTGAAAGGCTTCAGCTGTCTCCATCATCCTTTAGGATGGGAAGGGTCATGCTGCAAGTCACAGCTCCTGAATCACAGGTTCAGGGTTTTCAGGGTTGGTCCCTGAAGTATCCAGATGTTGTAGGAGCAGTATCTTAACCCTTCCCCTCATGCAGCTTAGGCTTGTTTTTCTTGAGATATTCCCCTAAACTTTGCTGACTTAGAGGACTAAGGGTTCAGACTATTGACATCATTCCCTCACCATCTGATTATGTATTAGCCAGGAGAAGCTAAAGGGCTATCAGTTGCTTGGCTGGTGGACTGAGAAGAGAGATTCGTTCAAGATGAACTAACTCAAGAGGGGTTAAATGCCTAACCTTGTTGAATATCCTTCTCCTCTTATGGCTAAGTAGATATATTTTTGTTAACTGTTTAATGACTTCTGAATGTCTCATTTTATTCCTGGAACACCAGGATAGAATCACCCAGGGTGATTTCTTTCCTGACCATCAGGTATTCACATGTCTTTGGTAACATCAGAAGGTACTACCATAGGATTGTTACATATAGAGAGCATTTAGAGACCATCTAAAACCAACCCTTCATATTACAGACAAAGCAATTGATGCCCTAGGGAATTTTGAATGATTTGCCCAAGGTAATACAAGTAGAATCAGAAATAGGGTTTGAACCCAGGTCCTCTAATTTGTACAGTTTCTCATCTTACTTTATCAGACTGTAAGCATTTTGTAGATGGCAGTGGTGTTTTATGTCTTCACATAGTCCCTGAACACAGAAGCTCAACAAATACTTGCTGTTTAATTAAGGACTAAACTGTAACATTTTAGCATTATAAATTCTAGAGTGGAATGCTACAATACAGATTTTTTCTTTGTTATTAAATGAAAATACAAGTTGCTGTATTTTTTTAAAAAATTGGCTAGCTATATTATGGCTGAATAGGACAATTAAAGGTGATTTCTACCTTCCCACAAATGATAGAATTGTTCCTCTGTACTAGACTTTCCCATCTTCTTTCTCCCTCTCTAAGATTTATATAGTATAGATGGATTCAAACCATGATCTCAGCATTGAACTTCCATGCTGGCAATAGGGAATATGAATTTAAATACATTTAAGCTGCTCAAGTCAAGTTATACTGGACCTGCACGTAGTTCTATTAGGAAAAATCGGTATGAATAAAATGTCCCTCCACTGGTTCACTCAGCTTCATATTTTAGCATATACTGCTCTGTTTTGATTTATGGAATTTAACTTTGTGAAGCCAAAGGCAAAACCAAGATATAACCCAATTAAATTGAGTCAACGGAAAGAGTGCCACAATTCCCTAAGATATTACCATTAAAATATTAATGTTAGGAAAAGATAGGTGTAGTGTTAAACTGAGAAGTATGCTTTCCCAACAGTAAGATGAGAAAACTAGAAGTATCTCTGGTAAGTGTTTGATAGCTGACAAATGTAAGGAATTAACAGAGATATATAAAACCAGTAATTGTTCCCTTATGGATAACAAGTCAAAAGAGACGATCGAGCAGTTATCAAAGGGACTTAAATTAATTAATAATCGTATGAAAGATTGCTCCAAATCACATAAAAGAAATGCAAATTAAAGCAACCTTGAGGTTTCTCCTTACTCCCAGCAAATTTGTAAATACAAAAGATGGAAATGGCTTTTGTTAAAGGGGTATATAAGGATTAGTCACTGACTCAGAGTTGATGAATCGGTCCAACCATTCTGGAAGGCAGTTTGGAATTATACTAAGGAAGTGACTAAAATTTCCCTATTCTTTGGTCTAAAGATTCCACTGCTAGACAATTACTCCAAGGAGGTCAAAGATAGAAGAAAAAAAGGTCCCATAAATACAGGAAAATATTTATGGCAGCAGAAGGAACTGGAAACAAAGTAGATGTTCATCAAATGGAGAATGATTTAAACTGTGGCACAAGAATGTAATAGAATATTATTGTGCCATAAGACATTGAACTTATGGCAGTTTCAGAGTAGTTGCTGATCTTCATTGGTAAAGGAGGTTTTCTCATTGGGAGTTCAATGAAATCTCAGGTGCAGTCCCAAGCCCTCCTCCAAAAAAAATTTAATTCGAATCAATCAGTCATTCAACAAGGATTTATTAAGTTCCTGCTGAGTGCCAGGTCCTGTGCTAGATACTGGAGATACAAAGGCAAAATGAAACAGTCCCCGAAAGAAGTGGAGAGACATGTGTAAACAGATGGCCACGTGAAGTAACTAGAACCATGAAAACAATGTACACAATAAAAATGGAGAAAGTAACAGCAGCAGTAATAATTACAAAACTCCCAAAGTGAAGGCCAAGTAATTATAATGTCAAGCTTGACCCCCATAAAAATATGAGAAAATGCTCCTCCCTCTGTTCTTTGCAGAGATTGGGGAATATGGTTGGGGAATATGTCTATCTAATTAGTTTGATGCATTGATTAGATTTGGCTGAACCATCTTTTCCCTCTCTTTTGGGAGGGTTTCTTTCTTACAGATGGTGGCTTTCTAGATGGAAGAGGGAGGAATATACTTAGAAAAATGAAAATAAACACAAAAGATCAGCAAAAGGGTTATTTTTTAAATGCATGGTTTGCACTAAATGATTTTTTTTAATTTTATTTTTTAAAATTAATTTAAATTTTTAACATTCATTTCCACAAAATTTTGAGTTCCAAATTTTTTCCCCATCTCTCTCCTCCCCCCACTCTACAATGCCAAGCATTCTAATTACCCCTACCACCAATCTGCCCTCCCTTCTAACATCCCTGCCTTCCCTTATCCCCATCTTTTCTTTTGTCCTGTAGGGCAAGATAAATTTCTATACCCCATTACCTGTATTTCATATTTCCCAGTTGTATGCAAGAACAATACTCAACAGTTGCTAAAACTTTGAGTTCCAACTTCTCTTCCTTCCTCCCTCCCCACCCATCTCCATTGGGAAGGCAAGCAATTCAATATAGGCTATGTATGTGTAGTTTTGCAAATGACTTCTATGATAGTCATGTTGTATAAGACTTACTATATTTCCCTCCATCCTATCCTGCCCCCCATTGCTTCTATTCTCTCTTATGATCCTGTCCCTCCCCAAGAGTGTTGACTTCAAATTGCTCCCTCCTCCCATTGCCCTCCCTTCCATCATCCCCCCCACCCTGCTTATCCCCTTCTCCCAATTTCCTGTATTGTAAGATAGGTTTTCATACCAAAATGAGTGTGCATTTTATTCCTTCCTTTAGTCGAATATGATGAGAGTAAACTTCATGTTTTTCTTTCAGCTCCCTTCCTTTTCCCTCCACTAAAAAGCCTCCTACCTGCGTCTTCTATGAGAGATAATTTGCCCCATTTCATTTCTCCCTTTCTCCTCCCAATACATTTCTCTCTCACTGCTTAACTTCATTTTTTTAAGATATGATCCCATCCTATTCAGTTCACTCTGTGTTCTCTGTCTCTGTGTGTGCATGCACGTGTGTGTGTGTGTGTGTGTGTGTGTGTGTGTGTGTGTGTGTGTAATTCCACCAACTACCCAGATACTGAAAAGTTTCAAGAGTTACAAACATTGTCTTTCCATGTAGGAATGTAAGCAGTTCAACTTTAGTAAGTCCCTTATGACTTCTCTTTGCTGTTTACCTTTTCATGCTTCTTTTCATTCTTGTGTTTGAAAGTCAGATTTTCTTTTCAGGTCTGGTCTTTTCATCAAGAATGCTTGAAAGTCCTCTGTTTCATTAAAAGACCATATTTTCCCCTGAAGTATTATACTCAGTTTTGCTGGGTAGGTGATTCTTGGTTTTAGTCCTAGTTCTTTTGACTTCTGGAATATCCTATTCTGCGCCTTTCGATTCTTTAATGTAGAAGCTGCTAGATTGTGTTATCCTGATTGTATTTCCACAATACTGGAATTGTTTCTTTCTAGCTGCTTGCAATATTTTCTTCTTGACCAGGGAACTCTGGAATTTGGCCACAATGTTCCTAGGAGTTTCTCTTTTTGGATCTCTTTCAGGAGGTGATCTGTGGATTCCTTGAATACTTATTTTGTCCTCTGGTTCTAGAATATCAGGGCAGTTTTCCTTGATAATTTCATGAAAGATGATGTCTAGGCTCTTTTTTTGATCATGGCTTTCAGGTAGTCCCATAATTTTTAAATTGTCTCTCCTGGATCTCTTTTCCAGGTTAGTTGTTTTTCCAATGAGATATTTCACATTATCTTCCATTTTTTCATTCTTTTGGTTTTGTTTTGTGATTTCTTGGTTTCTCATAAAGTCATTAGCCTCCATCTGTTGCATTCTAATTTTGAGAGAACTATTTTCTTCAGTGAGTTGAACCTCCTTTTCCATTTGGCTAATTCTACTTTTGAAAGCATTCTTCTCTCCTTATTGGCTTTTTGAACCTCTTTTGTCAATTGAGCTAGCCTATTTTTAAAGGTGTTATTTTCTTCAGCATTTTTTTGTGTCTCCTTTAGCAAGTTGTTGACTCATTTTTTTTATTTTCTTGCATCTCTCTCATTTCTCTTCCCAATTTTTCCTCCACCTCTCTTACTTGACTTTCAAAATCCTTTTTGAGCTCTTCCATGGCCTGAAATCATTGAATATTTATTTTGGATACAGAAGCTTTGACTTTTATGTCTTTCCCTGATAGTAAGCATTGTTTCTTCCTCATCCAAAAAGGATGAGAGAAGATACCTGTTCACCAAGAAAGTAACCTTCTATAGTCTGATTTTTTTTCCATTTTTGGGCATTTTTCCAACCAGTTACTTGACTTTTGGGTCCATTGTCAAAAGTAGGGTTAGATCTCAGTTCCTCCAAGGTAGCACAGTCAGGTGTTTACACTGGTCTGGGAGCAACACAGAGTCTTTGCCCAGAATCTGTGAGTGGTAGGTTTCCTCTCCACAGCCACCTGGCCTCTAGTTGCACCAAGCCAGCACTGGGGGCTGAGATTCAGATGAGCTTCAGGGGCAGGGCCCCCATTCAGTGTGAGATAAAGATCAGCTGCTGAAATCCCCCAGGAGCATTAGTTGGGGGCATGGCCTCCACCCAGGGCTGAGGTCAGTGCCCCCAGGAGTTTTACGATCCAACAGTGGATGTGGGGTGCTGTGGGAGCTGCTGCAACCTGATGCAGCTTCTGCTGCCACCACCTGAGGCCAGAGCTATAGGAAGATTCCCCCCGACCTTTCTCTTCAGCTGAAAAAACCCTCTCGCTGACCTTTGGCACCTATGAGTTGAGGGATCTACAAACAGCCTCTCGCTGCTGGGGATTCTGCTCCCTGCTCAAGTCCTCCAAGGCCAAGGCTGGCATGGCCTCTGCTCCACCTCCAGTGCAACAGACCTTTCTGCTCAGCCTTTCAGGTCACCTTGGGCTGGACATCTCCTCCATGCGTTGTTGTGTGGCTTCTGCTGCTCTAGAGTTTATTGAGAGTCTTTCTTTACAGGTATTTTATGGGCTGTAGGGGAAGAGTTAGTGTATGTGCATCTTTCTGTTCCGCCATCTTGACTCCCTACTAAATGATTTCTTAAGTCCAGCTCTGAAATAGTCCTCTACCAACCTCAAATCCATCAAAATCATGCTCATTGTTCAGGGTCAAATTGAGATCCTACTGTTTTCATGAAACCTTCTCTGATCATCCCAGCCCAATACTATTTCCTTCCTTTGAATTCTGTTTGCATTTACTGTCTTAATAATGTATTTTGTACTCTAGATAATAATAGTAGGTAACATTTATATAGCAATTACTATCTGCCAGGCACTGTGCTAAATGCTTTAAAATTGTTATCACATTTGATCCTTGTGACAACTCTGGGAGGTAGCTGCCATTTTTAATTCCCATTTTACAGATGAGGAAATTAAATCAAATAGAGGTTAAATGACTTATTCAGGGTCAGCAAACTAAAAAGGCTGGATTTGAACTTAGTTCTTCCTGACTGCAGATCTTTTTCTCTCCCCTGTGCCACCTAGTTGCCAAGATTGTAACTTTCTAGGGTAGAAATCCCTGTCTGATACCCGTCTATCTTTTTTAATACCTTATATATCTTTTTATTCATAGTAAGTGATTAATACATTTGTTATTGAGTTGTTTCAATCGTGCCTGACTCTTCATGCTCCTGTCTGGGGTTTATTTTGGCAAGGACGCTGGAGTGGTTTGCCATTTCCTTCTCCAGTTCATTTTACAGGTGAGGAACTGAAGTAAATGGGTTAAACCTAGGGCCACACATGTCTGAAGCCAAATTTGAACTCAGGAAGATGAGTCTCTGATTCCAAGTCCAGCACTCTAAGCCACCGTGCCACCTCTAGCTACTAGCTACTAGCTAATCTAGTGATTAATAATCCATGTTGATTGATAGTTGCCTTGACCATCCAAAAGATACTAGCATTATATGTCTAAACTTAGGCGCTAACCTCTCTTGGTCACCTGGCATTGTGAGAATGTAAGGGTGTTTTTTTAATTAGCTAGATCTAGAACTTACTTTTAAGAATAGCTACTATTTATATTACACTTACTAAGTGCTAGGCATTGTGGTAAGCTAATAAATAACAATCATTATTTCATGTGATCTTCACAACAACCCTTCTAGGCACCCCAGAATCACTTGTTTCGTTCTGGTGTTCACTTGCATCTTAGAAAATATTTGAATAATGCTATACGGTTAGAAAGCCTTGGGACCATGGATTTAGAGCTAAAAAGTGACCTCACAGTTCTTCTAGTCTCACAGAGACAGAACTTGAATCCAGGTGCTCTGACTGCAGAACTAGTGTGTTTTCTGTTTATGGCACTAGCCTTGTCACATCATCTTCAATGTGATTGATTCGTTATTTCTTTAGAATAAATTTTACCACAATTTGTTTCTTCTTTCACAACATGACTAATATGGAAATGTTTTACAAGATTGCACATATATAACCTGATATAACCTGTGTCAAATTGCTTACCTTCTTAGGGAGGGGGAGGGAAGAGAGAGAGAGAAAAAATTTCAAACTCCAAATTTTATAAACAATGAATGTTAAAAATTATCTTTCCATGTAATTGGAAAAAATACTAATTAAAATAAAATTGATAAGATTGTTCAGTCTACAATGTAGTTCCAATTTTCCCCAATTCCATTAACCCTTGGAACTAGTCTTTTGTCTTCTGAGGCATCTTTTCTTAGTGCCAGTGTCTTGTGGGCTACCCATTGCTCTTGGCAACAGAGTTGTCATGTAGTGGAATGAACATTGGACTTGGAAGCAAAAGAAACTAGGATCTGAATCATGCCTTTGGGAAGGAGAAAAGAATAAACATTTATATGGTGCTTGCTGGGGGCAAGACACTATGCTAAGTGCTTTTACAAATACTATCCCCTTTGCTTCTGAGAGGTAAGTGCTGTTATTATTTCTGTTTTACAGTTGAGGAAACTGAGGCAAACATATTCAGTGACTTACCCAAGATCAGCCAGTAAGTATTCCGAGCCTCAGATTCTGCATATGTAAAGTGTGTTTACATACCAGTTATTATCAATATTTGCTTTTCACTTCCTAAATTTCTCCACTTAAATATGTACACTGGAAAGATGTGTTCCTAGCCTGTGGGTCTAGATCACAGGGATGTGGATCTTATTTTACTTTAAGGAACTTCTGATGTTGAAAATTGTTTATTGGTATCAATTGATGAATTAGTTAGTACTACAAAAGGGGCACAAAACAGAATGAGCTCTGGATTGGGAATTATCCTTTACTCTTAACCATTACAAAAAAGGAATCCTTCTAGCTGAAAGGGATTTCAGAGGTCATCCAATCTAATGGTTCCGTTTAGGGGTTTCTCAATGATGCTACAGGGGATTCATGCTGAAAAATTCTTTAATGACACTTCAAGCAATAAATAATTCCAGAACATTATGAGGAGCATATTAAGTTACTGTGAGGATTCATAACACATTTTTTTGTTGTTGTTGCAAGGGGAGCAGAGTTGCCAAACAAAAGATGTTGGGCATTATTGATCTGATTCACAGTCCTCCTCTCAAAGATGAAGCTACTAAGGCTCTGAAAACCAAGTAAACTACTATTCAGTGGCAGGATTGTGGCTAGAACTCACAGCTCCTGACTCTCAGTTCCATGTTTCTATTACTATTTTCATTCTGTTTCCCTCAAAAGCAATATATAGCTATATAGAAAATGAAGTAATAATTACATGTTTCATCAGTAATGTTTTAGGTCCCTTTAAGTGCTTAAAATCCATACTGACATATCATTATTATTATTTTAAATACTCATAAATCAAACTACTTTTTTCTCCTTTTCAGGAAACCATGACAACTTTAACGCAGAATTTAAGTCTTGCCTCTAACATCCCATATGTACTGTGTGATTTAGGCAAATTATTTAACCTCTCAGTTGCCCCAGGCAACTCAGTTTTTTTAATATTTTATTTTTCCCCAATTACATGTAAAAACAGTTTTAACATTCATAGTTTAAAGCTTTGAGTTTCAGATTCTCTCACTTCCTCATTTCCTTTCCCACTCCCTGAAACGGGAAGCAATTTGATATAGGCTATACATGCAAAACATATTTCCATATTAGTCATATTATGAAAGAAAACACAGACAAAAAAATACACTATGAAAAAAAATAAAGTGAAAAATAGTATACTTTGATCTGCCTTTAGACTCCATCAGTTCTTTCTCTCTAGGTGAATGACACTTTTAATCATAATTATCTTGGATTTTTGTGTTGCTGAGAATAGCTGTCATTCACAGTTGATCATTAAACAGTATTGCTATTACTGTGTACAATGTTCTCCTGGTTCTGCTCACCTCACTTTGTTCCAGTTCATGTATGTCTTTCCAGGTTTTTCTGAAGTCATCCTGCTTTTCATTTCTTATTGCACAATAGTATTCTGTTCCAATCATATACCACAACTTATCCAGCCATTCCCCAATTGATGGACATCCTCTCAATTTCCAATTCTTTGCCACCACTAAAGAACTACCATAAATATTTTTGTACAAATAGGTCTTCTCCCCCACCTTTTTTTTCTTATCTCTTTGGGATACCCAGGCAACTCCTTAAGATCAAGTACCAGAGGAAATGGCCTACTCCATTGGTGGGACAGTTTCCCCCTGAGGAGTTCCCTGTACTAATGGAATCATAGGGCAGACCAAAAACAAAAAAGAGTAATCTCTTATTGCTTGAATATTTATTTATAAACTGATGTTGTACCTCCTCTAACAAAGCCAGAAAGTAGCCAAGAAAATAAAGAGACATCACTGTTGTTTGGAAATGATAGAAACTGAGAAATTGTTTTCACAAGTTCCTCATGTGAAGCATATACTGTTTATAAAAATTCACACTTCTGAAAATTGTATTTTAGAAGGCATTATTAATGGAATTACAACAATATATTTTGATAAAATGATTAATGCAGAATTAAAACATTTCACTCCTCCAATGCACTTAAAATCTGATACTGCATTTAAGCTTTTTTTTTACTTAAACATAACTTTTCTGCCAGTCATAATAGAAAATCAACTGAGCATCAAGGAAACTTTCCTGCTATTGACATATAACATTGTATATGCAGATCTATAACCATTCAAATCACTCTCTGGACCTTATTTTCTTTTCTTTTTAAATTAAATTATTTTGTTTGTTTTCAGTGTTATATAATCACTTCCATATATCTTAGATTTTTTTCCCTCCCTACCCCTTCTTCCCCCACTCTCTGCTCCCTCCCAGAGACAGCATACAATTTTATATAGGTTCTATATATACATTCCTATTAAATACATTTTCACCTTAGTCATAGAAGAATTAAAATGAATGGGAGAAATCATAAAACAAAACAATACGAAAGAAAGTGGTACTTTGTTCTGCGATCGAATTCTATAATTCTTTCTCTGGACGTGGAAGGCATTTTGCCTCAAGAGTCAGTCCAGTGGGAATTTTTTAGGTCCTTGCATTGCTATGAAAGACTTAAGTCTGCCAGAAAAATTCCTTGCACTCTATGGTTGCTGTGCACAGAGTTCTCCTGGTTCTGCTCCCTTCACTCAGCAGCAGTTCATATAAGTCTTCCCAGGCCTCTCTGAAGTCTTCTTCATCATTTCTTACAGCACAGTAGTATTCCATTACATTCATATACCACAACTTATTCAGCCATTCCCTGATGGGCATCCCCTTGATTTCCAGTTCTTCACCACCACAAAGAGTGCTGCTAAATATTTTTGTAAATGTTGAGACCCTTTCCTATTTTTATGATCTCTTTGAGATACAACTCTAGAAGCAATATTGCTGGGTCAAAGGGTATGCACATTTTTGTAGTCCTTTGGGCATAGTTCCAAATTGCTCTCCAGAATGGTTGGATCAGCTCACAGCTCCACCAACAATGAATTAGTGTTCCAACTCTCCCACATCCTCTCCAACATTTGTCTTCTTCCTGTTTTCTTATGTTAGTCCATGTGGTAGGTGTGATGTGGACCTTATTTTCTTAGCCTGAAGTGGAGTAGGAAAGACAACCTGGTGACCCACGTTTCATAGGGATATACTCGGAAGGCTCTAGCAATAAGAGGGGTAGGGGATTTTATAGAGTCTCTTTTGGGTTACACAGAAAAGACTGAGGATAGCTCAGAACTCTTTCTACATGATTTTTTCAGAGGCAGACCAAGTTTCTAAGAATTCATTTACTATGCCTAATATGACATTTATGTGTAATGGCTATGTCAGCGTCCAGCAAACACTTAAATGCTGGTTTTTCAGATAGTCAAGAAGCTAAAAAAAAGTTCCATTTGAAATTATAGAATTATAAAGCTGAGAAGGACTTCTAATTTAATAAAATTATGCTAAATTATTTATAGAGATTTTCTAATTAATATCTCTTTCTACTAAATGGCTCTGATATTCAAGACCCAGCCAAAGAGAAGTTCCCAAGACATCCTTTTGAACTTTCTCTGTTTTCCCATTTGCTCAGATCTGACAGTCTGAATAAATTAGTGTGGGTTATGTGTCCTCTTTCTTTGGACCTTCACAGATTTGCATTTGAATTATTGAGAATTTGAGTAGTAATTTGTATTCCTTGTCTCATCTGCCAGTCTGAAAACTGGGTACTTAGGAAATTAATTTAAATGTAGGTTCTCCTTTGCTTACCATGCTAACCGACCTAAGCAAAACAACAAAAAAATAGTAAACATAGGATTGGGACAAAGTGCGCATTTAAGTAACCAAAGAATCACTTCGGTTACATTCGTGAATGAGGACAGCCCTTTCACTTCCTTCTAGAGTAGTTTGGGACTCGAGCTTGTGAGCTCCGTAGTGAATGTCCAGCCAGGAGTTACTCCTGGATGGTCCCAGAGCTAAAGATTAGTTCTGTGTGTGGTCTATAACTCATAATATCTCTCTCTAAGTGGCTCCAGGTTGTGCCATTTCCATATAGGGAGAAACATAAAATGAGGAGACTGCAGGAAAGGAGCTCTACACAGGTCACCTGTACTCCTGATACAGTGATTGCATTGTAATAACAGCAAACTGTCCTTCTTATATTTCTAAAAAAACATTCCATGCTCATTCTTCTTAGATTTTCAAAAAACACTGCATGCTCATTCCAGCTTCTGAGTCTTTGTTCCCTTTCACCCAAAATGCTCTCCCCACCTGACTGCCTGTTGAAATTGAAAGTTCAAATAAAGTCCCATGTCCCTCATGAGTCTTTGGACTTGTTGAACCCACATAATCAAGGGCAGTTCTGGGGATGATTAGTGGAGGTGTAGGGCTATCAGTTAGCATGTCCTTTCCAGAACAAAATTCCCACTAATCCCTTATATGCATTGTCTTCACCTAATACAATATAAATTTGTTGAGGGCAGTGCAACTACCTCTTTTATATTTGAATCCAGAGTACTTTCAATACTGTCAGCCTCAAAGTTTTTAATAAATATTTTTCATTTATTCAATCTACTCCCCCTTTTTACTAAATTCCTGTAACACTGTATGCAATGCACCACTATCATTTTGGCACAATTATAAACATTTTAAATTATTTTCTAGATTTTATATGTATGTTTATTTTCTTGCCAAGTAAATTGAAAATTCCTTGAGGGCAAGAACCTTGTCTTACTTTTCTTGTATCCCCCAAAGTAAGTGCCTAGTGCAGGTAGTCACATATTGCTAAGAGCACATTAGCAATTTTTGTAGCCTATTTAAGGTTTACAAAGTGCTTTACATATGTTATCTCATTTGATCTGTGCTAAACTAATAGGCAGCATGGTGTAGAAAAAATAAAATGAATTTGTCAGGAGACCTGGATTCAAATCCTAATTTTTACATATAATAGCTGTGTAACTATGAAAAAGTCACCTAACTTTTCTGGGCCTGTCTTCTCATCTCTTAAATAGGGGTCATGATATTTGCACCACTTACTCTCACCAGTAGTTGGTGCAGTGAATAGGGTTCTGTGCCTGGAGTCAGGAAGCCTCATCTTCCTGAGTTCAAATGTGACTTCAGACACTAGCCATGTAATGCTGGACAAGTCACCTGACTGTTTGCCTCAGTTTCCTCATATGGAAAATGAGCTAGAGAGGGAAGTGGCAAACCACTCCAGTATCTGCCAAGAAAACCCCAAATGGGATCACAAAGAGTCAGGCACAACTGAATAACAACACTCTCACAGGGCTTTTTTGGAGTTAAGAACTTTGTAAATTTAAAAAGCACAATAGAAGACAAATTATTTGTATCAGAAGGTCTTAACCTGGCACCTATACATTTTTTAGAATATTTGATTATCTATTTCAATATCACTGGTTTCTTTTGTGTACAGTCATTATTCTAAGAAAGGGTCCATAAGTTTGGTCAAATTGCCACAGAGGTCCATCATGAAGGGTCAAAAATCCCTGACCTAAATCATCAAGAAGGGAATTTAAGTATTTATATGTGCTTAAATTAAGTAATTTAAAGTCAGAAAGACTGGATTCTTTTTCTTTCTCTTCCTTCCCCTCTCCTTTGTGATTGGATATCATCTCTATATAATTATTACTCTGTGGAAGGAAAGAACCTCATGAGTTACAAATTCTACTGGAATAACTAGTATTATAAATCATTCCTGCTGTTCTGATTACAAAGGAGGAGAGCTTGAATGTTTTAAACTTCAGTAACAACTGAACTGAAAGTCAGATATTGAGAAAGGCACTGTTATAAATCAAGGTATTAATGCTGAACCCTGTAACCCAAAGTAAAAAGGATTGTACGTATCTATGACATAGTACGTTGTTTTATGAAAACAATGGCAAGTTTACCATGCTGTTAATATGCTGAACAAACATAATATAATTACACATGTACTCTCTCAAGGTATACATTAATGAAAATCAAAGTAGGTAGTATTCTAAATGGAATAAGATTAGCTGTAGATTAAAAAAATGACTTTAGAATGCCATAAAAATCTTTTTTGCATTATAAAATCCAAAGGCTGCATTGGTTTTGTTTGTGCAAAATCTTTTTAATTCTGTGTAACCCAAATTGTTCATTTATCTTTCAGTGACTAACTCTGTCCTTCATTCAGTTGTAACTCTCCCCTTATCCATAGGTTCAAAGTTAATTTCCTTGCTCCTATAATTTGCCAATGATGTCTCTTTACATGTAAGTCATATATCCAATTGGAGTTTATTTTGGTATACTTTGTGAAATGTTGATCCTTACCTAGTTTCTGCTAGAGTACTTTTTAGATTTTCATTAATTTTTTTTTGCTTGAATAGTGAGTTCTTCTTAAAGTAGCTGGGTTCTTTGAATTTTTCAGACTCTATACTATTTTGTTCATTTGCATATATATTCAAATACATAATCTGGTCTGCTGATTAACCTCTATTTTTAAAAATAATAAATTATTTTTAATGATTATTGCTTTGTTTTGTAGTTTGAGATCTGATATGGCAAGACTCACTTTCCTATCTTTTTTCATTTTTTTCCTTTGAGATTCTTGACCTTCGGTTCTTACAGATGAATTGTAATATTATTTTTTCTAGCTATATAAAATAATCCTTTGGTATGGGGTGGTATGGCACCAAATAAAATTATTTTAAATTAATTTATTGTAATTTTATTATGCCTACAATCTGCCTATAAACAGTAAATGCTTCTTTAATAATTAAGGTTTGTCTTTACTTCTGTAAAGAGTGTTTTATTGTTGTATTCACATAGTTGCTAGGTATGTCTTGGTAGGTAAGACTCTTAAAAAAGTAGTTATATTTGAATTTCTCCTTATATCTCTTCCTGCTGGGTTTTATTGGGAATAAATAGGAATATTGATGATTTATATGAACTTATTTTATATTCTGCAGCTATGCTGAATTTGTAAACTGTTTCAATTTATTTTCTAGTTGACTCTTTGGGATTCTTTAGATAGATTATATCTGCAAAGGGGTAGTTTTGTTACTTCTTTACCTATGTAAATCCCAAATGGAAATAACAAATTTCATTGCCAAACAATAATATCTGTAATAGTGTATGTAGAACACAATCTTAGTGGGAAAACCAAAACTTTCAAGAGTTGATGAAAACTTATTGAATGAAACATAAAGAGAAACAGTATGATTGCTTTTTTATCAAAATCATTGTAGACTTTACACAAAAAGGACCTAGCTCCATATAAAGTAGAATTAGTAACATGTATATAAAGTAACCTTTATATATAAGAATTATGTACTATTTATACATCATATTTAAGCCCTTTGGGTAGGTATGTTGTTCATAAGATCATAGATCTAAAACTAGAAGGGACTTTAAAGGTCATTGAATCCAACCGTCTCATTTTACAGATGAGGAAACAAGAGATTGAGATAGGCTAAATGATTTTTGTCCAGAGTATTCAGTTGTTGAGTCATTTTTCAGTCACATTTAACTCTTTGTGACCTCATTTGAGGTTTTCTTGGCAGAGATATTGGAGTGGTTTGCCATTTCCTTCTCCAGCTCATTTTACAGATGAGGCAATTGAGGCAAACTGTTAAATGACTGGCCTAGGGTCATGCAGCTGATTGGCCACAGTCGTACACATTGAAACTTCATTTTATCATGGTGATGTCATTTTGGTCCTCTTTGAGAAGGAAGGACAGACAGCAACCAACCAACCAACCATCCAAGGTGGAGGCCAGATTTGAACTCAGTTAGATGAGTTTTGCTTACTCTAGGCCAGGTACTTTAACCACTGGACCACTTAGTAGCGCCATCCAGAGTCATATAGGTATATTAATATCTGTGTATGGCAGGATTTGAATTTGGTTCTTCCAGACACCATTTTTTTATCCACTGAGACATCACTACCCTATAATCTCATTATGAAAGAAAATTGGGGATTCAGAAAAATCATTATTAATTATCATAATAATTAGTTTCAGACCCTGTCCTTATCCTTAAAAACAGCAGCACTCTTTTTTTGGGAGGGAGACAATTGGCATTAAATGACTTGCCCAGGGTCCCACAGCTAGTAAGTGTCTGAGATCAAATTTGAACTCAGGTCCTCCTGACTCCAGGGCTATTGCTTTATCCACTTTTCCACTTAGTAAACCCTCTTAAGAATACTTTAGAATTTAGGAAGGTATTAAATATTACCTGAAATCTGATTACGACATTTTTTAGGTCCCTTTGGACATCTTTTAATTCAGCAAATATTTTTAAGCACCTATTATGTTTAAGACACTATGTTAAACACAGGTGAAATAATTAGAGTTCTTGTCCTTGGGTAGCTTACAATCTGGTAGGGGAGATGAGATATATATACACACAAATAACTGATCTGATAACTATAATCTATATCACTATTGCTTCCCATTTGCCTCCATTTAATTTACTCATTAATTATGAGATATGCCCACTTTGTTGTTGCTTCATCTCTATCCTACTTCATCCAGATTTACTTCTAAAACCCTCTGGCTTTCGTCTTTCTTTGAATCCCCAGCTATTACCACAGTCCTTGGCACATAGTAAGTGCTTACTAGCTGTGCCCTTTTTTCAGTTACAGAACTTGTGTCAGATTCCATATCTGTGATCTATTTAATAATCTGTCATCTTTCTCTTAGAAATTCAAACATAGAAATGTTTTGTTATTTTGCATTTATATTTGAACATACTTCTTTTCATTGTTAATATCTTACCATTAGAATGTGAGGTCTTTGAAAACAGTGACTGTTTTTATTTTTTCTTTGAATCCCAGCGCTCGGCACAGAATCTGGCCATTGTAAATGCTTAATAAATGTTTGTGGTTTGATTCACTACCAGAATGTTGTCATTTTCCTTTCACATGTTTTTAAAATAAATTAGAATCTAGAAGTCATTCTAGGTGTCATTTATCATTCATGTAACCATGTATAAAGCATTTAAGCTCTGCAAGATCAAGATAATGATTTTTAAAAAATTTTTTTACAGTTTTGTGAGCATCAAATAAAATAAGACGTGTAAACGCGTCTTGTAAATTGATGAGTATTACACAAATTTAAGGTATCTTTTTTATTGTCTACTAGGGTCAAATTTCCTTGTTGAGTGTTTCAGTCATATCCAACTCTTCATGACCCCATAGAGGACTTTCTGATACTGGATTTGTTTGCTGTTTCTTTCTCCAGCTCATTTTACAGATGAGGAAACTGAGACAAACAGAGTCAAGTGATTTGCTTAGGGTCACACAGCTAGTGACTGAGGCTGGATTTGAACTCATGAAAGTGAGTCTGATTTCAATTTCAGTGCTCTATCCACTGTGCCACCTAGTTTCCCCAAATTTCCTTCCCCCAGCAAAAAAAAACCCAACAAAAAACCCTTCCAACAAAAAACAACCATAATTTCAGTTTTTCAATGAGAAGCAGTGGGGGTGAGATGTGGATCAATTTATGATACGGAAATTCACTTTATACCTATCAGCACTTTTTGGGGGCATCCCTTCTGTAAAATGTCAGATGCCTATATCCATTTATTAAAAATAATGCTTTACTTTTGTGTAGCACTCAGTAGTTTATCAGGTGTTTTTACATACAATATAATTTGAGCCTTACAACAACTCTGTAAGATAGGTAGGGCATGTGGGTATTTGTTGCTGTTGCTTTGCTGAGGAAGAGCCTGAAAGATGTTAAGTGACTTATTTGTCTAAGGTCACTCAGATGCTAAGTGGTAGAGTCAGAAGACTTTATCTGAAAAGGAATTCAATAATATAAACCATTGATATCAGATAGAAATGGGGCCACTCAACTGTACGTAAGGATGCCTATAGGCTACATATGGAACTAAGTTTTGAAATGTAATATTATCTGTTTTATTGAATTTTTATTTCTTTTACTAAATATTTCCCAGTTACATTTCAGTCTGGTTCTGGGGAACTCATAAAAGTGCTGTGGGTCCCTTGTGGTTTTCATGTTTGATGTCTCAGATTTAAACCAACTCCTCATTTTAGACAGGAGGAAGTAGAGACCCAGGTGGTTAAACATTGTGCCCAAGCTCATACTAGTTAGTGGCAAGGTCAGGATGAGAGACCAAGTTTAAGTTTCTTTCTCTTCATATTGTTGAAGGGCAGCCATGTGAAAGAGGAATTTGACAATTGTTTTGACTGGCAACAGAGAACAGAACTGAGAGTAATGGATGGAAGTTGCAAAGAGGCATTTTTTGGTCTGATACCAGTGAAAGCTTTCTGAAACTTAGAGCTATCCATACAATGCACGCACCATCCCACCCCACCCCCAGGGCTTTTAAAAGATTATTAGAGGTCTTCAAAGCAAAGACTGAATGACTTCAGAAGAGGATTTTGTTCAAGAGAATTACACTAAATGGCCTCTGAGATCACTTTTATTGTTTTTTCCTTCAGTTCCAGGTATCAGTTCATTGCCCTCTCCAGTATACTGTAACATTGTTTTGAGAGATGGTTTCAGACAGAACCTCAAAGTAGTTCGGTTGTTTTGGACTCCTCCTGAATCCCTTTGGGGTTTTCTTGGCGAAGATACTGGAGTAGTTTGTCATTTCCTTCTCCAGCTCAAATTCCAGATGGGGAAACTGAGGCAAACAGGCTTATAAGTGACCTGCGTAGAGTCAGAGATTCTGAGTGTCTGAGGCTGGATTTGAACTCAGGACGATGAGGTCTGATACCCTAACCACTACTTCACCTAGCTGCCCCTCAGAGAGGTAAGGAGGTCCTCAAGTAGGCCTAATAGATTCTGCTATTTACTAGATACACTTATTCTACCAAGTGTTTCCAGGTACAGTTAAGTTAATAGGAGGAATGTCCTAAACAGTATTAACGACCTTACAGGATCTCTTTTAAAGGGAAGGGACTCAGAATCAGTTATTTATTCTGGAACTTTTTTTTTTTAACTTTGGGGTTTGTGGTTTGGTTCAGTTTACTGAGAACTTACCTGAATTAGAAAGGGGAAAGTCCCACTACCTCATTTATATGACTCAATTATTAAGCATGAAAAAGCCCATTATTCTGAATGAAGCAAGGAACAAAGTTTTGTTTTGGGTTTTTTTTTTTTTTTACTATTAAATCAGTTTATTTTTAGTTTTCAACATTCACTACCACAAGATTTTCAGTTCCAAATTTTCTCCCCAGGAAAGGTATTTTTTAAAAGGTGAAAATGAGTGTCCAAAGCCCAGGGACTCCCCTTTGCAGACCTTTCGGCGTTACCTAATGTTCGCCACCGTTCAGGTCCCAGCTCAAAGCCCGTCCCCCGCAGGACCTCTGCGCTGTTCTGTGTGGAGCTGGCCTGGCGTGGGCTCCTCGAGGACAGGGGAGGTCTCCGGCCCAGGGCCCGGCGCGCAGTAGGCACTTGGTGTTCGCAAGTGGAATCACGACTAGCTGTCCTTTTCCCTTCACGTGGAAGCCCGAAGCACTGGGGGACCCCGGATCCTGTGGGCTTGCGCTTCTTTTCTTGCGCCGTCTTCCTCCCTTGGATCGTCGGCTCCTGGAGGGAAGGGTCCGACTTTGGCCTTTCCTTTTAAACCGCCCCCGTCCCCCGCGCCCAGCTCGGTGCTTGGCCCCGTAGCAGGCGCTTAAACGGTGTTTGCTGACTGACAGCCCGAGGACGGCTTGGTTTTTGACGGGTCTTTTTTCCCTTAGTCGCCAAGTTAAGGGCTTTGGTCGTCTTCCACTTCCCCTTGACTCTCTCCCTTCCTTTTGCCCCTGCGCTTGCCCCCTTCCCCCTCCCCTTTATGGACTCCGCTGCCCTTTTGGTTGTACCCTGCCCGGGGCCCCTCTCTTGGGCTGGGCTGCAGGGAAGTAACTCGCTGGGGGAGGGGAAGGGAAGAGGGGGCGGGGAGATGAAGCCCCCTCCCGATATGGGTGGGGGCGGGGCGCAGAGCCCCGGTGATTGGCTCCGGGCCGCTCGCTGGAGGGCGTGTCCCGCTTTGGGCCCCGCCCCTCCTGGATGGGGAGGTAGGCGGGAGGGCCGCCGGGGGCGGAGGGCGCTGGGCGGGAGCGCAGCCGGTCGCGGGCTGGATAAGCTTGGGGTCCGCTCTTCGTCTCGCCCGGGACGGGGTGGGAACTGCCGCTGCTGCCGCGGCCGCCCGCAGGTACGTGTCGGGAACCTGTCCGGAGAGGGCTGGACCCGCCGCGGAGCCTCCCCGGCAGGGGGGACAAGGGAGGGAGTCCGGAGGAGAGGCGGGGAGGGAGTCCGGAGGAGAGGCGAGGCGGGACGGGGCTACAGGTGGCGGTGGCCCCGCCGCCCTCGGCGCTGCGCTGGGGACCGCAGGGAACCTCGGGGCGGCGCGTCCGCACCCGTCCCGTCCGGCTGCCCTCAAACTCGGACGCCGGCGCCGGGAGCGGAGAGGAGGGAGGCGAGGCGCCCCGGAGGACGGGTCGCGGCGGAGCCGGGGGCGGGGTCCGCGGTCCCCTCGCATCCTCCTCGGGGAGCAGGGGGAGGGGAGCCGCCCCTTTGGGGTTTGGGGACCACGGTGTCCCCCGGGCACCGAAAAGGAGGCTTCTCTGACACAGATCGTACCGTAAAGTCACACGGCTGGTGGAACCTTTTCTCCAGAGCTTCCTTCGTACTGCGTACCCCGCTGCTGTCGTTTGTTTTCCCAGCACCTTGACGTCCCAATAACCGCTGCCCACTCATGTCCGACGGTTCATCCCCGAGGCTCCTGAGGTGGCCGAGGGATCGAGCGTTAGGGCTTGCTGTCTGGGAGTCCTGAGTGAAAACGCTTCCCTTTCATCTGCCTCGGCTCCCTCCTCTGTGAGGTGAGGATGGACATAACACCTACCTCCCAGGTGGCTGTGAAGATGAAGTGAGAAGATACTTGTGAAGTGCTTTGCGAATATTGCATGTTGTGTGATGCACAATTTTTGTTACATTAAATTATACAAATTTATACATGCATAAATTTGTCATATATGTTACAAATATATTATAAGTACTTGAAAGAAATTGAGAAAGTAAGAGTTCTCTGCCTCCCAGATCCAGGGAAGGAGGAGCCTTAATAATAACAACAGTCTGCCCTTTACACTGGATTTAGCCCATTCTAGTCCTTGAAAAAGATATTTTACTTAGTTTGTAATTCAGAAATGCAGAAAAAAGAGGTATGCAGAATTTGCAGTACCTTATGTCTAGACAAACTTTTTAGTTTATTCTGTTATTCCTAGGCTGTTAAAAATTTATTTTTTGCTTTGATTTTTTTTTTTGAAAGACGTATATAAAGGACCCTCATTTTGGAAGTGTCACCTTCGTAGACTTTGTACACATTTATTGTGTGTATGTGTGCAAGCATTTTTAAAATTTTTTGTTTTCACCAAGAGGTGCCTTCTTTCCTTCCTACCTTCCTCCCCCTTGTAAACAGAACCTATTACAGACTTCTATAGATAAGCAAAATAAATTCCTTCACCTACCAGGTCCCCTGCAAAAAAATGCCTGAATCTGCATTCTTGAGTCTTATCACTTCTCTATCAGGCGATGGGTAGTGTGTTTCATCATGAGGCCTCACGAATTGTGGTTGGTCATTGTGTTGATTAAAGTTCCTACATTTTTCAAAGTTGTTTTTCTTTATTGTTGATGTTATAGAAGTTGTTCTCCTGGTTCTGCTCCCTTCACTTTACGTCATCTAAATCTTCCCAAGCTTCTCTGAAACCGTCCCTTTCATCATCTTTTACAGTACAGTAGTATTCCATCACATTCATATATTGTAACTTGTTTATGCTCATTTGTTGGGCACCTCCTCAGTTTCCAATTCTTTGCCACCACAGAAAGATAATTAAGCCCCTCATGCGTGCCACTAGTGTGCCTGGGATATGAAAATAGGCAAACCCCGCCCCGATCTCACCCCCAACAATCAGATCTAATGGAAACAGACTGATTTATATTCCAGCATTTAGCACAATGCCTGGTATATCATAGGTACTTAAGTGTTTATTGGATGGGATTATTTCTGACAGTTCCTAAGAGTTTTGTGGACTGGTATGAATTCTCACATACTAGCCTGGAATACCAACTTACAAGGGAAGGCTTAGGTTTTGTAAACCTTTCTAATGGGCTTCTGGAACAGAAGGTTTTAAAGCTTTTTTTGCATATCATTGGACCTCTGGTAGTCTGGGGAAGCCTCTAGATCCCTGCTCTAAACAATATTTTTAACTATGTGAAATACATAGGATTACAAAGGAAACCAATTATATTAAAGTATCATTGTCAAAATATTTACAAGTTCGTTAAGCTCAGGCTAAGATCCCCTATTTCACAGATTGTAAGCAGTTGGCTCCAATTGCACATTTTACATTAAAATTGAAAATCAAGAACAGGTTGTTTAATGGATAAATGAAGATTATTAAATCGTGAGAAATCAATAACATAAAGAGGCTATGCTGTTTCAGAGATGTTTCTGTTAATTTAAAGCAGGAAATTTTTCTATTTGAGTTGCTTTTAGATCCAGTTTGAGTTGTGAAGAAACATCACTGGAAACAGCAGTCTACCTTCCTCTCTCTAAGTAAACTTGGATTTTCAAAATCCAAACCTATTTGAAGTTTCCCTTTTGACTCTTCTTCCCTTAAGCGGAGAGATGGTTGGTTTTAAAAAGTTTTACTAGAGAATTAAGGAGAAGATTAAAATAAAATAAGACAGAAAGAATGACTTGTCCTTCTTTACAGAGATTCTTTATTCTTCTAGTTTTTGTCAGTCAACTAGCATTTATTAAACACCAGCTAAGTTACTGGCACTGTGCCTTAAATGCTGGGGCTTTAGAGAAGGCCAAACAAACAAAAACAAATTTTAATCCCTGCTCTCATGGAGCTCACAGTTTAGTTTAATTCTATTTAAAAGTTTTTTCCCTACTCTTCCCTTGAAGAATTTCTGATGAATGAAACACCCATTATGGTAATTTACTGTTCAGTTGTTTTCAGTCGTGTCTTCAACTCTTCATGACTTCATTTGGGGTTTTTTGGCAAAGATACTGGAGTGGTTTGCCATTTCCTTCTCCAGCTCATTTTATAGATGAGGAAACTGAGGCAAACCGGGTGAAGTGACTTATCCAGGGTCACACAGCTTGTGTCTGAGGCCAAATGAACTCAAGATGAACCTTTCTGACTTGAGCCAGTGCTCTACCCACTGCGCCACCTAGCTGCTCTATTTAGTAGCTACAATCTCAGAAATAGCCCAATTTGCTAATTTTAGGAGAAGAAATTGAATGCCTAAGAAATGTGACATTGACTATCACTATGTAGAACTTGGTCTTGTACAATAAATACTTTGTAAAAGAAGATAATAGGTCTGCTCTTAATTTTAAAGATAATAATGTTTTTAATTGCTGATGGTCTTAGAGTGCTGTAGTTTTCTTCTCAGCCGCATCCTGCTTGGTCACTTAATTATGTGATTTGTAATTATTCTCTAACACCTATTATTTAAATCACAAAACTAAAAAATTGTCACGTAACTAATTACTTTGAGAACAAGATAAGCCCTTTTTCTAGTTTTATAGAACCATGTTCTTACAGTGCTTTGGTTATGCCTTATAGAAAATCATGATCACCTTACAAATTAAACCATCTGTTATACAGTATTTGGTGATCACTGGCTTATCTGTGATTTTTTTTCTTTGATATTTGGTGGGAAGGACCTTGGAGTCTAGCTGAAGTAATATTGTTGTAGTGACAAAATTAGAAGAAATAGGTTTTTTTTTTAAATTGTCACCAAATTCAAACACGTAGTATGTGGGATCTGCTTGGTTGTTAAAACTTGTTAAAGTAAGATTTGGGACAGCTGAGTTCAAATCCTGGCCCTTCTACTTAGAGTTGTGGGAGCTTAGGCAAATCATTTCACTGTTTTATTCCTCACTTTCCCTGTCTGCAAAAAGAGGGGTTTAAACTAGATATCCCTTTCAGCTCCAGATTTATGATCCTGTGAACTTCTATACCTATTCTTGTCCTCATTCCGCTCCTCTTTGCTTTCCCAATCCATTATACTCTCTTTTGCCTCTCACCATTTTTTACAGTCTTGATGTTACAATTATCCATTTCCACATTACAGTGCCCTCCACTCTCAGACTCCTTGCTCTCATTGCACCATCTCTGCTCATTCCCTTCCAAACTTTACGCCATGGATTGCATTCAACATTTGCCTTCTGGGTGCTACTGAAAGAAGTCCCACAGCTTTGTTGTCTGGGTCCACTGCAGATTCAATGTCTAATCTCAACTGATCCCTCACCAATGAATGGATGGCAATCCTCTTTGTCATTCTTGTCCCCACTGTGTATGTTTAAAACACCTATGCTATTTGCCAGGCTACCACAAGGTTCCTTAATTCATACTTTAATGAGAATATTGAGACCATCTGTCATAAGTTTTTCCCCATTTCTACAACCTCAGAGGTCTTCAATATCATCTCCCAATTTCCTTTCCTTTGCTTCAGTTTTAGAAGAAAAGACAGTTCTTCTAGCCAAATTCCCTTAATCCCACCCCCTCTTCTCTGTAATTTTCAATTTCCTTTCATTCAGTGTCCTTCCTTGATGCTTACAAAGGTGCCCATCCCTCACCTTCCTTAAAAATTCTTCTCTTGAGTCTGCCATTCCCTCAAGGTAGCATCCCTTCAAGGCCAAATTCCTAGAAAAAAGTGTCTACCCTTGATGCCTCTACTTCCTCACATCCAAGCCTTTGAATCCCAGAAACCAACTCATCCCTTTCTTGTTGGTGACCCCAGTTTAAGTCACCATTCTTAATTGCTATAACTGGTGGCCTTTTCCCAGTCATCCCTTCTTGACCTGTCTTTAACTCTTGAAACTAACCATTTACTATTCCTGGATACTCTTTTCCTCTTGGATTTTCCTGACATTGCTCTCTTCCTATTTATATATCTTCAGTGTTCTTCCATTTTTTTTTGTTTTGTTTTGATGGACCATCATATATGTCCTGTCCCTTACATTTGCGTGTACCCTAAGGCTTTCTCCTGGATTCTCCTTTTTTTCTCTCCTACGTTCAGTCTCATTAACTTTCATGGATTCACTTATCTCTATGCAGATGATTCCCAAATCTACATTTTCTCCCTCTCCCTCTCTCCTTCATATTTGCCTCCTGAGCATCCCACCTGCATCTCAAACTCAACATACCCCAAAATGAAATCATGGATTTTTCCCCCTAAAGCCCACCCCTTTCCCCTAACTTCTCTTTTTGTTGATTTCAGTTAACAAGCATTTTTGGAGCACTTATTATGTGCCAGGCACCATCCTCTTAATTGTCCAGACCCTCAACGTCAAATTGATCCTCAGTTCTTCAGTCTTCCTCTCCCTACCATATGGAATCAGTTTCCTGGTTCTTCCTCAACAACATCTCTCTAAGCTATCCCCATGTCTTTACTCATAAAAACCATCTCTCAACTGCTTATCCCACCCACTCTCTTTTGGCTACCCAGCTGCCAAACTGAGATTCCTCAAGTTTAGATCACTCCTCATTTCAGGGAACTTACTTGTCTCCCTGTTACCTTTAGGATAAAATGTGAACTCCTTTTGTTTTTGGCTGTAAAAGTCCTTTACTGTCTGTCTCTGATTTATCTTTCAACACTGATTTCATATTCTTCCCGTGAACTTTCTGTTCCAGCCAGGCTTGCCTACTCAATGTTCAGAATATGTAACATTCCATTTCCCACCTCTGTTCTTTTGTAGTAGCTGTCCTTCATGTTTGTATGATCTCTTTCCTGGAAAGTGTACATCAGTTTCATGATGGCATGTTTGCCTGGTTTCTGGATAATGGACAACGCTGTGTGCTTGGCTCCCATACTTTTTAGTATGATGTTTTCAGCCATGTTGACAGGCTTTCAATGAGGATGAACACGGCATCAAGGTCAACTACCGTACTGATGGCAAGTTCTTCATTTTGAAAAGGCTGCAAGCTAAGACCAAAGTGGAGGGAGTGTTGTTGGTACATGATTTTCTGTTTGCAGATGATTGTGCACTCGGTGCAGCTTCTGAAGCTGAGATGCAATAAAGTATGGATCAGTTCTCTGCTGCCTGTGCTAATTTTGTCCTGATAATTAACAAGAAAACCCAGGTGCTCCATCAGCCACCATTACACCATCCAGATGTGGAACCATCAGTTACAACAAATGGAGAAGTTTTGAATGCTGTAGATAAGTTCACTTACCTTGGTAGTGTACTTTCCAGGGATGTACACATTGACAATGAGGTTGATACATTCATTGCCAGAGCTAGCTCAGTGTTTGGGAGGCTCCAAAGAAAAGTTTGGGAGAGAAGAGGTATTAGACTGACTACCAAACTGAAGGTCTACAGAGCCTTCTTTGTTGTGCTGACCACCTTGTTATATGCTTGTGAAACACAGACAGTCTACCAGCACCATGCCAGGAAACTGAATCGCTTCCATTTGAGCTGTCTTAGGAAGATTCTGAGGATCACCTGTCAGCATAAGGTACCAGACATTGAAGTCCTTGCTTAAGCTGAACTGCCAAGTATTCAAACTATACTTCAGAGAGCACAACTCCAATGGGTTGGCCTGTTGTTTGAATGCAAAGTGTAAGCTTTCTGAGAACTCATATGGGGCAGGCAATCACATGGTGGCCAGAAGAAGCGATACAAGGACCACTCTCAAGGTCTCTCTCATGAACTTTGGATTTGACTGTACAACATGGAAGACACTTGCACAGGACTGCTCAGCATGACATACCTACATCAGAAAGGGTGCTGTGCTGTTTGAGCAAAGCTGAATTGAGACAGCACAAAGTAAACGGATGCACAATTTGGGATATCCACCCCAAATATTCACACAGACTATCTGTGGCTAACCTGTGGTAGAGTATTCTGAGCTCATATTGGTCTGATCAGCCACAGTCGGACACAATGAAACTGCACTTTATCATGATGATGTCATTTTGGTCCTCTTCGAAGATGAGAGATGACAACCAACCAACCAACAGCCATGATCTCTTTCCTCATCTTCACCTTTTGGATTGCTTGGCTACTTCATAATTCAGCTCGAGCCCTGCCTCTTGAAGAGAGGCCACTCCCAACCACTTAGAACTTCTTCCCCCGAGCCTAGTGCACATTTTGCCTGTTTGTGTAGTTTCTTGTGAATGTCAGTCAAATGTAAGCTTCTGGAGTTCAAGGACTATTTAATCAGTCAGTAAGTATTTATTAAATGCAAGTCACTTAACCCTGTTTGTCTCAGTTTCCTCATCTGTAAAATGAGCTGGAGAAGGAAATGGCAAACCCCTCCAGTATCTTTGCCAAGAAAACCCCAAATGGAGTCATGAAGGATTGGACACAACTGAAAACAACTGAACCAACAACAACAACGGGACTATAGCAAAAGAAATATCGATCTTAGAGATTAGGGCTTCATGGACAGACTTAGCTCAGTTCTTTTCTTGACAGGGTCATTAGACAGGTAGTTCAACAGTGTAACATCTAGATTTTAGCCAAGCATCTGACAAAAAGTTTCTCATTTTATTCTTGTGGAAAAGGTGGAAATAAGTGAACCTGAGTTTGAGGCATAACTGATTGAATAGACAGACTCCCAGAATAGTCATTAATATTTCATTGTCAGCTTGAAAAGAGGACCTATATTGGAATGCCCTATTCGTCTGTTCTTTGTTTTGTATACATTTTTGGTTTGCTTGGTATTTTTTAGCTGCCATTGGCATTGACATATTCATCAATTTTGCAGATAGCACAAAGCAACTAGGTGCAGTTAATACTTTGAATAACAGCATCAGTTAAAAAAAAAAGTTCTCGACAGGCTAGAATGTTGGACTCAACATGAGAGGGTGAAATTTAACAGTGATATGTTTCAATTTACATTTATGTTCAAGAAATCAACTCTATAAGGTATAAGATGAGGGAAAGATTTGACCCACTGAAATTTGTCAGAAAAATGGGGGTTTTAGTGAACTGCAGTCCTAATGAATTGATAGAGTAATATAGGAATCCAAAAAGGAAACATGATTTTTGGGCTGCATTAAGGAGTATTGCTTCTGGAAATAAGCAGTTGATACATGTGCTGATACAGAGTACTCTATACTGTGCCTGGGTCATTACTCATTGGGATATTATGTTCAGTTCTGGATACCATATTGGAGGAAGGACATTGATAAAAGGGAAGCATTCAGAGGAGGGAGCTGACAGGATTTTGAGATTATTTGAGCATCATTCAAAGAACTCAGTATGTTTAGTTTGAAGAGAAGAGGGAAATGATTATCTGTTGTCAAGAATTTGCATGTGGAGGAGGGACTGGGTTTGTTCTTTTTGGTTCCTGAGAGGAGGAGCAATGAGTAAAAGTGGTGAAGAGGCAGAGTCAGGCCCCCTGGAAGTTGCTTCCACCCTATTGGAAGTCTTCAGTCAAAGATTCACTAACCAGTTCTCCAGTGTATTGTAGAAGAAATCCTTGTTCATCAATGTGTTGGAGTAAATTGTATTTGAGATACCTTCTTACTCTGAAATGTTACATTTTGTGAGTTAGAAACGTGGGTTGCAATACCAGACCAAACACAAGTAGCCTAAGTATGGACAAGTCTTCATCTCTATGAGTTTCATTCATTGCCTTCATCTTTTAAATTATAGATAATATTTGCTGTCTCACAGGGTTGTTAGAAAGCATTTTGTATACATTAAAATGCTCTATTAAATTGTTTCAAAATAAATTTCAATTTAAATATGTAATTCTCCTCTTACCTGTGCTCTGAAAAACCTTTTATGATATGTGGCACTTGAGTCTTGTAAGAAAATATTTGTTTTGGAATGATGCTTTCCTGCATTTATGACCTTTGTATTTTGACAATTACATATTACAGAAGAGCAGAAAGTGTGTGGATGTATATTTAACCTTCTGAGTTTTCCAGCACTTGTTGTCATGTATGCTTTCTGACTTTACCAGCTTACTTTAATAGAGTGCTTCCTGCACGTCAGAAATTATGACTTGGCAGCATCTGACACACTCTCTTTGTAAATGTTCTTATTGATTCTGGTTTTTGGACTTTCTAAAAATGAGATATTAGTAGAACTTGTAAATATATGTATAGGAAAGACCCATTTTTGACAACTATTTGTCAGACCTTGTATTGAAAAAAGTCAAATGTTATTTCTAGGTAATATTCAGAAATATTGAATTTCACTGTGCCATTTGTCCTCTTGCTTATATTGTTGTAGCACTGGAAATGAAGGCAATACTTATTTTCCTTTTTCAACTCTTATAATTGTATATTCTCACTAATAAAGTCTCAGATATTTGTAAGTATCAAAATAAAGAAGACAATTGGAAAAAAATATAATTCTAAGCAATACATTTGAGTATTTGTGAGCAACCATAGATGTAAAAATTTTTTGGAGGACAGGGAGCCTGCCAATTCTCCACGGATAAAAATGACTTGGAAAACAATATGT
Organism: Bettongia penicillata ogilbyi; assembly: GCA_023548195.1. NCBI lineage: Eukaryota > Metazoa > Chordata > Mammalia > Diprotodontia > Potoroidae > Bettongia > Bettongia penicillata. The sequence goes on along the minus strand of JAJHZJ010000851.1, from coordinate 733,177 downwards.
TTAATTTACGAGGAATACTTTTTTATATATGAGTGACAAGATCCCTTACATAACATTTATACAGAATTTTAATTTGCTGTCTTTGAAAATATACTTTCCAGTGATAGTAAAACACATCACATGACTAAAAGTCTCACCCATTGAATTCCTTCAGTGTTACAAATAAGGAATTATATCTCTTACACATCCTTTTTTTTTTTTAAATTAACCTTTGACTAAAATTGCATTTTTTCTTTCCCTTTAATTTGAGAATAGTAGTGATTTTAGAATCTATCATTATTGTGGTTCTTGAGTAGTTGTGTGATTTCATTGGTGTAGGATAGCTCTTCTCTTCACCTGGGCAGGTAACAAACCCCACTCTTAGCTTTTCTTCATGTAGAACTCTTTGTCCATGGCTTCTCATAAATTCTTCAATGCCTTGGAGTTTTTCCTCTTTTCAGTATCTTAGGAGTGCCAGTATGCTCCACGAGCTGTCCATAAACAAACATACTTATGTTCATTCTCCGTATGGTGACTTGGTAATCTACTTTTTAGTGATAGGCATCTTCAGTATTATCTTTTATGCCACTAAGTGTTCATTATAACTTTAGAGTTAAAGAGGAACTTAGAGTTCAGCTAGTCCAGCCTCTTCATTTGTATATGAGGAATATGAGGAAACTGAAGTCTAGAGAGGTCACATGTGTTGCTCAGGGACCCAACATCTGGAATTTGAACTCAGATCCTTGACCCTACTTGAGCCATGGGAACCAGGTTCCAAGTATGCATGTTGTCAGTAATGGCTTCAGTCTACTTACACATCTTTCCAATGCCATTTGGATATTTGTGATTTCGTATGGATAGTGGTTAGACCTATGATACCATTTTTAGGGAATTCCCAGGAGAGAAAATTCCCTCCACCAGTGTAGGTTATCAGCCTCTCTGATGTCTTGCACAGGCTTGAGCATGAGGGTGACACAACCAGTATATTTCAGAGGTTTGCTTTGAAATCTGGGTCTTCTTGACTTCATGACTGACTTTCTATCAGCTATGCCATATTGCCTCTTGAGATTTTAGTTCTCCTAAAATTTAATATAGTTAGAATCTATCTGCTTGATAAAGTGGAAAGAGTACTTGGTAGGAGAGACATGGTTTGAATCTGCCTCTGACATTTCTGTCACTTTTGGGCAAGTCACTTAACCTCTTTAAACCTTAGTTTTCTTATCTGTAAAATGGGCATAGTAATACAGATACTCCCTCACAACTGATGTGAGGATCAAATGCTGTAATGTATGTGAGAAAGGGTTTTACAGACCTTAAGACACCATAAATGTCTACTGTTTTAGGGTATTAATCTAATTATTGATGTCAGATGTCATTTCCTTGATGAGTATTCTCTCATAGTAGGGAGACAAAGGAAGGAGTTGCTTTGTAGAGAAACTGAAAAGACCCAGTAGGCCCTGAAATCTGAAGAACAGTTGTCTTCCTTTTACCACTTTCCCAAGTACATAAGATCCTGTGTTTATTGCTAGGGTTTTCTTTATGTTTCTAGACCCTGTATAATGATATTCTATCTCACAAATCATGAAGTCCAGGACAAAGGTCAAGGGGTTCTCCTGATACCCTCCCAAACTTCACCTGGTTTTGTGCACCACCTTCTCTTATCATTTCCTCACTTTCTCAGGCCCTTGTTCTGTACTCAAGTGCATGCACCTTTGAATATGTTATTAGAGCTCTGTGTACCCAAGTGTGGGGCAGAGCACAGGTGCTTGTAAGACTGAGAAGAGTGTACAGGCCTGGGTAAGGCGTCTTAGCCCAAGGTACCAGTGATGGTGACACCTTTCCCTGGTGTGTCGCAAGGGGAGATTTTCTTGCCTGACTTTTCTCTTGGGTGAACTACCACAGGGACCACTTGTGCCCATGTTCTTTCTGTGCCCTCCTTATCCCCCTTTCCTACCTGTATTCATACCACCTTCTCCATCTTTCTGGATCAGAATCAGTCCTTCCTGATTCCTCCTGTAAAAGGAGGTGAGACCTGGTGCTCCTATGGAGCCTCAGAGCCCCTTCCCTAGAGGCTTCCTTCTTTTAGTTTTTATTTCCTTGTTGCCATCAGCCCTAACTTAGCCTCTGAGACATTGGCATTCTACAGAAAAATGACCTAGGCATAAACAAAAATCTTCTTTACTCTAATTCACGGTGGTGAATAGAGCTGAACCTAGAGTCAGAAAGACCAGAGTTCAAATTCAGTTCCATACACATACTGTGTGATCCTGGGCAAGTCACCGTCTGCCTCAGTCTCCTCAGCTATAAAGTGAGGCTAATAACAGCATCTATCTCCCAGAGTTGTTGTGAGGCTCAGACTAGATTATATTTGTAAAAATGCTCAGCCCATGTGTGGCATGTAGTAAGTGCTTCATAGATGTGTGTTCCCTTCCCTACTAGAGAAATAAGAGGAAAAAAAATAAAAACAAAGTAAGCTGCCAGAATATTCTGATGGTGCTTTTCAGCCAGCCTTAATTTGAGAATTTTTGTCTTGTCCCCATGCTTATTATTTTGGTGTTTATCCCCATCTATAAAGCTTACTCTTCCTTTAAGTGAATTTCACCCTCTTTGCTTCTGGGTTGTGTTTGCCTAACTTCAGTTTAGTCCTCGTGACTCTAAAGGATGCACCAGTTATGCTTCTGTGCTTCTCATTCCTATGCTAAAGGCCCGCTGCCCATTCCCTGCTTCAGAGTTGTCGACCTCTGATGCAGCTGCTTGCCCGCTTGCATAGCCAGGAGGATGGAAGCTGGGAAAGTTCCCATACATTTACTGGTCCCACTGCTGACTCCACCAGCTCTTGTCTGGTCTCACTGTGACTGTCACAGTGCCTGTGACCTGTTATAACACTGTCTTACAGCTTATTCGTTACTTAAAAGATAGCTTAGCTTGTGCTATCACAATAATAGAAAGGTTATTTCATCACACCACCTGTGACTGCTTAGTTACTATCATTCCTGGGTTCTCTGTGTGGACATGTGTGTTCTGTCCCCTGTTATTATAATCAATAGTAATTTTTTTCCAAAGATCTTCCCCTACTGTTCTTTAGATCAGGAACTAATCACACTGCCTCGATGTTAATTTTCATTGTTGAGAATGGGACAGTTTCTTGCTCTTGTATTCTCTCCCTCTCTCCTTTGAAGGGTGTACCTTGAATTCCAGGCATGCCAGGGCAGGGAAAAGAATGGAGAACACTGACATAGGCCTCCTTTTTCTCTCCATTATGTCTGTGTTCCCTGGATTTCCTAGCAAAAGCATAGAAGACCTGGCTGAAGCTAAAAGAGCTTGAACCGGGGTACCTGAATTCCACTGTAGACAGAGAAGTCAGTGTTGGGTGAAGAGCAGTCAGAGGGGCTTGTTCACACGATGGAATCAGAGTAGGGACTTAATTATTGTTGCCATTCTTACCATTCCTGCCTGGGAATTTTGGAACTTGGTGGAAAAAAGCCTGTAATTAGTTGGGGTAAGTTTTGTGAAGCCATCCTCAGCATTCCAGGAAGTTTAAATCCTGATGTGGTGGAGAAAGAGCTACAATTACCTCTTTTTCCCAAGCTTAGTCCTATGGAATCCGTACTAGGATGCAAATAGGTGCAGCAAAGTTACTTAACTCGTTAGAAAGTTTTGGTGCAGTTGTGTAGAGACTCCTAAACTCTGGATCATGAAATATTTCTATTATTAGTCTTACTGTAATTTTGAACATTTGTTTAATTTATTTTGTAGAATGATAGATTTGGAGCTGGAAGATAACTTAGAGATCATCTAGTTTAAACTCCTTATTTAACAATAACCGAGGCCTACAGAGGTTAAGTAACTTGCCCATAGAGTGACAGAGCCAGGATTTAATTCCAGGTTTTCTGACTCCATATTCACGCTCTTTCTACTCCACTATCTTCTTTTTATAATATCCATAATTCCTATATCTTTCCCTCCTTCCTTCCTAGGCAGCATGAGAGAGTGGATAGAGAACCTCTAGCCTCAGAGTTAGGAAAACTTGGGTTCAGATTCTGTTTCTAACATGTTCTGGCAGTCAGACACTTAATCTCTGTGTCTCAAGCAAGTCTCTAAGACTAAGTTGCAGAACGTGTGCTGGCCTGCAATGGTAGAAGGAGTATTTTACCTGGAGCCATATGCACGTAAGTAATACTTCTGTTAAGATTAAGTTGGGGAAGATGGTAACAGAGTCTAGGAATATTCTGGGATTAAATTGACTTTCAGAGATCAGAGTACAGTATGGATTAGAAAAAAGGGCAGGGAAAGGACTTTAAGAGGAAGATGATAGTGAGAAAGGAAAAACAGGAAAAGTTGTTACTGATTCACCATGGGATATCCAGGAAAAACACACACGCCAGAGTTCATTATGTGTATCCTGCACTGGCAGGCCTGGTGAGGTTTTGGCCCATTTTAGAATGGAACTAATTTAGAGATATGACAGGGTGTGCTTTATTTCCTTTGAAAATGTTTTCCTAACTTAACGATATTTCTTAGAGCACTTACACATGTATACGTATGCAAGAATTCAGCAAAACATATAATAATACAAAACATAAAGCACTTTCAGTGGAAAATTATACAGGTTTGTTGAAAATCAGAAGTATCCAAAGAGGGCCCTCTTGTCTTGATTAACATGAACCCTGTCTCTGTAGATATACAGTTACTGTCCTCGTGGCATCTTGGAGAGACTGCTGATCTTGAAGTCAGAAAACCTTTATTGGCTGTATAGCCATGGCTCAATCAACTTAATCTCCTTCAGCTTCACTTTCCCCCTCTCTAAAGCTAGAATCATACTTCTACCTCAGGGGGTGGTTGTAAAGAGAGTGCTTTGTAAACTTTAGAGAGTGGTATAAATGTCAATGATATAAATGTTATTGTCATCAGTCCCCTGTTCCCTGCGGGTGATTACAACCTTTTTCTGTTGATCTGAACAAGCTTCCCTTCTCAGACTCGGCCTCTCATCTTTCTCCACGATGATTAAAATGCCCCATACCTCTGCTTTTCAAGTGCATAGTAGTCTGATGGAGAAAGCAATCTTAGAAAGTGTCCCAAAGTGCATGTGACAATTAGACTTATTATGACAAATAGCCCCTTGCCATAAAGACTGGAGTATATATAATAATGCTGGGAAAAATATTGGCATATTCACCTTTTCATTGGCATGAAGAGGGAATTTTTCAACTTATTTTTACTGTGAGGTATAGATCATAATCTTAATAAATATTTATTGATTGATGCCCTATACCCCATGCTGCTCTGGATGCTTTCCCAGATGTCTTTAGGTCTGCAGTTCCTTCCTCTGCAATGTGTTTGTGCCTTTTGAAAACTGGTACATGCTGCAGGTATTATCTTTGAAGTGTCCACTGTTCCATGAAAGCTTTCCTGTGTTCTCCCCTAACTGTAATAGTCTCTCCCTCTTTTAAAATCCCCATAATGCTTGACTGAGTGAAAAAGCACTTAATAAATACTTTGTGTTTCAGACACTGCAGTGCTCAGAATGTGACTATAAGTAAGCAGTGCAATCCCTGAATTCAAGGAGTTTACGTTGTATTAGGAGAAGATAGTATGTGAAGAGGAGCTAGAGTTGCCTGAATGTTGTCATAGTGGCTTGGTTTGAAAATGGCTGGGAGATGGTAATAGTTCTGGTTCTGTTAATAGTGTGGTTCTGGGCAGGATTCCATGAAAGCTCACCATCAGGATCCAGCAGCATAGGAGCAGAGTTGGGCTTTGGGCAACTTGCCTTACTTTTGCCTTTGAATTATAATTATGTATATTCTCTTTCTCTTATTAGATTGGAAACTCCTTGAAGTCAAAGGCAATGGCCATCTTTCTAATTCTTCCTTTCTACACAATTTTTTGCATATAATTATTATTTAGCATATATTTGCTAATTTTAACTGTAAATGAGAAATTAGTGATAAATGGTAGATTGCTTATAAATAAATGCTAAGAGATTCAATTTTATTGATTTGAGGATAGCCACAGAACTTTCAAAGAAGAATGAATTAGGGAGTTGGTTAGTAAAGGAGAGCTTAGAGCGGCTGGTTATCACACTTTTGTTGTAAGCTTGAGCAGGGTGATTCTGGTCTGGACTAAAGTCGTTATTTTGGCAATGGAAATGTTGCTGTAGGAGGCGGAAACTTAATCCAAGTGGGTAGGATTAGCAAGAAATTGATAAACTCCTAGTAATTTATTGAGGGAGAGGGAATGTTAAGCTGAGAAGAATTTTTTAAAAACACAAAAATTGGCATTAGCTAAGATCATTGCGTAAAATAAATATTTTTTGTCAAAGAAAAAGTATCCTGTCAATTAATCATCTCACATTTATTATATTCTGTTTTCTCATTTCCCCCACAATTGTTCAGTAGTATGCTACCAACATCCTGATTTGATGATCTTGAAGGTCTTTTTCAGCCCTAATATTGTATGATTCTGTGAATTAGATTATTTTTATTAAAGACATAGAATAATTGTCCAGTAGTCTAATTTGACGTCAGTCAAACAACAAACATTTATAAAGCACCTCCTATGTACCAGGTCTGAGGGATATAAAGAAAAAAATGAGTCAGTTCCTACCTTGCTGTACAGGAGAGGAGTGGCTGGGGGAGGTAGTTTTGACCTAGGCTATCAGGAATTATAAGTAGACTCACAGGGAAGTAGATTGTCATCCTTTCCAATAGCAATTGATTTGATGATTATTCCCAAAACAAGAGTTGGGGGGTAGAGTGTGGGAGTAGGGGTGGGATGAGATTGGTGGTAATATATAGTGGCAAAGCAAACAACAAAGATCCCCGTGCTAGGTAAGTTCAGATGTCCTAGTGGATAACTGGTTAGGATGTGCATCATGATAGATCTAGTACTGGCTAGATAGTGCGTATGGGAGTGGGCGGGTCGGTGGAGAGGTCTTAACTCAGATACTGGCCACTCCAAATTGCTCAGTCCCAGGTCCAAGTGAATCTCAGTGTGCCCTTGGGGGCAGGGTATGTTTGCTGGAGGTCCTGGTGTCAAGTTCCTGTACTTGGAGAGAACTGGTCTTGTTCTTATTTTTATATGTCTTTATTTTTTAGCATTTATTTTCTTTTCGCCCGAACAGCCTCTCCACAATTTAGCAATTAAGAAAAAGAAAAGAAAGAAAGAAAAGAAAATCTTCATAAGGAATATGCTTAGTCAAACAACAATCATCTCCAAAAAATTGTCTCATTCTACATTTTTATTCCATCACATTTCTTTTCGGAGATTAATAGGCAGTATGGTTCGTCATCAGTCCTCCAAAATTGTGATTTGTCATTGCATTGATCAGAGTTCTAAAGACTTTCTAAGTTGTTTTTCTTTATAATGCTGTAATTGTATATTCTAATTCTGCTCATGACACTTTATATCATGAGGTTCAGAGGGGTTTTCCCAATTTACTCTGAAACTGTCCTTTTTTTTTCATTCTTATGGTCTAATAATATGCCATTATATACATATACTATATTTGTTTAGTCATTCTCCAATAAGTGAGCCACTTTAGTTTTCAGGGTTTTCTAAGCGTATTTCATATATATGGGTACATATTCTCTCTTTTTTGATCTCTTTGGGATATATATCAAGTGGTATTGCTTGATCAAAGGGCTATGTGCCAGTTAGACTTCTGGAGGCATAATTCCAAATTGACTACGTTGGACATATCACTGTGCCTGTTTTCCTGCATCCCCTTCAACATTTATCATTTTTATTTGATGGTTGTGAGATAGAATTTGAATTTCTGTAATTTGCATTTCTTAAATTATTAGTGATTTGGAGAATTTTTTTCATGTAGTCGTTAACAGCTTGGATTTTTTCCTTTGAAAATGGCCTGTTCATATCCTCTGTTCTATCAGTTCTCATAAATTTGAATCAGTTCGTTGTATAGCTCAGGTATGAGATATGTATCAGAAAAATATGCTGCAAATATTTTTTCCCAGTTCTTGGTTACCCTTCTGATTTAAACGTATTGGATTTTTTTTTTAACAAAGACAACATTTTATGCAAACAAAATTGTCCATTTTATCTTATGATTTTCACTCTCCTTTGTTGCGTCATGAATTCTTCCTCTACTTATAGATCAGCTAGGTATTATCTTACTTGCTCCTCTATAATTTGCTTATGAAATCTTTTTTTGTCTAAATCAAAAATCCATTTGGAGTTTATTTTGGTGTACAGTATGAGATTTTGGCATAGACATTTCTACCAGATTGCTTTTGAGCGTTCTATCAGTTTTTGCCAAATAATGAGTTCTTGACCCAGTAACTTGCATCTTCATGTTTATCAAACACTGTTGAATGTTATATTTCTCAATCAGTTCCATTGATCTATTTTTTTAAAATTAGTATCAAATCATTTTGATGATTACCACTTTGTAGTATAGTTTGAGATCTGGTACACCTTTCCCATTGTTTCTCATTGCTTCCTTTGAAATTCTTAAACCTTTTATTCTTCTGGATGAATTTCCTTGTTATTTATTCTAGCTGTCTAAAATGATCCTTTGGTAATTTGATTGGTATTGCACATTGGTATAGTAAGTTATTTTATTTATTATAATTAAAAATGAACGTTTTTTTACTATATTGACTCGACCTAGCCATCAGCAATTAATGTTTCCCCTCTTTATTTAGGTTTCTTTTTCTACAAAGATTGGTTTTTTAGTTGTATAGTTTCTAGGTGTGTCTTAATAGGTAGACTCCCAAATATTTTATACTTTGTGTAGTTATTTTGAATGGAATTTTTATTTGTATTTTTGTACCTCGCTTTCTGCTAAATTTTGTTGGTAATATTGCTGAAATGCTAATGATTTACATGAATTTATTTTATATCCCACAACTTAATTACAGTTTCAATTTTTTATTTAACTTTAGAGTTTTCTATGTAAATCATCATAGTAGGAAAAAAAGTCATAACTGTTTCTTCTTTGCTTTGCTTGTTGCCTAGATTTCTCTTTCTTGTCTTATGGGTATGTGTGGCATTTCTGGCTCTATGTTGAATAGTTGTGATGGTAATGAACATCCTTAGTTGATCTGTTAGAAAGGTTTCTCACTTTTCTGTTACATAGATCTTGGTTCTTGGTTTTAAATAAATATTATTTACTATCTTATGGAAAATTCCATTTATTCCTCTGCTTTCTTGTGTTTTTAATAGAAATGGAAGTTGGATTTTGTGAAAAACCTCTTCACCATCTCTATAATCATGTAATTTTTATAATTTGTGTCATTAATATGGTTTATTATGTTTACATTATTGAACCATTCCTGCATGCCTAGTAATAAACCTAATCTGGTCATCATATGTAATCTTTCTAATATGTTGCTGTTTGCTAATAATATTTGCTCTTTGCCAATGTTTTATTAGATATTTTTGTGTCTTAATTCATTAAGGATATTGGCCTGTATTTTTGTTTTTTGTTTTGTTTGCTTTGTATCTTATCAGGACAAATTTATCAAACGTTTATGAAATTCCTATTATGGACACAATAACATGTTAGGGGACAGAGATTAGATAAGAAATTGTCCTTGCTCTCATGGATCTAGGAAAAGACACAGATAACTGTAATATACCTCATGAGATGATTTGAGTGCTTTCACAAATCTAGTAGGATTGTCAAGCCCACATGAAATGTCCAAGAGTTATCAATAATACAGGCATTATTGATTCATCAGCATATCCTCGTGAGACATTCATGCTTTGAGAACCTGATTTTATTGAGTTGGTACGGAGGCAAAAATTAGTTGTTGTAGCCAAGAGATTTTTCTTCCTGCTTCTGTTTTGTAGGTCAGAACCAGCAGTCCTTAGGGATTTTATTAGTCCTAAGATTTCTTGACTCAAAAATAGGTGAGTCTCTTTGGCCTTAGACCAGTTCTGGCTTGGGGACCATAATACACAACTTTGTCCTTCCACTTTGAAGAGTGCCCCAGCTACAGCACCCTACCAGTGGTTGTGGTGTAGGTGCAGCATCTTTTCCAACCACACTGACAATGGTTGTGATTAACTTCAGTTTCATATTGACTCTTCAACCCAAGTACATTCATTTACTAGTTAATCTTCATCCTGATTGTATTTCTTTCAAACACCCGAGAGATTTTGTCCTCTTACTTATTCCTCTTCCTCTGTCTCTCTCCCTACTGACTTGTACCCTTTAGTATACATACATGCTCAGATTTTTCTCCATTTTGGAAAACTTTGTGTTGATTCTGTTGACCTCTAGATACTTATTTCTTTTCACTGCAGAATGGCACCTGTTACTTACATATCCTTACCATCTATTCCCATTTTAACCTCTGGCAATCTGGCTTCCAGTGCCTGTTGAATTGCAGTTTTAAAGGTCTAACTATGCTTATGACATATCCAAGAGTGATGTCTTATTTGGTCTTAATTTCCTTGTCATCTTTATTATTTGACACTATTATGATCCCTTGATCTATATATACTTGATCCCTTTTGGGAACTCTCTTGATTTCATTTTCTTGATGCTGTTCTTTGAATTGAATCTGCATCTCTAACCATTTCATACAAACTTAATATTTTGGCTCTTTTTTTCTCTCATCTCCTAACTGCATATTTCCCCAAATCTCAGTCCTTGTCCCTCTGTTCTTCTCGCCCCATGTTTGTTCCTTTGGTTCAATAATTCTATCTCCTCAACTAGGTTTTAACAATTACTGTTCTATATTGATAACTAAAATCTAGATATTTCATCAAGTCTCTGCTCCTTTGTTTTTCAACACAGAGCATGCATGTAATTGAGTGATCTAATATCACATCAGACTCAGTGTAAGCAAACCTGAGTTCATCCTGGTTCCTTCCTTGCACACCAAAAAGCTGTGAACACCTTTTCCCAAATTGGCTATTATGGTCATTGATACATTTCTCCTAGGCCACTCAAATTTGGGAACAGGAGAAACATTCTTTGGCTCCTCCTTCAAACCTCTGTGTTTAACCAGTTGCCAAATCCTGTGGAAATTTCTTTAAAATAGCTCTCATTTATCTGTCCCTTACTTTCCATCACATTCTTCATGCCTGGACTATTTCAACTGTCTTTTAAACTGCTTTTCCAACTTTTAGTCTCTTCCTCCAAAGATCATTCTGCAGATTAGACAAAAACACCAATTTCATTATGTTAATCCCTTTTTTAGAACTAACTGCTACAGAATTCTATTATTTCTCTACCCAGCACTCAAGGCTTTTTTTTAATATGACCTCAGTCTAATCTCATGGCCCTCCAAAAGACTTTTATACCCAGGAAGACAGAACACGAAAGTATTTTTTAATGTTGCTAAATTCTATTTTTTTTCTTTTTGTTAAAGGTTGCATGATGGAATTTGAATGTTTTCTCAAGAGACTTTGTGTTTTGGATCAGTATTATTGAATTTGTGTAATATTGGAAACTTCTTCAGACTCTTTTGTGGTGTCCATTTGAGACATTTAACCCAAAGAGGCTGTACCATGGACTGCAAAGAGAGCTGCCCAAGTGTTAGCATCCCAAGCTCTGATGAACACAGGGAGAAAAAAAAGAGGTTCACTGTAAGTATGTATATTAACTTGAAGTATATGGAAAATAATTGAATAGAGACAAGTTTGGGAAACTCTGGTTTTATAGTCCAAGTATTGTCTTATAAGGAAATAATCCTTTCTTAATTTGTCTAATGGAACATTCAACATAGAATATGTAGCAGTATTTTGTTATTGTTAGCTAAAGAATGAAGTCTTTAGAAATATTCAAAGTTCAGCTGCATATATTTGTGGATCCCTTGAGAATAATACAAATGGAATACCTTCTTTTCTCCTTTACTCAAAGTTAAATGGGGACTTTTACCAGGCAAAAGTGCAGAATCGACAGAGACTCCTTTCCCAGCCTGTCTTTTAAACTTTGTTGGCAGTCTTTCTTCCTACTTGAAATAGATGTTATTCACAACTTCTCTGTTAAAATGAGTTGGGCAGTTTGCCCTTTATTTGGTAACCAGCATTTGATTGGGGCATCTCTGTTTCTACTGTTGGAAGCTTTATTTTTTTAGTCACCAACTCCTAAAAATGTGGTGTCATCTTCACCTTGTCCTCAGCTGTCAGACCTTTTTTTTTCATTCTTGGCATCATACCTGGTGTCCTTTCTTTCATTCACACAACTTTCACAATAATTTTTTCAAAGGATGTGGGATCCAAACCTCACTGACCCAGTTAGCTTTTAGATTCATAATTCTTTGTTGGAACCTGTCTGGGACTTTCACCCTATTGCTTCTTATTAAAATTACCTGGTTACAAAGTCCCAGTGGAACTTCCTGAGTCTTGCTCAGAGAATTGTTAGGCCAGATCCCTAAAAACCTTTATTTTCTTCCTCTTTCTCCTTTTGCCTTCCTTATTTCCTCTTTTCATTCTGCCTCATCTTTAATTCCTTGTACTAGTGCTTAGTATGTGCTAAATTCTGGAGATACAAAGAAAAGCAAAAAGTAGTTCCTCCCTCCAAGAACTTACATTTCAATGGGAAAACAACGTGTAAACAAGTAGGGACAAAAAATAAGTGGACAGTGACCTTAGAAGGTGAAGGTTCTAGCCGCTGAGGCGGCTGGGAAAGGCCTAAGGAAAGTGGCGTCTGAGCTGAGTCTTGAGAGAAGCAAAGGAGTACAAAAGACCGGGGTGAGGAGGGAGAGCTTCCCAGACACGGGACAGTCCATGCAGAGGCAGGGAGCAGGAGGTGAAGGAAGAGACGGGTGTTTTGTGAGGGAACAGAGGTTAAGTCAGTTGAGCTAAGAAAGTAGGAAGGGGTCAGCTTGTGAATAGCCAAGTTTACAAGGGAAAAGAGAATATTAGAGTTCAGAAAGCAACAAAAAGACGAGAAATTTAGAAGTGCTTGCTTACCGGTGAAATTTTTCTGGTCTCAAACTGAGGGGCATCTAAAATTGTGCTAGCTTAATCTTTAAGTCAAGCGCCCCAGGCCTCACCTCCTGGAGCTATGGTTTAGGGTTTATGATTCTCTTTAGGTTGAGAACCAGATACCTTTGTATGGGCTGCCCTTTTGCCCACAGAGGAAAGTGTCATTTTCCCCTCTGATTTTTGTTTTTCCTACTCCATTTCTTTGAATTGAGTTCATTGATTCATTCTTCCTATCCTTGACTCACTCTCAATCACGAAGTCTCCTGAAGGCATGTCTGGCTTTCTGTGGGGCTCCATCCTCATGACTTAACTTATTTCTCCCTCCCTGCTGCCAAAAGATAACCAAGAAAATACCTACTAGTGATAGTCTGTCAGCTCAGAAAGATCAGAAATAATTTGTCTTTATAGTCTTCCCAGTGGTCTCCATTCCCTCCTTCTCTAGTCCATCCTTCACAGAGGTGCAGAGTCGCACATGAAGGGGAGGAGTGTAGAATCATCAGTGTGGTAACAGAAGTAACCAAAAACTTGTATTTTCCAGGACTTTATTCTCTTCTTACTTCATTTTCATATACCAGCCAAATTCTATGATTCTGTATCTCTGAAGGATGAACCAGAGAGAGGAGAGAATGGGAGGAAGGAGACCAATTGATAGACTATCCAGGGGCCATCTCTGATGAACTTGGGCGTTCCCCTAACCAAGTAATTGGCTTCCCTTCCCCTGCTCTCTTTTGTCGCTACACATTTATACATGGCATCCTGTACATTTTTGCCTATAGAAGTCCTTATCTTTCCAGACCCAGATGAAGCACACCCTACTCCATGATGCCTTCTGTAAATCTTTCTTGTTTATCCCCCAGGTAGAAATGATCTTTTTGCCTCTTGGAATTTCTCATACCATTTTGTCCAGGTATTTAATCATGTTCTCACTTGCATTATAATTATTTATCTATATCTCATCTCCTTCACTAGATTTTAAATTCTTCGAGAGCCAGAAATATTGTACTTCATCTTTGTATCCCCAGTGCTTATTAGCATGGTATAGTAGGTATTGAGTAAGGGCATTGTCAAAGAAATTCATGAAAAAAGTTGCTCACAGTTAAAGGAATTTCAGGCATGAACAGGTGGAGAGAGAGCTTTCTCCTGAAGGTAGCCTGTACAAGTCCAGATGTCTTCCTGCCTCTGTTTTGGAGTATGTTTCTTCCTCATTGAAGTAGTTCAGTGTTTTGGAAAGACTGATGAAATTGTATTCAAGAGACATCTTGGCTTGAATTTCAGCTCTTACAGCAGTTGTGTGACTTTAGCAAATTTTTTTTTAACATCTCTGAGTCTTTGTTTACTCATCCAGTTAATAAGGATACTAATATTTGAGATGCTTACCTCACAAGATTCTGAGGAAAACAATCTGTGAATTGAAATGTTATATAAATTGAATAATAGTTGTTATACTTCAAGACCCTAGAGTCCTTGCTGCTCTCAGATATGTATTTTGTGGCACAGTTGACATGATTTCATCAACCCGTTCCCTTTTATTGTGGGTGTCCCCCCACGTTCTATCCTTGCCTCTCTTCTTCCTCTGTACTTTCTTGGTAACCCCTCCTAAAGATTTTAATTATTATCTCTATGCCATTTACTCTTGGGTGTATATATCTAGCCTTTCTGTCTTTTCTGAACTCAACTTCAGTGTCAACAGCTGCCCACTGGACATTTTGAACTGCCCTGTAAGAATCTCAAACTCAATACATCCAAAAGAGAACTCATTTTCTCTTCCTTCCCACCTACTCATTTTCCCAACTTCTTGTTTCTTTCTGACCCTTCCAGTCACCTATATTTATATCTTTTGTGTCATTCTCAACTCTTCTTCATCACTTACGTATATTGTTAATCATTTGCCAAGTCTTGTTGATTCTGTGTCTACTGCAGCTCTTGCATCTCTTTCTGCTTGCTAGATTGTCTACTGCTTGAGAGCAGGGAACATTTCTTTTTGTCTTTGTATCCCCAGAACCTACTATAGTGCCTATATTATGGAGTTTGGGGGAACCTGCTACCTCCAGGCCACATGTGACCCTCTAGGTCCTCAAATGTGGCTGTGAAATTTTGATTCGGTCAAAGCACTGCAGTTGAGGACCTAGAGAGCCACATGTGACTTCGAGGCAGTAGGTTTCTTACCCCTGACCCTGGAAAACAGGTCTGATGAAGTAGCATGTTATTCTGTATTATATATTATGGTATATTATTTTACATTACATAATTATACATCATATTATGTATTACAGTATATTATTAGAGTTAGCTAGATGGTATAGTGGATAGAGCACTGGGCCTAGTTTCAGGAAGACCTGAGTTCAAATTTGGCCTTAAACACATTCTAGCTGTGTGAGGCTGGGGCAAGTTGCTAACCTCTGTTTGCCTCAGTTTCCTCAGCTTGTAACATGCTTATAATACCACCTACTTCCCAGCATTGTTGTGAAAATAACTTGAGCTAATATTTGTAAAGTGCTTAGCACAATGCCTTGCACATAAAAGGCACTATATAAATAATAGCTATTATCATTGTAATAATTATTATTATTATTAAATCAAAACATGATTATATGTAGTTTTTAATAGAACTCTTCTTGTCATCTTGCTTTATTGCCTAAAAAATTTCTGGAAAAAAAATCTGAAGTTTTGGCTTTTACCTTTTTTGGAGATTTTATCACGTCTCGAAATATTTAATGAATATCTGGTAATTCTTTTTACACATTACATGTCCTGCAATGGGTTTGGTTTGTGTTTACATATGTGTTTAAACATAAATTTTTTGATGGCTATGTCTTCTACATGTTGATACAGTGTGTCCCTGAAGGATGTGTTGTTGTTGTTTTTAAAATGAAGTTGATGATGATATTGGTGCATGGAGAAATCAGGAGATTGAGATTACAGGGCTTCGACTTAATCAGCATCTGATCTTGGGCACTTAACCTTCTGAACCTAGTTTTATGTACTGGGGATATAACCTAGTAAAATGTAAACCCTTTGTGAGTGGGAATGGTTTTATATTTCTCTCTTTAGTTACAGTTCCTTTTACTTAGTGTGCACATAAATATTTATTGAATTGAATTATTGAATTATTTCTTATCTGTGGATACAAAATACCTTTCCAACTTACCTCACCATGTAGTTGTGAGGATCAAGTGAGATAATTAATGCTTGCAAATATACTTTGTAGATTATAATGCCTTATGCAGATAGAAGAGGTTGTTAAAAAGGATGTGGCATCTTTATTTAAACTTCAACTCTATAGAAGTTTTTCATATAAAAAATTTCTCCATATCTGTATCGTCACATTCTCGAATGTCTTTATATCCTATTTTGTGAATATTTGGGTGTGGGATTGCCAATATGATGAATGGAATAGTAAGGATTTTTAGGAAGAAGAAGTTTTTGAGCTAGAAAGAAATAAGGTGTTTCAAATGAAGGACACTGGAAAACCCATCAGACAAGATTTTTTTTCAGAACTCATATAGAGCTTTGATTGATGTTCGTGAAGACTTAACCTGGAGATGTCCATGTCTGTTTTCTACCTTCCTTGATTTTCTGGAATTCTTACGTGAGAGAGGAATGTAGTCCATAATACCAACTCTCCCACTCTTCACTGATTCCTCACTAAAGGAATGATGCTGACCTCTTATTTGCTTAGGAACTAAACCATAATATTAGAACCACTGTTGTCCTTTCCCTCCTAAACCTGAAACCTAGTCTTATCCACAACTTTGGAGGAAAATATCTGTGCTTTTAAAAACAGTTTTTAAACCTTTTGTTTAGAAGATAATTTTATTCTGTGCACAATTGTAGTTTTTCTTGAGAGTACTTTTCAGTCATAAGTATCTCAATTTTTTAAATGAATAGAGTTATTATATTTAAATTTTTATAGTTTCTATGTGGTCTTTGTATTTCAAAGGAATGAAAGTTTTCTATTCTTATGTAATAATTTTATTTGAACTTGTGCATGATAAAAAAAATTAAATTAATAGGCATGTTTTTGCATCCTGATAAATGAGATGTACTTGGCACTTTCTGTTTATAGTTAAATCAATTTTCCCTTTATTTTTACAGGTTTATAAAGTATTAGTTTCAGTTGGAAGGAATGAATGGTTTGTCTTCAGGAGATATGCTGAATTTGATAAGCTTTATAACACAGTAAGTAAGATTCTGTCTACAAAATTCAATTAAAACAAAAGTCATCCTAGAAAGATCCAACAAGGTAGTATTTATTTAAGTTAAATTTATGTTGTAATGTCCATTATTCTTATTAAGAGAAAGGCAAGTACTTTGTAAAAAATAGCCTCTTAATAATTAAAAAAAAACACCTTATGAATTATCCTAAATTAGTCATAAGATCATTTGAAGTACATCTGAGAAACTTAAAATATATTTAAAATATACATCGGAGGTTATAATGGGACACCATTCCATCTTCCTGGTAATTGTTAATAATAATATTCCTTGGTAAACTGATGAGTTTTTAAAGCTTATCTCATGATCCCAACTATCCTTGTGAGCCCAAACCACTTTGATTAGCACTTAGAGATGTTTCACTTTCCCTAGACATAAAGGACTTGACACAACTGAAATAAGTAACTGACTCTCAGAAGTTCTCTGAGGGTTTTCCCCTCTGCCCCGTAACTGAGGACTTTTGTTATTTAAATTCTGGAAATCTGTTTTCATGTTCATTCAAAATTAATCATAACCCATGGATTAATAGTTACAAATATCTTCTAAAATTGGGGGCCAGCATATAAACTATACCTTACTAATAAGTAAAACAATAGTCCAAACATGTTACAACTATTTTTTTTTAATTAAGAGTTGGAATAAATGATTAAATTAGCACCATGATTTCTCTTACAAGTAGGTGTTCTTGGTGTTTAAATCTATTTCACTCAAGGGTAAGACAATAGTCGTCATGTCCCTATCCTAAATTTTATTTCACCATTAATTAAAATGCTATGTGGTATGGTGGAAGGACCGGATCAATGGATTTGACCTTAGGAAATATGTAGGCTTTAAAGCTGCATTGTATAGCTATGTGACTACCAACAGGAGACTTAACTTCTCTGCTCATCTGTAAAATGGGGAGAATTATTATACCTTTAGTACCTGTCTCCCAGGATGATGGTTATAAGGAACAAATAATAAAATAATGTTTGTAAAGGACGTTGTAAATTTCAAAAGTACAACATCATGCCAGCTAGTATTATTTTTTTCTGACACCTTCAGATGGAAAGGCTTCAGGTAGTGGACTAGTGAAAGGCTGATCTCTACAAATGAACCCAAGATAAGTATAGACGGACTTAAAATCAAAAAGCTGGCCATTGAGTGACTTGATTCCTTTGCCTAAATAGTAAAGCCCTGAAATTGACAGAAATGTAAAATACTGCTAGTCTAATGTAATGCCTTTGTTATTAGAATTTAAGATTATCGAGGGCAGGGACTGGTTTTTTCTTCATTTTGAATCCCTAGTGCTTAGCACAATGCTTGGCACATAGTAGGTGCTTAGTAAATGTTTATTAATTAAATTATTATTTAATTGGCAGTAGAATGGCTAAGAAGAAAAGAAAAAGTATCAAGAATCACAGTTTTTAGACTGTAAACATTTATTTAACAGGTGGTACTCTTAGCATGCAATCTTTTCCCAGTGATGAATGAATTAATACCCTAATGGAGACACTAAGGCATAGCCATGCTGATGATCTTGATATAAATGAATTTGGAAAAGATTTTGGACCTAAATGGAAAAATGGCTCCCAGATTAATAAAGAATTTTTCGGAATTGATCCTGTGTTCCCTAAAACAAGGAACATAATTTTATGGATCATTTGCTCATTTCACCATATAATAATACTCTAAACAAATAGAACTACCCTGAAGATAGTTTCAGAATATGTATTATAAATTGCTGCAGAGTGTGAAGAAATCGAGAAATTCTATAAAAAATTTAATAAGATACTCCAGACCAAAACAATAGTTCCCCAGGCAAAGAGTGGGGTAGGTGCTGGGCACATCAACAACTCTGGACAGTATAGTTCATCATCAAGAAAATAAAGTTGTTCATAAGTTGTTCAAGTAGAGTTAGAAGTTAGTGATAAATACAAAGAGGTGGGGGCAGAGAAACAAAGGTTGTGTGGGATAGAGAAAAAGTGAGGGTAAAGAGAGAGTGGAGAGGAAGGAGAGGAGACTGAGTTCAACTGCATTCTTTAAAAGACAGGAAATAACAGGTTACAGACCTAATCGTCACTTCAGAATTAGATGAGGGTGTGCAGTCTATTTGATTGGTTCAAGGAAAGGTCCTGATAAATCCCAAATTAGAATAAAAGGTGAATGTGGTCAGTCCAGTTATAGCATCTCCATTTCCACTTCTTTAAAGTTGTTGTTTGCAAAAACTTAGAAATGAACAATTCATCTGATATGCTCACTAATTGTGGTGGTCCCACCAGGTTCTATTTAGGGCCCTCTTTTTTCTCTCTTTCCCATTTCACTTGGTGATCTTATGTGTTCCCCTGTGTTCTGTTATCCATATCGAAATAATTCCTAGGCGTATGTGCAGTTCCCAACTGTAGTTTGTCTCTCTGTACTTCTGTCCCTTATTGCTGACTTCCTATTGATCATTTCATACTGCATATCCCATAAGCATCTCATACTCATCATCTTCAAAACAGAATTTATGATCTTTCTTGGGAACTTCCCTATTAATGACAAGAATGCCACCGTCCTCTCAGTATACCTAGATTTGCAACCTTGAGGTCTTCCTCGATTCCTCAATATCACTGAATCCACATTCAATCTGTTGCCAAATCTTGTTACTTTGACTTTCACATCTCCTGTCGTGCCTTTCTCTCCAGTCATATAGCCATCACCCAAAGTACAGGCCTTTTTCACTTTTCACCTAGATTATTGTAATAGCATCCTAATTGGTCTCCTTGTCTCAGGTTCCCTGATTTCTATTCCATCTTCCACACAGCTTCCTAAAGTATAGATATGACTATGTCACATCCTTCCAAGCCCCCCTCGGTAAACTAGCAGCTTTCTATAACTTTGGTAATCAAACCTAGAGCCCTTTATGTGATATTTAAAACTTTTCACAACCTTGTTCCTTCCAACTTTTCTGGTTTTCTTTCTTCCTTATACACATTCAATCCAGCTATACAAGCCTAGTCACTGACTTTGCACACAGTGCTCCTGTGGAGAAGGAGCCAAGTATCGCCGTCATTTGCCACCTACAAGGCAGGCAAGCCAGCCTAGCTAAAGCAGAAAGGCATCTTGAGAAAGAGACAGGGAGAAATATGTGCCAAGCAAATACCAAACAAATACACCTACCATCTTAACAGTCATTTCCCATCTGACCTAGATGGAGACATTTCAGAACCTGAGGCCCAGAAGCTTCTACCACACCAGCAGCCCTACTTCTAGCCCCGCTCCTGCAGCTATCATCCAGGGAATCAACCTTTGTGTAGATGTAACCTGGGAATTGCTTCTCCAAATGTTGTAGCCTGTGCTTCCTTAGTATCCCATAGATTGGGCCCACAGTTACTGCAGCCTTAGAATACAAAAAAGTACACAACATGAAACTTATTTGCACACATTAAATAGTTCAGCATCAGTATGTTGGAAATAACGTTAAAGATGATACAGTACCATCTGACTTGGCAGCTGAAACCTCCTATATGTGGGGTCTTTCATAGAATGTTAGCTCCTTTAGAGAAAGAATGGTCTTATTTTTCTATTTGTGTTCCTGGCACATAGCAAGCACTTAATAAATGTTTTTCAGCCATTCTTAGAATTCCTAACTTCCTTCAATAGCTGGGGTGCTACTTTCTATAGGAACCTCTCCTGGGACTTCAGCTTCTAGAACCTTCCCTTTTCAGGTTACCTTCCATCTATTCTGTATGTGTCTTGTATATACCTATTTATCAATACTATCTCTGCCTTATTATAATAAATGCTCCTTTAGGACAGGGACTGCTTATGCCTTTATGTCATCAGTGTTTATCACAGTACCTAGCACATAGTAAAATATTCTTGTTGATTGATCGAAAATAGTTGACACAAAGGAAGAAGTTCAGAGTCCAAAAGCTGCCTCAGCCAGCAAGCTCTTAATCTTTGTGAAGTACTGTAATTTAGGATTTACTTTGACCTTTGCTATCCAGTTGATGATCTGGCTGAATGATAGATACCTGCTTCTGAGGATACTCCTCTTCCCACTATTTCAAGTATGAGCTCATTTACCAGATGTTACAGAAGATGACTGAAGATCTAAGCAGGATTGCCTTAGAGAACTTAGCAGTTGAGTAATTATAAAATCTAACTAAGCAAGAACATTGAGAGAATTTGTAGATAAAATTAGAAAGCAGGACAACAAGCAGATGCAAAATGAAACAGATCCTTGATATTTTTTACAATGGTTTACTTTTAATGGCCATCGAAGTAGAACTATACAGCATTTGGACTCCAACACTTTTAATACCTAACTTACTACGAAGGTGAAGGCAATCCTTTAAAAGATGGAAGTTAGAGGAGCCAAACCTGACCATAGATACATACAGAAATGACCCATGCTAATGAACACAACACAGTGTTCAAAGTACTCAAGATTCACATTTAAAGATATGTCAAGGAAGAATGCCACAGTCATGGAAATTATTGCAGTGCTTTAGCCACATTCCGAAAAGCATAGTATCCAAGAAGGCATCTGCAATATAAAGAAGCTTTGAAGGATGGTCTGTCTGTGCATCGGTACTATCTCTGATGACAGCTTTAGAACAGAATAGGCTTTTGCTGCTGATTTTTCTGTCATCTTGTTTATAGATGTTTTATTTCCAAGCATATGACTTGGTAGAACTAAATGCAGCCTTGGAAAGACCTTATTCAAACAAAATGTCTCAGACATTCATCAGAATTATATAAGAATCTAACAGGGCTTTTGTTCAATGATGCATTGAGTATTGGTGTCTAACCAGGTATAAAATAAGGAGGACTAGGCTCACCTTAGTGGTTTGTTAGTAATGTACCCTGTGCAGTCAGATCAAAAGAAAGATTCCCTATTAATTTGCATGTTACATGGTACTCCTTGCACAGAATACTAGAAAGTGAAACCCTACAGAGATGGGAAAAAAATATCCTTACCAACCTCCTTAGAAGAACAAAGTGGATGAAAACGTATATTACTGCTTAGGTTATAACTGGTAGCTTACCTATGGAATTACCTCATCATTATGTATACTTTAGACAATAGGCAGTAAGTTAGGCTCAGAATTTAGTAGTAATTGGAGGAAATAAATTAGAATTATATTTATGAAATTGCACCATGTTTTCAGTGACCTCAAACTGGTCAGTATTTTAAAAGCTCACAGCTTTAAAAATAATATTCTTCTAGTGATACTATGTGACTGTCAGTTTTGGAATACCATGATGATCTTAGAAGAATTAAGATTATAAATAATCCAAAGGAAAATAGACTGATACATGGCATGCATAACATTTCATCATGTTACTGTTGATGGTCTCTGTTACTGGCATAAAGGATGATAAAGACATGACTGCGAAAGGAAATGAGCTAGACATGTAGTTAGAATGAAAGAGAAGAGGTAGACAGCCAGAATACTATGCTGATATTCCCAAAAATATTAAAAAAGAATAAGCAGGGGCTTCCTTGCTTTAGGTTGAAACTTTATCATGGATTTATGGAAAAACTCAAAGTATCAAAGTAAATATCATCTAATAGTTGGCAATTATATGGGAAGTAATGCTCTTGTAGGGAGCAGCTAAGCTTGGTTATAGAGAAAATACAATTGCATCCTTTTCTACTTTTTTGATAGTCTTTTGTAATGGAAATTTTAGGGTAGCTATGTCTAAAATGTTTTAAATGGTATTATGGAAAGAGTGACTCTTCCTGATGCAGAGCTCTGGGTTACATATAAACGAAAGGTATTTGCTTTTAACAAATGCAGTTTTCCTATCGCTCAGTAAGCCCAGTTGAGAGTGACCCCCACACTCTTTTTTTATCAAATGAAGGGCACCCCATGGGCAAAGCAGGCAGGGCAGCCCCTAAGCTTCCCCCCCACCCACCATAGTTTCATCCTTGACAGGTAGTTGCCTAAAGGGTCAGTGCTAACCCACTCATATGAACAAGGCCATGTTTTTCTGGGAACCAATTTCAGTCAACCTAAGTTATCTTTTAAAAAATTCTTGTGAAAAATTAATTGTTTAGGCTAGTAAAGTGATGTAGAACAGTTTGATGAAAATAATTAACAGAAATAAAGACATTTTTCCTGTCACTTAGACTATCAATCATACTCTTTAAGTTGGGGAATAAAAGTAACTATGAAGTGATTTAAATTTACAAAATATTTTCTGTGATTGTGATGTGTCACTTTCAGAGATGGATTACTATATGCAGGAGTCCAAGGATTTAGTGTGTCATTGCGTTACTTAAAGAAGTTCTAATAAATTTTGAAAGTTGGGTCTTGACTGATTTTAGTTAAATTTAATACACTTCAAAGAGGTATAACATGGTTTAAGCCACCCTCTTGAAACAAAATGGAAGATTGAAGCAAATGGGCATGTTTTCTATAATTTTTAGTTAGCTTTTGATTTATAGAAAAGAGTGTGTGGGTCACTCTCAACTGGGCTTGCTGAGTGATAGGAAAACTGCATTCGTTAAAAGCAAATACCTTTCATTTATATGTAACCCAGAGCTCTGCATCAGGAAGAGTCACTCTTTCCATAATACCATTTAAAACATTTTAGACATAGCTACCCTAAATTTTAAATTAAAAGTTAAATTTAAAGTATATATGTATATATTTGCTAGAAAGCATATGATTGAAGGGTATTCATAGAACTGCTAAAGATTTTTTTTTTTTAATTTTGTTTCTATTGGATATGAAACAAATTAGGAAGGGATAATTGTCCAGGTTTTTTAGGTGGGAGAAATATTAGGAGATGTCAAGAAATTAAAATTTAAAAATCTATAAGTTAAGCATTTTATATTTATATACTATCTATTTATGTGTACATACATAGATACACGTATCTATTGCACCTTCTTTGGTATAGGTAATTCTTGGTGTGGGAACATTCCACCAGTGCAGATATCATATGTAGTATCAAGTTTAAAAAATATGACCATTGAGGTCTTTGATAGTGACTTTTTGATCCCCTTGTGTGACAGTTCTTGGATAAGGTGTCTGCCCATATAGTGTTTTAGGCAAAATAGTGAAGTATATGGTTTCTTGGCCCCTTTTTTTTTCATTTTAAGGGAAAAAATTCTGTTAATCTTATTTTCCATGTTTTAATTTGTGAGAGGAAGATTCATTCCTATTTTCATCATTTCTCTCCCTTCCCCTTTTTTCTGCTTTGTGTATCTTTTTTGCTCTCTTCTTTATATTTTTCTCTGCTTTTTGTACATTTCCTTCCCTTCCCTTAGATTTTTTCAGTCTTTTAGGACAAGGGAGAAATTATATCAAGGTGGTAGCGATTAGTGGGGGAAAAGCAGGTCAAACCAGGCCAAGATTTCCATAAATCAGAAAATAATGTTCACTTCAGACATGAAACTAAAGGTAGAAGTAAAAATGCCATATTAACATTTTAGTTACCAGTGGTTTAGTCTGCTATGTTTAGTCTCCTTTGGATTGTAGAAACTTGTATCTTTACTTTATAATAGCTCATATTTACATAGAATTTTATAATTTGCCAGACAGTTAACATCCATGATACTGTATCTTTGCAACAGTCCTACAAGACAGCTGGTGCAAGTAGTTTTTTTTCTACTTTATAGATGAGGAAATCGAACCCAAAATTTGTGTTTCTCTTCATGGTCAGATTCTCTATGCCTTGGTAAGGCATTTATATTTATATTATAGTGCTAATGGGTGAAAGCTAGATAAGGAGGCAACCAAAATAAAAGAAATCATGATCAGTCAATTAGTAAGCATTTATCATATACCTACTGTGTGCCAGGCTGCTGTACAATAAGCACTGGGAAATTGTCAATGGAAAGCAACTGATATTTACATGAAGAAAACACTGGCGATATGTTTTCTCAGTGGATTAAAATTAATTATTATTACCTACTAAAGTTTATAAACAGTCTAAAAACTAGTTTCATCCCCTTCTCTCCCATTCAGCCACTGCAAAAGAGGGAAGGCACCAAATAAGACGTTTGCACCATTTTATGTTTGTTTATGGGTTGGCTTGGCCAAAGAGTTCCTCACCAAGTAGCAAACTTGCTGGGAATTGCACTTGTCAGTTCAGCTAGTTCGGTCAGCCTCAGAAAGTTGCTTTGGTCTGTTGCCAGGACTCTACCAGAAGCCTTTCTGTTTAGGTAGAATCCGTCAGAGCCTACATTCTGCTGGTGTAGCCCTCAAGAACCCAAAATCATCTCCATGCTAGGATGAGGCATCAGAGTTGGACTTCAGTATTAAAGCAAGTTAATATTGTATGCTGACTGATCATATGCAGTCATCTTAGGGTGAAGTTTTAAAAAATCAGATAATAAGTGTATTTAATTTCTATGAATTAATACTTGATTTGTAGAATTGTTAGTGCATGTAATTTTATTTTTAAAATTTTAGCTAAAGAAACAATTTCCAACTATGACAATGAAGATTCCTGCCAAAAGAATATTTGGTGATAATTTTGATCCAGGTAAGCAATAACTTAATGGAAAATACTTTGCCAGAATCTAGCTCAACTATTAACTAACAGTCACATGTTCAAGGAACAGTTAACGTAATCATACAACATAATATTTTAACAACCTAACCACATGACTCATGAAAGGCAATATAAGGATTTGACTATAGTTCTAAGTATTAGAATTATACTAGATATTTTTATGTGCACATTTTTACCTTTTTAGATAGACATGTTGAGAAGCACTAAATATTTATTGAGACACTTATTTTATTTACATTTATTATTTATATACACATATGTATATATGTACACATATACTTGTATACACACACATACATTTCTGTAAATAATCAGATTTTCTTTGTAAACTGTTGGGCGGTTCAGGGATAGATATCCTGAGTATTAGCCTGTGTATTACATTTGTATTTATCTGATGATGTTTGTGATGGTAGGGAAGATATATTTAGTGAAGCAATTATTGTAACATTCATTACATAAATCCTTGGAGCCAAGAGTTGGAGGGAATATCTAGAAGAGAGAAAGTAAGTAGATAGGAAGGGGAAGAGAAGAAATGTGTGGTGTTTTTCTCTTACCTAAAGATGGTGATCTGTAGCTTTATGGGACCAGGTCTGCCTTTAGTTGAATTCAGGATGAAACAGGATTAGATTAGGAAATTTAGCCCTATTTAGTTATTTTGAATCCGGAGTTTACTTGTACTCCTTGTGTGGAATGGTATGTTCATTCTAGCTACAGGTTAAGTATCTAGGAACTGAAGCCTTCCAGGATGGCACTGAAAACTAGGGGGTCACATTAAGGATTTGGGCAGCAAGGTGACATTGTGGATAGAGCTCTGGCCCTGGAATCAAGAGGACTTGAGTTGAAATTTGCCTCAGTTCCTCATCTGTAAAATGAATTAGAGAAGGAAATGGCAAACCACTCCAGCATCTTTGCCAAGAAAACCCTAAACATGGTCATGGAGAGTTGGATATGACTGAAACAACTCAACGACAACAACAAATGTTAAAGAGCTAGTGGAGATGGAGGCGTTCAGCTGCTTGGTAATTTGGTCAGATGAATAGAAATAAAGACAAGTAATGGATTAGGCCTGGTTGGTAATTTGCACCTTGTAGGAGCCAAAGATTCAGTAGGGTCACCTGTGTTGCCTTTTAGAATTCCCTTAGGCCCTGAAGGAAATTGAAAAAATAAACCATAGTCACTGTTCTCTGGAAGCCTAACATCTTCTAGAAAAAAAGACATAAGAAATAAATATATATGTGTATTTTTTTGTCCAGATGTAGGATTTTATTGGTATAGGAAACTACCTCTGCCAGCTACTTTTCTTTAATTTATGGTCTTAGAGAGTTGCTTGTTATATGTATGTGTGCCTCTGTATACAAATACATGCATATTTCCAAGCAGTTAAGTAACAATGCAAGGCAGTATATGATTAAATGTCATAAACGATAACACAAGTAAGCACCATAGGAACTCAGAGAAAGGAGATATCTGGGTGGCCACTAGAGTTGAGGGAAGACTTAGTATAGGAAGTTGGGTTTGAGCTAGACCTTGTAGGATTGAAATGGAGGAGGCAAGGAAAAGTTTTGAAGAGTGAGTAATAGCTTGATCAGAGATCTGGAGTAGGGAATGAACATTGTTTGTTAAAGGGGACAGAATGGGAATTAGTTTGGCCAGAAGGCAAAGTTTATATGAAGAGCAAAAGGGGATAAAATTCATTTGACTGGGTGATGCTGCATCATGAAAACCCTTGAATGTTTGTTTGAGGGGTTTGAATTTTATTCTGTAAGCTCTGGAATGCTTGAGCAGGGAAGTGTCATGACAAAATTGTGATTTGAGAATGATTAGTCTGGAGGCGGTGTGTGTAGGTTGGATCGGAGCAGAGACTTGATAAGAACAAAATGCAACAATTGTGTGATAAAGGCCTTTACTAGGGTGGTTTCAGTGGGAATAGAGCAAAAGGGAGCGGTTTGAAAGATTTCAAAGAAGAATCCACAGAACTTAGTGACTAAGTATAGGTGATGGAGAGAAAAGAGTCAAAGATAATTCTGAAGTTTCAGGACTATCTGTTGACAGAAATAGCAAAGTTATTTTGAGTAGAGAAAAGCTAATGAATATAATTTTAGAATACCAAGTTTGAAATAAGTCATCTAAGATAAATACCCTGTAAGAAGTTTGAAATACAGAAATTCCAAGGTCTTGGCTAAAGATAGAAAGTGTGATAGGCCATAGCACAAAGGTGTTTAAGCTATGCCACAAACTCAGTGCATCAGAAAAATTGAAAGAGAATATCACTGGCAACTCTGCTCTTCCTTTCATGAATTAATTATAACATATTTATTGCGTGCAAAGCGTTATATTGGGTTCTGGAGAAATATGAAACAATGCCTATCCTCAGGGAGCTTACAGTCTCTTAAGAATAATAGATGTACACAGAAAATAAAAATCAGAAAGTATTCTAATTTTAATAGTAGTCAGGGGCAGAAGGGAAATAAGTGCTATGAGATCAAATAGAGGAAAGATGCCTGTTGGACTGAATGTCCCATTGACATCTCAAATTCAGTATATTGAAGCAGAACTTACTATTTTCCCCTAAGATGCACTTTTTTTCTGAATTTCCCTATTGTTGAAAGTGGTATTACTATCTTTTCATTCAGTCAGGTTTAAAATTTTGGTGTCTTCTTCAACCCTTCTCTCTTTAAACCATTACGAAGTCTTGTCATTTCAGACTCCATGGCATCTCTTGTGTGAATTTCTTCTTTTCACTCAAAACACCTCTCTACTTCAGGCTCTCGTCACCTCTTGCCTGGACTGTTACAGTAGCCTTCTAATTGATCTCCTTGCCTCAAGGTTCATTCTAATCTATTCTCAACAGAGCTGCCAAAATGATTTTCTTGAAGCACAGATCTAAAAATACAGTGTCCCAAAAGTCTTTGTGCAGTTGTAAGTTATTAAAGCTTATGTGTAATTGTGTTTTTTATTGTATATACCTATATATATTCAGGATCTCATTTTAGGGGTAAATTTGAGGGTATCAGACTATATTCAGATAAAATAGACATTTTATTTACTAAAGGTCCCTCTCTTTTCTAAGATCCTGAGCCAATAATTAAATTCAGTATTGTTAACTACCGCTAGAAAGTAGCATAGACATCAAAACAAGAATGGGCCATATTTTTTATTTATAGCATTAAATTTACTTAAGCATGCTCACTAATTTTGTGTGAAGGAAGGAGTCATGGCAAGTACAGCATCTTTCACTTTTTCAATCTCAGTAAAATACACACTCAGTTGTTGGGCACTCACCTAAAAAGCATAATCCCTACTTTGTGCCAGGCACTGGTGATATACATTCAGAAAATGAAACAATCTCTATTTTAAAAGAGCTTATATTTTAATAGAGAGGATGACAAGTACTTATACAAGCAATTGTATACTTACTTATTGCATACATATACAAGTACTTATACTATATATATGTATATATTGTACATATATTGTGTATATGTGTATATATTATACATACATTGTGTATATGTCTGTATATTACAAATATAGTATACTTGTACAAGTACTCATACTATATGTGTGTGTGTGTGTGTGTGTGTGTATAAAACAAACTCAATAAATGCCAGTATATACAAAGAAGTTAATTACAAGGTCTGAGGCAGAAATAAAGAAAGACTGTACTCCAGGCACGTCAGGTGACCCATACAGATTTCGGAAGGTGAGGGAGCTGCAATGTGTTGTGTGAGCAACAAAAAGGAAGTCAGTTTGGCTGAGTCTGATAGTGTGTGGCAAAAGAGTCATGTTGACTGGGATGAAAAAGACAGGTTGGGCTCCGGTTGTGTAGGCTTTTTAAAGTTAAACCAAAGAATTCACATTTTATTTTAAAGGCATAGAAATCCTTGGAGTGAAATGAGTGGGTGACTAATATGGTCAAGTCTTATGTTTGAGGAAAGTGACTTTGATAGAGTGTGTAGGATGGGCTGGAGTGATGAGATTCTTACAGTTGAGATACCAATTAGGAAGCTGATGCAGTAATCTAGGCAAAAAGTGATGAAGGCCTAAATTCAAGGGGTAACTGTAAGTGAAGAGTAGAGATTTGATTTAATAGATGTTGTGAAAGTTGAAAGAACAGATTTTGGCAAATTATTGGACATGTGGGGTAAGGGAGAAAGGAGGTCAGGATAATATCGAAGTTTATAAATCAGAGAGAAATAAGAAAAATGGTGCATGCTGGAACTAGGTAAGTTTAGAAAAGTGAAGGTTGGGAATAAAGATAATGTTCCGTTTGAGACATACTGAATTTAAGATGTCTCCAGGAAAATACAGCTTGAAACGTCTAAGAAGCAGTTGGTGATATAGGACAGAAGGTCAAAGGAGTGAAAGGGTGGGGCTAGAAGTGTATATCTGAGTCATGTTCATAGAGATGATAGTAAATCCCATGGGAGTTGATTAGATGATCACCAGGGAGAGTGTAGAGGGAGGAAAGAAGAGACCCAGAATAGATCCTTGAGGAACACCAACATTTTAAGGCTATGATGTAGCACTGAGACAGGAAAGGGGGACTAAGGAGGGAACAGATGAGTAGCCAATGAACAAAAAGAGTAGTGTTGCAAAAACTCATAGAGGAATGAGTGTCCAGGAAGATGGGTTATTCAACAATGTCAAATACTGAGGAACTGAGAAAAAAAATCACTAGATTTGATAAGTAAATAGATCACTGTGACTTCTGGGTCATGTGACCAACAAGATAGAGGACTAGAATTTTGTCCAGTCCTTAGGAACCTTTAAAACTCCCTAAAGTAAGACTTATGCACTAAGGCTAACATAGTCGCAACTGTCTCCTCAGACAAAGACACCAAGAACCCTAATAAGATAATATTCTGATGAATTAACAGCAGAGAAGGCCAATCCAGCTAAATATCTGGGTGGCACTGGGGCTTAAACTCTGGGCCTAGAGTTGGGAAGACCTGAGTTCATATTTGGCCACAGACACTAGCTGTGTGACTGAGCAAATCACTTAACTACTTTTGCTTCAGTTTCCTCAACTTGTGAAGGAACTATCAAAGAGAAAGTTAAATCCTTGGTCCTGATGGAGTCACAGTAGAGTTTTGTCTAGCTTTTAATGAATAATTAGTTTCTATGCTACACAAATTATTCTTAAAAAAAGACTCCTTTTATGAAATCCGTATAGTCCTTACATACCTAATATACCTAAAAGTACCGATGAATTGGGATAAAATAATATCACATCAAGAAATAAACCAGCTTAACATAAACACAAAAGAAGAGATGTTGAAAATGAATTTGGAGAAACAAAAAGATCTATAATATCAAAGAAAATAATGAAATAATAGAGAGAGAGGAGAATAGCACTTTCAGGCCTCAAAATATACTATAAAGCAGCAGTTAAAAATAGAGAAGTAGACTAATGGAATGGGCTTATAGATATAACAGAATAAAAATAATGGATCTCAATAACCTAGTGTTTGATAAACCTGAAAACATAACCTAAGAAGAACTCCCAATTTGATTTTTAAAAAATTTATTGGGACAATTGGGAAGCAATCCGGCAGAAATTCGGTTTAACATTTTATACTATATTCACAAAAAGCTCAAAATGGACATATGACCTGACTGTTAAATGATCACATTTTTTAAAAATTAGAAGAGATGAAAACCATATACCTTTTGCAGTTATTGGTAGACATTTTCTTAAACAAGGGATAGAAGCAGTTAGAAAAGGTAAAATGGATAATTTTGATTATGTGAAATTGAAAGTCTCCTTTGCAAATGAAATTAATGCATTTGGGTTAAGAAGGAAAGTGATTAAATAGGAAAGATCTTTGTGTCAGATTTATCAAATAAGAGTTTGGCATCGAAGAAATTTAGATAACTAAGATATATCTATATATATGACAACAAAAGTCATTATACAGTAGATAAATCGTTAAAGGATAGCAGCAGCTAATTAAAAAAAAGACTTGCAAAGTTTTAACAACCACATGAAAGAAGGCTTCAAATTACTAATAATAAGAGAAATGCAAATCAAAATAATCATGAGGTTTCATCTCAAACCTAGCAAATTACAA
Source organism: Bettongia penicillata ogilbyi (assembly GCA_023548195.1). NCBI lineage: Eukaryota > Metazoa > Chordata > Mammalia > Diprotodontia > Potoroidae > Bettongia > Bettongia penicillata. Next base: position 701,507 of record JAJHZJ010000851.1, on the reverse strand, counting down.
ATTTGACAAAAGATATGAACAGTTATTATTGGAAAGGGTGGGAAGATAGGCACAGTAGGGCATTGTTGGAGCTATCAATCAGTACAAACCATTTTGGAAAACAATTTGAAATTATGTAAGTGACTTTAATGAGAGAGATTCCACTACTAGATATGTTTCCAAATGAGTATATTCCCTACATACACCAAAGTATGTATTGCAGTGCTTTCTGTGGTAGCAAAGAACTGGAAATGAAAGTGCCCATTGATTGGGAAATGGCTAAACATACTGTGTGTGATACATGTATGTAATAGGATATTACTGTGCTCTTAGAATTGACAAATATGATAAATATAGAGAAGCATGGAAAGATTTAATATGAATTCCTGCAGAGTGAAGTAAGTTTAGATAGCTTAAAACTACAGATGGAAAGACCAATCGAAAGTGAATGCTGCAAAATTATGAAGAATAAATATGGCACTAATGAAGAGATAGTCACATCCTCCTCTGCAGAGGTGGAAGGCCCATGAATGTAGAACATTGTAAAAGTTTCCCAACTTTTTTGACATATTACCATTTTTATGTATATCAGTACATTCTTCCATGTTCATTAGTACAGTTTTGCTCATTTTTTTATTCTCCCTTTTTTTTCTATAAGAATATTATTGGCTTTCTGGGAAGGGACCGGAGAAGAAACACTAGGAGCAATTCTGATGTACAAAGCAAAAGATATCAGTAAAAATTAAATGAAAAAGAAAGTTAATGTTGTAGAATCACAAAGAAACAAGAGCCATGGCCCCTAAGAAGAGTGATAAGACACTTCCACTTATCCCTTAGCAGAGATGCAAGATCCGTAAGTGTGGGACATTGCATATATTTTCAGAGTTTTTCAATAGGTTGATAAGTTTGCGAATTTTCTTAATCTTTAAAAAACGTTCTTTGTTATGTAGAATTCCTCTTTTGGAAGGGGAGGAGGTAGAGATAATGGGAAAGATCTAGGCAATATAAAAACGATATCAATAAAACTTTTTTTTAAATGAGATCATTGGTAACCTTGGAGAGAGAAGTTTCAAATGAGTGATTGGATCAAAAACCTGATTGCAAAGGATTGAGGAGTAAAAGGAAGTATAGTCAGCTTTTTCAGGGATTTGGTTGAGAAAGAGGAAACATGTAGGATGATAGCTTCAGGGGATGGTAATGTCTAGCAGAGGTGTGTAAAGGATCGGGTATGCTTGAGCATGTTTGAAAGCTATGGAAAAACAACCAATTGACAGTGAGAGGTTAAAGTAAAGATTCAAGAGGTTGGAGAAAGGGTAGGGTATGGTTGAATATGCAGACTGCTATACAAGACAGGAGAGGATGAGATGAAGTGCACAGGTAGAGGGATTGGCCTTAGCAAGGGAAAAGGCCATCGCTTTGTTCGAGAATGGGGGAAATGTGAGGAGAAAGTGGGAAGTGATATCAAAGGATTTTGAGATGAAGAGAATGAGAAAAAGAGAGATATAAGGCTGAATAACCTTAATTTTTTTCAATAAAGAGGCCCACCTTCAACTGTGCAGGGATTTTTGGATAAGACTTGTGGTAGGTCTGAGGAAATAGAAGCTTTAAATAACTCCTTTGGGGAGTGAGATTGGCATTTAACAAGGGAGAACTAAAAGAACCACTTGGCTGCCTTAAGGGCCCAATGAATTTGCAATGTGTCCAGTTGTCATCATTATTAGATTTTTTTTTCCAACTTCATATAGTGGAATGGAAGAAGATAGATGGTAGGAATAATCTAAGGCTGAGGTTTGGCAAGAGAAGAACCAGTGATAGGAAAAAGGGACAAGGGAGAGATCAGTGTAGGGTTGAAATAGCTACTGAGTTGACTTGGGAAAGAGAGGAAATTAAAGGAAGAGCAGGCAGTACTGGCCTGAGAACAGACTGAAGTTGAAAAATTATAGTTCAGGAGGAATGCAGTGTAAGGAGAGGAGGAATGACAGGTTATTGTCAGAGAGGGGAAAGTTTCTAGTGAGGGGAGCAGAACACTTGTGGGTAATGGTGGGATGCAATGTGTGACCATCATTTTGTGGCTGAGGTAGAACATGGTAAATCATGCATCTGAAGGAGTTGTAAAAAAAAAAAAGGAAGTTTAGGGAGCTTTGGGGGCATCTACATAGATCTAAAGTCCACTAGCATAAGGGCAGGAGGTGAAGAAAAGGGAGAGTAAACTAGGGAAAGGGAACTCTCTGTCACAATTTTGACTGAATATTTAAAAGGAGGAAAGATCACTACGTTAGTAAAAGAGGTAAAGAGAGAATCTGGAAGTGACAGTGAGGAGCAAAGATTATTCTGTTTTCTCTCCAGGAGCAATGTGAAAAGGGGTATGAGAGAAGATGGTCAATGTAGAGAGGATGGCCCAGCATGCAGAGATCTCTAAGGGGGGCCAGACCTCAGGGCTAATAGATGGAAAGAGGTCCAGGATCAAGGGGAGTTTGTTCAGAATGGAATGGCCATTCCAGAGGACCTAGCAGAAGGTCTGAGATCTGGACTTGGGTGAAATAAAGTGAAGGGGTGAACATAAAAGAACATGAAGAGAGGGGGTGAGGATGGTTTTCTCCTAAATAGTAAATCATTATTACAAGGAAAGGGAGAAAAAACAAAAAACTATAGGAAGACTAGAAGGTGGAGAATGGGCAAGGCAGCTGAGTGGCTTGAGTGGCAGCTGAGTGGAGCTGTTTGCTCCTTCCTCTGATGGACCCCTCCCCTGGAAGAGGGTGGGATATTGGGGGGTGGGGAAGGAGGTATGATCATTTGACAGAGGGCAGTCGCAGGTCAGCAGCCAGGTATGAGTCTGGGGCCTGCTGGGGGCTTCCTAGGCACAGGTATCCTTGCTTTCTCCCTGTAAGTGACAAGTAGAGGGAATGAATCATGGAGGAGGGTGCCAGTAGAAGGCACTCCTTGGTGACTGAGCCTGGTCCTGCCAGCTGCAGGTGTTCCTCCTTTCCCATAGGGCAAGAGATTAGGACACCTGGGATAGGGTTCAGATTCAGAAATAAACCCCCCAAAATCTTTATACACTCTGTAGCAGTTCTGTTCCTCCATCTGTGTGAGTGTGGTAGTACCTTTAGGGAACTGTGATTTCTTCATTGTGACTACCTCCTTCCACAGATAGATTGCAACTAGTTCATGACAATAAATTGTCTCTGAGAATTCCTAAGGCTGAAAAATTCATCCTACACATTATTTCTATCATTTAAGGACCAGCCTTGGTCCTTGGATAAGAATCCATCACCAGGTCCCCACTGGAAACCTGTCCAGCTTGATGGGATTTAGGAGAGCATGTGCTCTGCTGTCACAGAAGGTTACCTGGTGCCCCTGTGAGATGGTGGAGAATGGTTTCAGTGGAACAGACTAATTATTGCTAATGTAATAAATATAATGATGTTATATGGTTTATAAAACGTATGATATCTATTCTTATTTGATTGTCACAAGAACTCTGACAGGTAGGGAGCAGGTAGGTGGAAACAGAGGCTTGCAGGTAAAATGACTTGCTTCAGATGATACAGCATCCTGTTGACTGAGCCTAGGTATGACCTCTGTGTCTTCTGAGACCAGCACCATTGCTCCTTCCACCCTGTCACGCTAACTCTCTGGCATCTACATTTTATTTTCTTAGTTTTGAATCTTTGATGCTGTATGAAAGCAGCAGTTTTCCTCAGTTTGAAGCAGTGAGGAAGCATAGAAGAGTGACAGGCATGGAGTGAGAAAGACCAGGATTCAGATCTGGCCTCAGTCACTTAACTACCTGCATAACCTTGGGCAAGTCACTTAGCCTCTGTTTGCCTTGGTTTCCCCATCTATAAAGTGGAGATAATGGTGATGTTGATAACAATTATAGCACCTACCTCTTCAGAATTGTGTCACTTGGAGCAAATTGAGATAATATTTGTAAAGAGCTTAGCGGGTGCCTGGTACCTTATTAACAAGCACTTAATAAATGCTTGTTTCCTTCATTCCTGCAAGATTTGGAATAGAGAATCTCAAAACATAGTGGAGATAGTTGACATAGTGGAGAGTGATGAAAGCTGCTTCAAATATTTACTATGTGACCTAGTTAAGATAGATAATTAACCTCTTTCAGTCTCAGTTTTCCCATCTGCAAAATGGGGACAGTATTAGCACCTACCTTCCAGAGTTGTTGTATCAAACAAGATAATATATGTAAAGTGCTTTGCAAACCTTAAAGTACTATATAAATGCTAGCTACTATTACTGAGTCCTTTATTATATGGTTTCACAGTTAATAATTGGCACAGTAAAGACAGTAATATTTTCTCCAAAAGAATGGATAGATGAGGAAAAATTAGAGCTTCTCTATTGGAAGAAATATTGCTGAGACAAATGAGGTAGCATATGGTGTAGCGGAAAGAACAAGGATTAGAGACAGAAGACTGGCAGATGCATCCCAACTCTGCCAGTTTAGTTTGGGACTTTGAGTAAATCACTTAAACTCCCTCTGGCCCTATCTTCTCATCTTTGTAACGAGGCAGTTGATGAAGATGGTAGCAAGATGGTATCAAAGGTCCCGTTCATCTCTGAATTTTTTGATTCTGTTTCTCTCTTCTCTTTTTTTCTCTCTTAATTTTGTTATAATGATCAATTTTTCCTGCTTAGTCATTTTAAATAAGCTTGAGTGGTTGAAATGGTTGAAATAAAGTTAGTAATGAAATGGAAAGTCTAGTAGCTCAAAGTGTAGGCTACATGCTTTTTGAAGAAAGGAAATTCCTGTCTTTCCAGCACTGACAACCAAAACATACTTCCAGTAAGTACCCACAAAGCACAGTTTCACTCTGCCTATTCCTGACTAACAATCTAGACTTTTCACAGTACCCCAAATTCTCATTTGCCCTGTCCTGCCCCCCAAAAGTGGCTGAATGTGAGAGTGGTAGTACACATTGTTAAATAATTTATGAAGCATCTGTTATGTGCCAAGCATTGAGGATATAAGGGGAAAAAGAAAAACTACAAGAACCTTAAATCAAGTTATAAAAATCAAGACCACCTCTGGGTACAGTTTTCATGTAAACGTTTTAATGTCCTATGATGCAAAGAGCAACAACACAATTTCCCCTCCAGTTCCCTGTGAAAGTGATTACTGAGAAAAGTATGCTCTAAGTCTGAAGAGAATCTTTATTAAAAAACTCAAGAAATTGTATCCATAAATTTTGTAAGGTATGAAAACCCAGTGTCTGTTGAAAACGTTATTTAACAGCTCATTGGAATGCTTTTCAGTTTTGGTTTTGGATAGTCCATTTTTCTAAGGGGGGAAATCATAGTTAATATCAGGTATTTAAAATACACACATACACACGCACGCACACACACTTCCAAGGTGTAACTTAACACTCAGTGTATGTTCATCTCCATCTCTTTATACACAAACTGTATTTGCAGCTCTGTGTAACAAATTGATTTGCAGTCATATACCACAGCATCTGTACTATTCTGTTATCAAAGAATAAGTATATCTAATTCTTGACATGAGAGATGTGGCAGTAGCTAGAAGGACTTGTCATCAAGAAGAACTTGGTTCAAGTCCTTCTGACATATACTAGCTGATTGATCACAGGCACCTCACTTAACCTCTCATTATCCCCAGTTATCCTCTTAAGACTAAGCTGTGAATTCCCTTTATGACATCACAAGTCCAGATCAAAAACAAACAGAACTTCTCAAAGCAAGAAAATATACCTGTATCTTTTAGGAAGATAATTAGCAAGAAGGAATGATACAAGTTTTTTCTTGTTAATCCTCAGTTCACTAAAAAGTTCAGTTTAGCTACAATAACCAATTCCATAAGTATTTTTACTCATTAAGGTTTTACTCTCATCTTTCATCATCATTTAGCTTAAGACTAGTTCTTGTTGATGTGAGTAGCACAATATCAGAGGTTAGAAAAGAGGACACAGAATGTCTCTTTTGGTAGGCAGAACATTTTAGACCCTTAAATGGTGATTTTGTGAAAATGAGTTTTGAGGAATATGTTTATAGCCTGTTAATAGCTTGAAAATTTGTATTTCAGTATTTAAAAACTTACATGGTATATATACATTTGTATGTATGATGTATGTATGTTACAGGTGTGTGTATACTAGATAGAGTTCCATTTCAATTCAAAATAACCTGACATATATAGCAACATTATCTGAATTATCTGTCATAACTTCCTAAACAGTATTTATTGTCTTGTCTTTATTTTTATAACTCCAAATAAGATATCTGTGATCTGATGTGAATAATCCTACTAGCATGTCTTTTTTTTTTTAACAGATTTTATTAAACAGAGAAGAGCAGGACTGAATGAATTCATTCAGAATTTAGTTAGACATCCAGAGCTATGCAACCAGTAAGTAATTTTCACTTGTGTTCTTAAAGGGATTTTATTGACATGTTGCATTTTATATAGATTGTAGAACCAAACTTAGTTACTATACCATTTTAGTGTGACTCTGTCATGATATATGTATGTGTGTGTGTGTGTGTGTGTGTGTGTGTGTGTATACCGAAGAGTAGAGTCTATTCAAGGAGATGATTTCTCTATTAAAGATATTGCATATAGATATTTAATGGTATCTGGATTTTATTTTTGCTTTACATAACACAGTAGGATTATAATCTTTTCTCAGTATTTTTACATACAATAACCATTATTGTAACAATTACAAATACTAGATATAATTTTTTCTTAACTAATTTTGAAACATTTTTTCAAGTATAAGATTATGAAGTTAAAGGAAAATTCTTACAGAAAAGTTATCTTTGAAGTAACTTGAATTGACTAAAGAGTAAAATATTTGAGCCACTTTTTGAAAAAGTCATTTTTAAAAAAAATCTTATTTTATTAGAGGAAGACAGCCCCAAAATTTATTTCTCCATCTACAACTCAAAGCCTTTAAAAACAGTATTATGCTGCTCTAGCTCTTTGTTTTCCTTTGCTCAAGGAACATAAATGTCCATAAATTTTGAAATTGTAGATCTGTTTTAACCTTTAAAATTAAATTGGAGAATGACTTTACAGCATGATTTTGCAACTTAATTCATTTTTATCACTTTAACCATTATATTTGAAGGCTGGATTTTCACACATCTAGATTTTTATCCAACAAAATGCTTTACATATGGTGTTTTTTAGTTAGTTAAATTTTAGGCAAATCAGTAAATTAAATCAACATGTACTTTTATTTGTTGAGCAAAGCATTGAGAGGCAACCCAACACAATGGACATAGGGCCTGACTGAGCTAGCCTGAGCAGTCAGAGAGATCTTGGCTCAGATTCCTTGTCTGATACTTCTTGGTTGAGTGGACTGGGGCAAGTGACGGCTCTATGAGCTTTGATTTCCACTTCAATTAACGTGGCTTAACAATACCTACCTCCTAGGGTTGTTAGGAAGCTTTAGTGAAATACTCTATGAAAAAGTGCTTTGTAGCCTTTAAAAACAATATGCAGATGTCTGTTTATTGCTATTACTCAGAAATGTAACAAATCAAATGTAGGTCAGAGGCTATGCTGATTATTTGAAAGAAAATTTACTCTATCCCGGTGTTTATAAAAATGAAATGTCTTACTTTTTTACTTCAGTTTTGGTTGTAGTGGTTATTAATGACACAAGTCACTTACTGGTTGTGACTTTTGGTAAAGATAACTACATTTAGCTTCTGTTTATGCACCTGTAAAATGGGAATAATTCTACTTCCATCTTGAAGATCAATAATGATACCTAATCAAAATCATACCTAAGTAAAGCACTATTTAAACTCCAATTCAGATGTGAGTGAGTAGTCATATTTGCTACTTGGTAGTGGCTGTCTGTGCACTATGCATGCATACATAGTATTTATTTCCTAGTTATTTCATTTTGCTTAACTAAAGATAGACATTATTTAAGTTATACATTCAAAGTTACCAGTAAGTATGTAGAAACTTTTGTCTGAAGTTTTTAATTATTATTTCATGTTGTAAAATTTTTTTCTGATAAAGTAGTATTAAGAGCAGGTTACATTTTTAGAACATTTTTGCCTTATTTCATTTGATCCTCACAACAATTATTCAAAATAGAGAGTGCAGTTACTATAATTTCCATTTTATGGGTATGTAAACTGAAGTTGATAGAGGTGATTGCCTTCCTCAGGGTGATACAGATGATAAGTGGCAAGACTGGCACTAACATGATACCATATTCTTCATCCTCTTCTGTGTTGCTATATTTGATTTCCTGGGTCCTGAGGGAACAGGAAAAGTGCTGGTCTACTTTACAGCCACTGACAAAATATTATGGAGACAGACTCAAAGTTTACTCTGCTGCAAATGGCTGTGAATGGAAGTTCTTTGGTCAGAGAAGCGGTGAGTCAGCAGTGTTTGACTCTCAGCTCAGCTGTTTCCTCCATGTTTAGGTGCAGAGATAGGATTGCGTACTTCTGCATATACATAGAAGCACACCTGATAGGGCAGTGGATAATCTGGGCCTATTTTCATTATACTGCTTTGCTTTAATAATTGTGTTTTAAAATTAGGGAATCTTTTCTTTTAGAGGGCTGCATCCTTCCAAGTCCATTATAGCTGATCTCATAATTAGGAAGATTCTTAATTATGATTTTCTGCATGTGTGCTTCTGCTTCTTATACCCAGCTTATTTTATTACCTTTACTATGCTTAAAAACAGTTCAACCTGTCCTTCATGACTGTAGCATCTTCTTAAAAAGATTGTGCATAAATTATCAGTTGGAGTAAAAATGAATAAGCTGTCTTTTTAAGACAGGGTAGTTTAGAACTATGTGAAACATTAAAGTTATTCAAAAGCGGAGAACTATTATTTCTTTAACCAATAACAAGAATAGCATAACTAGAAGAATTGGTGACACTTGCATAAATTTGTTTAATAATAATGTATCTGGGGCAGTTGAGATGGCACAGAGGTTAGAGCACTGGGCTTAGAATCAGGAAGATTCATGTTCATGAGTTCAAATGCAGCCTCGGACGTTTACTAGCTGTGTGATTTTGGGGAAGTCACCTGTGTGCTTCAGTTTCCTCATCTCTAAAATGAGCTGGAGAAGGAAATAGCAAACCACTATACTATCTTTGCCAAGAAAACCCCAGTCTTGAAGAGTCAGATGCGACTGAAACCACTGAACAGCCACAAATAATGTGCTTCTCTGGAATTCATGTTTTCTAGAATGCTATTTTTTTAAAAGTTTCTCCTGTTGATTCTGATCGCCTTCTTTTTTACATGAATTGCAACCTGTGCCTTTTAGCAAATTTTGAAACATTTGCACACCTTAAGAGTTACACTATAAAAAGAAATGCGATAGTTGAATCTATATGTAAAAAATTGTCCATCTTTAGATAGGTACCCTTAACTGCAAATGTGTATTTTCTCGATCATTGTATTTTAATGAAAGAAACTCTTGTTGTGGTCTTATTTCTTTTCAGGAAAGAATAACAATAGCACCTAGGCCATGAGAGGCAGCATAATGTAATCACCCAATGTATAGACAGGTTAGTTGCAAAGCTGGGAAGGCCTGGGTTTGTGTCCTGCCTCAAACATACAGGTTTCTCAGCCCTGAGTGCAGGTCACGTAGCCTCTCTGTTCTCTGAGTAATTCTGTAACACTAGTTTACAGAGAAGATGCTGAATTGATAGGGGGAATTTCCTCATCTGAGAGTTACCTATATTATTGACAAATAGGTGTAGCCCCTATCCCTTTTAGGCTATGTACTTCATTGTGACATTGAAGTGGCCCTGGGTTGTCAAAAGCTATGCAAATAGAGTGTTAAACTGTGCTGGAGCCAGACTTTTAAATATGGATGAGGCAGCAGAATGTTATATCTCTTATAAAGATCAGCCTAGCTAAGTACAGAGACTCCTCACTAGTGAGTTAACACTCAGATGAAAATTTAAAATCACCTTTAGTCCATTGTACACCAAAATATTTGTATTAGAACTTTTTGTAGTAACAGAGAACTAGATACAGAGCAAACAGCCATTGATTTGGGAAATAGCTAAACTAACTGTGGTACATTAATGTTGTGACTAGTAGATCATTACTGTTTTGTAAGGAAGATAAATATATATGAACTAATACAAAATGAAGTAAGTAGAACCGAGAATTTGTTATGCACAGTGACTACAACAATGTAAATGGAAAGAACAGTAGCTTGATATTTGAAACTGAATCTATGAAATTGTAAAAACCAAATTTGGGTCCAAGAAGGGCTATGAGAATGTATCTCAGTTCATTTTTTGCAGTGATATAATAACGAGTGTGGAATTCTATAAATGATGGCAGTTTCAGTTGATATGAAAATGAAAGATATCAATAAATGTTTTTGAATCCTCAATCCTGTGCAGCCTCCTTTTTTTTTCTCTTCACTAACACTGGAAGAGTGGCCAGAAAGAGGGGACTGTTAGGCTATATGTAGCTCTAAATGTGAACTCCTTGTTTAGTGAAAATTAAGTCAGCATACTACTAGTAGAGTCACTGAATCATACCAATGATAACATGTAAGTATAAATAAAACCAGAGGACATAAGGGAATTGTAGCTAAATGGAACGATAGTTCACAAGTTCTCCTTCTAAGAGAAGCAAATAACGGAGTTGGTTTCATCTCACAAAGGCAGCTGGAAACATTTGTCACAACTTTGCAGTGCACAATGAAGATGTTAGCTCAAATGTTATGCTTTCCTCCAAGATGTCTCATATCCATATGTCAAATTCAATACAAGTTTCCTTTAAATATGTAATAAAAGATAACTTTGAGGATTTGTGGTTGAGAGGACATGTTAGGTATAAAACAAGATGGTTTTTATTCTAAGATAAAACAGGGTATTTTATGCCAAAGATGTTTACCAATATCGTAGAGGACATCCTACATGGATTTGAAATAAAAAATGTAATTCTCAACAAATAGTGAGATTTTCCAGATATGTTCCTGTTGACAAATGTTACTGTGATATGTGTGCATACATATATACATACGTGTGTGCATGTGTGTGTTTGTGTGCATTCATATATATATACATGCATACACTAATGGTTTTCTCTGTGAGTATATGGTCAGCAAGGATCCTTGTGTTCAGTTTAGTGATCCATTTCTGTTTGAGTTTGACATCAGTAGTCTAGATAGCCCAAAGAACTTGTCCGTAAATGCATGTATCTTGTACAGACACTGAAAACGACCCGTGAGCTTGATCTGGAATTTCGCTAGTAGAGGGAAAGAGTATGAATTAATTGTCTTTGGGAAATTAAAGAGGTTTTTAATAACCCCAGACTTCTTACAAGTAAAGGAATACCATGGTCTCCAAATATTTCAAATTAATGTTCTCCTGAAGGGTGATAGAGAGGGGCATGGTAGGGTATGAGCAGTCTACAAAAAGTTACAAATGAAGAACGGAGTAAGAAAAGCAGTGTAAAGGACGTTAAAAAAGCATGGCCAGAAAAATTTTTGAGTCTGCAGTGTAATGAGAGCTAGGGATAACCAGAAAAATTTTTGAGTCTGCAGTGTAATGAGAGCTAGGGATAACCAGTGTGTATACTACCCATGCATTCCATTGTTGTCTCCACAATGTTAAGAGTTATAGGGGAGTGTATCCCAGCATGTTTTGATACCAAAGGACACAGGCAGGAATCACAAAGGTTGGGCATATATGAATGGGTCATGATCTACTTCGCTAGAGGATATATTCTCTCAGATGAAATTTTATTTCCCTTGAAGTATGCAGCAACATCTGTTGTAGAGAATGAAGAGGTAGAGAAATTTTTACCAAGAACTTGACAAAAAGCTTGAAATCAAGTCAGCATATACATTGATATTCAGTTTCTTCATCGCAAAGCTGGATACAAGAGGAAGATGGCAACAAAAAAAGTGTTGGAAAATATAGTTAGAAATGAGTTCAAAGACTCACTTGATGTGAGATCATGAGATGTTGAATACATGCAAGAAATATTCAAGAAGAGAATTAAAAAGCACTGTACATAAAAGCCCTAAATAACATAAAAATGAAATTAATTTTATCATAATAACAGGAAATAAATAGATATCTGTGTCAGTCATTTCTGAATCTATCTGTGCAATCACTCTTCTGACTTGTTCAGAATAAACAGCAAATGAGAAGAAAGGATAAAGTATAGTTAACAGCTGTCTAGCAACAGTGCTTAACAGCCCCAGTCAACATATGAAAACAAACCTTAACATTTAAAAATGGAAAATGGAAAGACAGTGGTTATGATCACCATTTCCTACAGACATTTAACTGATCTAAGATGACTGTCATGATTAGGAATTCAAAAAAAGCCTTAGGAAATGTCTTGAGCAGGAAGCACCTAATCTCTTTGTCAAATGGAAAGACATAGCCCTATGGGGGTAATACCATTTTAGAATTAAAATGCATTTGCAAAATGTTACAGAGGATGTGGGAAAATTGGGACACTAATACAGTGTTGGTGAAACTGTGAACTGATCTACTCATTTTGGCGAACAATCTGGAATTATGCTCAAAGAGTTATAATACTCTGTCTGTCCTTTGACCCAACAATAATACTATTAGATTTGCTGCCCAAGATGACCAGAGAAAAAGAACCTGTTGTATTTTAAAATTGTGGCAGTAAAGAACTGGAAATTGAAGGACTGCCCATCATTTGGGGAATGGCTGAATAAGTTGTGGCATGTGATTTTGATGGCATATTATGCTGTATTAATTGATAAGCGGATTGATTGATTTTAGGAAAACATGCAGAGATAGGCATGAAATAATTTAGAGTGAAAGGACCCAAGAAAACTTTGTATACAATAGCAGCAATATTTTTGAAGAGTAAATGTACATGACTAAGCTATTCTGAGTTACATAAATGTTCAGATCAAGTACAAAGGACCTTTAAGAAAGTTGCTGTCCACCTCCAGAGAAAGAATTGACATGGAACTATGTATTGTTCAGTTTCATAAATATACATATGTATGTGTATATACATAGATATGTGTGTGTATATATATATATGTATTGAATATTGCCTTCTCTACTGTAGGGGTGGTAAGAAGGAAGGGAAACAGCTTGAAATTCAAATGCAACAAAAAATAAAATAAATATTTAAAAATTTTAAAAATGTTTCAAAGGAAGATAGCAGAACTTCAGGAACATTGTTGCCTAAGAAAATAGTAAAGATTGATTGAGGAGCAAACAAATCTACAGAAAAATTGGTGTGGTACCCAGCTAAGCCCCCTCATCCTAATTGCACATTTGAATAAACTGGAAGAAAAACAGCCACTCAATTAAAAAGTGGAACAGATCTTCCAGCATTTCTCAGTATTCATTATAATTGATGTTGGAACCACAACAAGAAGACTTAGAATTAAACACAAAAAAGACTCAAAAAAAAATGAAGTTAAAAAGCAAACCTGAATTGGATCAACTATGCACAGATGAAACCTGTGCTGGATACAACAAAAATTTTAAAGCTTTATGAGAGTGAGTCTTAAAATATCTTAAAGAGTATAAGATCCAAAACAATTTGAAAAAATAATAGACAGTAATTACTCCTAAAACACAAACGATCTATAACTACTGATGCTTAAATTTTAATATCGCTATAAAATAATTAAGAATGATTGATGTGTCAGAGGTGCCATTGAGGAAAAAAAGGAATATAGAAAATATGTGTTTACATACATGTATGTATGTATGTATGTATGTGTGCATGCATATGTAGTATGCATATATAGGTATGTGTGTATGTATATAAACCTGTGTGTGTATATTTCACACACACACACACACACACACACACACACATACATATATTAGCTCGATAGAGTCCAGCTGTCTTCTTCAACAAAATGTCACTTAGGCAACAACTGTCTAATAACAGAGCAATTAGCCCCCAGCTTACCCTATAAAAACAGACTGTTAAATGCAAAGTGGATGAAGGTAAAGGCATTTGTTATGATTGTCATCATTTCCTACAGACATTTAACTGATAGCTAAATTATCACACTTAGAAATCCATGCATATATTAATATAATACAATTGTATAAAAGTAGGGAGCTGAGTGTTTAATAAAGATATCCACCACTATCATGGAAAGTATCCTATACAGATTGTCGATAGATGATTAGGGCATCTAGATGTTCCTGTTCTTAAATTATACTATACTGCTAGGTGGTGTAGAGGATAGATCTTTGGAATTAGAATCAGGAAGACCAGAATTCAAATTCAGCCTGAGACATGTACTAGTTGTATAACCTTAGGCAAGTCACTTAATTTCTACCACAGTTTCTTCAGTAACACCTACCTCCCAGGGTTGTTGTGAGGACCAAATAGGATAATGTTTGTAAGGTGCTTAACATATAATACCTAGCGCATAGGCATTATATATAACCCTAAATGCTGGCTAATTCACTGATTGTGCAAAATCCCTGAACTGTATCTTCAGGGCTTCATCAGTAACATTCATGACTACTAAAAAATATCCTGAAAGGATAAACTTAATGGATGATTAATGGATGAAGAATGCATATTTTTCAGATTGTACTATACAGTTGGAGGGGTACCATCGAGTTAGTCTGTCAGTACATTTATATTGGACAGCTACTGAGGTAGAGTGAGTTGGGCCTAGAAAAAATCAGTAGGGAAAGAGTAGAGTGGGCAGTGCTATAGTTAGCAAGATGCAGAGCACTCTTGCTTGTCCCAAACAGCTCCCTAACCTGCTCCTCCTCTCCGCAATCATCCTTTTACCATCAATGTTCTCCTGTGGAACTCTTTTTATAAATCATGGAACACTCTTAAGTACCCTCACAAGGAACCAAACAAATCATTGGCTACTTCCTCCATTAAGGATTTATACAAGGATGTGAACAAGGAGTGGAGAGAAAAATGTCGCTTCTTTTAAAGAAGGAAATAGGCACCAAAATGAGATCATTTACTACAAAATACTTTCTGTATATTACTTCATTTGCATTGTTGGGACCACAGAGATGAACTAGCTTAACTCCAGTCTGAATGAAAATACCTCATAAGTATACTAATAAATCATTTAGTCATTTGCCTGAAGACCTTTATTGTGAGAAATCCAACTACTTAAGGAACCCATTCCACTTTTGGAAAGCTTTAATTGATAGTAAGTCAATAAGGGCTTGCTGTGTGTGAGTAAGGCATTGTGATAAGCACTGAGCATAACATGGAAAGACATAAACACAGATTCATGCTCAGGAAAACCTAAGTATTTTCTGCTGCTTCTATTTGTACCACCTGTTTCTTCCTTCTTGGTCCAATCAGAACAAGTCTAATCCTTTTTCTATGTGACTGCCCTTCATGTACTTAAAGATCACTATGACCTTTGTCAGTTTTCTCTGCCCCAAGCTAAATGTCCTCTTGGTTTGACCTCAAGGCTCTTTACCATCTTAGTTGTACCCCAGTCCACTTCACCCTGCCCCAGGTGCTATCTAATCCCCTTCCAAGAGCTGAATGTCCTATTCCATATATAGACTGACCAGGGCAAAATAGAAAGACACTCTCACAAACCTTATTCTGTACACTATTGAACAGTGTACTTTTCTTAATGCAGCTTAAGATCACATATAAACCTCTTCAACTGCCAAATTGTAGCATTGTCTTATATTGTTTGTAATCTACTAAACTCAATTTACCTTCAGATGAACTGCTGTCTATCCTTGCTCCCTCCTTCTTATACTGATAGAGACATCTAAAGCTTACAGAGCTCAAGTGATTTGTCCAAAGTTACATAGCTACCAAGTAGCAAGGCTAGAACTTAAAACCAATCCATATGCTTTTAAAATCCAGTATTATTTCTACTGTATACTGAACATATAAGTGTAAATATAGATGTGGCTTATACTTGCAAGGCACTTGATGGTTTCAAAGCATTTTCATGTCTTTTATTTTTTATTATTCTTATGATTCTTATGGTAGAAAGAAGTTAAATAGGATAGATATTGTTCCTCCCTTTTTTTTTTTTCCGGAGAACTGATTGGTGTTGAAGTGACCTTGGGATAGAATGGCCATATCATTTTAGAGTCTGCAATAATAACCAAGAAAAGGAATTCCATGCATAGTTTGACTTGTACCCTAGACTTTAAGAAAACATCTAAAAAATTCAGAGAAAAAATTGGTATGATCCCGTCACCAAAGATTCTAAAAGGGAATGTTATTCAAGAAAAACATGAGGTTTTTAAATTTGAAATGTTTATATTATAATCCCATAAATCCTAGTGAAGAAGAAAAGGGTAGGAAGAAAGCTTAAAAAAAAAACCATGCTGCCTAGAGAGCCTTCTGGCAATCTCATTTTTAAAGTATATTATGCAAAATACTAAAAGAAATGTAACAAAAATGAATATTGCATCCTGAACACAAGCCTGTAAGAATAAGATCAGGAAGGTTAAAGCCCAAAGTGAGCTGTTGTTTGTGACAAATGCTTAGGATCGTTTTTAAAGGACATTTTTGGGGTGTGTTCAGAAATAGAAGAAAAACAAGAATCTGGTGTCCATTGATTTTTCACAGATGGTACAATAATAATAATAACCACCCATCCTTCCCTTTCTGAGGAAAATGATGTTAAAACTGGAAAGGGTAGAATAAACATAGTTTACTAATTCAATCTGGTACTAATTGAAGATGTAAGAGAGCACCTAGCTGCTTTAAGAGAGTGAAGTTCTTTAGACCTCAGTTTCATGCTAAAGTGTTGTAAGAATTTACATATGAGGTTATTTGACAATAACCTCATATTTTTCTTGAATAATCTTCCCTTTTAGAATCTTTGGTGAGGGGATCATACCAGTTTTTTCTCTGAACCACTATCAATCATTCCTGAAAAACTGTGGACTAGGAGAAAGGAACCAAAAGATGAGTAGATGGAGATGAGTAGATGATCCATTTTTCCAAAAGGGAAGAAAGGTGGAATCTGAAAACTACCAAACTCTGACATTCACATTGGTTTTAGTGATGCCCAACAGAACTCTATAGTCGGGTCAA
This sequence comes from Bettongia penicillata ogilbyi, assembly GCA_023548195.1. NCBI lineage: Eukaryota > Metazoa > Chordata > Mammalia > Diprotodontia > Potoroidae > Bettongia > Bettongia penicillata. The sequence continues at coordinate 684,507 of JAJHZJ010000851.1, read as the reverse complement.
ATTAAATGGGGTTTTAAGATGACTTGGTGGATGGAGTAGTAGACTTGGAATCAGGAAGATCTGAGTTTAAATCCTTCTTCTGACACCTATTATCTTTGTAATCTGGGGCAAATCATTTAACCTCTCTCAGAATCATTATGAGACTATGAGGGACTAAGAGAGAATAATGGCATTCCCTACAGGGCCTGTTCATACTGATGCTAAGAACCTTATCCTATAAATCACTGATAGTGACTTCTCCGTGGAGTGCTCAGTGATTGATACATTAATACACTGCAAGCATCCCATTGCACAGATAAGCATGACATAGCAAGCTTGGGCAAGAGATTCTATCAAGCCCAATGTGGACGATAGTAATACTTTATTATTAAACGGAAAGTTTCCAAGTTCCTACAGAAGAAGGGTAGGGAATCATCACTGGAGTCCAGTGTAGAGGTTCAAGTAGACTTCATTTCATTTCTTTCCATTTACTCAAGCAATCTAGCATTTAAAATTTGGAAAATCAAGGGAATGCTAAAAATATTGCCATATTTTTAGTAATTATTTGACAGGTTGTCTCCTGAAAACAATTTATATATTAAAAATAATATTTTGAAGATAAACAACTTTGAAAGACTCAAAACTCTGATTAGTGTACTGACCAACCTTGATTTCATAGGACAAGTGATGAAGCACCACTTGCTGGACTCGAGATGCAGAATAAGACATCTGGAGGATTTTTTTCCTTAATTGTGCATAGTCAGTAAAGGGATTTTGTTTTTCTCTTTTTTCACCAGGAGAAGGGAGAGGTAGAAAGGAAAAGGGCCTAAGGATATTTTGCCAAAAAAGAAAAGAGAGTCACTGGAGCATTTTAAAAATGCGCAGAAGAGACCAGAAGGAATCATAGACAAGCAGGACATCTTTCAAAGTTACATGTATTACATGTATTATATAGTTTTAAATAAAAGTCAAAAGTGATACAGTTTTTTGTATTATCCTCTTTTTCTGTTCTACATATATAGAAATGCTCTTTTTATTTGATTTTTGTAAGGCTTAGAATTTTTTTTAATTTAAAATTTGTCTCCTGATTTCTATGTGAATGAGATAGAAAAATATGGTCTGGAGAGTAGTTCACTTAGAATAGATTGATACCTGACTGAACATATACAAAGTATCTTAATTAATACATTTATTTCACCTTGACTTTTTATTGACTACTTTTATAAACATAAGAGACTTGTTATCATTTATGCAAATGTTAGACATAAGGCAGAAAGACAGTTACTATGTTAGCTAACAGGATAAAAACAGTGGGCCAGGACGAAAAGAATGAAATGCCATAGAGATTGATAATCAGGTATACTGGCACAGAAAGCAAATTTGATTTACAAAAAGAGCTAGAGTAGGACAACAGTGAGGGATGGAGGGTTGGGGTGGGAGAGCATCAGCTGACTAGACTGCCCACCCACACAATATAAGCCAACTGCACAGTGCAGCTGCAAAACCAAAGACATACGTATGCACATGCAAACCCCTGCAAAAGCAAAGCTAGTGGAATCTCGGGCTACAATAATAGAAATAAAGTACCTGGATACATAAAGTAGTGTCCCACTATACTTTTCAGTGTCCATACGTACAAAGTATCTGGAATATCATACTCAATTCTGGGAGTGACATTTTATGAGAGATGTTGACAAATTCATAGGAGTATAATCAAGATAAGGAAGTAGATAGCAACTGTCATATGAATTATGCTTGAAGAAACTGAGGGATATTTAGCCTAAAACATAAAAAGATTTATAGAGAATTGTGTAGTTGTTTTTAAATACTTAAAGAAATTTCATGTAGGATTGAGTTGGATGTAGTTCCAGAGGGCAGAATTCATGTCGATGAGTGAAAATTACAAAGATGAAAAGTTTATAAATAACTTAGAGTTGAACCCCAGTGGCAAAGAAGATAGAGAGCTGGTTCTCAGAGTCAGAAGGACCAAGGATTAAGTTCCATCTATGACAGTGGCTATCTGGGCAAAGACTGCAAATCTCTGAGAAGGCTGCTTGTCCTCTGTCACTGGAAATGTTCAAATCAAGCTTGTACATCCTGCATCAAGCAAGAATTGTTGGGATTATGGAATCCCTGAGCATTCTTTCAACATTGAGATTTGTATATAGTCCCTTCACAAGTCAGAATACTACTGAAATATGAAGTTCTCTGATAATAGAATATTTGATCTTTTCTGTAACATGGTTGATATTTTAGAGGAATGGTGGTCTACCTTTCAACTCTTTTCAACTCAGTCTAGGTAAAAACAGACATTTTAGCGTGTTACCAACTTTTCTATCAAACTCAAACCTTCTCAGTTTGTCACTTATTTCCTGTAATTTTCCTGACTGTTCCCTTTATCTAAACATGACATTTTAAATGTGCAGTTCATAACCCTTGAAATGTTTGTTTGGTGAAGATGGTATATTCTAAGAAGCCTCTTAAAAGACTTTTTTAAAAGCCTTCTTCTAATAACATGAAAGGCAGCATGACATTAGTGTGGATAGAGAGCCAGAACATCTTGGGTCATGTCCCTCCTCTAACATAAAGTGGCTGGGTGTGACCCTTAAAAGTCACTTAATTTACCAGCATTCTGTGCAGCAGTGGGAGACTGTAAGTTGCAGAGAAAGTAACAGCCTGTGCTAATAGGAATTGCTCTATTTTGAGTGTTCCCTACTACACAAAAAAATAATGATAATAGTTAACATTCATGTAGTGCTTACTATGTTACAGTTGTTACCTTACTCCTTACAACAACCCTAAAAGGTAGGTGGTGTTGTTATCCGCATTTTACAGATGAGGAAACAGTTCTTCTCCCTGATAATAATGTATTTTTAAAAGTTTCAATGCAAATGCAACTTAATTTAATTATGGTACTAAATCACCACATTTTTTCCCATAAAATTATTTCAAATGATTTATCAGTGAGAAATAAGATGATTTTTACACGTTTAACCCACAAGTTTTATCTGATCACATATATAGTGCCACTAGTTACCATTTTAAAGCAAACTAGTAATTAGTTAAGATTGGAGTACCAACAGAACAATCAACAAATATTTATGCAGGACATATGTGTACTAAGAATTTTATAGGAACACAGAAGATAGTTTTTAGAAATATTTTACTTTTAAGAAATTATCTTATTCAGTTTTATAATATCATAAATTTTATTTTGGATAATCTGACTAATTGTACTAAGGGTGGAAAAATATTATAGGAATGTTGGAAGTTGGTATTAAAATAAAGCATCTTTCAGAAAAAAACAGAAAAGACTTAAGTGAATTGATGCAAAGTGAAGTGAGGAGAACCAGGAGAACATTGTACACAGTAATACAGTGAAATAGCAAGCAACTGTGAATGACTTAGCTGTTCTCAGGAAAACAATGATCCAAGACAGTTTTGATGGATTTATGATGAAAAATGTTGTCTATTCCAGAGAAAGAACTGATGGAGTCTGAATGCAGATCAAAGCATACTTTTTTAAACTTTATTTTTCTTGTGGTTTTGTTTTTTGGGGGAGGGGAGGTTCTTTGTGTTGTCTTTTACAGCAAGACTAACTAATATGGAAATATATTTCGCATGACTGCACATGTATAACCTATATAAAATTGCCTTCTCAGTGAGGAGAGAGGGGAAGGAGAAAGAGAAATTAGAACTCAAATTTTTTTTTAATGTTAAAAATTGTTTTTATATGTACTTAGAAAAAATAAACTTTTAAAGAATAAAGTATCGTAACTGTTAATTTTGTTTCTAGTCCAGACGTTAGAGCATTTCTTCAAATGGACAGTCCACGACATCAGTCAGATCCTTCTGAAGATGAGGATGAAAGAAGTATTCCGAAGGTAATAAAATGGGCTAGTGTTTGTTAAAGCTGTCATGTATATGTAACTGTCTTTCTCCCTGAAATACACCCAGGGTATGCCTGTGCTTCTTACTTCATTTTAAAAACCAACATCTGCCTCAAGCACTCTCCTTTCCCCTGTGCCTTAGAAACTATCATCTCCACACATTTCCTCCTTTGTTTCTGTATTCACTTTCCTCTGTTATCTTGCCCCATTGAATGTTCTTTGTCCTCAACCCTAATTTTTGATAACTCTTAATTCACTGATTTCTTCCCTGCTGCCTACAAACATGCCCAGGTTCTTTCAAACAAACAAACCAACCAACCTTTCACTGGACATGGCCTGGATTCCTTCATTGAGATATCTAATGGTCTTTTTTCAGTTTTCATCAGTTTTGATCTCTGTATCTTCTGACACCATCGACTACCTTCCCTTCTTGGATACTGTCTCTAGGTTTTTCTGACAGACATCTTTCAATTCTCTTATATATCTCACTGTTCCTCAGTCTCTTTTAGTGGATACAGTGCGCACACCACATTTCTTTATCTTGGACCTTTCTCTCCAGGCTCTCTTGGTGACCTTAAAAACAATATTCCATGGACTCACATAACATCCTGACTGCAGATAGATGACTTCCAGATCAATTCCATTTCAGTGACTGACTGTTGAGCATTTCATTCTGGCTCTTTGCTCCACTGGCAGGCTCAGCGTGTCAGAACAAAATGTTCTTTTCTACGAATGTTCCCCAAGATGCTTTCTCATTGCTCTTTTCTTTTCCCCGTACTGTATCTGAGTTTAAGGATAATCTTATGAAGATGACTCTCTAACCCTAACCCACTCCAGTCTCTCCCCTGAGCGTCATCCTGCACCACCATTTGCCTGTTGGATATTCCAAATTATATTTCCTAGAGACACCTTCAACTCAACCTACCAAAACTGAACTGCTTTTCCAAACTAGCCTTCTCTCTCTCCCTCACTCATGACGCCCTGGCTCCCTTTTTGTAGCTTCTTTATGGCCTTTTCACATGCCTGGTGTGCACTCTTCTTACCCTGCTTCAGAGTCCCTCTCTTCCTTTAAACTGAGTCAAGCATGCACCTTCTGCAAGAAGCCTTTCCCGGGCGCCTTCCTTTCTCTGACTTTGATTTGCTCTCCTTTGTTGTATTAATCTTATTGTACAGAATTGTTTGCATGGTGTGCTCTCCCCTTCGATTACAGCAAGCTCCTTGAGGCTGGAAGTGGTTTCCCCCTTCCCCCCTTCTTTTGTATCCCTTGCACTCAGCTTAGTTGCAGGTAAATGGTAGGTGCTTAATAAATGCTTGTCTTGATTATTCCAACTCTACCCCTCTTACCACTAGCCTGCTAGAATGAGTGGTTTGTACTTCCTTTTTCATCTCCTTTTTGCTCGTCCATTTGCAATATGTCTTCAAAGCCCTGCTGCTTCATTGAAATTGTTCTCTGACCAGTTAACAGTGATCTTTTAACTGTTGAATCCAGGCCTCAACTCCGTTGGTCTCTCTGATGCTCTTGACACCATTAGCCGTATGTCTCCCTCTTGTAAACTTTTGTTTCTCAGGTTTTTCTGGTGCCATTCTCTCTTGACTTGTTCTTAATCCAACTGCTCTTCCATATTAGTATTATATACTTCCTTCTTCTTTGGTGTGAGTATTTCCCAGGGATCTGTGATGGGCCTTGTTCTCTTCTGTATACCCTGTTCCTTGGAAATTTGTTAGCTCCCATAGATTTAATTATCATTTACAACTAAGGACTACCATAGCTTTGTAGTCTGGACCTGATTTCTCTCCTGAACTGCAGTCCCACAGGTTAACAACTTAAAGTCAGCAAGTCTTTAAAAAAAAAACTAGCTAACTTTCCCCCTAAAACTGCTGCTCCAAAGTTCCCTATTGCGGGAACTTTCATTTAGTCATTCCAGTTGTGACCTCTTAGAAGTCATCTTCCACTCCTACCCTCACATTTAATCACTTTCCAAGTCTTACTGGTTATACCTCTATAGCATCTTTCCCACCATTCTCTGTATTTTCATGACCACCCTCTCCCCATTCTGGCCCCTCATCACCTCGTATTGACTAGTAAAATCCCTTCCCAATTAGTCTTCCTCTTTCTCCTTTTCCCCCCTCTCCAATCTATCCTTTGTATAGCTGCCAAAATCATCTTCTAAGGCATAGACCTGATCATGTGCTCCCCTACTCAAGAATTTTCAGTGACTTACTATGACCTACCTCAAGATTAAAATACAAATCTCTTAGCTTATAAAACCCTCCACTATGTGGTTCTGTTTTTCTAGTCTTACCTTCCATCACTCCCCTTCATTCATCTTATGCACCAACCAAAATAGAGTGCTAGATATTTCCCAGATTCCACTTTCTATCTTTCACCTTAATGCATTGACACATACATTTCTTATGCCTCGAATGTGATCCTTCCCTAATTTCTACTTCTCAAGAGCTGAATTTAGATAACACATCTTCGTTGAAGCCTTCCCTGATTCCCCAAGTTGTTAATGATCCCTCCCTCCTCAATTTACCTGGTATTTACATATATGTATTATTATGTCTGTGTTATTGTTAAATGTATATTATATATTGGGGGCAGCTAGGTAGGGAAGTGAATAGAGTGCTGGGTCTAGAGTCAGGAGGACCTGAGTTCAGGTATGGCCTCAAACACTAGCTTTGTGACCCTAGGCAAGTCACTTAATCCTGTTTGCCTCAGTATCTTTATCTGTAAAATGAGCTGGAGTAGAAAATGGCAAACTACTCCAGTGTCTTTGTCAAACAGGCTCATGAAGATTCAGTTGTGACTGAAATGACTAAACAGCAACATATTATACATACATATATATTGTTTTGTTAAATGTAATATCTATGTTGAGTTGACATGTAAACATTTCTGTGTGTATATATGTTACTCCATTCCATCCCTCCCTCCACCCAGTTCCTAACCCTGTAGAATTTTAACTCCACGAAGGCAGGGACTGTTGTGGTTTGAGTTTGGTTTTGATTTTGTATCCTCAAGACCTAATACAATACCCTGCATTTGTTGAATTGAATTAATGGGAGGACACCATGGCAAAAATTTAAATTAATGCCAGCTTTAAGGGAATATAATTTAATTGAAAATACAGTCAAACCTTGGTCCATGAGTAAATTCCCTGCTTTTATGGATTACATGTGGAAAATTTTAAAGTTTTTGTTGATAACTTGCTCAGCTGTATCTCCAGCCCATGCTAAACTTTGAAGTGTTTTTTGAATTACAATCACAGCTTGCTAACAGGAAGAGGCCTTTAAATTCCTTATCAAGTAAGATGCAAATGACCAAAGTGGTGGAGGAATTCTGGTTTAAAAGTAACACATCACTTTCTTATTCAGCCTTATATCTTTGGTATTGAATAAATTGTGCCAAAATTTCACAAAGAGATGCCTACTACTCTGGTAATATTAATCTTTTAGGCAAGTATAAATTATTTTATTTAACATGAATAAGCCTTTAGCAAGTCAACTTTAGATATAAGCTTCTTTAAAATATTCTAAAAGTATCAAGAAATAGTAAGAAGAGTACTATTTAGAAATATGCTTTCCTAGTTTGTTAATTTGGTATTGTTTGGTACTGGAGTGACTTATTTGTTTAGTTTTAATAAGCTCTGATATGAAAGTCCATGTGACATAGTGGATCGACAGTCAGACCCAGATTTTGAAAGAATTGGAATGTAGTTCTACCTGGGACATTTGTGGGCTGTATGACTATTTGCCCTGTTTGTGCCCCAGACAATTCCCTAAAACTGTAGGTTGCTGTTGCAAATGTCTATGATATGGGATTTCCTTACCTAGAAGAGTTCACACAATCACAAGCCTAGTCTCTTCTCCCCCAACAGACACACACAAAATCCAGCCCTTCCTCAGGATGGGGAACAGGGGAAAGTGGTGATCACAGCATATAGAGATGGCATGTAGTAATAGGTCACCTGGATGTCCCATGTGACCGTAGGATGAGGTAGAACACAGAGTCTAGAATCCTGGATCCTCCCAACTCAGCTTTGCCGCTAACTCTATATAACCATGAGAAAGTTGCCTATCTAACGCAAGGCAAACCTGTTCCTTCAATTATAAAATCATAGAATTATAGAGTCATAGAATTACCTTACTAAATGAAGAAAGAGCCATGCAAGTTTTTTGTAAAAAACATTGTTGATATCTTCCAATATATCATATAAATATATATGTAAATAATATATTTCACATCCATAGTGCCCCACATCTCAACTCTTCTGTGAAGCCAAGTGTGGTTGTGTAATTAAAAATTATACTGAGTCTTACTAAATAGAATTGGAAGAAACTTTGGCAATCATCTAGCCAAATCAACCTTTTTTTAAAAAAAATGAGAAAACTTTAACCAGAGAGGTTAAGTGATGCAATGTCATGTTATTCATTCTTTTAATAAGTTACTTCATTTATTAGATACATTCCTGAAAAGTTATAATAGCTTACTCTATATAGCTTTTTATGGCTTTCATAGGTATTTATTAGGTCCTCACAATGCCCCGTGAGGGGGGTAGTATAAGTGTCACCCTCCCTATTTTACAGGTGAAGAGACTAAGAGAGAAATTATGACTTGCCCAGGATCAGTCAGCACAGCCAAGTTCAGGTGGCATAGCCAAGTTCAGGAGGCATAGCCACACTGAAATTTTCTGATTTCCAGCTCGTTCTTTCTGGTACACCAGGAGTATAGACATAAGATGGTATATCTGATTTTATTTTCTAATTAACTTCCATTGTGATTCTTAACAATTACACAGATGTCTTCCTGTAGAACAAAATTCTCAAACAGCAATAATAATAAATTGCACTTAATCCTAAATTACAAGGATATGTTACCCTTGTTATTGTAATAGAATGTAAAACTCCTTGAGCTCATGGACTATCTCATTTTTTTTAATATGTTGAGTGAATAGATTCCCCTCCATATACATAGCTTGCATGCTCTAACACCTACAGGGAAGGCTGTCTGATTCTAAACACCACCATCCCAACTGTTAGTATCCTGCTTCCCAGAGTACTTCATATTTATCTCTTTGTATTTCTTATGCCTATGCTTCTGTATGTACTGTTCTCCCTCTTTACATTTTAAGCTCTTTGTGCATAGGCATTGTTTAATTCGTTTTATTTGTATATTTAGTATCATATGGTGATTACCAAGTAATAGTCACTAAATGTTTGATTGATGGATAGCCCAGGAACACTTAATTCTCCTATACAGCCTACTGGCGAAAAGTTAAGTGAAGGAACAGTTGATTTATTATTGTAACTCCCCTTTACCTTGAAAACCACAATTATATGGAAATGGAGGGGATGCTCATCAAGTAGGGAATAGCTAAGCAAGTTGTGGTCTATTAGTGTAATGGAGGACTACTGTGTTACAATAAATGACAAGCAGGTAGACTTCTAAAAAACCTGGGCATCCTTAGATGCACTAATGCAAGTGAAGTGAGCAGAACCAGAACGCTGGGCACAGTGTCAGCAAAATGTGCGGCGACCAGCTGTGATGGACTTAACTCTTCTCAGAAATACAAAGATGTCAGACAAGTCCAAGAGCCTTATGCTGGAAAATGCTGTGCACATCCAGAGAAAGAACTGATAGAGTTTGAATGCAGATTGGAGCTTACTATTTTCACTTTATAGTGTGTGTGTGTTTTTTCTTTTGCTCTGTTTCTTCTTTCACAACATGACTAATATAGATGTAGGGTTTACATAATTACACAAAAGTAACCTATATATCAAATTACTTACTGTCTTGCAGGGTAGAGAAAGGGAAGAAGGGAGAAAATTTGGAACTCAAAATTTTATATAAAAAAGTGAATCTTAAAAACTGTTTACATGTACTAGGTAAAATAAAATACCATTTAGAATAAAAAATAAAAACAGTTATTAGAATGTGCAGTATACATAGTTACTGTTCATAGCACAATTTCTGTAACTATATTAGAACTTGTTCTTTCTTCAAAGGGAAATTTTTTAACTGTGAATAAAAAAATGGTGTTTCTTTTTACTTAAAAATTAAAATCCTGTTGTTTTTGTTAGAACTTGAACACAATACACACTATTCAAATACTTACTAAGTGATTGTTTGGCTGGACATTTCTAGGAGCTAACAAGTAACAGAAATGAAAGTCTTTGAAGTTCCCTCTGCTTCCTCAGCTTTAAATATTTTTGTCCCTTGTCTCTAGCAAAATGCACACACATTTGAAAAATCTAAATACACAAACTGAATTACTGTTTTTATCTATTTAATATGTAAAGAATTTGTGAAGTGAGCATGTTTGAAGCAGGATTGACCTTTTTTGACTTCTTTAAGAATCACTTTTCCCAAGGCCTCATTTTGGCCATATGATAGATGTTGGCTAGATAATACTTGGTGAACCAGAATTGTCAAATTCATAAAGAAATCTGTATAATGTTAGCGAATCTTTTCAAAGATGTATGATCTCAAAGTGTGTCCTAAGTTATTATCAGAAATTTAGTTTACTCCATTAACTTATACCTCTGCCTCTCACAGAGAAATTATCACTCACTGACCTTTTGAGTTGGTAATAAAGCCTTGAGATTTTTCTGACTTACTAAGGTCTTAGTAATGCCAGATTTATTACTCCATCCCCCTGCCCAAAGGCACTTAAGATGTATTCTTTAAGTGACTATTTATTGACTTTAACCTTACTAACTGAAAATATTATTGTTCCCTCCCCCAAACAGCTACATTCTACCTCACAGAACATCAACCTGGGACCATCTGGAAATCCTCAGTAGGTTTAATTTTTTTCAAACTATCCTTCTATTGTTAGTTGTGGGTGAAACATCTTAATTTAAAAATAATATAGTATTATACATTTTTATAACAAGTAGTTTAGCTGGAAACCTCAGAAATAATCCTTGAGTGAGAGTGAATACTTAATACATACATTGTTTTTGTACTTCTATAAATGATTTAATAGGTCATGCCAAGTTTTGATTTTTAATCTTTGTAGCAGTTTTATAGCCTGAACAAATTGGAGTTAAACAGAATGCGAGAGGGAACGTTCTTGTTTCTCTGTTTGGAATGGGGATAAAATAACTTTGACCATAATTATACATGTAGGCTTAAAACAAAAATGCTTTTTGTCCTAGGAAACAGTGCTCCCTTTTCGTCAGAAAAAGTAACAGGTTTATGCTACAATATTTGCTGGGTTATTTGGAAATATTTGTTTTAAATTAAAAAGATGTTTTAATTTCTTTTTATCTTTTTGATGACCTTTTTAGAAGCCCTTCCTATATGTTAGGCACTGTACTTAGCAATTTACAAATATTTCATTTGAGCCTCAAAACAATGCTGGGAAACAGGTACTGTTATCCCCATTTTACAGTGAGGAAATAGAGATGAACAGCTTAAGTGACTTGCCCAGGTTCATACAGCTAATAAGTGTCTCAGGTCTTCCTAATTCCAGGCCCAGCGCTCTATGGACTGTGGCGCCACCTAGCCACCATACAACACATTTATTTCTGATCATATACCTCTCCCTTTCCTAGGGACATGTCCTTTGTAACAAAAATTTTAAAAGAAAAATGGAAAAATGCAGACTAGCAAAATCAACCAGCATACAACCATGTCTTGACAGTGTATCACCTATCCTTGCAATGAAGGGAAAGAGATGGATTTTCTCAGTTCTCACCAGGGGCCAAAAAACTTGATCATTATAATCAGTGTTGAATTTTGTTTTATGATTCTTTCGGTTTACATTGTTGTAGTCACTGTATTCCTTTTCATGGTGGTGCTTACTTCACTCTTCTTCAGTTCATGTAAGTCTTCTCTTTTCATTTTCATTCTTGTTTTTATAGTACATCTCATTCTGTTGTGTGCCACTATCAGTGAGCACCTATGTGGTTTCTGATTTTTTGCTACCACAACATGTGCTGCCATGAAAATTTTGACCTTCTTGAAGTATATGCCTAGTATTGAGACCCCAGAGTCAAAGAGCATGGATATCTTAGTTACTTTTAGTATAAATTCCAAGTTGTTTCTTGAATGGATAGATTAATGTACAGCTAGCTCCACCAGTAGTATATGAAAAGGTGTTTAATAATGACTTCAGTGGATTCCAGCTTTGTACTGGTAAGCCTTTCAAATCCTCCTTCTGTTACCCATAATTCTGCTTATACCACTTTTACCCAGCATATCATGCTGAAAATTGGTTGTGGGGAGGGGTGTTGTCCAGAGAGATATTTAAAAGAAAAATGTAGTTTTGATTGGTCCTTTTTATCTGCATGTCCATAATTGTATATTTGAAGAATTAATGGTGTATAAATGAAGGGAATTTCTACCCTAGGAGTTTCCTACATAGATGAAATCACAATTCTGCTTCCTCCCAAGGATTATGTGCCAAATTCAAAAAACATACATTGCTTGATTTTTTAAAGTAATCCGTTGAAAAAATGTGTTCCCCATCTCTTGCTGAGGAGATGTAAATTTTATCTAGCTGTAGTCCATCCTCCACTCAGCTGTCAAATTGATCCATAAGCACCTTGTCATTCCCTGTTCAGTAAACTTCAGTAGCTTCCTGTTACCTTCATGATCAAAAATAAAATTCTCTGTTTCTCTCTTAAAGCCCTTCATAACCTGGCCTGTTCCTCACTTTTCTTATCTTCTTATACCATACTTCCTACCATGGACTTCGCCATCTAGGGGCACTGAACATCTTGCTGTTCGTTGAACAGGACACTCTGTCTTCTGACTGAGCATTCTTCTCTGGCTGAGACTCCCTCCTTCCTGATCTCCATCTTATAGCTTTCTTGGTTTCCTTCAGGTCTCAGTGGAAAACTCACCTTTTAGAAGAAGCATTTCCTAGTCCTCCTTAATCTTAGGACTTTCTGTCTGAAACAATCCTCAGTTTATCTCATGTACATCTTTCTTATACATAGGTCTTTGCATGGTCTGTCCCATTAAACTGCGAATTCTTTGAGAGCATGAACTGTTTTTTTGCCTTCCTTTGTGTCTTACGCACATAACGGAGCCTGGTACATAATAGGCGCTGAATAAATTCTTGTTTACTGATTGCATTTTTATATTGGAGTAAGCATATTTCTAGTGTAGCTTCAGATCAAGAGTGACACCAAACTTTCTAGCAGTTTTTTCTCAACTTTGCCCACAGCTTTTCTCTTTCCCACCCACTACCAGAACAGAAACCTACTCGTTTATCTAAATAAAAGAAAGGCCTTAGCTTTCCCTCTGATTTCTCTGCTCCTGGATTTCTTCTCTCTCCATTTGAAGGAAGAAACAAAGTAAGTTACACAGTCCTTGATAAATCTTTGTGAAATTGCGATTGTCTTTTTCTGCAGCTAAAAAAAGGTTTCTCCGTAACTTTGCTATCTATTCCAAGATTTCCCCTTCAACAAATATTACCAGCTATAAGTATTACATCCTATGATGCCAGCTCACAAATTTAGTTAGGATGTGTATTACTTTCCAAACTGAACTTACATCTTTTCCCTGTAACCCTCTCCTTTGCCAAAATTTCCGTTTTCTACAGAACTACCATCATCTCTCCAGTCATTTAGGTTCGTAAGCTTGGCATTATTCTGTATTCCTCTCTCTTCCTCATCCTACACAATCAGTTGCCAGATTTTGCCATTTCTACCTTTACAGCATTTATGGAATCTGATCTCTTCTTTCCAGTTACCCAAATACTACCTTAGTTCAGACTCTCCTAGGTTACTGCAGCAGATTCCTAATTAGTCTTCCTGCCTCTCATCACTCTGGCCCTCCTACACACTGCTGGCAGACTCCCCTTCTCATCCAACTCCAGTGTGTCCTTACTGTTTGTAGGATAAATACAGACTCTTCTGTTTTAGAGCCCTACATCACCTGCTCATAGCCTGTTTTTCCAGCCTCACTGGACATTATTCCGCATTCCACACTCACAATTGATGCTACAGTTCTGTGTAAGTGCCTGTCTCCTGTCCATTCCATGTGTCCTGATGCACTTCGCTATTCCACTTAATTCCTTCTTAATAATTAATAATTCTCTTTTTCCTTTTATTAACTAAGACAGTCAGCATTTTTCTTACTGAGATTAGTAATCTGGTTTACTTTTGTGTTTTTCTTAATTTGTTTTAGTGCAAAACCAACAGATTTTGATTTCCTGAAAGTTATTGGAAAAGGCAGCTTTGGCAAGGTAAATGATCTCTACTTTCTTATTCAGTAAATTTATTGAACAAAAACTTAAGTGAATACCTTCTTGTGTTTGGAACTGTATGGAATACAAAGTTTTTTAAAGCAGTTTCTTTGTGCAGGATGAGATTGTTAAAACTAGTAAGAGTTACTGATTAGAAGAGGATAGAGCCTCATTCTTCTAATAATCTTCCCATCTATTCTAAAGGAAAAAGGAAGGAAATGAGACAAGTAAAATCAGAAAGTTTTCACTTTTCAGAACACAAGTAAGCAGTTATCGCAGTTATTTTGTATCTGCTTTTGTTCAATTTAAGATTTTTCATTTATTGGTGAATGAATGGATTAATGAACAAAGCATATATTAAGCACTACTAAGCACTGAATTTACAAATACAAAACTCATACAGTCCCTACTCTCAGGGAGCTCACCTTCTAATGAGTGAAACAACACATAGAAAATTTCAGCTGCATGTCAAATGAAACAGTACTGTGGATCTGAGGAGACACTGACAAAGCAGATGTTAATGCCTCATATTTTAATGTCATTTCTACCCACAAATTGTTATTAACAAAATGTTAAAAATTATGATTATTCCCTTATCTTCAAATGTGGCAGGTTCTTCTTGCAAAAAGGAAGCTAGATGGAAAATTTTATGCTGTCAAAGTGTTGCAGAAAAAAATTGTTCTGAAAAGGAAAGAGGTAAATTAAAAGACTTGTGTATTGTCATTCTCAATTAATCAGAAATATTGTTCTTGGTGTATGTTACAAGTTGATCCTTTCCATTTTTTTTCCAGCAAAAACATATTATGGCTGAACGTAATGTGCTCTTGAAAAATGTGAAGCATCCCTTTTTGGTTGGATTACATTATTCATTTCAGACAACTGAAAAACTTTATTTTGTTTTGGATTTTGTTAATGGAGGGGAGGTAGGTTTTACATATAATCTTACTCTGTTGTTAGTATTTCTAAATATCATACTATAAATAAAAAGTCTCTTTTTCTATATCTCATTTACATTCTTATTTTGAGGTTATCTTTATCACTTATTATTGAGCTTAAAAAAAGAGAAAAGTAGTTCAAAAATGCCAAGCAGCATACTATATCTAAAAAGGGAGAGAGGAACATTTTCTCATGTCTTCTAGGATAACTTTATTGTAAAAATAGTGCCAATAAATTCAGCCCTTGGAATTATAAAATGTATGTGTATTACTTTCCACTTTGATTTTAGCATGGATTTTTTTATTGACAGCTTTTCTTTCACTTACAAAGAGAACGGTCCTTTCCAGAACACAGAGCCCGATTTTATGCTGCAGAAATTGCCAGTGCTTTGGGCTACTTGCATTCCATAAAAATAGTATACAGGTAAATTTCATAAATGTTCCTAGTAATTAATATTCCTTTTCTTCTAATATCTTAATTAATGTAGAAGTCTGGTTTTTTTTTTTGGGACAGGGACTTGAAACCAGAAAACATTCTTTTGGACTCAATAGTAAGTATATTTTTTCTTTTTCTTATAGGTAATTCCAAAATTCTGTTAAAATATGTTTGTGTTTTATGTATGTGTATCATTATACTAATATTTTGTACTTGACAGGGACATGTCGTCTTAACAGATTTTGGGTTATGTAAAGAAGGGATTGCTATATCTGACACAACTACGACGTTTTGTGGGACACCAGAGGTAAGAAAGATGTTTCATTTGGCATTTTTAAATACTCTGTATAAAAATTCTAATTATATGAAATCACAAATTGCATATGAAAAACCCCAAGTCAAGGAAATAATATATAGTAAAAGCTGTTTATCTGACTAGAAGTAATTTTTCTTTTAAATTTTAATTTATTCCTTTATTATGGTATCAATTGTTGTAATATTAAGGGAATTTGAAGATCTTCCTGTCCCTGAATAGGCCCATGTGACCTGCTTTGCATTCTGGCCCAGCCCATAGCCTGAGTCACACAGAGCCCATGGTGGATGGAGCAGGAAGGGTGCAGCAGAGAGAGAGGGTGAGGTGGAGCTGAGAGAGAGGCAGAGCAAAGCAGCTAGCCTGGGTGAGGAAGGGGCATTTTGCCTAAGGGAGCTTGTTCGTGGGGAGGCTGGATGGAGAGAAGGCTTGGGGATGGCAGTCCTCCCTCTGTTGGTAATGTTACTTCCTTGTTACTGTGGTGCAATTGACTTTCTGGTATCTGAATAAATATTTTGGTTTCCTCTTTGAGGAAGAGAGTTTATATTTTGCTGATTTACCTGGAAATACCCTGCATATCCATGGTGGCCGTGGTGGGTATTGCCTTGACACCACAACTATATTTTCTATTCTATCCCTTCTCCCTCTTAGTGAACCATCCCTTATAACAAAGAATAAAATAGAGGGGGGACAAGCTTAGCAAAACTGACCAATATATCAAAAAAAACCGTAGTGTTTCTTATTCATAGTCCCCTTTAATTGTTTTCTTATTGCTGTTCTTTCAGTTTACATTGTTGTAGTCAATGTATATGTATATTGTATATTTCCTCCTGCCTACTTCCCTTTGCATCAGTTAACAGGCATTCCTGTTAACCAGAATTTTTGCATGTATAGTGTTGTGGTAGTTTTATCATAATGATGATCTTGGATGGATGGATGGATGGATGTATGCATGCATTTATTAAGCTGTTAACACGTACTAGGGCTGTTAGGAGGTACAAACATTTACAAAACCACAGGGGATACAGATGCAAACAAGCAAAAAGTCCCCACCACACAGGAGACTATGCTTTAATGAAAGCAACACCTAAAGGGACTTTGGAAATGGGAGGGGAAATTCAAGGAGTTGTGGTTTGAAACTGTCAACTGGAAATCGATGCCTGGTTTCAAGCAAGGAAAGCTTTACTTTATTTACCTGTCAGAGCCTAGGGTGGTTCTAGAGACAAAGTCCAATGTGGGAAGGGAATATAGAGGATGAGGATATTGCAGATTGCCAAAGTGCAGGTACAATGGTTTGGAAATGGTGGACAGGAAGTCATTCTAGGGTGTCTTCAGACTATCAAAAATGTTTGATTACGCAGTATTATTTTAGAGTTAAGGTATGTCTTACATTTTTGAAAGTATGTTTGATTATATTTTTTTCCTTTGAAAATTAACTCATTTTTCCATTAACTAGAACACATAATTAACTAGATTACTAGTTAAAGGACTACTTAACAATTGATTATGTTGTTTAAAGGGATGGATTTTTTTTTTACAAAATCTTTATAGTTTTTCCTCTTTTGAGATAAAAATGAAATGCAGTTAAAATACATTGTCTAGGATTCAATTTAACAAGCACTTATCTAGATCCTGTTTTGTGTGGTATACAGTTCTAGGGATAGAAAGATAATCTTTGACTTCATGGAGTTTATAGGCTGGTACAGGGGGTAATTAATTAACTATACACAATTTACTCTAAATTCAAGACAGAATTGGATAAACTTAAAAAAGAGATCCATGCAAAGCAATGTGAAAGATTTGATGGAGTGAATTGATAACTTTGATTAGGGGTAAAAGGTAGGTAGAACAGGAATTCATTTCAGTAAGCATTTATTGGCTGGTTGTTGGTTGGTGGCTGTTCTTCATTCTTGTAGAGTACCAAAAATGATATCGCTGTGATGAAGTCAAGTTTAAGTGTGTCCGACTGTGGCTGATCAGACCAATATGAGCTTGGAATGCTCTGCCACAGATTGGGCACTGATAATCTGTGTGAAGATTTGCAATGGATACTCTAAATTTGTGCATCCTACATTTCCTTGGAGTTATTTCAGTTCTTCTATGCTCATAAAGCAATAGCACCTTCTCTGATGTGTGCACACCATACTGAGCAGCCCTGTGCCAATGTCTCCCGTGTCATACAATCAATTCCAAAGTTCTTGAGAGTGTCCTTGTATTGCCTCTTCTGACCACCATGTGATTGCTTACCCTGTGTGAGTTGTCCATAAAATAGTGTTTTTGGCAGGCATATATTTTGCATTCGAACAATGTGGCCAGCCCATCAGAGTTGTTCTCTCTGAAGAATATTTAGAATGCGTGGCATTTTAGCTCGAATAAGGACCTCAATGTCTGGTAGCTTATTCTGCCAGGTGATCTTCAGAATCTTCCTAAACCAGTTCAAATGGAAGCAGTTCAGTTTCCTGGCTTAGTGTTGGTAGACTGTCCATGTTTCACGGGCAATAGATGCCAGTGTTTGCTGTGAGGGTGCATCCATGAAGTTTTATTGCATTTAGGTAAGTGAAAAACAGTGCTGGTGGTGAGAAGGTCATGTGATGCATAAGTCTTCAGTAGTAAGTGATCATTGCCGTTGCTGTTTCCAGCTCCATTCCTCTCTAGGACTCCCTGCCAATTCTGGTAGCATTAAAGTCACCCAGAATTATAAGCCTGTCCTCTTTTGGCACATTGATGATATGGGGCTCTAGGTCTTCATAAAATTTTTCTTTGACCTCATCAGGATTTGTCATAGTGGGAGCATAGGCTGTAATGATGGTGGCAGGATGTTTTCCTGCAAGTGGTAATCGCATTGTCATGAGCCTGTCATTCACTCTTTTTGGGAGGCATACCAGCTTGCTGACTAGATTAGTTTTGATTGCAAAACCTACACCAGCTTCACAGCAATCCCCTTCACTGCACACTCTCTAGAAAAATATGTATCCAGCTCCAACTTCAGTAAGCTGGCCTTCATTTGCCAACCTTGTTTCACTCAGGTCTACTATTTGGATGTGATATCTGTTGAGTTCTCTTAGAACAAGAGCAGTTTGTCTTTCAGGTCTGCTGGATTTTTTATTGTCTATAAGTTGTGCACACATTTCATGTACCAGTAGTGAACAGATGTTTTTGTACATTTTTTTGTATTTTGACCACAAAGTGGGATTCTCCACATGCTATGGTAGTCAGGCCAGCGTTGGATAAGCAGACAATTTTTAGGGCACCTTTTGTAGCCCCCTTCCTCACAGCAGGAGGTGAGCAGTGCAATCCTTCAAAGACTGTTCAGACACCCAGAGGGTTGCTGAATCCCACTGTTTTCCAGTGAGAAAAGACCCTATGGTCTGAGCCCACCTGTGTACAGAGTTGTGATTACAGCTGTCAGTGTATCCACACCTGCTGCTTCATCGCTTGCCTGTCTCCACAGGACTTTAAGATAGGTACAATAGTAAAATGGTATGGGTGATGTCTTTTGATTTGTGCGTAAATTGGATTTAAGTGAGGCAGAGTTGCACGAAGTCGTCAGCCTCTCTCTCCTTCAGAGTCACTACAGTCCAGTGGCAAGACAGAATCATGACGACTAGCATTGGTTCAGGATGCATTGCATGACTTGGCATCTTTGATGTGTAACCAAGCTCTAAGTACTCCACATTGCCTGCTTCAGCTGCCTTCATGTCCATTGAAACAAATTGTTCTGTTCCACCCATTCCACCAGGGAAAGTTTTCACATGCTTGGGGTAGACCCCTTGTTTGAGACCCCTTGGTTACCCTCAACTTGTTTTGACCCGTCTGCCAAAACAGTTTACCAGGGTATGGCCGCTGCACATGTTACTGCTTCTTGGAGCCACAGGTGAGAGTTGGGTTGAAGAGGTGGACACCAGAGGTGGAAGCAGGCCTGGAAAGAGCTCAGCAGCCATCAAACCAGAGATACTGGTCCTCCCTGACACACCCTTGTTTGGTTGGTTGGTTGGTTGGTGTCCTTTATTCCTGAACAGGACCAAAATGATAATCACTATGCTAGAGCCAAGTTATAGTATATCCAGCTGTGGCTGATCCCATGAATATGAGTTCGGAATGTTCCACCATAGGTCAGGCACAAATAGTCCATGTGGACATTTGGGGTGGATTATCTAAATTTGCATATCCTGTGTTTCTTTTGACCTTCTCTGATGTGGGCATACCTTGCCAAGCAGTCCTGTACCAGTGTCTCTCATGTCACACAATGAATTCCAAAGTTCTTAAGAGGGAGCTTGTATCACTTCTTTTGACCACCATGTGAGCACTTGCCCTGTGTGAGTTCTCCTTAAAATAGTCCTTTTGCCAAGCGTACATTTTACATTGGAACAACATGGCCAGCGCATCTCTGTTGTGCTTTCTGTAGTAGAGAATAAGCTCCTATTAAGTGACAAGTGCTAGGTGTTGAACTTACATTCTATTGGCGTGGAAGTTGAGGGATGGGGTGGGCATGGAGGAAAAGAATGTGCATAAATATAGTGCCTATCTAGCATTGTGCTAATAATCACTTTACACATATTATCTCATTTCTTTTTTATCCTCACAACAACCTTGGGAGACAGATACTATTATTATCCACATTTTACAGTTGAGAAAACTGAAGCAAACAGAGTTTTAGGTGACCTTGCCCAGGAGCACAGAGCTAGTAAGACTGGATTTGAACTCAGATCTTCTAGCCTTCAGGCCCAGTGATCCATCCACTGTGCCACCTGGCTGCCTGATTGGGGGAAAATAGCATAATCACAGATAAGTAATTGCAAAATCTATACAAAGTCAATACAGAGTAATGGAGGAAGAACAGTAGCAGCTCAGAGATCTAAGATTCTAAATGGTGCCAAGTGAGTTTGTAGAAAACTGAGGGATTCTACTGAGGGAAATGGTGCCAAGTGAGTTTGTAGAAAACTGAGGGAAAAGTGAGGAGGACATGTATTCCAGAGGTTTTTCAAAGGCATGGAAATTGGAAATAGGAATGCTTTGCATGGATCTCTTCTTTATATTTATTGTGTACACAGAGCAAATTGAACAGTTTGCCTGGAATATAGGATATATTCATTTACTTAGTAAATATTTATTAAGTGGCTTCTATGTGTCAGGCTTATAAGAAGTTTATAGTCTAATGGGGGAGAGAATATGCAAACAAATACAGTCAGCCCTCAGCTGGGAACTGGGCGGGTAGAGTAAACATTCTTAGAAAATGCAAAAATAAAAAAACACAAATGTTGATATATTGAACTTATAGGAAATAAGGGTTAGGTTCCCACAACCACCAAAAACTGTAATCCTTTTTTAAATTAAATTATTTTATTTGTTTTCAGTGTCCGACAATCACTTCCATGTATCCTTTCCCTTCCCCTCATTCCCCTCTCCCTTTCCATTCTCTCCCTGAGACAGCATACAATCTTATATAAAAACTGTAATCTTTTGCAAAGGTTACTGAAAATACACTTTTCTGCATACAGTTCTTTATAACAGAAATTTAATTCTGATAATTTGAATTCTTCTTAACACAGTAACCATGAAATAACCCATGAGATACAGTACACAAAATAAAATTGGTGACAGTGGTACATTTTTTCTTGCTAGTAATTCCCTAGAATTCTGTGACTTTTTGTGCAAATATCGCAAGTAAAAAAACACATTGATTTCAGATAGTATTCACTTTCTATAACATGAAATCTATAGTACCACAAATATTATACAGCAAATACAATTCTTAAAACTAAAACTTTTTTTTTAACTTGAATCTTGCCTTCCACTTGGTGAGATGGCAGCGTGAGGACATTATATCATATGCTATACTGCTGTAAACCTCTCTATCTTGTCCCCCCTCTGAAACCCAAGGAAGAGGTTGCTGTAACTTTAGTTCCTGCTGAATGGAGGGCAAGGTCTCAACAACACCTTAGAGCCCAGACAACTTTCACTAGTCTTTGGTGGCATAATTGCAACACATAACGTGAGTTTTAAAAGCAAACCATGAAAATATGTAGTGAATTCATGGGGAGCTCTTTCCAACAGTACAGTGAAGAAGACCATTGACATGCCTAATAGGTTACTGGCCACTCCACAAACTCGTGTGCATCATGCCTGTTTTGTTTTGTTTTTGTTTTTATGCTGCACATAGCTTCAGGGTTACCAACGTGAAAGTAAAGATGAGGTTACTAATAAAATCACATGAATACTTGAAGTTGAGAAAGTTAAACATACAAATGTTGAAGATTGTATGCAAAAAACAATCTATATACTGGAAAAATAGAAAATAATTAAAAGAGGGAAAACATTGGAATTATATAAAGGAAAATAAGAATATCCTGGAAAGGTAGCCTGGAACTTTAATTAGCTAACAACCTGTTGTCAAGAAGAAGCCTTTGGAATGCTATGAGCAGGAGAGTGACCTGGCCAGAATTGTGCTTCATGGCACAATTCATTGGCAGTTTCATGAGCGATGAATTAGAGAGAGGACAAGCTGCAGGCAGGGATCCCAGTTAGGAAGCTACTATGGTAATGTGGGCTGGAAGTAAAGGTGAGAGCTGTATGAGTGGAGCAAAAGGAATGGATACACAGTTATATTCTATCAGAGGAGACCACGTATTTATACATACATGTGTACTTAGTAGGGCATGTAGGTAGCAGAGTGGATAGAGCACCAGGCCTGGAGTCAGGAAGACCTGAGCTCAAATCCAGACATTTAATGCCTGTGTCACCCTGAGCAAGTCGCTTAACTTCAGTTTTCTCATCTGGAAAATGACCTGGAAAAGGAAGTGGCAAAGCACTCTGATATCTTTGCCAGGAATGAAGAGTTAGATATGACAAAAAGAACTAAACAACAAATTTGCTTTTTGGAGAAGCTGGGCTCATCTTCCTGAGTTCACATCTGTCCTCAGATGCTTACTATCTGTGTGACCCTGGGCAAGTCGCTTAACCCTATTTGCCTCAGTTTGGTCATCGGTAAAATGAGCTGGAAACTTCAGTATCTTTGCCAAGAAAACCCCAAATGGGGTCACAAAGTCAGACAGCTGACATGACTGAATGACAAGAAGGAATTCTAAGAAAACATCAAAAGAATAGAGAAGCCAGTGGAAAGCCCATGTAAATGTTTGCTGATTGATCTATGTAGATAAATAGTTATTACAAGGGGGAAAACACTGTATATGACAAAAGAAAGCCAAAAAAGTGTCATATTAAATTTGAAGAGTTCATTTTTTTATGATTTATTTATTTTTAGTTTTCAACATTCACTTCCATAAGGTTTTGATTGTTAAATTTTCTCCTCCATCTCCTGCCCAAGATGGCATACAGTCTAATATAGGCTGTATTTATACATTTTTATATATGTTATATTTATTCATACCTTCATATTAAACACATTTCCACATTAGTCATGATGAAAAGAAGAGTTAGAATTAATGGAAGGAACTATGAGAAAGAAGAAACAAAATAAAATGACTAAAGGAAAGGAGGCCAGTAGTATGCTTCTATCTGCACTCAGACTCCTAAGTTCTTCCTCTGGATGTGAATAGCATCATGAGTCTTGGAGTTGTCTTAGATCCTTGCATTACTGAGAAGAGCTAAGGAAGAGATCATTTTTACCTGAAGGGGAAAGGGAGAGTAGGGGGAGGCTTCGTGAAAGCTGGAAACACCTGACATTGGATATTGAGGAAATGATAGATATACACAGAGAGAAAGAGAGAGAGATGGTGTCATGAACCCTCAAAACTGTAAAGGGCAAAAACTTTTGGTGTGACTGGAACATTGACTACAAAGGAACAAATCTGGATAGGTATGTTGGATTCAGATTGTGGGGAGCTTGAATGGCCTTGGTCAAACTTTATACTTTGTAAGTGTATGGGAGTCACTGAAAGTTTTTGAGAAATGTGAATGTAATAGTATAGTAGGAAGATTTTTCAGGCAGTGGTATAGAACAAAATAAAAAGGGATAGATTGGAGTTGAAAAGATGGATCAGGGAAGGTATAGTATTTTTAAAAGTTTAATTGATGTACTTGATTTTAACTTTATAAACATTTACAGATTACCCCCCACTCCATAAGAAGTGTCTTGTAACAAGTAAAACTTTTAAGTAAAACTAACAATATAGTGACCTCATCCAAAAATACATGCTGTATCCTACATATGTAGCACCTGCTACCTCTTTTTAAATTGTTTTTTAAAATTACCAAATCAGTTTTGTCTCCCTATCATCTCCTACCTCATTAAAAAAAGAAATTCCTATAACAAATATGCATAGTCAAGCAAAACAGATTCTCTCATTTGCTATATACAAAAATGTGTATGTCTCATTTTGTCCTAAGTCATAAAGTGAAGAGTTAGAGAGGTGTGTTTCATCTTTGGTCCTCTGCAATCATGGATGACCATTTTATTTATCATAGTTCTTACAGCTTTTGGATTTTGTTTGTCATTACAGTGTTATTATTGTGTAAATTTATC
This sequence comes from Bettongia penicillata ogilbyi, assembly GCA_023548195.1. NCBI lineage: Eukaryota > Metazoa > Chordata > Mammalia > Diprotodontia > Potoroidae > Bettongia > Bettongia penicillata. The sequence continues at coordinate 660,270 of JAJHZJ010000851.1, read as the reverse complement.
ACTTGATCCTGCACATTTCATTTTTCCTAAGTTTTTAAGTCTTAAAAATTGTTTTTATAAAACATTGATGTTCTGGTTCTACTTAATTTCATTCTGCTTCACTTCATACAAGTCTTTCTATGTCTTTTTTTATGTCTCTTTGAAATCATCTGTTTCCTCATTTCTTATAGCATGGAAGTATTCCATCATATCCATGTGCCATAACCTATTCAGACATTCCTCAATTGAAGCTATTATAGTAACACAGTTCCTGACACAGTCAACTTAATAGTGCTTTTTCATTCATTAATCCTTTCTATTTTTACCTTAGAGAAAAGGGTGCCAGTAAAGTGGTTAGAACTATAAGCCAAAATCAAAAGGTTAGAGGAATAGAGTGAGTAGTTATGGGCCATAGGCAGGGTTTATTATGTTGTATTACTGCCAACACAATATTCACAGCACTGAGGGCGACTATGAATATGCCAGCATAGTTCTGAATTGCAAAGTATAACAGATTCTCCATACAGAAGACAGAAGAAAAACATTTATTCAGACACCATAAAGCCAAATCCCAACACCAGAAAGCCAGATCCATCATAGTAACCAAGAAGTCAATACACATTAGCACTGCAGGGAACAAAGCTATTCCCAAGCCTTCCCACCCCTGACAGGGCCTTCTCACAAGCAAACACACACTCACAAGACTAGCTCTGCCTGGCTGCGTGCATCTTCTCTCTTCTACCCATAACTGCTCTCACCATCTTCCTCCCAGTTCTGCTCCACCTGTTCAGCAAAGCTTCTCCCACCACATGTAACAGGCTTCCAGCTGATTTAAGCAGGTCAAATGGGACTATTAATGAATGGGAAAGATCTTCCCTTTTAAATTACCATTACATATGTAGGCCAGTAGCTTTAATAGCACGATTGGCTGAGGAGGGGGTATGCATGTGGATGTGGGTGTTTTAAGCTGAAGCAAAGGAGGCAGTAGAAAAGAAAGAGATAGAAGATGCATGAGAGAGATCTGTTGATTGCAGTAACATTGAAAAGGAAATTGATGGAAGTAAAAAATGATTGAGGTCGTCAAATCAAGAGGATTTAGCAACCAATTGAATCTGGGGAATAAAGAGAAAAGCTAATGGCAACTCTTTGTAGATAATCACAATCTAAATTAATAGTGCCTTCCAGAATTATTGTAGATAAAATGTTGGAAACTTGTGGTGAATGAAATAGAATCTACAAGTCTGTAATCCTGAATAGTCTTTCATTATTGCAGCATATACTTAAATATTTAAAAGTGGAAACAGATGACTCCATGAGACAAAAAGAAACAATAAAACAAAGTCAAATAATTGAAAAAAATAGAAGAAAATGTGCACTATCTTATAGGAAAAGCAGCTAGAAAATTTAAGAATTATTGTACTACCTGAAAGCCATAATTTAAAAAAGATCCTAGATATCATATTTAAAGAAATTATAAAAGAAAACTGCCCAGATATCTTAGAAGAATGTAAAGTAGAAATTGAAAGAATTTACCACCAATCACCTCCTGAAAGAAATCCCAAAATGAAAACTCCCAGAACTTGAACTCAGGTCTTCCTTACTTAAAAGGCTGGCTGTTGGTACACTATCTGTTTTTACCCATAGTTTTTTTCTAATAAACATTTAAATTGAATTAAATTAAACTAACAGTCTTTCACCTAATTCTTAAGTATATTTTCATCCACCTTGCTGGATTTATCCATGAGAGAATAATCTATTTTATCTGTAGTTTCCCAGGATAGCAAATATTTTTCTTAAAACCATTTTTTTTTTTTTGGAAAGGATGAAATATTTTTTTCTTTGAAATCTGTATTAATTTTGTGATCTGAAATTACTAAATGCTATTTTCTGTGTGACAACACTCACAAGTGGAAGCTTTTTGAGTTGTTTTTTTTTCCTCAAAAAAACTATCTAACATGGAAGGAAGGAGACTATACTTTAAACTAAAAAAGCCAGTTCTACTATGCGATCCTTAAGAAACTGTAATTTGCTTCAGTATTTTGATAATTTAAATGTAAATAATAGTTACTGTAATGAATAATTGATCTCCAAATACTATTTTTGGAAAATAGCTGCTATTAATTTCTAAGTAAGAATCAAATATTGTAAATTTGCTTGATTTTTCTTTGAAAAGAAAAGAATGAATTATAGTTTCTGACAAAAGTCTTTTAATGCCTTATGGGAAAATAACTATGCTAGCTGAAAACAACCCATGTTTAATCCACGTGTAATAAACTTAGCACAGTGCTACGTGTCCAGAGGACTAGCCTCCATATATTCAGGGAAGCTCTATAAAAAGTTGGTGATGAATTTTTTTTTTTAAACAGAAATAGTCAATGAACCAACTATTAAGACTTGGAAAGGATGCAATCAATCTGCTTTAGTGGTGAAGAGAATATTCATGCTGAATAAATTATGGATCCTTGATGTGTAGGTGCTGCATGAAATCCATGCTTTCTCCAAGGAGGAAGGATATGATTAATTCCAAGTTTCTAGTTCTAGGTAAACTGGGAAAAAATATCCTCTAAGACTTTTGCCCAAAATGTTTTTCACTACTTAATTAGTCTTTTTTAATTTAATTTTTGTGTTTGTTCTGAACTTTACAAGCAGGATTACATATGACACCACAGATTACAGCTTCCCTTAATTTTAAAAATTATGTAATAAATTCATTATGTGCCTGACAGTTTTCCTCTTTATGTATATGTTCCCTACACACACACACACACACACACACATCATTTAAAAAACATATATACCTTGTAACAAATAAACATAGATAAGTAAATTTCTTTAATGGTATACTGTCTTTTCCTGGATCTATTATCTAATAATTGATTATGGTCCTGTTACATTGATTAAAATGATCAAATGAAATTCATTAGTTGATGAGCCTAAAGATCTCATATAAGGTTTTCCTACCTGGTAAATCATGTGGACTAAGTGATTTTGAAGACCTGGTAGACCTGGAGAACAACAGCCTTCCTCCCTGAAGCTCATGGACATTTCCAGCAGGTCCAGCCTCCTTCTTCGTTCTCATACTTCCCCTCCAGAGACACGGTATCAAATCTTCAACTCAACCCCAGCACCAGATTTCTGCTTACTGATAAGTAGCAGCTTTTAAACAATCACCACCACCACTCATCCCTATAGATGGATGGATGGATGGATGGATGGATGGATGGATGGATGGATAGATAGATAGATAAAGATAGATATGCTCTGATAATTTCTGGGCTTCCAAAAGTTGAAAAGTAGCTTATATTTCAGCAAAAGTTTGTGTCTTCTTCTATAATAGTGTAAATTTCCAGAAATTGAAAGTAGTACATTGGTTATGATAGGGTAGGAAAAACCTATGTTTTTTAATGATAGAATAATTGAACCATACTATTTTTAATTTCTGAAGTATTTAATGCTTGAGTAATTAATCTCTAATGTTTAACCCTCCTATATAGTACCTTGCACCAGAAGTGATCAGAAAACAGCCCTATGACAATACTGTAGATTGGTGGTGCCTCGGTGCCGTTCTGTATGAAATGCTGTATGGGTTGGTATGTATTCTTTATTCTCTTGTATAAGTTTTAAGTAATTGTGGCTGATTTTTTGTTGTAAACTGCCAGTATTTTTTGCAAGTGGATTTCTCAGGTGTGGGGGTGAGGGCTGACAAACATAGAAAGAAAGTCAGCCAGACTGAATGATAAATTCAAGACAAACTGGAAAATAAATCAAATCTAACTCTACTCTTTTGTTATGTTAATTTCACAGTCATCTTGGTTATTTCCATTACTGTTTTAATGGAAATGGACATTGAAATACAGCATAGTCATTTCATTAACTTATGAAATTTAAAGAATCATACCCTTATCTAGATCATCATCCATTATCAAATTCCACTATTAGAAAATACTTTCTAATTTCATATGCAAATTCTAATTTCATCATTTTAAAATACATTTAACTCCATAGTTTCCGAACCTCTCTAGTAGCTGAAGATTTGTCCAATTTAAGATCTTGAATATAAAAATGTAAGTAATCTAAGTACTCGTTATATACGTCCTAGGATTATCAGATGTGCTTGGGACAATACCAGCAGAGTAACAGAAGGGCAGTAATCTTGTGTACTCGGCCTAGATAACCCTACTTATTACTAGGAATATGGAAGTCTTTTTCATAGGAAGGAATTGCTAACAGTTCTCAAGTATTACATCTAAAGAGGGAAACCGGGAGATTTATCAGAAGGGGTGGGATAAGGCTTAGATTCTAAGAGATCTCCAGTAACTAAGAAAGAGTCTGTTTAGACATTCTTATGAATAACTTCAGCATCCTTTTTTTTTTTTTTAAACTTCTGTCCCGGAATATAGATCCTGAAATTGAAGGTTCAGTAGAACTATATTGCCAAAAGAGGGCAATAGGCTTTACCTTTTTATCTTTCCTAGACTTCCCCAAGATTGTCCCCAAAGGATACCTGGATTGGTTTCTCCCTAACTCTCCTCCTGCTCAGATGTCCCCTATATGTAGCTTTCAGTAGTGGTCCCACAGGGGACAAAAAAACAAGATGTCACCAGGACTCTTTTGGAATAACTATTTCTGATGCTGAAGGGTTAGAAAGAGAATGTCATGCCACTGTTCTGTCTCTTAACTACAAGGTTGAATATACAGTAGATACTTTTTGTAATGAGTAAAGGTATTCATTGGATACCACTAGGAGAAAGAACTTTCTTTTACTCCTGGAAGCTACCGTATCCGCTGTCAATTGATAATACTAGTTTCTGCTGCACACAGATCTTTTTCTTTTAATGCTTTATTGATATGCATATTATATATATATGTATTTTTTTCAACAACATTGTTACATCCCAGTGGCTTAAATTGCAAAATTAAAAATAATAGATGTTTAATCCAAAAGGATATGATCATAAGGAAGACAGTCTTGTTCTGACTTTCTTCTACTTTAAGGGGTAACCAATTATACTAACCATTTGTACTAATAATTTACATAGACTGATAACTTAATTCTTTTCTACTTTAGTTTTCCCATTATTAGTATTTTCACAATGTGAAATATTTTTTAAGTTCTTTGAAGGAAAAAAAGATGAGAAATGTAAAATAATAACGTTGACTGTAAAGAAATATAAAGTTGAAACCATTATGTGTTTTTTGAACACATAATATCATCATCCAAATTAAGATATATAGGAAGGTTTGTTAGAACAATTTATATAAAATACCAAGAATTCAAACTTGGAAACACTTTTCAGTTAAAAGATAAAACTCGAAGAAATTCCCATAAGTTTAACTCTTTTCTTTTTTCCCTTTTTAACTAATTAATTCCCTAAACACTAAATTCTAAAGGAAATTTTGGCCTTCAACATTATATTTTTTACTGATAAACTCAAATTAATTCCTATATATGAATTAGTATTCCCATTTTTAAGGAATCTGTGTCATTGCTATCAGAACTAGCCAGAAATTTTATCCTCACTTCACTTTCACTGGAAATTTCTTGACCTTTCAACTTTTTAACCTTTTCTCTAATTATGTTCCATGTTTGGTAAAAATGGTTTTCACTTGGTTTAATTGTTAAATCTCAGTAGTCAATAGTCTTATATATACAACTAACCAGGAGAAGGAGGTGGTGTGGTATTAGGCAACACTTCAAGTCCTTTTTCTTTTTCCTTACAGGTTTCTTATTGTATAGCTGTCTTATTATTGTTAGACTTCTTTTATTGTGAGTTATTATTAATAACTATCTTGTTAATAACAGTGGCTCATGTTTATATAACTGTGAAACTTCAGACCAGAGCCAAAATGACATAGTATTCATTATTCTTCCTGCTGATTTCCTCAAAATGTTAGTAATCAAATCTTTTGACAGGCTTGCTGGAATTTCTAGATAGTGATATTAAAGTTAGCTATATACAAAATCAAAATATTTTATGCATGTGAAATGAGTATGACTTGTAAATCTTTATACTTCTTTATACTTCATGCTTCTAATATTACATGTCTTATATCAGGATGTTTAACGTTGGCAGCTGTGCATTAACAACTGAAGCACTACAATGCTAAAATCTTGAAAATCATGGTACAATTCTTTTTAATGAATATTATCAGAGAGACTACTGTATTTCAAGAGTAACGAAGCTGAAAGTGGTTGTAAAACATGTTCTTGTTTACTATTTTTAGTCTAGAATTTAACACCAATTAGACAAGAATAAACAAACGATTAGCTGTGTTATCAGGACTCTGCTTCAGCTTTGTAGTTGGATTTACAGATGCCCAGAAAGCCCTATGTTTTGTGAATGACCAAGCCTCTCCCCAAATTTCTTATAGTACGCATTCTGAAGGGAAGGGTGAGAACATGAGTAGAAGTCCTAGGCTTAATTAAAAATGAGATAATTGGGGCCCAACTGTTTTTAGCTCCAGAATTTTATCCCACTTTTGGTGGCCTCAGCTATTACTTAAATGTTTTTCCTTTTGCCTTTGTGTAGCCTCCATTTTATTGCCGAGATGTTGCTGAGATGTATGAAAATATACTCCATAAACCCCTAAATTTGAGGCCAGGAGTGAGCCTCACAGCCTGGTCCATTCTGGAAGAACTTCTTGAAAAAGACAGGCAAAATCGACTTGGTGCCAAAGAAGATTTTGTATGTAATATTTTCAATAGTAATTTTGTTTATCTTAAGAACGTCATTAAAAGAATTTAGATGCATATTTATTAATGGCTAAGGAAAATGTCTTCTGATTTTTCTATCTTATTATTTGTGGTATCCAGGGGACATATTTTCATATTTATATGTAAAATGTACATATATAATATGCATATAAACATGATATATTTATATATATGTACAAATAATGACTATAAAAACATATCCTTAAAATTGCAAAAAAAAAAAAAATTGGTGCCTTGAAATCATCTATTAAAGAATTGTAGCCAGAAGAGAAAGCAGAAGTTTCTTACAAGTCATATCTCCTCTCTCAGTTTTTTTTAAATAAAATTTTTAGGTTCTTGTTTGTTTTTCCAAACAAAAATTCACTATCTGCCTCTCTTCTCTGTGCCCTCTCACCCTACCCTCTCCCAACCATTGAGAAAAGAAAAAATCCATACTACAAACTTTGTATAGTTAAGGAAAACAAATTCCCATTTTGGTCATATCTGAAAAAATATGTCTCTATCAGCAAATCTCTCCAGTATTTCATATGATGATTCTGTCCTGAGGGGATAGAAAAGCTTTGGGAGTTAAGAAAGTTATTTAGTTGTCTCAATCATGTCCAACTCTTTTGACCCCATTTGGGGTTTTCTTGTAAAGATACTGAAGTGATCCTTCTCCAGCTTTTATTTTACAGATGAGGAAATGGAGGCAGATGGGGTTAAGTGACTTGGCCAAAGTCACACAGTTAGTAAGTGTCTGCAGCCACATTTGAATTCAGTTCTTTCTGAAGCCAGGTGCTCAATTCACTGTGCCACCTGGCTCCTGTAGTTAGGAGAGACCTGAGCACAAATCTTTGGTTGATATTAATATTATGTTGTTTTTGTTGTTGGATTCTGTCTGACTCTTCATGACCCCATGGACCTTCTGTCCTCCACTATCTCCTGAAGTCTTCCCAAGCTTTTATTTGTCACTTTAATGACACTTTCTATCCACCTCTCTCTGCTGTCCCTTTTTCCTTTTGCCTTCAATCTTTAACAATATCAGGGTCTTTTCTCATCTGTCCTGTCTTCTAATCATGGTTGGAAGTAGCACACAATAGTATTGCCAAACTATTTAAGCTTCAGGTTCAGTACTTTACCTTCCAATGAAAAGCCTAAATTAATTTCTTTAAGTATTGACTGATTTGATTTTCTTGCAGTCCAAGGGACTCTCAAAAGTCTCCATCTCCACAATTCAAAAGCATTGATTCTGCAAGCACTTAACTTTCCTTATAATCCAATTCTTAGAACCATACATCACCACTGGAAAAACCATAGCTTCCACTCTACAGACCTTTGTCAGCAAGGTGATGTCTCTGCTTTTTAGTATGCTGTTCAGATTTACCATAGCTTTCCTTCCAAGGAGCAATTATCTTGTGATTGCATGGCTAGCGTCGCCTTCTACAGTGATTTTTGAGTGCAAGAATATAGAATCTGACACTGCTTCCATTTCTTCTCTGTTTGCTAATACATGATAGGACCAGTTGCCATGAACTTGGGTTTTTTAATGTTAAGCTTCAAGCCAGCTTTTACACTCTCTTCTTTCACCCTTATCAGGAGGCTTCTTAGTTGTTCATTTTCTGCCATCAGAATGATATTATCTGCTTATCTGAGATTGTTGATATCTCCCAACAAATTTAATTCTGGATTTTGATTCATCCAGTCTGGCATTTCACGTGATGTACTCTGCATATAAGTTAAATAAAGTGACAGTGTACAGCCTTGTCATATTCCTTTTCCAGTCTTAAGCCAATCAGTTGTTCCACATTCTGTTCTAACTGTTGTTTCTTAATCCACAGACAAGTTCTGGTACTCCCATTTCTTTCCCACATTTTGCTGTGATCCACAAGTCAAAGGTTTTAGTGTAGTTGATGAAACAGTAGTAGATACTTTTCTTTAACTCCCTTGCTTTTTCCGTAATCCAGCAAATGTTGGCAATTTGGTGTCTAGTTCCTCTGCCTCTTCAACAAACTAACCTGCACTTCTGGTCATTTTCAGTTCACATATTGCTGAAGCCTAGTTTCCAGAACCTTAAGTATGACCTTGCTGGTATACAAAAGGAGGACAGTTGTTCAGAAATTTGAACATTTTTTTGACATTGCTTCTTTAGAATTGGAACATAAACTGACCTTTTCCAATCCAGTAACCAACCATTGTTGAATTTTTCAAATTTGCTAGTTTAACAGCATCATATGTTAGGATTTTAAATAGCTCACCTGGAATTCTGTCACCTCCACTAGCCTTATTGTTAGCAATGCTGCCTAAGGTCCACTTGACTTCGTTCTCCAGAAGGTCTGGTTCTAGATCAGTAACAAAATCATCATGGTTATTGGTAAGGTTAAGATCTCTCTTACATCCTTCTTCAGTATATTCTTGCCACTTCTTAATCTCTACTTAAATCTCTACCGTTTTTGTCTTTCATCATGCCCATTTTGGGATGAAACATTCCTTTGACATATAATTTTCTTGAAAAGATCTCGTCTTTCCCATTCTGTTGTTTTCTTCTGTTTCTTTGCATTGTTCATTTAAGAAAACCTTCTTGTCTCTCCTTGCTATTCTCTGGAACTCTGCATTCAATTGGGCATGTCTTTCTCTTTCCCTTTCACATGTTCTCTTTCTTTCCTCAGCTATTTGGTAAAACCTCACCAGACAGCCTTTTTGCTTTCTTGCTCTCTTTCTTTGGGATGTTTTTTGTTGCTGCCTCCTGTACAACGTTGCAAACCTCTGACCATTATTTTTTTGGACACTCTACCCACCAGATCTAATTCCTTAAATCTACTGATCACCTCCACTTCATATTCAGAAGGGTTGTTAGTTAGGTCATACCTGTATACTAGGCCTGATAGTTTTCCCTACTTTCTTCGGTTTAAGTCTTCATTTTGCAATAAGAAAGAAGCTCCAGATCCTGTTTTAAATGACTTTATAGAACTTCTCTACCTTTAATTGCAAAATATATAAGCAGTCTGATTTTTATATTGACCATCTGGTGATGTCCATCCATGTGTAGAGTCACTTTTGGGTTGTTGAAAGGAGTGTTTGCTGTGACCAGCGAGTTATCTTGACAAAACTTTATCAGTCTCTGCCCTGTTTCATTTTGTACTCCAAAGCCAAACTTGCCTGTTATTCCAATTATCTTTTGATTTTCTACTTTAGTATTCTAATCCCCTGTGATGAATGTGACATCTTTTTTTTTTTTGATGTTATCTCTAAAATAGAGAGTGTTGTAGGTCATCATAGAATTGAGCAACTTTGGTCTCTTTGTCATCAATAGTTGGAGCATAGATTTATATTACTGTGATGTTAAACAGTTGCCTTGGATTTGAACAGATATCATTGTCGTTTTTGAGATTGTATCCCAGTGCTGCTTTTCTCACTCTGTTATTGATTCTGAGGACTCTTCCCTTTCATCTAAGGCAGACCTGCACAGCATAGGGCCTGTAGGCCACTTGCGGATTTTGGGTAGCCTGCAGAAAAATGCAGGGTTGCCTCTGCACTCTCCTGTTCATCACATGACCTGTGACAACCAACCGTGGTCATTCTCTCTGTAGTCTAATCTGTCTGCAGCATGAGGAAGTTTAACCTTTTAATTTTGATCCCTACCTACTGCCAAGTTGTGCAGGTCTATTCTAAGGGATTACTGCCCACAGTAGTGTATGTAATGGTCATCTGAATTAAATTCATCCATTCAGATGTTGATATTTAAATTTTCCATCTCCCGTTTGACCACATCTAGCTTATTAGTTTCATCGATCTATTGGAATGTTCCTGGTTCCTGTGCAATATTAATCTTTGCAGCATCAGACTTTCCTTTTGTCACCAGACACATCCACAACTGAGTTTCCTTTTGACTTCAGCCTAGCTGCTTCATTCTTTCTGGAATTTCCTGTACTTAACTTGTCCTCCACTCTTCCCCAATAACGTATTGGACACCTTCTGACCTGAAGGGCTTATCTTTCAATGTCATATCTTTTATAATTTTAATACTGTCCATGGGGTTTTCTTGGTAAAGATAATGAAATAGTTTACCATTTCTTTCTCCAGGGGACAAATCCTACTACTTGTGTGGTCTTGGTCAAGTCACTGACTCAGTTTTCTCATATGTAAAAGAAGAATGTTCACATTTGTAGTGTATTACTTCCTAGGATTCTTGAGAGAATTAAATGAAAAAGTGTATATATTATACCTTACAAACTTTAAAAAGCTCTGTGTAATTGTCAGTTATTACCATTATTATTAAGTGAATTAATTTTGTTTCATTGAAGGCAAGTATAACATGCGAAAAAGCTACCATATACACTGAGAAAAACCTACTTAAATGTAATTTTTCTAAATATATGAGGGGGCCAGTAGATACTTGAAACATTTGTCAACTTTTAAATTACTAGCAACAGATTAAGATTCTATCAGTAAATACATTACGAGTAATTATACCAACCACAGGATAATGGTTGTATTAAAGAATTTAAAGTCTGTCTGTTTCCCAGTGTTTTGATTTAGTCACATCCCACATCAAAGGTTAGTGACTACTAAAAAATAAGTAATGGTTGTGTAGCTTTCTATAATGAGGAGGCACTTTTGAAAGTTTGTTACCCCATACTTTCTTATAGCCATTCCAGTTGGGAAAATGCTTATAACAACAAGCTTCACTTGTGGTATAGCTGGGACAGAAACATTGTGCAAAGCTTCTCTCACTTATCCAGGATAGGATATTTTCTCTTCTGTTTTGGAGAATTTGTTAGGAGACACTTTACTGACTAACATGTTTTCCATTCATTTTACCATTCTATGTTCTTTTGACTTTCACGTAAACCCAGGTGGAGGAAAAGGTCATTGAAATTACATCAGAATACCCCACAGGTTTTGGAGTTTGGGCCCCTTATTTCTCTTTTTTTAAGTGCTTCTCTTTAAAAATTTTTTTATTATGACAACATTTCAGCAACAACCATCAGTATTTCAGTATACAAAGAACAGAAAATCTTTTACATAGTTTGAGTTTTTTAAGTATATGTTTAATTTTACATAATAGCAGTAAAATTGCCCTTTTTTTCACCTTCTGAACTTTTTTCTTTTCTAAAAATATATCACTGGTGCTCATCACTACCTACTAATTCACCCTTCCCCCTCTTTTCTATTTCAACTCTTTACATTTTCATTAAAAGTATTCATCCAAAGCTAAGTGCCTTGAACTGTATCATTGTTCCTGTTTTAATACTCTGGGCTTTAATAAAATAAATTCTGTTTTAAAAACCAGGGTCAGGAATAGCTAACGTGATAAACATGTTCTATTACTGTGCTTTTGATGAATTAGCAAAGTAATCAGAAATGTGCACTTGTGAGTTACTTTTACAATGACCTGTAGGAAATGATTAACCAATCTGGAATTAGGCCATGGGTACTTAATATTTTTTTTTTTTTTTAGTGTTTGATCTGGTGCCTAGACAAAAAGATTTGCCTACAACCTTGTTCATGCCATTTGACAACTAGAGACATTAGAATTTCCAGCTGCATTCCTCCTACCTACCACCCTGCAAACTCAGTGCTTTTACTTAAGTGCAGAAAAGTGGTAGTTTTGGTTTTTTTTAAGTTTTTCTGATGTCATTTGTTTTCATACGACAGTCATTTCTAAATACACCATCTATTCCCACCACTCGTTAAAACTTCCCTTATAAGGAAGAAGAGTTGAATAAAAAATAACAGATACGATGATCATGTCTGACAATTTATTCAAAATCCTTCCTCCATAGGTCCCTCCTTCTCTGTGGAGAGGGTAAAAGAAGATGTTTTTTCATGATCTGTTCTTCACAACCAAGATTGGTTATAAATATTTCTCTAAGTTCAGCTGGCTTTTAGTATTCTTTTCAATGACGTTTTGATAGTCACTGTGTATATTATTTTTCTGGTTCTGCTTATTTCAGTGTGTATCAATTGGTAGAAACCTTCCTCTGCTTTTCTAAATATTCATTATTTCTTACTCCTCAATAATCTTCCCTTACATCTGGTAACTACAGTTTGTTCAACCCTTATTCCTCAGTTGATGGCCACTCACTTCCTTTCCAGGTCATTACTACAATAAAAGTGCAGGTGGAGGCGTAGTGGACAGAGCACTAAGCCTGGAGTCAGATGTGGCCTCTGTTTGATCCCAAGGAAGTTACCTGACTTCTCAGCTCAGTTTCCTTATCTGTCAAATGAGAGTATTTGGATTCTTGGATCTTCAAGACCTCTTCCAGTTCTAAATATATGATCCTATAAATTAATGAACTGATGATACTTTAAGTGCTTGCTGTGCCTAGGATACAAATAAAGAAGCAAAACTCCCCCTGTTGTGCAGGAGCTCACATTCTAGTGAAAAGACATATGGAAGTTCAACTGTAAGGTCTTTAGGGTGAATTTTTTTCACTTTTCCTATAAATATGTTAGTATATATTGGACTTTTTCTTTCTCTCTTTTCCCTTCTTGGAAGGTATATATGGCCAGGAGTAGAATTGCTGGGTTGGATTATTTAACAGTTTAGCCATTTCAGAACACTTGAACCAGTTCATGGCTTTGCCACTGATAACATTAGTGTTCTTTTCTTCCCAAAGTCTTTCCAAGATTGACTGTTTGCTTTTTTAATATTGTCTTTGCCAGTTTGCTTGATATAAAGTGAAATCACCAAGCTATTTAAACTTACATTTTTTCCCTCTTATTTGGAGCTTATTTCCTAGTGATCATTGACAGTTTGCAGTTCTTATTTTGAACTCTATCTATTGGGAAATATATGTTCCAACTTCCTCTATATCTTGCATATCCAGCTTTTATCGGTAACATTTGAGGTGAAGATCTTTTTCTCACTTGACTTTTTAGTTTAGTTTTTCTTCCCATTGCCACAAAATAATTCTAACTCTATAACAATCAACTGAAAACAAAAGGCTCTAGCTACTTCACTGCCTCAGCTTTTGAGATACTGGTGATAATGCTGAAATGTTTGTTTATAATCAGAGTTTGATGATAGCATGTTTACGCTTCCACCCCTCTGTGTAGATTTTTCCCTCAGTCCTTGTCTAGAAAAAAGTTTGGAAAAAGGAAATGGGTAATCTGGTAAATTTGGGGATAGTTGGATTGTCCAGAATTAGTTCAGTGAATGCTTATGTTCTACAGAATTAACAGATTTTTCTTTTTATTCCAGCTTGAAATTCAAAATCATCCTTTTTTTGAATCACTCAACTGGACTGACCTTGTACAAAAAAAGATTCCACCACCTTTTAATCCTAATGTGGTAAGTTGAATATATTCACATGTCTTCATATATCCATATAGGAGCAGAGCTTTATCTTACTCCTGCTTTCATTCCATCAGATCTGTAAGTCTAGTAATGAGATGGAGTTAGTAACTAAATTTGTGAAAAATACGTATATAATTCAACCACTTATCACAGTCAGTCAGACTACAGCAGTTTTTTCAGTTAAAATCAGTGTCTTTTAGCAGCTAGGTGGCTCAGCAGATTGAGTGCTAGGCCTGGAGTAAGAAAGAACCATCTTCCTAAGTTCAAATCTGGCCTCATAGTAGCTATGTGACCCTGGATAAGTCACTTAACCTTGTTTGCCTCATTTGTTTCCTCATTTGTGAAATGAGCTAGAGAAGGAAATAGCAAGCCACTCATGTATCTTTGCCAAGAAAACTCCAGAGGGAATCATGAAGAGTCAGACACAACAGAAAAATGGCTGAGAAACAATTGTGTCAAGTGTTCCTCCAGCACAAGTGATTTTATTAATGAATTCCAGGTTTCATTCCTGAGTACCTCTTTGAATCTTGCTATTTACCAAACTGTTCTTGTAGATTGGCACAGCTGAGTCTCTGACAGGTAGGTCATGGGCCCATTCATAATGTCCACTAATCTGCTGATAGAGGGAATGTAGCTGGGAACCTATACCTTCTTTTGTAACATTATGGAGAAAAAAGAGATTAAAGTAACTTTGCTGGGTTTAAATCCCTCTTCTCCATCTCTGCATCTAGATCCTGCTGCATTGTAGGAACTATGAGAAGCAGCTGTAATTTAGCAAATGTTTCATTATCTCCCATGGGCATTTACATTTAAATCCCCCCTGGGCATTTACAGATATAAGTACAAATAACAATATAAAAAGTCCTATACAGTTAGCAAGGCAGTATATAATTAATTTTATCTCGGATATAGCAGAAAGGAAGCAGCTGACAGGGACCTATTTCTCTCTCCTGTTTTATTTTGACTAGATTTCATCAATGCTAGGAGTTCCTGGTGAGAAACTTCCTCCATCAGTACAGATCATCATCACCCTCTCAACTACAGAGTCTTAAAAAGTACTTGTGGGTATTAAGAGGTTAATGACTTGCCCACAGTCCCTCTGTTGGACTGTTAAGTGTCCAAGTTGGGGCTTGAGCTCAGGTTTCCCTGACTATGAGGGAAGTTTTCAGGCTTCCACATCGCATATTGCTTCTTCTCTCTTAAATTCGCTTATTTTCCTTTTGTTGTTCAGTTGCTTCAGGCGTGTCCTACTCTTTGTGACCCTATTTGGGGTTTTCTTGGAAAAGATACTGGAGTAGTTTGTTACTTCCTTCTCCAGCTCCTTTTACAGATGAGGAAATTGAGGCAAACAGGGTTGAGTGACTTGCCCAAAGTCACCTAGGAAATATCTGAGGTCAGATTGGAACTTAGGTCTTCCTGATGCCAGGTCTTTCACTCTATTCTCTGTACCACCTAGCTGCCCTAGTTACTTTCCTTAACATTCAGCAAAAGAAGTAATTGTTGTTCAGCAAGTTGGTGTTTAGCTATTGACCAAAGTTAGCTCTTTAACAAAGAGGGAGTTTGCTGGACGTACATAAGTGTTTCCTAAATAAATACATCAGCGTGGAATTTAAGCCCCTGTCTTCTCTCTTCCCTTCTCCTTTATTCATCATTCTGTGTAAAGACAATGCCTGTGTCCCTAGCTCCAAGCATTTCATTATAGTTAACATGGTAACCAACCTGTAGGACTTGCACACATCAAAATCCTGTTGAACCTCTCTGCTTTAAATACATTTCCCAAAATTTATTTTCCATGTTTAACTTATCAGTGAGTCACAGTGTTAATTAACTCTGAACCCCTCCTGGTTTATTTTTTTTTTAAACCAGACCTTTTATTTCCTTGTTATGGGGCACTCCCAGTGAGGAACTTCCTCTGCTGATGCAGATCAGCACCTTCTCTTTAATAGATGGTCTTAGACAGTTTCCTGCTGCACCAGGAGAGATTTGGCTTCCAGTTACAAAGCTGGGGTGTGTCAGAAGCAGGACCTGAACCTGAGGCTTTGGATTCTGAAGCTAATTCTCTCATTGCCTCTTCACCTTTTAACTCTTTTACACTAAAATCATTTTTCTGTATATTTGAAGTGCCATTAGTGTTACTCTAGAATGAAAAAGAAAACTGAGTCCCTTTAAGTAAACTGTATTTATGTAGCTAAGATAAGGGGTACTTTAATGGAACTATAACAGACTATATAGAACAAGGCCCAATTATTTTTCTTACTTTTTTTTGCTTCTCTTTGCTCTAGTAAGGAAAATAGTTTTTAGACTGGAAAAGATAGGGAAAAAAATACTTTTAGAAAGATGATAACCAAGAAGAGTAGAGATGTATAATAAGAATGCCTTTAGATGCCCTGTCTATGATATTTGAAAGTCAAAAGGGTATTGGATATGAAGTCAGATTTGTTACCTATGTGACACTGGACAAGTCACTTTATCTTTCTGGGAATCAGTTTCCACATTAGTAAAAAATGATTTGGACTACAAAATCTCTGAAGGTCCTAGTCAGTTCCAAATCCATGAGCTATGATAAAAAAATATCATAGAGAAAAGATAAAATTACTTTAAGGGTGAAAAAAATGTTCTGATTTTCAAAACAGAGAAAAGAATGGAATTTGAAAATTACAGGCCGGGAAGCTTGACTTGGATTCTTGGCAAAATTCTATCATGTATCATTAAAGAACTTCTTGGTTAACACCAGAAAAGGAAGCAAGGATTACAAAGACCCCAGCATGGCTTCAACAAGAACGGCTCTTATCAAACTAATCTCAATGCTTTTTTTTTTTTTAATAAAGTTGGTAGACTGATAGGTCAAAGGAATTCTGTAGATAGAGGTTTACTTAGATTTTAGCAAAGCATTTAAGTCTTTTATGTCCATCTTAAGAACAGTATAGATGTGGGATACACAATAGTATGCAAGTGAGTAGAAGTTTAATGGCCAGATCCAAAAGGTTAATTGTTTTAATGTCAACTTGAAAGTAGTTCTCTAGATGTCTGTGCTTTGCCCTTGGGCTGTTTAGTATTAGTATCAGTTATTTTGATTATGTCAGCCAAATATTTATTAAGTACCTGCTGTATGCCAGGCATTGTGCTAAGTACTAGGGATACAAAAAAAATTTAAAAAAAAAAAAAGCCTGCTCACAGGCCATTTGGGAGAGACAATGTGCCAGCAAGATATATGTATGATAAATTGGAAATAACTAAGAAAGGGAAAGCAACTATTGTTAATGGGGATCAGGAAAGGCATCTTTGTAAAAGATGGGATTTTAGCTGGGACTTAAAGGAAACCAGAAAGTAAAGGAAATAGAGAAAGAAAATTCTAGGCATGAAACAGCCAATTCCCCGGAGTTGGGCAAACTCAGCATATTTGTAGATGACCCAGTTCTGGGAAGGCACTGTATCCAGAAAAGATTGAAGAAGATCTTGACTAGTTTAGAACAATGAAACCAAAACAAACTAGGTGAAATTTAATAGACAGAGAAGGAAGATTGACAAGATAACAAAATAACCTGATCTTAGGCCATTATTGAAATTAGAAGTTGAGCCTCCCCCCAAAAAAAACCTGATAAACTTGCAAACAAAAGTATCATTGGCTTTTTTTGAACTTATATTAGGAGAGCTAGGTTCTTTTCTTGTAGCGGTTAAAACAAAAATATTACATGCTCACTCAGGAATGGGAGTGCATTGAATAGAATGGTAAGGAGGTTGATATAGAGACATGGATATAAGCTTTAGGATGGAGACAAGTGATCACCATGAAACTGGGAATCTGGAAATAGGGAACCTTCTAATATAAACCTCAGAATAAGTGAAAACTGTAATAAAGAATCAACTAGTTTAGCAGAGAGGGAATGAAGAGAGCTGATCATTAATTTATACTATACGACCCCTTAAAAACTACAGCTCTCAAAATGAGTAAATATTTGTGTAATAAAAACATGATTTTGTTTGTTCATGAAGAGATCTGAGAATAAAAAAAATATATTTTTTGAAATCTCTTCATATTTTTTGATCCAGGTTTTTATTGCCACATTTGGAAAATCATGTTTCACTTTTATCAGAAAGACATCTTTAAATCTTAGAGTTACCTTTTGTTTGCCTGAGATTGAGTGCTGGAGGATTGAAGGTGGTGGTGGAGGGGGATGCAGTGTGGAGAGAGAAAAAGCAGAGAGGGGAATAAGCAGTCATATAGTGCCTACTATATGCCATGCACTGCGCCTTGAAAATAGTATCTTATTTGGTCCTCACAGCAATCCTATGATTACTGTTATTAACATTTAACATTATTAATACTATTATTAACCTCATTTTACAGGTAAGAAAAACAAGACAAACAAATTGTGATACTCCCAGAATCACACACTGATACATGCCTGAGGCCAGATTTGAAGTCAGGTCTTCCTGATTCCATTTCCAGTGGTCTACTTATTGTGCTAGCTAACTGCCCCAAAGAAGAAAGGGGTAGAAGTTAAATTCTTATTCCTATTGCAAATTTGAGTTGGAGATAATTTAAGTAATGATTCAGGATCTATCTCAGAGTTGTTATGAAGATGAAATGAGGTCATATTCATTAGCCAAATTGCCTGGCTCATAGTAGACAGTATATAAATGTTTTATCATCATTGTTATTATTGGTCATTAGGCATTCGTTTGATGAAGAAACCTAATCTAGATAGACCAGCACTATTATGTTATGAGAGAAAGAAGTAACACATTGCCATCTATTGTCAGTTGTGATAATTGTCAGTATAAGTGTTTTAATCTGTGTTTGTGCCTGTAGGATTAAATTTGATGTTGATGACCCCTAGTTTCTTATCACAGTTTTAATGAAGAAATCTTTCTTTTTTCCTTTTCTAGTTTAGCCCCTCATTGTAGCTCCAAGGAAGGCATTGATGATATATATATATTTTTTTTATCCCCCATTGCTTTCATTATTATTATCATTTTCTTTCCATAGCGTCAGTAGGATTTATCCTACTATACCCCTTCCTACCCACCCACTTTTTCAGCTGCCTGAGAATGTAAATATCTAATTTCACTAATGAAAATAGGGGTTTCAGTTTTCATCAGTGCACTTTATTATGCCTCATACATTGTTATGGCCAACACCTAGTTAAATTGGTACAGGAAACTAATCTACTATGCTTGTTGCTCCTGTCAGGACCCTAAATTCTAGTATGTGTTGCTATTCAAAGCTGATAAGGTTGTAACAATAAAATGCCAAAAAGTAGACTAGGGAAAAGATAATACAGGAAAAGAAGAAAGTACGGCAATTGAAAGATAAGAAGGGTATTGCAACTTTCAGAAGCATTTATTTGTAAAGAAGAAATTTACAAATATATGTTAGATGTCTGATGAAATGATTAAAGCAAGTGAAGATTAGATATGTAACAATATCTTTTTAATATTTTAGGTTGGACCAGATGATATCAGGAACTTTGATGCAGCCTTTACAGAAGAAATGGTTCCATATTCTGTTTGCATATCTTCTGACTATTCTATAGTGAATGCCAGTGTTTTGGAGGCCGATGATGCATTTGTCGGTTTCTCTTATGCACCTCCTTCTGAAGATTTGTTTCTATAAGAGAGACAACATTCAGAAAACACCAAGGAACTACAAACCTAAGGATCAAAGTGAAATTTTTCTATATGAGAAAGTATTCCAAAATGTGTCTTAACTAGTGCCTCATTTTTATATGTAAAGTTGGAATCTTTGAAAACTTTTTTCTCCTGTATATGAAAAAAATAGGGCATTTCAGAAAGCTGAATTTACACTTTGTTACTCCTGCTTATTAACATTATTTTTAAAGAAATACTTTACAAGCTGTTCTTTACATTGACCTGTTTTTAAGTAAAAAATGTTTGCTGTTTATTGTTGTTTTTTCCTTAGAAGTTGACACAAATATCTCCAGGATTAACTGTTTTCAACACCTGGAACAGCTCAGCGTATTGCTTTTCAATTCAGTTCATTGTCTCTATAGTGATGTTTAGTGTTATGTCATAGCTATGCAATTATCTCTTGTATTTGTTGTTGGAAAAGAAATAACATATTGCCATATTAAAACTTTGAAATCTGAAGTACTTGACAGGATTAAAATGAAAGTGCATAGTTAACAAAACATGTTGATTTATAGTTTTGATGACCTTTCATTCTGCATATCACTAAGGATTAAAAAACACAGAAAATACCTTTTCTTTATTACATTGGAGCTCAAATTAGCATATGCTTTTTTTCCATGCAAGAAACAGAAAAGAAACTGTTTGCATTTCTTTAGCATTACAGAGATTTAAAGGACAGTCAGCTATTGTGGATTTTGTGCATGTGTTACTGAAACATTCATTTTTCTATGCACTCTATCATGCATTTAAAATTTGTATGTTCTCTGTTTTCAGGTTGTTAATTTTTTGTCTTCAGCATCTTTGGTACAGTATGCATTCATTGTGAACCTTGGCATTTGCCTTGAAAATATGTAAATAACTTTTTTCAAAGCCATTGTCTTAATTAGGAATTATATACATGAGTATTAAGTTTGTTAGAATACTCATAATTTAGAAATTTCAGAAATTGTCTCAAATATGCATACTTTCTCTGTAGATTGCTGGATTGATTCCAAAAGCGTTTTGCATAAAATAATCATATTCTACTTTACAATCATGAAAAAATAATGCTAATTTGGCCTTCGTTTATATTAGAAAAGTACAAGAAATCTAATCTTCATTCCATGGCAAGCTGACTTTTGATCACTTAAAATTCCAGACAAACTGACTACAAATGCAGAACTAGAAAATACTGCTTAGAAGCTTGGAATCCTAATTATCGGTTGGGGAGAACTCTTTTTTAAAAAATCTTACAAACAGTTCTTCAAAGTATATGAGAAGCATAATTTATAAAAGGGCTGACTTAGTATATCAGTTCAGATTCTTTGAATGAAAAGGAGATAACAGTTTCATTCAAAGTAATGGTATAAATACACTTTAAGATTGTTTTCACACACTGTATCTTCCTATAGAAATAATAATTTAGTAACTACACTGTCTGTAAATATTTGTTTTGTCTGGCACTACTGTAAATTCTTTTACACAGAAGCTTTTTGTTGTAGATCAAAATGAAAACTGCAAGCAAGATGCAAGATTTGTTTTGATTTGGCCACTCTTAAAAAACTAAACTACCCAAAATCAAGTGCAATGTTACGTATTTGTAAGAGAAGGTGATAAAAGGTAGAGTTCTGATGTTTCTCAGATTACAAGTAATGCAAGGAGTGTGTAATATAAAACAGAACAAAGTTATTGTTAACCTTGTGACCTGCTGTTAACTCCCACTAAAATTAAATATAAATACTTTGCATTTTGTTGTTGTTCTTGACTCTTCCTGACCCCATTTGGGGTTTTCTTGACAAAGATACATGAGTGGTTTGTCATTTCCTTTTTAAGCTCATTTCTCAGATGATTAACAAACAGAGTTAAGTGGCTTGCCCAGACTTACACAACTTCTAAGTGAGGTCAGATTTGAGCTCCTGAAGATGAGTCTTCATGATTTCAGGCCCAGCACCCTATCCACGGCACCACATCACTGCCCAATGTTATGCCTACATAATTTCAAAATGTGCTTGCTTAGAAAAATAAATTATTAGATTGTTAACTTGTCAATGAATAAATTTTAGGAAAAAACATCTACATATGACATCTTTATTTTTGTTCTAGGACCTGGATATATTGTTTTTTATGTTTTCTTGAGAGGCTTGTACTTTTTATATTGGAAAATTTTTTCATAATTATATGAAAATTTTTTTAAGATTATTTTTTGTAGGTCATATACAATAGGATAATTCAGATCAGAGCAAAGTAAGGGTTGGTTTATATTTATTACTACAAATACCTTACTCAGATCTAAGGTGTTAAGTCATACAACTCTTACATCTGCTCATTCATTTCTTTGAACGTGCCATTTAGGAGTAGCTTTGACATGTACAACAGTATTCTTAGAATCCAAAATTCTTGCCACTTGCTTTAAAGCAGAATTCTCACTCTTTTGGAAGGTGAGAGAGTTTTTAAACCTTCTAACAATTCACTGCTAACTTGGTAAGATATACAGATCAGTTCACTAGTAAAACTACATAACTTTGGTGTAGAGGGTTTCAAATGCCCCTTTAAAAAAAAACTTGGAGCAAAACAGGAAGACATTTAAGTAATCTTTAAGGCTTGTCTGTTTCTTTTTTTTTTTTAATAAAAATTTATTTAACTTTTTACATTCATTTTCACAAAATTTTGCGTTCCAAATTTTCTCCCCTTTTATCCCCCTCCCCCCACCCCAATACACCGAGCAATCTAATTTGCCCTATCACCAATCTGCCCCTCTCTTCTATCATCCCTCCCTCCTCTTGTCCCCATCTTCTCTTTTGTCCTGTAGGGCCAGGTGACTTTCTATTCCCCATTAACTGTATTTCTTATTTCCTAGTAGCAACATCAATACTAACCAGTTGTTCCTAAAACTTTGAGTTCCAAATTCTCCCCATCCCTCCCTCCCCACCCATTCCCTTTGGGAAGGCAGGCAATTCAATATAGGCCCTATCTGTGTAGTTTTGCAAATGACTTCCATAATAGTCGTGTTATGTAAGACTAACTGTATTTCCCTCCATCCTATCCTGCCCCCCATTGTTTCTATTCTGTCTTTTGATCCTGTCCCTCCCCAAGTGTTGACTTCAAATTGCTCCTTCCTCCCATTGCCCTCCCTGCCATCATCCCCCGCCCCTTGCTTATCTCCTTCTTCCCCACTTTCCTGTATTGTAAGATAGGTTTTCATACCAAAGTGAGTGTGCATTTTATTCATGTGATGAGGGTAAACTTCTTGTTTTTTTCTCAGCTCTCCTTTTTTTCCCTCCACTGAAAAGTCTCCTGCTTGCCTCTTGAATGAGATATAATTTACTCCATTCCATTTCACCCTCTCTCCTCCCACTACATTTCTCTCTCACCATTTACCTTAATTTCTTTTAAGATATGGTCCCATCCTATTCAATTCACTCTATGCTCTCTGTCTCTGTATGTGCATGCATGTGTGTATGTGTGTGTGCGTGCACACATGTACATGTATGCGTGTGTGTGTGTGGTCCCACCAACTACCCAGATACTGAAAAATTTTAAGAGTTACAAATATTGTCTTTCCATGTAGGAATGTAAACAGTTCACTTTTGGTAAGTCCCTTATGACTTCTCTTTGCTGTTTACTTTTTCATGCTTCTCATTCTTGTGTTTGAAAGTCAAATTTTCTTTTCAGCTCTGGTCTTTTCATCAAGAATGCTTGAAAGTCCTTTGTTTCATTGAAAGACCATATTTTCCCCTGAAGTATTATACTCAGTTTTGCTGGGTAGGTGATTCTTGGTTTGAGTCCTAGTTCCTTTGACTTCTGGAATATCCCTTCGATCCCTTAATGTAGAAGCTGATGGATCTTGTGTTATCCTGGTTGTATTTTCACGATACTGAAATTGTTTCTTTCTAGCTGCTTGCAATATTTTCTCCTTGACCTGGGAACTCTGGAATTTGGCCACAATGTTCCTAGGAGTTTCTCTTTTTGGATCTCTTTCAGGTGGTGATCGATGGATTCTTTCAATACTTATTTTGCCCTCTGGTTCTAGAATATCAGGGCAGTTTTACTTGATAATTTCATGGAAGATGATGTTTAGGCTCTGTTATTGATCATGGCTTTCAGGTAGTCCCATAATTTTTAAATTATCTCTCCTGGATCTATTTTCCAGGTCAGTTGTTTTTCCAATAAGATATTTCACATTCTCTTCCATTTTTTCATTCTTTTGGTTTTGTTTGGTGATTTCTTGGTTTCTCAGAAAGTCATTAGCCTGCATCTGTTCCATTCTAATTTTGAGAGAACTATTTTCTTCAGTGAGCTTTTGAACCTCTTTTTTCCATTTGGCTAATTCTGCTTTTGAAAACATTCTTCTCCTCATTGGCTTTTTGAACCTCTTTTGCCAATTGAGTGAGCCTATTTTTCAGGGTGTTATTTTCTTCAGCATTTTTTTGGGTCTCCTTTACCAAGGTATTGACCCGTTTTTCATGCTTTTCTTGCATCTCTCTCATTTCTCTTCCTAGTTTTTCCTCCACCTGTCTAACCTGATTTTCAAAATCCTTTTTGAGCTCTTCCATGGCCTGAGCCCACCGGACATCCCCCTGAGATGTCTGGGATACAGAGGCCCCGACCTCCACATCTTTCCCTGATGGTAAGAATATGTCCTCGTCATCAGAATTGAAAAGCAGGAACATTTGTACCCCCTCAAAGTAACTCTCTATAGTCTTTATTTTTCTTCCCTTTTCTGGGCATTTTCCCAGCCAGTTACTTGACTTCTGAGATTCCTGTCCACCCCTGCCTAGATCTGCCCAGCTAGTGCTTGGGGTCTGAGATTCAAATGTGCTTTCTGCAGCAGGCGTGGCTGCTAATCAATGTGAGCTTTAGTTCTGGTGCTGGGGTGGGGGCAGGGCCACCTCCCAGGCTCAGCTCCCTCAGGGGTTTTATGCAGAGACCTTCAGTAATGGGGCGGGTGGGGCAGGGCCATCTCTCAGGCTTAGTTCCCTCAGGTGGTTTATGCAGAATGGAGCTACTGCCTGCTCGGGGAGTCTAGACCACGGCCACTGCCTCTGCCGCTGCCCCCCAAGGGGGCCCGAGTCACGGAGACACCCCGCTCCCCTCTCGGCCAGCCTAGACGTCTCTCTCACTGACCTCTAGCGGCTGTGGGTGGAGGGTCCTTCTCTGCCGCCAGAGGTTCCCTCCCTGAAGCCTGCTCGGGGCCCCACGGCCAGGGCAGCACAGGGGTGGACTCCGCTGTCTGGAGTGCGATGGACCCCTGGGGACGGCTCTCCAGAACGGAGATCTTTTCCACTGTGTTTCTGCGCACCTTGCAGTGCTCCAGAATTCTTGCAGGAAATATGTGGGCTGTGGGTTCAGAGCTAGCATGTGAGTCTTTCTACTCCGCCATATTGGCTCCAACCCCCTTGTCTGTTTCTTATTAAAATTCATCTACAGGAAAAATTACAATCAAATAGTCCTCTGTGCCATTTCTGACTGTTAGACTTTAGGGTTTTTTGTATATAGGAGATAAAGACCAAGTGAAAGCACTCTGGATTTTTTTCTGCCCCAGTCCTAATGACTACTAAAATATGATACTTAAAACCAGCTTTAGAGCAGTGCATTAGCACTTCATTCTAACACATTTTAGTTGCATCATTGCTTTTTTATATTGGTTCTTACATTCTTAGAATTAGTAATACATATATATATATATATAATTGGATAAAAAATAAAGTGTTGGGGTAGATAAAAACTATCCCTATCGGTGAAAAGATTAAATCTCATTCAACACAGCGGCTAAATTGTTTATTAATCAGCACAGTAAATATTACACTACGAGACGTATAAAATATATATGAAAGTGTGATCCTGTGTGAGAAGACAGCAATATATCTGCAAGAAACCTGCCTTCATGCGTATAGCAAAATATTTAGTGAAGTACCCAAGCGTCGCTGGGCACGTCGCCTGTGCGGACGGGCGGGATCTCATCAGCGTCAGCGTTGGCTCCGCAGCGCACGTCGCACTCAGCCCACCCGCCTGTCCTGAGCTTTGTACCGCTGCCTGCCCCCCCGCTCACCACAGGGGGTCCTTATTAAAGGCGCCGGTTTGGTGAAGTTTGGATTCACCTGTGGCCTCAAGGCTGAAGGTTCCTCCCGCTCTGACACCGGACGGTGCGTGTTGGTCTATGACGGGACTCTGCTTGGGGGCGGGGCTGCGCAGGCCACGGGCCTCACTGCTCCTGAGCCCGGAGTCCAGTGTTGGAGATGGCCCAGCATGCACCGGGAGACCCGGGCGCTCACTTAGGGTGAGTGCGGTGCACACGTGTGGCCAAGGCGGCCTTCCCACCCTTGGTCAGACTCAGCGTACCAAGAAGTGTAGACCCGGTGGTGGAAGGTGCTCTGGAGAGTTTAGACCGCGAGGTCAACGTGCCACGTGCGTATAAAATGGTTACGGGTAAGCGACCCCCAAGGAGAGCCGAGCCTGGAGGGGCCAGGCCTGGCCGAGGGGGGCCATCCTCGGGCTTTCCCGCGGGGAGCCCTAGGGAGGGGTGTCCGCCGTGGGGAGCAGGGCCCCGAAGGGCCTGGAACCAGACGAGGGACAGAAAGCGGCCAACGCCGGCTCCGGCGCCCCGAAGTCCGGGAGGAGGCAGCAGTAAAACGGGCTCGGAATGGGCAGAGGCCGGGCATCACACCAGGGGCCGAGTGAGCCAGGCCTGCTCCGGATGGGCCTGGCAAGGACGCCTTCACCCCGCGCGATTCAGCGCCGCAAAACTGCACTCAGGAACAACGCGTCTTTAAAGTCTTTCTCGGGGTTCCTGTACCCCGGGCATTTTTCTTTCCCAGGGTTCGTGACAACGTGGGGTCTGACCTGCGGAAAAACAAGCCATTTTGGGAAGGAGGCCTAGGTCTGCACGGATCCCAGCCCTCGGGGGAGCGCTCCACCCATCCCCCGCCCAGCTGCCCCAGAGCAGAGGGAAGCTGAGAGAAGCACCCCGGGCGAAGTGACAGCCGCCTTCGTGCCCGGGGCGGGGGCGTGGGGGGCGGAGTCCTCGGGCCGGGCTGGCGCTCCATCCAACGGCCGCCGCGAGCGCGGGGGAGCGCCGGGAGAGGAGCCGGAGGGGGCGGGGCGCGGCGGGCGCGGCCGCGCTATTGGCTGTCAATCAGCACTGCAATTTTTTTTTTTTTTTAATTCTCCTTTTATTCTGGAGTTGACGTGTGGCAAAGAGATTGTTCGGCGTTCGGGTTGTCGTCTGTAAGCCGTGAGATCATAATTGCCAACATTTTTATTTCCGTTCTCCCAAGTTTTTCTTTAATATTTTCCACAAAGATCCCTAACCTTCGCGCCTCGTTTTCCGTATTCCACGGAAACAGAAAGCTAACGGGACAGCCCGCGTCACTTTGCTTTTAAATAATCCCTACAACCTGTATAATTTTTGAAAATGTTTAAATAACCCTTGCAATGATGGCCCAAAATCCAGGCCTCGGCCTCCTTGGTTCCAATGTTGGCTAACCCTCAGGAGCCAGCTTCAATCCTACTACAATAATTGGCGGGGGAGGGGAGAGGAACGAGGGCTTGGGGAAGAAATAGGAGGGGGCGAGGTGAAGTGGGAGGAGCTAAGTGGGCGGGGCGGCCCCACCCCCTCCGAGCTTCTTTGCAGGTCTCTGAGAGGAGGGTGTGGAACCCTTCCCAGAATGCGATCTCTTGAAAACATTGTTTTATTTTTCAATTTCGGAAGAAAAACCGAGAAGAGTTTGTACAACTCTTTGACTTGTGATTTCCAAGCTTTACTGATAGACTTTTGTCCACTAGGCTGTCTGTGACTTTATTACAGGGTTATGAGCTCTTCCATTTTTCATTATTTTCTTTTTGATAAGACAAAAATCAGCTTAAGAATGTCCCACCTAAAGCTGAAAGAGGCAGCCCTTATCTACCTTGACAGGAGTGGAGGTCTAAAGAAATTTATGGATGATTGCAAGCGCTATAATGGTAGGTTCATCAACATTAATTTTTAATGATTTTTAGACTGAATACTTTAAAATACACTTGATGATAATGAATTAAATTGATGTTTATTTATAGATTCAAAGCAGAGTTATGCCGTATATCGCTTCAATATTTCAATAAATCCATCTGACATTGTGGAATTGGATGCAGTTCTTGGAAATCACATTTTACATGAACCTTTGAAAGCTGCTCAACTTTTTCAATCAGTAAGTTAAAGACAGTATTTGTTGAGTCAGTTTTTTTCTTCGTAAAAACTTTGTTTTCAATTGCAGGTTTGTTTTGTTGCTGTTAAAACTCTTTCCTTAATCGAACAGTTGCAGACTGAAACTCAAGTAAGTTTTTTTGGGTTTTTTTTTAACAGAAACAAAGCTAAAATACAAGTTTAGAAATAGCACTTTACAAAAATGTTTTCCCCTGTGCAAATTTTGTTAAAATTCCTCTTTTTCTCAAAGCTCAATATTATTTTATCTGCAAAATATCATTTTAATTCAAATGCATTTTAATATGGTTTTATTAATATAGTTTTCATTTTTTCATTAGATTAATGTAGTGCTGAAATTAACACATTTGCCTCTTCTGCCAAGTTATGAGCTTGACCTTTGTGAGTTTCCATTTGATTACCTCTCTCAGAGGTTTTATATGGTACAAGGAATAATAATTTCAATGACAACAGTAACTAAATATACACAAGGAGCAAGATTTCTTTGTTCAGATGAAATGTGCCCTCATTCTAAAGGTAAAGTATTCAAAATAAGGAGCTAAAAACTTCAATAATTATCTCAGTTAAGTTTAGGTCATGTGATGTATTTGGAGTAGCAGTATCTTACAGTAGAATAAAAGTGCTGGATTTAAAGTCAGGAGACCTGGCTCACACACTTAGTGTGACCCGTGTGACCATAAGCAAATCAGTAACGTCTTTATCTTCCATTTCCTCAACTATAAATTTGTAAATGTTAAAGTGCTATTATAAATGTGAGTGTTTGGGTATTTTTGGACCAGCTCTCTAATTTCTTCAGTATGTTGGTATTCAGTTGGTTCAGTTGTGTCTGACTTTTCATGACCTCCTTTGGGGTTTTCATGACTTTGCTGCTGTTTCCTTCTCCCGCTCATTTTCCAGATGAGCTTCTTCAGTATAGAGAACTCCAAATCAGGAAACAGTGCTACCTGTGTTTACAACACTGAGAAGTTAATAACTTAGTCATGGACACACAGCTAGTATTTTTCAGAGGCTGGATTTGAACTCAGGCCTTCCTAACCCTAAGACTACTGACTCTATCCGCACTGATGTGTATTAGTTGTTGGGGCAGCTAGGTGGTGCAGTGCATATAGCACCAGTGCAGGAGTGAGGAGGACCTGAGTTCAAATCTCACCTCAGCCATTTGACACTCACCAGCTGTGTGACCTTGGGCAAGTCATTTAACCCCTACTGCCTCCTTCTGGGTCATCTCCAGTCATCCTGGTGGATATCTGGTCACAGGATTCAGATGGCTCAGGAGGAGAAGTGAGGCTGGTGACCTGCACAGCCCTCCCTCACTCAAAACAGAGTCAAGTGCAAGTCATGTCACCATTTCTCTGATGGCGTGGTCTCTTCTGCAACAAAGGACACACACACTGTGTTAGTTGTTATTAGGAATGAAGAGAGCAAACTTCAGCATGCTCCTTTTTACATGCAAGCGGGCAGGATCACATTCTGAAAACATCACAAAGATTTGAATAATATTATTTGTTCCTCATTGCCAAAATCATGTCTTCAGTCGATTTCTATTTATAAATTTACTTTGTATGATCCAAAGATGCATTTTTGCATGTTCCAAAGGCACGGAATGTGTGTCCTCCTGACAAATCATGTTGTACAGTGGAGAAAAAGTCTAGACCAGCACGTACAGAAGGCTTGCTGGATCAAAATCAACAGTTTTCCACAGAAAAGAAAAGCTATTTTTTAAAGTTTTTTCTGTCTCAGTATTCTCACTGGTAAATCTTAGAGGAAATAATATTGGAGATTTGAAAGCTGAGGATCTTCCTTCCGTATATATCTGCCTAGGCCCCAGTAGTAAGCTAGTAAATAGTAAACAAAAGAGTAAACTTCAGTGCCATGCTAAAACTGGAGGTAATTAAAATAAAGATAGTGATTTTACTTTGTCTTGTTTAATCTTCAACAAGCAGGACAAAAATACCACTCTATGACTGTCAGCTCCCCACATGCAGCAGGGCAAATTTAACATTGATCATGGGTAAGTGGTTAAGCTTGAAAAGAGATTTAATTTTTGTTGTATTTCAGGATTTCAGTATATAAGAGTGCATGTGCCCGGTGCCACAGAGTCTGCAACAGTGAGAAATGATTTCTCATGTAATCTGTGTACTTCCCCACTTCAAGAAGACAGGAAGCTTAGAGTACTTGGCGGTAAAAGTATAATTTTAAATTTTCAACAATAATATTTAAAACATATTTCATGGTTTTAAACTTGTTGGTGTCTAAATTAAGTTTGAAATATATTTCAATAATAACTGTGTTCTTTATGTTCAGATAAACAAATAGCTGAAATAATTACAGCAAAGTCACTTACTGCTTTTCAAGGATGTCCCAACAATCAGCCAATGAGATTTCAGTCTCCTTACCGTTTTCCTAAGAGGTCAGTAAGCTTATTTTGAGCATTAAAAAAAAAAAATCACCATAAAACAAATAACTAAGTTGCTTAAAGGTTCTTATATTACTTGGTATTTCTATTCTTTAAAAAACTTGTAAATTTAAGTTTTCTTAAAATTTAATACTTCTACCCCTTGTAAACCTTTTATTGGGCTTTGTTCCATAATTTTGCAACCACCCAAACTTCTTGTGGAATGAAGAATCAGAGTAATTATTTCACTTTTTTATCCTCCTGGATCAGAGTTTTACTGAATATTCATTATTTGCTTCTTCAAATTAGTGCATCAGTATAAATAAGTAATAAAGTTCATTAGCAAACTTTTTTCCCTCTCTCATTTATAGATAGTAAAATAAATAAAATCATCATTCTTCATAACTAGTTCACCATAAACTAGTATTTACAAAGTTCATTTAATGAATATTCTTTTCTTATTTACTTCATAATTTTAGATGAATTAAGCAATGAAATAAAAATAGGAAGTGAATATATAATTGTTGGAATTCCAACTTGTGTTAAAAACTCTTCACAAGCTGCTGTTTGTATAGAGGCCAGCAGCATAAATTTATACATTCCAAAAGGTAAGGAAAGTATCATTGTCACAAATTTTTAAAATATTTCAATTGATAAATATTTATTGAATTTTTACAGTGGTAACGGCATTAAAGTTCTATTCTAAGACCTTATCATGGAATAGAAGTAATATTCTCAATAGAAATTCTGACATAGCACAAGATGTTATAGGCTCTGCCAAGCTGAGAAAGCTTTCCAATAGTCTTGGCCAGAGATTCTGTAAATCTTCTCAAAGGACCAGTCTAACTAATTTCAAGGAGAATCATGAATAGAGGGACTTTTAGCAACAAAAACTCATGAGGACAGCTTTTTAGGGTGTACAAAGGTTGCAGCCTGCAAAATCTCTATGCTTTTAGAAGATTGCTATGGATTTAGGAGACAGGTTTGGAATTAGAACAATAGATACTTCACACAAATTAAATCATGGATCACAGTAGTACATAAACTAAAATAATGTAAAACTTCATCAACATATGAATTATAATATATTATCACTTCCTCCAAAGAGCAAAAAAAGTATTCTTATTAAAAATTTTACTTTGTTAGCCTTGCCAATAGAATTTTAAAGTATTTTGTTATTACACATTTTTCTTTATCTTACCAAAAAGGTTAGAAAACGTGAGGGAGGGAAGAACCTTCTTTTTTACCTTTTAGGGAGACTAAGCGAATCATAAAAGCACTGTAAAACCTCATTACTTCCTTTTTTCCTCCAGTTTGTTAATTTATTTTTAGTTTTCAACGTTCACTTTCATAAGTTTTAAATTTTCTTCCCTCCTTCTCCCTTCTCTCTTCAAGACAGCATGCAATCTGATGTGAGTTCTACACTTAACATTTCTATTAAACACATTTTCACATTGGTAATGTTGCATTGAAGAATTATAATGAATGGAAGAAACCATGAGAAAAGCAAAAAGAAAATAGTCTTCCTTCTTCGCTGTGCATTCCAACTCCATAGTTCTTTCTTTGGACATAGATGGCATTTTCCATCATGAATTCTCTGAAATTGTTTTAGGTCCTTACATTGCTGAGAAGGGCTATCAAAATCAGTCCTCACACACTATGGCTGTTACTGTGTACAGTGTTCTCCTGGCTCTGCTCATTTCACTCAGCATCAGTTCATATAAGTCTTTCCAGGTTTTTCTGAAGTCCAACTGTTCGACATTTCTTATAGCACAATAGTATTCCATTACATTCATATACCACAACTTCTTCAGTCATTCCCAGTTGATGGGCATTCCCTCAATTTCCAGTTCTTGGCCGCTACAAAAAAGAGCTGCTCCAAATACTTTTGTCCTTGTAGGACCTTTTCCTATTTTTATGATCTCTTTGAGACACAACATATTGCTGGGTCAAAGGGTATGCTCATTTTTGTAGCCCTTTGCGCATAGTTCCAAATTGCTCTCTAGAATGGTTGGATCATCTCACAGCTCCACCAACAATGAATCAGTGTTCCTACTCTCCTTCATCTTCTCCAACATTTATCATCGTCCTGTTTTGTCGTTAGCCAACCTGATAGCTGTGATGTGGTACCTCAGAGTTGTTTTGATCTGCATCTCTCTAATCTATAGTGATTTAGAGCATTTTTTCATGACTATAGATAGCTTTAATTTCTTCCTCTGAAAACTGCCTGTTCATATCCTTTGACCATTTATCAGCTGGGGAATGACTTGTATTCTTGTACATTTGACTCAGTTCTAGATATATTTTAGAAATGAGGCCTTTATCACAGACACTAATTGTAAAAATTCTTTCCTATTTTTCTGCTTCCCTCCTAATCTTGGTTACATTGGCTTTGTGCAAAAATTTTTCAATTTAATATAATAAAAATTATGCATTTTGCATTTGATAATGTTCCCTATCTTCTTATTTGGTCATAAATTCTTCCATTTTCCATAAATCTGACAAGTAAACTATTCCTTGCTCTCCTAATTTGTTTATAGTGTTAGCCTTTATATCTAAATCATGTACCCATTTGAATTTTATTTTGGTATACAGTGTCATACGTTAGTCTATGCCCAGTTTCTGCCATACTATTTTCCAGTTACCAAGCAGTTTTTGTCAAACAGTGAGTTCTTATCCCAAAAGCTGGGGTCTTTGGGTTTATCAAACAATAGATTACTATAATCCTTGACTACTGTGTCATGTGTACTGCTCTATTGCTTAGCCAGTACCAAGTAATTTTGATGATTGCTGCTTTATGATAAAATTTAAGATCTGATATGTCTAGGCCACCTTCCCTAGCATTTCTTTTCATTGATTCTCTTGTTATTCAAATCTCATTACTCTTTAACAGAACTTTTCTAATTCCATTCTATTCAACCAACATTTATTAAACACCTACTAAATGCAAGGCACTGGGCTAAATATGAGAGATATAAAACCAAAATGAAAAACAGCCCCTTCCTTTTGACAAGTGATGGTCTAGAAGTGCAGAATGAGACATACTATATTGGACAGCTAATATGTGAATTTATTTTGTTTGATTATGTTCGTTACAAAGGAGAACTTAAGAGAGTGTGGTAGGGATGGTTGAGGGAGAACTTAGTGAGTGGTTATAGTGAGGCAGAAAAGAAAAGAACATCAATTGAACATTTTAAAAATGCACAAAACAAATCAAGAAATTCAGAAAGGAGACAAAAACAGGACAATTTTGTTAATGTGGTTTTAATTTCATTTTCTTTTAAAACAAACTATAATAGAGAAGTTCACAATTTCTTATATAATATTTTTGTTCTTTGTGTAGTAAAATATGAATGTTTGTTGATATTTGTCAAATTCTTATTAAAAAAATGTAAAACAAAAAACAGTCTCTGGCCTCAAGAAGCCTACATTCTCCTGCAGCTAACATTCTAATAGAATTCTCTACCCTTTCTGTAGAAGCCCTGGAACTTTTCGGGTACTTGCCATTCTGCAGCACAAATCAGAAGTAAGATAAGTACCTTGCTTCAGATACCTGAACAAAAGACACTAGGTTAGAGAAGCAATAAGATAGGATCTGAAATCCAACAGGGGAAAAGGTAACTAATTAGGTTTAAGTAAAGTTTTGCTATTAATTAGATGTCTGCTTGTAACCTCTGGCAGACCACAAGTGAGAATAGTTTCTTTTTACATTAGACCTTGGCAAAAATCTAATTTCCAATCTAAGGTAGCTGAATGAAATAGCACGTCACAAGGAAAAGAGGGATCAACTAGCACCAATCAACAAGCATTTATTAAGCACTTACTATATGCCAAGCACCTCTACTAAGAAGTTTTACCTACAAAGTCCTCAAAGCAGGAAGTAGGCAAACAGGCACTTGTCCACAGCAGAGAACTACCAAGAGGACAACGTAGATCTGAGGGTCTTGTTTCTACCAAGTATAGGGCAAAAGGAATTTTTCTAACTTTAAGAGAGTATTTTATGTGCTTCTTGCCAATGACAAGTAAAAGGACAAATTAATGTTTCCTCCTAAAGGAAAAGCTAAAAGCTAAAGAAGATACCTCTCTACTCTCCAGATTATTACTGAGACTGAAGTATTACTTAAAAAAATGTAGAAATGTTCTGAATCACTAAGAATAAAAAGAATACAAATCAAAACAATCCTTCATACCCTACAAGTTTGCAAAGATGACAGAAGATGGGAATAGTTAATATTGGACGGGTTGTCAGAAGATAGGTACACTAATGCATTGTTGGTAGAGCTGTCAATAAGCACAACCATTTTGGAAAGCATTTGGGGGATATGCAAATGAAGTGACTAAAATGCCTATACCCTTTGACCCAGAAATTCCACTGCTAGGCATGTACCCCAAAGAGATCATTGTATACTAATATGTTAACAACAGGACTTTTCTGGGGCAGCAAAGAACTGTTTACAAAGTTGATGCCCATTGTTTGGGGAATGGCCAGATAAATTGTAGTACATGAATGGAACGGAATGCTACTATGCTGTAAAAAAAAATATGAATGTGGTGAATACAGATAAGTATATCATACAAAGTGAAGCAGATCCAAGGAAATAATATACGTAGTGACTACAACAATAATTTGTAAGTGAAATAAGCAGAGCCTTAAGAAAATAATACACACAGTGAAAAAACAACCACAAAACAATCAAAATTCAAAGTTGCAAAATTACACAGAGCAAGCAAGGCCTGAAAGAAGAAATATGAAGACTCTTTGCAGAGGTAAGAGATCTTCAAGAGATGTACATTGCACATATTTTCAGACTTTTTTTGTTGTGTTGATCTGTACTGATCAATTTCTATTTTTGTCTTTGAGAATTTATTATATG
Source organism: Bettongia penicillata ogilbyi (assembly GCA_023548195.1). Lineage (NCBI taxonomy): Eukaryota > Metazoa > Chordata > Mammalia > Diprotodontia > Potoroidae > Bettongia > Bettongia penicillata. The sequence continues at coordinate 625,200 of JAJHZJ010000851.1, read as the reverse complement.
AGATGGCCCTCTGAGTGGGGGAGGGAAAAGATGTTGGGGAAATTATGGTGATTTTAAAAAACAAAAGATCAATAAAACCTTATTTTTAAAACATTTTAAAAGAATAGGGAAAACATCAGAGACAGAAAAAGAAAAACAATCTGAATAGACAAAAGAGAATCCCATCTAGTGTGAAGACATTAGAAGAATAATGACCACAGAACATTTGAAGCTATATAATAGATAAAAGTCTCTTAAGTCATAGGATCATAGTTTTAGAGCTTGAAGGGACTTCAGAGGCCACCTTGTCTAATCCTTCATTTTACAAATGAAGAAACAGAAGCCAAGGAGTTACCCAAGGACTCATAGGCAGTAAGCATCAGAGGTGAGATTTGAACCCAAATCCTCTGACTCAGTACCAATATCCTTTCTACTGTATCATACTACATCCCTTAGCAGAGCTGGGCCCTCTGTGGAAGAAGTAACTTGCCATGAGCAATTTATATGAATTTTTAGAGAACCACCAGAAGAGAAGTCAGGTAGCACCTTCCAGACCACCATTTCTACTACCAACCCAATCTTCATAGCCAGTATCTGGAAAAGAAAGTTCTGTAGAAAAAGGGCCAGCCATCACCAACTATCAAGACCTTTTGTTTAGTCAATAAATAGTAACTACAGACACACATACACATACACACCATATGTTTGCTGTGAAAGGTAACAGTTGAATTCAGTCAAAAGATTGTTACCAAAGATCAGTTTCCATGTTCTTTCTCTTAAATCTAGTGTATGAGTCAGTTCCCCACCACAAAAATGAGTAAGCTATTTTGTAAATACAGTAGAAATTTTCAGAGATGATTCAAGTAACTAAGACATGGGTCAACAACCTGTAGCTTGTGTGCCAAAAATGACAAGTTGTACCAGCTCTGAAGCTTATTTTTAGAGATTGGAAAGGTGATTAATCAGTCTCACTCACTGTCAACTGTTTAGTACCAAGTGTTCTCTAAATAGATAGTTATGAGTTAAACCTGCCAGCACACCAAAGGAATGAAAGATAGCCCATGTACGTAAAAATATCTGAGTGAAGTTTATTGAAAGATACTTGGAGTCAGTAGAAACCATGAATAGTGTGGCTAAGAATGTGGCTGCTGGCTCTCTCAGTAGTGCCCTGTCTAAGAAGTTATCCTATATGACCTGTAAATTTCCATTGCCCTGTGCCAGATGGTGACTCAGTCCATGTGAAGAACATGTCGATCCCATTTGTAGGATGGCAAAATGACTTCTCAGCTTTGGCCTTATAAAGCAGAAAAAAGCCCTCTCTGACTCACATTAGTGTTGGCTTCACCAGTTCCATCGTTTTGCAGATATTCTAGGGCATTGACTGAGGGGGAAGTAAGGTGTTATGTGTTGATTCTCCTCCCAAATCTATTCTTTGGAATTTTGAGCATTCTAGATGGATCAGGGGGTTTAAAAGGGACATAATCTGGTTAATCCTATAGCAGTCCTTGCAGATAACATTATTTGTGGCTTAAAATGGGGCCAACTCATAGCATTGGGTGAGATCTACAAGACAGTGCTTTTCTGTATAATCTTAAAGCTGAGAGCATCAAATGGCAACCATTTTCTTGAGTGTCATTTAAATTTGTCCCTGATCTAAGTTTCTTAACTGCCCTGAGTCAGTCTCCAAATGTTAAAAGTATATTATCTATATAGGGTCAAAAAACAGGTTAACACATAGTACTTAAGATAATTGGATTATCTCACATCCATGAAGTAAAATCATCAGACAAGGACAGAGGAACCAAGAAATGTTTCTGCTACCTGAAAGGGCAATACTTTTAATGACACACAAAAGGACAGAGGAACCAAGAAATGTTTCTGCTACCTGAAAGGGCAATACTTTTAATGACACACAACCTGTCAATGCCATTCTGACCATTTGTGATAGTCTTTGCTAGTCCACTAGAATATTCACTTGGTATCCCACTCAGCACTTTCTAGAATCAGTCCAAGATCAGTATTCTTGCTTTTTATAGTTTGCTGAGCCCAGAAATAGGGTATGGTTTACAGTGCAGATGTGCTTACCTTTAGATGCTGATGTAAGTGACTTTTGTCTCTCTTCTCTCCTGGGCAGCCTATCAATCATTTCCAGCTACTTTGAACCACAGTACCTGTCTCAACTTCATTCTCTGCCTTCTCTGTATCTTCATAAATGCCATTTAAATAGCCATTGCCTCCCCACTATTTGGAGACAAATGAGCCATAAAAATATTAGTAAGTAGTACAGGAGTTTGAGCGGAGAAACCTAGAGGTCATCTGATACAACTTCCCCATTTTTAAGAATTAAAAAACTGAGACCAGAGAATATGTAACTTTCCTCAAGTCTTATAGGCTGTCAGAGAATCAGGATCTGAACCCATCTCCTCTGACTCCAGATGCAATCTTTTTTCCCCACTATTCCACATTGCCTGTTTTCTCCTTTTATTCTAAGCATATGTATCACTGGTTCACCAGAAAGAAACAGTAGTTTATTGAATAGTAAATGATTTAGAAGAACTTTTTCCCTCTAAGCACCTAACACTCACTTTCCCTCTAAGAGAATTGTTTTCAAATTGAGTAGGATTTGGCTTTATGTATGTGAAGTAATTTGATATCTTCTGATAAAAGATCTTTTAAGTGTAGGGTAATATTTTATTAATCATATATATATATGTGTGTATATATATATATATGTAAGGGTGAGGGTGTACTCCTATTGCAATTAATCACAGAAGACCTAGATATCTCAGTTGAATTAATCTATCAAAAGTAAAAAGGGCATGAAATATTCTTTAATTATCTTGGAAAGATCACCAGGACTTTGAGACATTGATGAATGCAGATAATGCCACACAGAGAATATCTTGTGATTGGTTGAAAAGAATCAGCATGTTGCAGGTAGGTAGTGCAGTTATATGCAGCTCATCTTGACTCCATGGACTATCCTGTCTGTGGGGTTTTCTAGGCAAAGATCCTGGAGAGTCTGTCATTTTCTTCTTCAGTGTATTAAGGCAAACACAGATTAAATAACTTGCCCAGGGTAACAAAGCTAATGAATGTCTGAGGCTGGATTTGAACTCTGGGTCTTCCTCCTCCAGGCCCAGCGCTCTATTCACTGAACTCTCTAGCTGCCCTAGAGTCAGGAAGAAAGTACGTACAAACATGGCCTTAGACACAAGTCCCTTAAGCTCTGCCGTGGTTTCCTCCACTGTAAAGTGGGGATAATATTCAGCCACCTCACAAAGTCATCATGAGGATCAAATGAGGTAAAAGTTGTGAAGCACTTTATTTTGTGCTTGGTGCTGAACAAATGGTTTCCTTCCTTCTACGCCCTGTGGGGCTATGTACAAAACTAGCAAGCTAGTTTGGAGCTCGTCAGTTTGGAGCTCGTCAGTACAGGGTGGTGAAATCCATTGGTGAAAGACACCTGAAAGGGCGTACAACTGGGAAAGCATCAAGCTTCCCTCCTCTTCAAGCCTTGACTATATGACAGCCTTGTGATCACATCAGTGCCATGGAACATCAGTGGTTGAAGGTTGCATATCTATCAAGAGCAGAAAGATAAAGAAAATAGATTTAGTATTCTATATAAGGCACTGACCCTCAGAGCCCAACAGAGAGGAAGTTTACATGGACTTCACAAAGGATTCCCAAAAATCCAGTTATGAGTTTACACTGAAGTCACATGTGTTCTTTGACTGAGTCCACTTTCCTCAGGAACCTTGTCTGCACAAGGGGATGGTATACCCACGGTTTGAGGGGAATGTCTCTAATATTTCTCAATAAAGCTACTTAGTGAATAACCTTCCTAAAAGCTTATTAAGTTTGTTTGATAATCGGTGTGGAGCACACTAGTGGGGATCATGAGCAACAGTACTAGAAAATCCAGTAAGGGCTACCCTTAGAATCTGGAGTAGGTACAGCAGCCATACTCTGGGACTGGGCCTACTGATAATACAAGTGGGAGTTGTGGAAGTAGACTCCTAAGGGGTTACTACATATATTATCAGAGCATCGCATTCAAAGCTTCATCAACATCTTAAATATAGTATAGTAGAAAGATTGCTGAATTTGTGGTCAAAGGATCATATGTTCTTAGACTTGAAACCCAGGTCTTCTACCTAACACCTATACAATCGTACACAGGTCGCAATTCAGTTTCCTTTTTAAATTAGGAGGTTAGGCTAGTCTTTAAAGTCTCTTCTACTTAAAGCAATCATAGCAGTCTTACATATTTGTTAGTACCATAATAATATTTTTGAAATTTATATTTTATCAGCTCCATGATATCTGTTTTTTAAGTTTCTGTTGGCAATATGTGTAGTATGTATAGCAATCTATCCATACTTTCTCATTTTTATAAAATTGTGATAAAAATGATTTACATGTATGTCAAGGATATCTCTGATGAAAATATGAAAAGAGAATGGATAGACTTTCCCAATTATTTTCTGAGGCATATCACAGTATTTGTTATATATATGTATGTGAAGCATCTGAGTAATTACAGTTTTTTGCTATTTAATTTTTTAAACCTGAACCATATTTTCCAATATAGTTTTGCCATCCTATTCTATGCCTACTTTCACTTGAGGTCTCTAAGCACCAAAGTAGATGCTGACAATGTCCTAGGTGGTTTGTTGTTTGTTTGTTTGTTTTAGAAAAGGCCTGTTATTGACTGCTGTGACCTTCTTCATGGTTTAAGAAGTTACATGATTTCACCTTCTTCCACTGATAGAGATTGTAACACCTTTAGTTATGCAAAAACAATTCTTCACCTAGTGGCCAACCCTCTGTTAATGAATGATCTTCCCCAAACTTTATAAGTAAGACTGGTCCTCTCACAACAGCCATGCCCATCCATTGCCAAAGCTTGTATTCAAAGCACTTTCAGCTTGGTAAAACCTGCCAAAACCTGGATTATCCTAGTATAGCCTTCAAGATCATCGCTACACTATAACTTAGTTTTGGAATGGTACTTGAGAGTGGTAGATGCTAATCAGATAAATTATACCATACCAATAGTTTCTACAATTTCATGTCCTGACCTAAGTTGCATTTTTTCCAAAGGAAACAGCAATGAATCTTTCCTTTCACCAAAGGATTTGTTAGAATTTCACATCAGCTAATTTTGTGTAATATTGGAATAAATGAATTAATAAATAGGATATCTTTAATGATATTTAAAACTTGGTACCAGTTTTAAATATATTTATTATAATATATTTTGTTGTTTTAAAACATTATTTAATAGTCATGTTAATATTTACTTTCAGTTCCTTCTGGCATTAGTGACAGCTTCAGGTATCTCCTATCCTTGACTTCAAGCTCATGCTGGAAATTTACAGCTATACTAGCCAACATTTTTGCATCACAGATTGTTCCTCCAGGGACTTACAGCATGGTAAAATTTTGTTTGCTGCTGAGTCTAGTACAGACAAATGATAGAAATAAAGAAGCTGAAGATTACCTGGACATTTTAATTGTAACAAGTGATACCTTACTTGTAGACAGGTAAAGATGCATGATGTGTTTTTAAAATTATAGTCTGAGATACTCAAAATGTTTGTCAATTTTTAAATATGCATTGATACAGAATAACTTTAAATTATTTGAATATTAAAAACATTTAAAATATTTTTTAGTGACAGAGAAAGTTGTTTGTTTTTTAAATAAAGCTGAGATATAAGAAATGGTCTTTAAATGTTTTAAGAATTTCATCACTTCATTCTTTCATACATCTTCTCTCAACTTATTTTCCTACTCTCAATCAAATACATATTTTCTAGGTTTTCTTTCCCCCTCACCCTTTTCTCTTACCTTCTAGTAAGAGGTTTGTGGGGTTTTTTTGTCTTCAGCTAAGAAATCAATAGTGAATTGGAAATTAGAATGGAAATATTAGATGAATTTTGCTTCAGAGGAAAGACAGAGATGGCTATAGAGACAGAAAATAACATCTATGAAGAAAAGGAAGGAAAATTGAAGTATTTAACAGGGAGAAAGGAAAGCTAGTGGATACCTTAACTGTTCTCCATTTTTTACTGCAGATAAAACAAATAAAAAATTATACATAAGTTATAACATGGAGAAAGATTAGGTTAGAAGTAAAGAATATGACCATGATGATTGATATTGGAATCTCAAAGAAAATGTAGAATCTCTTGCCTAGGAGGTCTCTAAAATAGGGTTAATTTTCACCTGACAGCAATGATTTCAGTGATTCTGTCTAACAGACCGATTAACCTAGGTGATATAATGGATAGAGTGATGGCCTTGTAGCCAAGAAACCCAAATTCATATAATGCCTTAGGCGCTACATAATGTGACCCTGAGCAGCTCACTTACCTTCTCTTAGTTTCTCTTTATCTGTAAAAATGAGAAGAAGAATATTAGCACATATCTGACAGAGTTGTTGAGAAGAAGAAATGAGATAATACATAAAGTGCTTTGAAAACTTGAAAGTATTCTATAAATGTCAGCTATTATTAATGCAAATGTCATTCATTTGATGCTTTAAACACCTACAGTGTGTAATGACAGTGGATAAAGTACAAGGCCCGAAGTTAGGAAGGCTCATCTTCCCAAGTTCAAATCTGGTCCCAGAATGACCAGGTGTATGACCCTGGGCAAGTCTCTTAACCCAGTGTGCCTCAGTTTCCTTATCTGTGAAATGATCTGGAGAAGGAAATGGCAAACCCCTCCGGGATCTTTGCCAAGAAAATCCCAAATGAAGTCACAAAAAGTCAGACACAACTGAAAAACAACTGAACAACAAAATGTGTAATGAATTCACTGGGACTGGCTTTGTAGATGAAGATAAATAAAATGGCCCCTGCCTTCAGGGACCTTTGTTCTAGTCAGGTTTGGAATTTGGAGCAAAACAGAAGGACTTTACACAAAGCTGACCCAACTAGATTTACTGACTAACATACAAACCACAGGAACAAGGAGACGGTGATGTATACCTTACTGCCACCGGCTGAGCCCGTCTTTGTTTAGCCTCAGGAAATGAGGCTGTACTTTTAATTGCTTCCAGAATTTCTCTTCTATCTCGACAGTAATAGCATGGCTATAGAAAGTATGTGCAGTTTTATACAGAGGTAGACAAAGGATGCTGGAACTTTTCACAAACTCACCATTGTCAAGGTCAGAGAAGACTAAATTAGAAAGTGGTAGAATCAATCACTCAAGTCACCTTTCTCCACATGACTTCTTGCTAGTAGGAAAAGCTTTTAATAGACCTGCATCAAACTTCCCTGGTAATAAGGGAGATAAGCAAAGTACACAGATAATTATAAAACAGATTAAAATACAAGTGTATGAAAGAATGACCATAGACTACAGGAAGAAGGGATGTCAGAGGCTTTCTACTGCTACTTCCTCCCTTAGAGGAAACTAAGGTCCAGAAAAGGGAAAGGATTTGTTCAGGATCATTCGGAACGTAAGCGATAGATTTATACTTAGGCCTTCTGTCTTCAAACCTAGAACTGCTTTCATTGACATTCTTTCTCCCTAGTGTTGTAACATCAGGTAAAAGAGAAAATACCTCTTTTTATCCCTCTGAGTCAGTCAAGTCAACCATAATCCAAAAATTTTTTGATATGCGCACTTGTATTCTTATGGGATATGACAAAAATACAGGAATAGTGTCTTCTAAAACATTGTGATTATTCAATGAATATAACTGCCAAAAATAATTCAAATGAAACTTTGTTCCCCCTAGGCTTTTGAACTTCTGTGTATGTCTAGTGCCTCGAGGTATACGCCATCCAACATCTAGTGAAATTTTTCCCACTGTATCCAGAGATAAATATGGAACTGGAGTTGCTAGCATCCAAGCTTGTAGTGCCTTGCTAGCCAAAGGTGGCATCTGCTACATAGGAGACTTGTCATCACATAAAAAAGATAAACTTGAACTGCTTCAATCTGGTAGGTCAATTTTTTTTTAAATAGTTGTTTCTTGGTCAACTTACCCATTCAAATTAAGTATCAAGTAGGGACATGGGGTTTAAAGAACTGCCACAATTTCTAAATTTTATGAATCAAAGTTATGAAATTATGTTCTTATGTAAGCAGGACCCCAAAGAGCTAATTTCCTAATGCACTATGCAAACACTGAGTACTCAGAAGTATTAACAGAGAAGTCAGATTAAATAGGATATCATATTGAAAATTAAAACTGTTGCACTGTTCAAAATTGATCTCTTAAGGTTAATGTGAAATGTGTGTATGAAATGGAAAAATATCCTGTATCAGCTGGTCCTTTAAATTTCAAAAGATCTTAAATTCAGACAGTTTAGCGCTAGAATTGTTCCCACTTCCTTCTTGTTAGGATGAGATAGGAGCATTATCTTGAGTAATATTCCACCTTGAAAACCCAATTTTATTAAAAAACAAAACAAAAACAAAACCTACTACCTGGTTCTAATCCGAATTCTACCACTAGCTGCATGATTTTTGAGTAAGGCATACCTTCATGCATCAGTTTTTTAATTGGTAAACCAGGAGAGGTTGATCTATGATTTCCTTTCCAACTGTAAAACTCGTGGTGCTATGTGCTATTTTTTTTTTTACTTTAAAGTTTTTTTTAAAATTTTTTTCCCCACGGATCATTTCCCAGTATATTCTCTCCATCCTTCCCTACTCTATTGAATCCTTTCCTGGTGACAGAGGAAAACAGTTAAGCAGAACTGACAAAATAACAGTATTGGCAACATCTCATGCTCATAGTTCCTCAGCTCTCTACCAAGTGAAAGGAAATGTGACCTCTGAAACCAAGACTAGGCATTGCAATTCATCTGAGATTAGCTGCTTTCTAGGATTGTTTTTGTTCACATTATTGTAATTGTTGTGTATATCGCTCTTCTGGTTCTGGTTCTGCTTATTTCCCTCTTCATCAGTTTATAAAATGTCTTTCTGAGTTTCTCTTAATTCATATGTTTCAATATATTTTTATACAGCATTTTGTTTAATCATACCCCAATCAATGGGCACCCACTTTATTTTTGGTTTTTTGCTACCACAGAAAATGCTGCTGTGATTATGTTGGTAGAGATAATCCCTTTCTTCCATTTTTGACCGCTTTTGGGGATATACCCAGTAATGGGATTGCTGCCCCAGAGATTATGAAATTTTTTCAGGTCCACCAACAGTAGACTATTGTGCTCTTTGTTTTAGAAAGGGCTGTCTTAGGTTATTGGCTTATTCTTTACTAGAGCCTCTTACATATGCCCCAAGGAGGTAAAAGACAAAAAGTAAGGTGCCATATACAACCAAATATTCCAAGCAGTACTTTTTGTGGTAGTAAAAACCTGAAAACAAAATAGAAGTTCATCAGTTGAGAAATGGCTTAACAAGCTGTAGTACATGAATACAATGGAGTATTACTGCACCACCGGAAAAGATGAATTTGAAGGGTTCAGAGAAGAACGGGAAGATTTATATAAACTGACTGGAAGCAAAGTAAGCCGAATTAGGAAAATATCTGATAGTTATCAAAAATCGATTTCCTTATCCTTTCTTAGAGAAGGGTTATTCAGGTCAGGGAAAGAGCATTCAGAAGTTTACAGCATTGATTTAATAGTCATTCAGCGGTTATGCTGCTGCTTTGACATTCAGAAGCCTGAAGAAGGAGCTCCATGAAAACTCATGTCATTTTTTATATTAAGGAAGTTATGCCAATGACCTGAGGTTTTATTCTCTCCCCACCCCACAGTGAATTAAATCTTGAGCGTTTTCTATACCCTCTAAGGACAAACTAATTTAGTCTACTTAGGGCAAGATCTTAGGATATTGCTCCCATCACATTATCAATAGTTGTGGTTGTTTAGTCATTTCTCAGTCATATTTGACTCTGTGCGCCCACTGGAGTTTCCTTGGCAAAGATGCTGGAGTAGTTTGCCATTTCCTTCTTCACCTCATTTTACAGATGAGAAAACTGAGGTAAACAGGGTTAAGTGACTTGCCCAGTCACACAGCTAGTAATTATCTAAGGCCAGATTTAACTTCAGGTGTTCCTGCCTCCAGGTCCACTGCTCTCTCTGCTGTGCCACCTAGCTGCCCTACTGATATTACTCTATGTGATTATTTTAGGTTAAACAGTTTTTTTGTGTAATACTACAAAACAAAATATATTAAGTTACCTCCATGATTCCCTGGATATTTATGAAACAAGAGATAGATTATCTCAGGTACCATCGGTAGTAGGGCCAGCTATAAAAGTTATTTCAACTTCTAAAAAAACAAACTTTAGTTCCTGTTATTATAACTTCTAGAAAGAACTATTTTAGATCTTAAAGGAAAGACCTGATTTCTTTCTCTCACTCTGCCTTCATAGACACACTTTAATTGGGAAGGTTTGATGCCTATTCAGTTTACTCCCATGGAAAATAATAACATGTAAATAATAAGGATAACTTGAGTAGAAGGATTATTCTCCTTTCCCCTCCTCTATACACAGATAGGTACAATTTAACACAGATGACAGGAGAGACACATTTCCCAGACAATTGACAGGTTTTTTAAAACTTGGCAAGGCATTCAAATAAGCAAATTAATCCCAAGGGTTTTCAGAGACAAAGATAGAAGGAAGGCAAAAATTGGAATAAAAATGGAAAACATTTGTAAAAATTTTTATGACAAACTGTTTTCTCCATCAGGAACAATGGAATGGAATCAATCCCAGAGTCCTAGATGTGCTTATAGGGGAGGTAGAAATGTCACTAAAGAGAACACATATTGGAAAGGTAGAGAGGTTAGACTGAGTGTATACAAAGCATCACAATGTGAGCATGCTGAAGGACAAATACAAGGTATTTGAAGGAGACGTCGATATCAAAGGCATGGAAAAAAAATCTTGAAGGAAGGTAACGGGAGCCACTGGTGCTTACTGAATGCAGGGGGAAGAGGTGACATGGTCAGACCTTTGCTTTAGGAAAATCAGTTTGACAATTGAATGGATGTTAGACTGGGATGGGAAGAAGCTTGAGGCAGGGAGACTAGATAGCAGACTTTTACAATAGTCTGGGTGATGAGGTAATGAGGGCCTGCTCTGGAGCAGTAGCAGTATCTAAAGAAAGGAGTGTTTATGAAAAACTTTATGAAGGTTGAATCAACAGGACTTGTCAACTGATTGTATGTGGGAGCGGGGGGAGGGGTAGTGGTGGTAAAGAAGATTGAGCAATCAAAGGCTGATTATTGTCAGCCCAGGTGATTAGAAGGATGGTGACACCCTCAACAGTAGCAGGGAAGTTTGTAAGAGGGCAGGATTGTGGAAAAAGATAATGAATTCAACCAGAAAATTGAGGGACACGTGATTAATGAGCTTAGTGAAAGAAACTCAACCAAGTGAACTATGAGAGAGACTGTCATAAAAGCAGAGAGAGAAGAGCGAATCAAGGAGATGGTGATTGATAGTGGCAAAGACTGCAGAGATGTCAAGATGGATGAGGAATGAGAAAGGTCTATTAGATTCAGTAATTAAGAGAACGCTAGTCATTTTGGAGAGAGCAGTTTCAGCTGAATGATGCTATCAGAAGTTAACCTACAGGGAATTTAAAAAAGTGAGAGGAAAGGAAGTGGAGGCACTGATTGCAGATTCCTTAAGGGGCATGGCCTTAGCAGAGAACAAGCAAGCTTTTGTAAGCAGTATTCAGCAATGAACCGTCTTTACCATGTCACTATTGCCTGAAAGATATAGAGAATATAAGTACTACTGCGCTTACTGTTTGTTGATCACGAAAGTGTCTGATTCACAAGAGTAAAGCTCTTAGACTTTCTTTTTTCCTTCATTTTCTTTTTTAATTATCTTGAACCTGTTATCAACAAACAAAACAAAAAAAAGACTGTATATGACAATGGCAATCTCTATGACCTACAGACTTGCTTTTTCAGAAGTATATATGAATTTTATAACAGTAGTTCTCATACAACCGTGCTTGTCTATGTTCTCTTCTGAACTTCCTACCCTTTAATGTGTATTTTTAATGTCTGGTTGATGCTTCTTTTCTTTTTTGTTATCACTGTCACTAACTCCAATCTTCCCACACACAACTCATCCCCCAAAAGGAGCCCTTTTCTATAACAAAAGTTTCTAAAGAATTAAAAATGAAAGTCACACCACACAGCAGGCAATGACAAGGCTCATAGTGGGTATGAGCAGGTTGTAATAACCCCTAAGGAACTTCAAAGGATAGGAGTCAAAGATACCACCAAGGAATCGTAAGATAGGAAGAAAACATGGACTTGTCACATGGCAAAGGTAAGGATTGGTGGGTGAGCGTCAGTACCTTCAGAATGTTCCAGGGGAGAAAGGCCTGCAGCACACTGATTGGGCCATCTGTGGCAAACTTCCGTGGGAGCACGGACAAGAGTCACAGAGGATGGACAAGTGTGAGTGGGTCAATATCTTCATAATAGAAGGGACTTTTCCGTTATAAGGTCACAGATCCATTTGAATATTTGAGAGATCATATTTGTTCCATGATTTAGGAGAATATTGGTCTAAATGATAGGTATCAAACTTGTCCTCAAACAAGACATGAGAAAAGGTATGGCCTTCCCTTATTTACAGAGGATAGGAACTGAGGATGTGCAGCAATGCTGACGCAGACGCAGGCAGCATGTGTGTTTGTTTGTTTTTTTCTTTTGGGAGGGCAACCCTAGTTCCCCTTGGTCCCCAACCTCCTAGCTGGAAAAAACCAGAAAAAAATGAAACCTTTTTAGCAAATATGTATAATCAAAAAAACTTCAGTGCGATTTCATTAGTGTGGGTATTCCTTCCACTGATGCAGATCTTAGTCTCCGCCTACACCTTAATAGGGTATCTTCATGAGTTGTAGCTAAAAAAATTGTTTGTAGTCAGCTCTCTGATAACTTTTGCAAATTTGGTAATGCTAGGACTTGGATTAAAGAAACACAGTCCAAACACCCACAATGAGGCATGGGATCAGGGTTTTAGAAGATGAAAGTGTTATTAAATCACAGATTATTAATGTTTGGACTCAGTTTTAGAAAGCAGAAGTACTACAGTGTATATTCCTGGAAAGAAGTATGGAGATGGTGTTGATCAGCAAGTTACCTTTCCAGTTCAGTCCAGTTTTTGGTCTTTCATTGATGTGGACTCATCCTCAAAGAGACATGTACATAGAAACAGCACTTTAATTGGTCAAGTGGTGAGTATAACCTTTTCTCTTATAATGCATTGCACTGAATTTAATTACAACTTATATATTTAATCATTTAAATTGTATAATTATTCTACAATTCTTATTAATTATCCTAAAATTACTCTTATTAACTAGTCTAAAATTATTCTTCAAAGTATTACAGATGAATGATGATAAAATTTCGGTCACCTCCAACTATTTTGAATAGGTAATGAGAGGGACTGTAATGAAGGATAAATAAGAGATGGGGTGTAGAGACCAGACCTATGATTTTACTAGTATAGGTGACTCCCTAGTGAAGAAACTGCCTTTATCAATGCAGGTCAATACCTTCTCTGCAAATTAGAGTGTTCAAGAATTGCCAAGGCATGGGAGGGCCAAGTGATTAGTTCAGAGTCATGCAGTCAGCATGTATATGTCAGAAGCAGAACTTAGATCCAGAAATTACTGGTTTTGAGACCAATTCTCTGTTCACTGTGAAACATTGCTTCTTGCAGGATAACACTCAGTATTAACAAAGAGTGGAAAGAATCTAATAGAAAATAAAAATTTGTTTTTTACCAGCAAAAGAAATGAATGTGAATAATTGCTGGAAATTAGTTACTTTTAAAGTTGGCCTTAAGCAAAATTATGAAGAAAGCAAAGTTCTTCAGTGCTCTCCTCCTCCATGTTAAGAACTGCATCTCAGATACTTTATGACCATGTTGTTCTCTGCTACTTAAGGTTTCTTCAAGTATCATCCCTCATTCTTGGCAGTCCTTCCTAACTTCCTCCTTCCCTACCCCTACACTCAATCAAAATTTGCTCATTCTTTATATCTGTGTTGAGTTTTTCGAAAAGATAATAATGAGTTTTACTCTGTTACTATATTATCCCTCCTTGGTAACATAATTAGAGGCTTTCTAAAGACAGTGCTTTAACCTAGTGTTTTCCCAGCCTGTGGTCTGGAATCCATGAACCTGTATATCCACCAAGCATTGCCATTTTGATCTTTCTTTTGCTCTAACAAAATTTCTGTTATGACTCAGTAAAACAAAGATACTTTCTGTGGACCAAGTAAAACATCTCATAATATATGTATGAATGCTTTTCAAATGCATCAGTGCTAAAATATAAATTTATGTTAAAGTATTACTGAATTCCTAGCAGCTTTTTGCATTTTCTCAATTGACAGATACTGATAATGCAGCTACTATTATCTGAAATCATATATGAACACTTTTAATGACAAAAAGCTTCTTCATAACAAAAAAAAAAAAGAAATTGGGTTGCTTTATCCCAAATATGTGTATCTAATGGTGAAATTTTTAGGCAGGCTAATGGAGTTGGGATAGTGGAGGACATGCTGAAGGGAGACGATGTTTTGGGGGAGGACAGGACAAGTCACTCTACAATTACTGCTGCCAATTTAACTTATTCATAGGGCTTGTCCTTGTGCTATTGAAATTCTAATATTTATGTGCAAGGCAACTTTAAGACTTAATAATCAACATTCTCAAAAAAAAAAGCTTGTCTTCTTAATAGAAAAGTTAGGCCAATTAAATATATTAAGGCTATTATACTGAAGATATACAGAAAGCATGGACTAGTATCTATAAGGATGGTCTTGGAGCAGGAAGCGCTGTGTTCAGGCCCTGCCTCTGACACAGAGCAGCTGTGTGATTAGCAAGTCATTAACCCTCAGGGCCTCAGTGTCCCGGGCCACAAGAGCTGCTGATTGGCATTAGTGACTCATGTAGATAAGGCTTTCATATTTGCCAAGCTATTTGCATTCCATGTATCATTTATCTTCACAACAAGCTTGTAAGGTAGGTGCCATTGTTAGCCCCTTTTTACAGAAGAGAAAAATGAGCTTGAGAGCAATTAAACACACAGTGTGTGAGGCAGGACTCCCAGTTTCCACATAATAACGACACAATGCCACATTCTTGGGAAGAGCTTCTATAAAGGCAGTTCTTTATAATTATGAAATCACAAGGCCAGGTTAAACCTGCAAATATAATGTTAGATTTTAATAGTATCAAATAGTGATACCGTATATTTCTAATGATACGATTTGCAAATTGAGAAAATCTTGGACTTTTCTTTTTACTTATTATACGATATAGGATTTCAGTTTGATTCCAGCTAACCTTATGGATGCATTTGGACTGCTGATTTATTGTAATGAATCATCTCCTTGCCACCCAATTCTTCCTTCTGTGCAACACAGTTTAAAAAAAGCCATTAATCCTGAAAAGGTGCTTTATGAAGCTTCTAAAAAGTTTATGGAACAAGATTATGAAAAGGTAATTGAATAAATGTACTATATGGAAAACTCCCACTAATAGCCCTCAGATTTTAAAACTGGGCTTTTTTTAAAGATTTCTCTTTATTTTAATCTTTCCTGCCCTTCTTTATTCTAGTATGCATTTCACTGATTTTTAGTGTTTGGTATAGAACCTATTTCCCATGAGCATACTAATTTATTCCCTATAATTAATGATAAATGTAAAATTTTCAGGAGGTAGGTTTTTGTAAGTTCATTCACTTTTAAAGCTATAAAGCACTATAACTTTGATGGTATTTATAAAGATAAAAACAGAACAAAATGTCAAAAAACACAGTCTCTATGATTGCTTTTCCATTTTTATTTCTCGGGAATGTCTAGCCTTCTACAGGTCTAGGAAGTTTGACAAATCTAATTCCTTGACAAGTAATCCATATGTTTATAAACAAAGACATTAGAGAAATTTAAAAATAAAATTATTAGTGTTGCAGAAATTTTAATTAGTGAAAAAAGTAATTATCAAACCTTGTGGTCTGAAAACCCTGATTTATACTCTGCTATGATGAAAGAAAGCTTGGTATGCTTAGAGAAGGTAGTTTAATTTTGAGAGGGGAACTAATGTGAATCCAGTAATGATATTTGTAGTTTTTGAAAGGATTGAAGGATTTCACTATTAAGTTATTTCTATGGAAAATATTTGCACATTGGGATGACATTTGGCCAGGGTACAGGTGGACCTCATCTGGGCTCTGTGAAATACGGCTTTTGGTAAAATGTTGTTGCAGGGAATAGTTCCATATGAACCAAAGGCATGGATGCAGGAATGAGCATGTCAAGTGAATTGTGAGCCTACTTGTCTGGCTAAATTTAAAGGTGTATATTGACAAGCCATGGGAAATCGGTGGGACAGGGAGGCAGGACAAGTCTGTGAAAGATTGCTAAAGCCAGGCAAACAAACTTAGACTTGATATGAAGAATTGTTTCATTTTTGTGTTCATATCACCTAGCACAGACCTTGGAATATAATGAGTACTGAATTGAACACTGTTAGGGGGGTTCTGCCTGTATGGGCTATTTATCAGGACTCTGACGTAATAGAGTGGTGTTTCCAGAAAAGCAGGATGGAAGCAACATGCAAGATAATTTGAGAAGCATATTAACTAGATGGCAGTTATGGTAATTCAGTGAATTCTATGAAGTTAGGAAGGCTGAAGACTGAGTTACAAGATCATAGAATGGGAAGGGACTTTAGAAGCCATTTAGTCCAAGCCCTTATCTTTCAGATGAGGAACTGAGGTCCAGAAAAGTTAAGTAACTTGTCTAAGGTCACTTGGGTATTAATTGGCAGATGTAGAATTTGAACTCAGATTCTGACTCCCAGTCCAAGGTTCTTTCCATTGCACCACACCAGTAAGAAGTAGAAACGATGAGGAAAGAATTAATCAGATTCCAAATCTGGTGCTCTTTCTTTTTACTATGTCACACTGCCGTTCTTCATTTTATTGAAATTAAACAGAAGACAGAAGGCTAAGTGACTTTATACCACCTGTAGGAATTAATTTAAATTGTGTAAATGAACATTTATTAGAAATGATTACTTTGGATTTTATACAACTTATAAAAAAACTTCAATCTTTTAAACTATTTTTAAATTTTAGCTAATTGCTTTTGCAAAGAATCTGCATGTAGAGATCAGTTTGGAAGCAGAAAACATGATTCATGGTTATTACCTAGCAAGTCGAAGAATCAGGACAGGTTCTACACATGGATCAAAACTACCAGCTTCAGCACTAAAATGTTTGTAGGTATTTGATGTTCATATTTAAAGTCTAGATACTTGTAGGTATTTTATGTCACACACTAAAATGTTCTGATAATGGTAGATCCATCTAGAAGACTTTACAAAAGGACAAAAGGTGCAAAGAAGTCGAAACCTGTGTCAAGGGAGGGAGAACCCACATGGATGAAACAGCAGAACCACTAAAATATATTCTAAAGTGATCTCCACTTTTGGGTTCTTCAGCTGAATACAATTCTACTGAAAAGTGCAGAGAATATAAAATCCTGCTATTGTTTGTTGATTACAAAAAGCATTTGATGATAGAACTACATACAAATTCAATAAGATTTCTTTTGTGCATATAAGACCATGTAAGTTTTCTTGATGAATGCAACCATAAATATAACTGTCCAACAGCCTCCTGTTATTAATAATAATTATGTCATAGAATAAGGCAAAGGAATTTGTCAATGTCATAAAGGATGTCCACGGCAGGATTCAAATGGAAGAGACATTCCGAGTTGTGGAGGTCGGCATTACGCTCATTTCATCATGCCCCAGAACATTCCAGGACTTCCTCAACAATCCCATGACAACTCCAAGGAGATCAGACTAACAAGCCACACATGAAAAAACAACTGGATAAAAATGCCTATTCTCCAGACTAAGGCATGAAATTGGAAGGCTAGTACTCTTCATTAGAAAAGGGAAGGTAATAAGCATTTATACATTGCCTGTCCAGTCAGTTTTTACAAATATCATCTCATTAGATCCTCACAGCAATCCTAAGACATGTTATTAATATCCCCATTTTACAGTTGAAGGAACTGAGGCAAAGAGATCAAGGGACTTGCTTGGGATCACAAAGCTAACTAGCATTTGAGGCCAGATTTTGTATCAGTTCTTCCTGACTCTGGGTCCAAATAAACTGCCTCCATTAGTGTGTTTATCTGTCATTTTTTAAAATAATGTGTGAAATTTTAAGCTATTTTCTCAATTTCAATAGGCCTTTCATAGTGTGTTTCCTCACTTGGTTTGTGAACTTCCTAGGAATTATCTAATGTTCAACTGGCATACAACATCCACTTTAACATAAAAATCACTGTCAGTTCTCTAAGAATCATCATTTCTCCTGGATTACTTTTATCAATTCACTTCATCTTGAAATAGATAGAAAAATTAATATAATATTGAAACATTATTTCATTGAAGTGATAGAATACTTCAGATTAAAAATAATCCAAATATAATACTGGACAGAGTAACATAATCATACATATTACACAAAAATAAAATTTTTAATGTGGTAGAGTCCATGATATTTAATATTTTCAAATGACAGAGGAAAAATGCTTAAATCAGAGAATATTACGGTGGGAAGAGGACTTCAGATATTTCGTTCAACTCCACCATTTTAAATGTGAGAGCTCCAGACAGCAAAGTAATTTGCCAAAAGTATCAAACCACAGCTAGTTAATGGCAGAACTGGTACCAGAATCTAGGTCTTTTCTTTTTCATTGAGTATTCTTTCTATGGTACCACAGTGCTTCTGACTTTCACTTACAAATATTAAGAAACTCATATTTGCTCATAAGGTATTCTTCATAATCAAAGTATTTTGAATTAAAACTCTCATAGTCTCAATTTGCACATTACTATATTGATTTAAATAGAATACAATTGATTTTACTGTGATGATTTCACATTGAATCACATTATAGTTAGAAAATCAAATGATGAGTAATGAGTCTAGGCCCTTAAATTCTTTCTGCCAACCACCATCTCTCCCATACACACAGAATTAGGAATTTAAAAACTCTTTCTGCTCTAGTAGGGAGGAACTTGACAGTTCTTACACTGCAGATGCTCATCAAAATTGGCTCAAAGAAGGAGTACATAAACAATCAATTGGGTATAGAAAGCTATCTTACCCTACAGGAAAGTAGGAGGGGAAGGAGATCACAGGAGGTGAAGGATGGACTAGAGAGGTGTCAGTCAGAAGCCAAATACTTTTGAGAATGGACAGGATGAAAGGAGAGAGTAGGAAAACTCAGGGGATGATATTATGGAGGGAAACTGTGAAAAAGTTTTCATAGAGAGTTGCTCTGATAAAGGCCTCATTTCTCATTATATAGACAACTGAATCAAACTTATAAAAAGAGCCCAGTTAATAAATGGTCAAAGAATATGAGCAGGAAGTTTTTAGCCAAAATAATTGAAGTTCTCTATAGTCATATGAAAAAATGCTCTAAATCACTTTTGATAAGAGAAATGCAAATTAAAGTAACTGAAGTAATCTATCAGATTGGCTAAAATGACGAAAACACTAAATGACCAACATTGGAAGGGATGTGGGAAAACTGAGACACTGGAGCTGTGAACTGATTTAACCATTCTGTAGAGCAATTTGGAACTATGCCCAAAGGGTATAATCCTTTGACACAGTAATACTACCACTAGGTATATGATCCAAAGACATAGAAAGGGACCTACAAAAATAATTATTGCAGCTTTTTTAGTGGTAGCAAAGAATTGGAATTTGAGGGGATGCCTATCAGGGAATGCTTAATAAGTTGTGAAATATGATTATGATGGAATACTACTGTGCTATAAGGAATGATGAGTAGGATGCTTTCGGAAAGACCTGGAAAACCTCATATAAACCAATGCAAAGTGAAATGAGCAGAGCCAGGAGAAGGTGGTACACAAGAGCAGCATTATACAATGACCAGCTGTGAAAGACTGAGCTATTCTCCGTAATACAGTGACCCAAGAGAATTCCAAAGGACTTAGGATGAAATGCTGTTCATCTTTAGAGGAAGAACTCATGGAGAATGATCACATATCAAGGCATGCTTTTTGAAACTTTCTCTTTTTTTTGTTTTATGACTGCACATGTATAACCTATAAAAAATTGTTTTCCTTGTCAATGACGGGGAGAGGAAAGGAGGGAAAGAGAGAGTTTGGAACTCAAATTTATTTTTTTAAATGAATGCTCCAAAGTGTTTTTATGTGTAACTGGGGAAAAATAAGATATTAAATTTAATTTTAAAAAGAAAAACAAACAAAAATAAAACAGGTCAAATGGTAGAAGAGGCGCCTCCAAGGGAGAGAGCACCTTGCAAAGCAGACCTGGCTGCAGGGAAAGGAGGCGTACAAAGTCACCGAAGAACTTCAGGGCTGGGCAAGTGGGCAAGAAATACAAAACCCCACTGAAAAAATAATTCCTTAAAAATTAAGACGGGGACCTAGAAGCCAATGAGAACTAATCAGGATGTCTGTTTTAGAAAATTTCCTTCAGGGAAATAGGAAAAAAAGATTTTGAAATACTAGATCCCATCTAATTAGCAAAAATGACTTAAAATAACAAAACTCGATGCTGTAGAGGTTGTGGAGAAACAAATACACTTATTGTCAATGGAATTTCTAACTGGAAGAAGAATCTTCTTAAAAACAATTTAGTAGATTTACAAGATAACCGTACCTTTTGACTCAAGAATTCTATTGCTGGAAATAAGCCCTGAGAATGCTGTAAAAGGAAAGAGAGCTGTCTGTTCAAATATATTTATAGCATTATTACTAAATAACTACATTATGGCATATTAATATAATGAGTTCTATAGGGTAATTAAGATTTATAAGGATGAACAGAAAAAATCTGGAAAGACTGAAATAACACAGAATTAAAAAAAACCAGATTCCACTAAGTAAAACTATGTAAAAAGAATAAAAATATTAGAAATTTTGTAGGTATGAATAAAAAAAGCTGATGAGGAGTTAAAGTGACTGTCAAATTATGTTCAGGTTGTATTGTTTCTTTTATTCAATTACACATAATGTAAAATCTCACTGGTTTGTTAATTACTTAGACTTTGCCTCTGAAATAATACTAACAATAAAGTTGGAAAAGGGATTTAACTGTTTTGTTCTTAATGTAAGACACTAACATCCACATCTCTGTGTTCTGATTTAATCTGTTAAAACACTTTTCATTCCTATAAATGTTAAAGTAATTTGACTCTTGACTAAAATATTTTTTTTTTCTCTTAAGACTTTCTTTATCTGAAGCACATGCTAGGCTGAGTTTAAGGAGTGTGGTGCTTAAAGAAGATGTCTTAATTGCAGTTTTATTATTTGAAACAT
Organism: Bettongia penicillata ogilbyi; assembly: GCA_023548195.1. Lineage (NCBI taxonomy): Eukaryota > Metazoa > Chordata > Mammalia > Diprotodontia > Potoroidae > Bettongia > Bettongia penicillata. The sequence continues at coordinate 603,824 of JAJHZJ010000851.1, read as the reverse complement.
CTCTGACACTGAAATATGGTAATCAGTTATTTAAAATGATATGCTTTTAACTTTCCCACAGTGGTATAAATTTTTTAAGCGTATGCTAAATGTTATATAAAAATAAAGCCACAAAATCATAAAGATTTATTACAATTCGAATTTTGGTGAATTTTTTTTTATAGAAATCACTGACACTAAGGTTCTTATTAAAAACTTTATACATTGCTACAAGCCTGTGAATTTGCTTAATAGAACATCTCCATTTTTTAAATGCATTTAACACCTTTACAAGTCCAATTCAAGTTAGACAAAGGTAGTGAAATAACAGTGTGCTTTGTGTGCAGTTAACATTTTATACCCCTTTCTGTGCTCTAAATTATATGCCTGCAATATTTTTAGAATAATTTAAACATCCTTTTCCAAAGAAAAATTCAGATAAAACTATGAGTAGATAAATATTTCATAGATTTTTCAGTTCTATAAAGGAAGTATTTTGATAATTTGGTATTCACATTTAATCTGTAGTGGTAATTTGTAAATCTTTGTGGTTTATGTTAACCATCCATTACCTCCCAGTTTGACTATCAGAGGTAAAGTAGAGTAAAAATACTGCTTTCATATGATGGCCATCCTATATTACCTCATGATTAATTTACACCCTCAACTCAAAGTAAAACTTCACTTTAATTTCCTTAGCCATCCATTTTTTTAGGGTTTCAAGGAGCAAATTTTTTTTGGTCCAGACCTGACCTAATTTCACTGGTATAAGTGAACTCCCTGTAATGAAATTCCCCTCAACCAATGGAAATCAGCTTCCATGCAACATACCAAGCTGGCTTTAATACAGATGCGCTGATTATTAGCATCATCTATTTAAGGTCAAAGCCATTTAACATATACTTTATATTCCAGTCTCTCCCTGCTCCCCCCCACCCCATTTTTGTCACATAGCTACAATTAAGTTTAGTCGAAAAGGGTAATCAAATTTTAAGGAAGATATTTGTAATCTCAAAGTCTTACACTACCATTTTTTTTCTTCCATTTAGGGGCTGCTGTATTTTGTATAGCTCCAAATGCAGTATTTCCATTTGAACTCTATGACGAAGAACATTTAGAGCAAAGAGATATTTATCTAATTCAGTGCCAACAGCAGCTTCAAGAGTTTATTGCAGCATACGGACCAGGATCAGTTACTGCTACAAGTGAAGAATAGTTTTGTTTGGTGCAAGTATTTTTGGCTTGTGGACTCTCAATAACTGACAGGAAAAACAAAAAAAAAGGTATCATAAAAAAGATGTAACCCATGTCCAAGTTTGGGAACAAAGTAAAAACTGCATTTTAAACCTTTAAAAAGGCAAAGTTGACTAAATCCTAGTTCTAAGGAGACCAAAAGATGGCATGCATCTTTTAGATACTACAATTGCCAAGTCTGGGAATAAGCAAAGTTGCCACATATAATTCTGCAAGAGAAACATTTCTAGATAGTACACCATAGCAGAGAATGAAAGGGATGAAAATATATAATATATAGTTCTGTGAAATGTTATCAGGTTTTAAAAATTGTTATTTAGGGAGTCTGCCACAAGATGAAAACATTTAAATAATGAAATGACTTGCCTTTATATTTACATGAATTTTAAATATATTTTCAAAATTGGTGACAGGGCACAAATTCATTAAGCTTAAAGATTTATAGAATTTTGTTATTATTAGGCAGGTGAACCAATGGATTAAAATCTTAGTTCTAGGGAGAGTCAATTAAAGTTTCAAAAATTATTCAATCTGCAGAGGGACCAGTTAAGACAAAAAAATAGCATTTTAAAGCACGAGGGCATATAACAAAGCTTAACTTCCACATTTATTAGAAGGGCCTTCAAATAATTGACTCAGAATCTAATTATGGGTCCACTTAGAAAAATTAAGCCAAATTATAGTATCTTTGTGTTTTCCTTATTTTCTGGGATCCTTGACCTGAGATTTCATTGGCAGAGAATTCTTAAAAGATCTTCCTGGCTTCAAAGGCTGGTCTTCTATACATTTATTATCTCAGCATTCTGATTTAAAAAAAAAAATTGGGGCTGCATTCTAAACATGCTATACTATTCTTCTAATCAAGTTTAGGAATATATGAAAATATTTAGATTTTTATATTTTGAGCAAATTTAAATTCATTCTCACTTCAAGCACTGATCTTAAAATATGAAAAAGTCACTGAGAATCTTGCTCTTATATAGTAGCACTAACTTTAGCTTTGCAAAGTTGAGATTACACAAATTTACTGCTTTTATAGTCTGTTGGTATGCATTTTGTACTTCATTATGTAAACTTTTTGTAAATTTCCATATTATTCAATAAAAGATTACTTCTGTGTAACTGTCTTAAGGTTTCCTTTTCTCAATAATCAATTGGGGGGCTTCTGAAAACTCTTGAATGCCTACTAAAACTATAGAATTGTAGCATATTAATATGCAAACTCAGGATTCTGGGCACTTTCTACAGAAAACAAGAATATCAAAATTACTTTAGTTGGAAAAAGTACCGTTTATTGGAGGTTAAACTTGGCATGCTGTACCTAATATGGGAAAGGGGAGGAGCAGAGGTAAAGTTGGGTACAAATGAAATCATCTTGTAGTGCCCAGTTGTCAACTTGCTTCGTAAGTCAGTTCCCATAGAACTCTTAAATGGTGACTAGGTTCCCCAAGTACAATCTGAAATCTCTTATCACGCTCCCTTTCATGGAGCTCAAATACTGAAAACAAAATAAGGAGTTAAGCCTGGTATCTTGCCTTTGAACTACTACACAGAGCATTATAGCGCAAAAAAGGGAGGCTGCCAGAACAAGTTTTAAGGAGTCAACTCAATTACATAAGTGTCAGAACAAACATCCATATAGGAATGTTTCATGAAGTCATCCATTTGCTCAATTTAGGAGGTACCTCCTACTTGCAAGACACATAATAAAAACTTACCTAATGTTCAAAGTTATCAGGTAGACAAGGGAACAACATTAAAGCCACTAATACCTCAGAGGATCAAGAAAGGTTTCCCATGAGGCGGCAACTTAATAAAATAATTCTTTGCGGGGAAACAGACTCTGTTCTGATAGCTGTGTGGATGAATCAGAGAATGAAGTCACTGCTATGCCATTGTCCTGAGTAAAAGTGTTAAAGCCTAAGGTGTAGCTCAATGAAAGGAGGTAATCATTACATGTTACTGTGGGCAAGAATCCTTTTACAAGTTGCATAGCCCTAAGTCAATAAAAAAGAGAAGTAGTCCTGGGGGTACAATCTAAAAAGTGACAGTATCTGCAAATTCAAGGTAAACTATAACATGACAGTATTAATACATGTCTATGCTCTAACCACTGATGCTGAAGAGAGACAAGTTAGATGAAGACCGTCTATGAAGATCTGTATCTAGAAATATCACCAAAAAAGGATGTCATATTTATTCGAGGACTGAAATGATAAAGTAGGAAATCAAAGGGTAACTGGAGTTAACAGGCAATTTTGGCCTGGAGTGCAAAATGAAACAGGGCAGAGACCAAGAATTTTGTCAAGATAATTCACTGCTAATAGCAAAAACTCTTTTCAACAACCCAAAAGGCAACATGGACAAATATCACCAGATGGTCAATACAGAAATTGGATTATACAGACCACAACCTAAGGTGGAGCTCTATACAGTTTAAACAAGACTCAGCTGGATGGGAGTATGTCTCAGATTATAAGCTTCTTGCTGAAAAATTACACTAAAACTTTAGTAGAGAAAACCATTAGGCCAAAAAGTTATGATTAACCATTCCTTGTGAATAGGAAGTGGTGATGAATACATGTATGGGATTACATCTGGTACAGTGTCTAAAGAACAGAGTAGGAGTTTGCAGTAGGAGGCAACAAACACTCTAAAGAAAAAGAGCAAGAAACCCAACACTTAGGGAGAAATATTACTGATGTAGAGTGAGATATCTTGGAGCATGAAATCAAGTGGGCCTTAGGGAAGCATTAACAAGGCTATTGGAGGTGATGGAATTCCAGTTGAACTACTGAAAATCCCCAAAACTGTCGTTTGGTATCACCTTATATCCCCAACTTTTTTTTTATGGGTAAATTTGGCTCTCATAGATCTGTTTATTGAAAAAAAAAAAGTGAACATCTATAGAGAAGCCATTATCCTACAGTCAGCCTTAATTTTTAAACAAACAAAAACCTGGACATGTCAATTACATCTCAGTTATACCTGATGTTGTTTTGTAAAATATCGATTTTTATTTTTGTGTTCTACAATCACTACCATAAAACTTAGATTTTCCCCCCTCCTTCCCCAAGATGGCATACATTTCTATATAGGATCTACCTACACATACATTTCTATTGAATACATTTCCACTAGTCATGCTGTGTAGAACCTAACTTACATTGCAATTCTAAAGGGCAATGCCAAACAATGGCAGGCATTTCACACTAGCTAGGTGATGCTTAAGATTTTTTAATTTATGGACTAAAACAAGCATTTTCCTAATATAATAAGATGATCGCCCATGAAACCACAAATTCCCAATGTACATGTACAACTTACTAATTCCTTTTAAATACACGAACAGAACTACTTTGTAAATTTCCTTCCCCACCCGGACAGAGCTACCATTAAAAATAGGTATATGAATCTGTAATTGCTCTATTTATCAGTTCTTTCCTGGGCAGGCTAGTTTTTAAAGAGGCTGAGGAACTAGATAGAGACCAAATTGTTAACATTCCCTAGATTACAGAAAAAACAAGGGAGTTTCAGCAAAACATCTACTCCTGCTTCAATGACTAAGCCTTTGACTGTGTGGATAAATTAATAGCATGTGGCAAGTCCTGAAAGAAATGGGGGTACCAGATTATCTCATCTGTCCTCCTGAGGAATCTCTAAGTGGGTTAAGAACAGTTACAACCAAATATGGGATTAACTGATTTTACAAGTGCTAAAGGAGCGCAACAAGGTTGCATATCGTCACTTTATTTAACTTACATGCAGAGTACATCAAGCAACATGCCAGAATGGACAAATCAAAATCCAGCATTAAGATCACAGGGAGATCAATTGTCTCAGATATGCAGACAATACCGCTGCCGGCAGAAAGTTAAGAATTAAGAAGCCTCTTGATGAAGGTGTCTTGAACTGGACGTGAATGAAGGCCAACAACGGTGTAGATGGCTGAAGATGACGAGGTGGCAAATCCACATCATCATTCGGTGGAAACCAGTTTCTTGGTCTATTTCCCATTGCATCACGGCTGCTGCTACACATCTTCATCAAAAGCTGAAAAAGTGTGGAGGAAACATTAAATCAACAACGAATTCTGTAAAAACATTTTTAAATTTTAAAATAAAGTTGTCAAAAGATTTGACAAAGCAATTTCAAACTAAAAGGAAGACCTATCAATTACTATGTGAAAGCAGGGACATAAGATACATTAACAGAACTGCCAGTGAAAATGATGGAGCATCATATTTGAGGAACACAAAGAATGAAGGTGTTGTGTTGCTGGATTAGAGCGCACAGAAGGCAGCAAGGTGGCAGGCTCTGAAACCCAAAGCAAGCCAAGGAAGTCTGGGAAGAAACAATGGAATAGTCCAGGTATTAAATGATGAAGAGCTGCCTAAAGATGGTAGCAGTATCTGCTACCTAATACTGTTTTGATTAACACTTCAGTCTAATTTTTTTTTAAAAAGCATTTTCACATTTTCAGAAAATATAGATGTTTTCATATCTTCAGAAAGTTTGAATGCTTTTCACCTAGAAGCCCAAGCAGATTTACTTATATAACACCCATTTCCAAAGTTACTACATCAATTCTTAAAATGACAGATCTGTACCTTGAGATCACTGGGCACTTTGAAAATGACTGGTGGTAGGAAAAGACTGATAGGCATTGTAATAACCCAAAGATTAAGTTGAATCAAATGACCATATTTAGCTCAAAAGGGTCTTGAAGACATTTAACTGTCTTCAAGGGTATGCTATATAGTATTGACTATGGTGTTCAAAACTCTCAAGCTCCATTAATCCACTGCGTGTACAGACTTGATGTCTCTGGGTTTCAGTCTCAGTATTTAAGACACAAAAAAAGGGATGTCGGTAGGATTTGACTAGATTAGCTAAAATATCTTCCAGATCTAAATGAATTGTGGCAAAGTATTTGAAGAGTATTGACATGGGCCTGCATGTCATAGATCAAGAGTGGCAACAGACCCAAGTCATTTAGTCTGACTCCCTCATTTTACAGATGAGGCCCAGAGAAGTTACGTGACCTCCTAATGTCACACAGGCACTAGTTGAGATCTGAACTTCTCTTGTATCATGTATATATTGCTTCATATCAGTAAAACTTTCCTAACAATTAAAAGCTATCTACAATGCAAACGGGCTTGCCTGAGGTAGTAAGGGTTTCCCTCATGGTTAGGTATGGGTTGGACACATTAGTCCTTTCCAACTCAAATTCTGTGTATGCAAAAGAAAATTTATACTATTTGTTAGTATGTAGACTTAAGTGTGCTTCCTACCTTCTGGCTACTGTATAAATTGTCTCAAATTAAGAAAAAATTCCTGCTAGATTTTGGGCTTAGTCAACAAAACAAAATTCTGAGTATCTGAGATAGGAGAACATGCAGTCAAATGTCCAACACAACTAAAATTCACTCAATTGATTTAATAGTAAATTCAGCGTTTTGGGTTCAAATTCTGGGCAAGATTCTCTTCATTTCCTTTAAGAAAAAAATATGATTTCAAAGTTTGAATTTTCTTGAATAGATAAAAGTTTACTCAAAGTAATCATAAGGCACATCAGATTTCAAGTTACTTCAAGGAAGCCCTCAGTTGGGTAAACGGCTTTTTTTAATTTTTTTAAATCATCATTATGCCAACAAATACACGAAGAGTTAGTCTTATTCCAGAAATGAAAAAGTCTTTAAGTTTTACACAGGCAAATGAAAACGTTTCTTTAATTACCTGAACAGGTTTAATAGTATTCAGCATTTTGGTTCAAATCCTGGGCAAGATTTCTTAATTCCTAAAAGAGAAAAATACTACTTTAAAGCTTGAATTTTCTTGGATTGATAAGTTTACTTCAAAATAATCACATGGCACATCAGATTTCAAGTTACTTCAAGGAAGCCCTCAGTTGGGTAAACGGCTTTTTTTTATTTTTTTAAATCATCATTATGCCAACAAATACCTGAAGAGTCAGTCTTATCTGTTTTGGAAATGAAAAATTCTTTTAAGTTTTATATACAGAGGTAAACACAATTTTAATTACCTGAGTAGGAGAGTTTACTAGTAAAGCCAGCACTTTGGGTTCAAATCCTAAGCAAGATCTTTTCATTTCCTTAAAGAAAAAAATATATGATTTCAAAGTTTGAATTTTTTTGAATGGATAAAAGTGTACTCTCAAGTAATCATATGGCACATCAGATTTCAAGTTACTTCAAGGAAGCCCTCAGTTGGGTAAACGGCTTTTTTTTATTTTTTAAAATCATCATTATGCCAACAAATACATGAAGAGTCAGTCTTATTTGTCCCAGAAATTAAAAATTCTTAGTTTTATACAAACATACAGGCAAAACACAACTTCAATTACCTGAACAGGTTTAAGAGTATTCAGCACTTTGGGTTCCGAACTGGGGCAAGACTTCTTAATTTCCTTTTTTCTACTATAAATTTATTTAACTTTTTACATTCATTTTCACAAAATTTTGGGTTCCAAATTTTCTCCCCATTTGTCCCCTCCCTCCACCCCAATACACTGAGCATTCTAATTGCCCGTATCACCAATCTGCCCTCTCTTCTATCATCTTTCCCTTTCCTTGTCCCCACATCTTCTCTTCTGTCCTGTAGGGCCAGATAACTTTCTATTCCCCATTAACTGTATTTCTTATTTCTAGTAGGCAAGAACCAATACTCTACAGTTGTTCCTAAAACTTTGAGTTCCAAGTTCTCCCCATCCCTCCCTCCCCACCCATTCCCTTTGGGAAGGCAGGCAATTCAATATAGGTCCTATCTGTGTAGTTTTGCAAATGACTTTGATAATACTCGTGTTGCCTAAGACTAACTATATTTCCCTCCATGCTATCCTGCCCCTCATTGTTTCTATTCTGTCTTTTGCTCCTGTCCCTTCCCAAGAGTGTTGACTTCAAATTGCTCCCTCCTCCCATTGCCCTCCCTTCCATCATCCCCCCGCCACCTTGCTTATCTCCTTCTCCCCCACTTCTGTATTGTAAGATAGGTTTTCATACCAAAATGAGTGTGCATTTTATTCCTTCCTTAAGTCGAATGTGATGAGTAAACTTCATGTTTTTTCTCAGCTCTCCTTTTTCCCTCCACTAAAAAGTCTCCTGCTTGCCTCTTGAGAGATAATTTAGCCCATTCCATTTCACCCTCTCTCCTCCCACTACATTTCTCTCACCGTTTACCTTAATTTAAGATATGATCCCATCCTATTCAATTCACTCTGTGCTGTGTCTCTGTGCATGGGTGTACATGTATGTATGTATGTGTGCGTAGTCCCACCAACTACCCAGATACTGAAAAGTTTTAAGAATTACAAATATTGTCTTTCCATGTAGGAATGTAAACAGTTCACCTTTGCTAAGTCCCTTATGACTCTTTGTTGTTTACCTTTTCATGCTTCATCTCATTCTTGTGTTTGAAAGTCAAATTTTCTTTTCAGCTCTGGTCTTTTCATCAAGAATGCTTGAAAGTCCTGTTTCATTGAAAGACCATATTTTCCCCTGAAGTATTATACTCAGTTTTGCTGGGTAGGTGATTCTTGGTTTTAGTCCTGACTTCTTAATTTCCTAAAAGAGAAATACACCACTTCAAAGTTTGAATTTTCTTGGATTGATAAAAGTTTACTCAAAGTAATCACATGGCACATCAGATTTCAAGTTACTTCAAGGAAGCCCTCAGTTGGGTAAACGGCTTTTTTTTAAAAATCATCATCATCATCATGCCAACAAATATGTGAAGAGACAGTCGTTTTTGTCTTAAATTTTATAATGCAAAGTAATTTTCTACCATAAGCATGAAAAAATGGCAAGAGAACAAAGAAATGAACTCTGTTCCAAGTACTGATTTTTCAAGATTATGTTCCTAATAAGTACCCAACTATTGCTTTTCTGTATGTTCGACAGGGATAAAGGAATGGGTTAAGTTAAAGGTTACATATACAACATTGGGTCTGCAGACCTCAAATCCAAGTAGTGTCATGTCCTGTATATTTAAGGTTCCATTAGGGTTTACCTTCCTTCCTATGACTAACAAGAATAAATTCTGATGAAACTCAACAGAATTAAGTCCCAAGCTGCCTTTACATATATACTCAGATAACTCATCAAGTCCTCCATGTCCTAAATAAGGAAAGAAGTCATTTATCATCTGAAGTAGAAGCAAACAGCTGTTGAAAATGATTTATGAAGACATCAAGAATTGATCTCTCCAAGATGTGAAAGGTAGAAAAAAACCATGCTATACTAGTTAGGAATGTTTCAATTTTGAACACTTGAAATTGACTTGTTTGTGCCCATGTTTTATAAAACCTAGGGAGTTGGAAAATGTTCAAGATAAATGACCCAAGCTAATCAATAAGGATTAAGAGCTAACTAGAGCTCATAACCAACCGTAGATGGCAAATACTTGCAATGAGTTGGTGGTCAGGAGACCCTATCTTCACACGTTAGCCCAAGGAAATCAGTTCATTCATGTAGAATCAAGAGCAGCTAAGGGAGAGAGTGCCAGATCTGGAGTCAGTCATTTTCCTGTGTTCAAATCCGGCCTCACACTAGCTGAGGGACTCCTGGAAAGTCATTTAACCCTCTCTGCCTCAGTTTCTTCATTTGAAAAATGAACTGGAGAAGGAAAACACAAACCACCCCAGTATCCTGACCAAGAAAACCTAAAAGGGTGAGGAAGAGGACATGACTGAAAAATTACTTATGATACAGAATCAAAGTCAGCACGCACACACAGGGTAGAAGGCAACTAAGTACATGGAAATCAATTCACCAGAAGCTCACCGATTATAAAACCTTTTAGTTCTGTATTCACTATTGATCAAGCCGCATGAGATCAAAATGAATTTCATGTAATTTTCTGTGTCTTTTATCTGTGCCATCAAATACAACAGGCTACTAAATAAAGGCCAAATGAATGAAATCAGAAGAACTTAGGCAATCCAACATTATCAAAATACCATCCACAAGCCAGGCCCTGCTCCAGCTCGAGACGCATGCGTTAGAAAGCAAAGACCAGCTTCCCACAGGGCCAGACTTACTTGAAGGACAGTTTAGGCCTCAAAGTCACACACATTAATTATGAAATCACTTTTTGGGCCAAGCATTATCCGCTCCCGCAGGCTCCCCGCCTGTGAACTTCCAATGCCGAGGCGCTCCGGCACCCACAAAGAACACGGGGAGGCACGGACGCCAAGGCAGGGCTTACAGCTTGTGCGTACACCATGTAACGCGCATGTGTGTAAAGTCGAACAATAAACACGGGTATTCTAATAAGTAAATAGAATACGACGTTCACTTGAGCAAAGGCAAAGATCCACCAAAATCACCAGCGGGCCCAGCCTCCCGGGCCGGCCCCTGGCGCCGGGGAAGCCGGATTCTGCGCGGTGCCCCCGGGCTGGGCAGCAGCCTCGGCCCCTTGCCGCCACCGCGCCCCGCAAGCGGCAGATGCCCGCGGCTCAGTGCGGGCTGGAGCTTGGCCCTTCCTCCCTCGTGCCGCCACCCACGCCAGGAATGGTCCCGAGCCGTTACCCACTTTAGAACTATGGCTTCCGAGGGGCACAGGCGGGCCCCGGGCCCCCGAGACTTCCTGGGAGCCCGTACTGCGCGCCGCAATCCGCAGAAAGTCCATGGCGCTTTAAGGAACTCAGCAACCAGAAAGAAAGAACGGAAGCTTGCACGCCTGCTTATAGAAGGCCGCTGTCATCAGGATCAGCCCCTTCCGGCGATAAGGCCCCGCCTTTTCCGGCCGAAAGCACCTATCAGGAAAGCCCTTTCTCCTCTCTCTAGGCCGGATTGGGTGAGGGAGGGGAGCTAGGCCCGGCACAATCCGAGAAGGCTAGTCCTGCGCAGGCGCCAAGATGGAACGGCCCCAGAGGCGCGCATTTTCAATGTCCTCTAGGTGTGGAAGCGGGAGTCGGGGCGTATCTCTTCTGGGGTGTTCCCGGCTGGGGCGCCGCCATCCCAGGACTGCCCCGCCCTCCCCGCCCCGGGCATCAAGTGACCCGCGTTTGTCCTAGCCGAAGAAAATGAAAGAAGGGGCTGGAGCAGCAGAGAAAGCCGGCACAGGCACCTGAAGTAGACGAGGAAGGAGAAGATGTCCGCGCTCCTATTCAAGGCCAGCGGTCCCTGCTTGACGGAAGGGCCGCCGCTCCTCCGTCTAGTTTTCCGGCTGCACTGGACAAGCTGGCAAGGAGAGCGCTCATGCGGATGAACGTGCGCTGAGGACGCCGCGGGAGAGCGCGAGCTACCGGGCCTAAGCGGAGCCTCCGCGAGAGAGGGGGCCGAAGGAGTCCTGACCGGGAGGGCGACGGAAGGAAGCGGGGAACGCTGAAAAAGGCGTGCCACGCTTAGGGGGCCCCCACCCGCGCCCGGTGCGGGCCGGCCCGCCGCTGGACGGAGCAGGAGGAAGCCCGGGCACCCGCGGGAGGATGGGAGCCACCCAGGGGTCCGGACAGCGAGGGAGGCCTTGGGGTTACCACCCTCCCTCCGCCCCATTACGGAAAAGAAAGTTCAGCCAAAGTAACAATGCACTGATCGCGTACGTGAATGAAACATTGTTATAGAGTCACAATGTAACATTGACTTCCTTGTCCTGTTTATTTCAGCCAATGTCAGTTTGTACATTTCTCCCATGTTCGTTGAAATTCATTTCTTATAATGTAATAATATTCCATTACATTCATATCACAGTTTGTGTCGTCATTTCCAAATGGAAGGGCACCTGCCTTCTTTCCAGTTCTTTGTTAATGCTAAAAGTATTGCTGGGAATATTTAGATATAGGAGATCTTTCTATCTTCCATGGACGATATGCCAAGCAGCGGAATCGCTGGGTGAAAGAATATGGACAGTTTAATAAGTCTAAGGTATTTTCCAGAATGATTAGACCACATTCACAGTTCCGCCAACAGTATACCTAAGTCAAACAATCCAGATAAATTTGTATCATGAAAAAAAATTCATCTAGGCTCTCCTTCAACTCCCATCCACTCATTCCTCCCCAACCTCCCCACTCAACCCTCAACCCTCCCCCACCCCTGACCCCTTGGCTTCTCACCTAGGATCCATACAGGCTTCCTTCCCCAGCCCCTCTTAATTCCAGTGACTTCCTTCTGTTAGTTATTTCCTTTTTATCCTGTATATAGTTTGCCTTGTATATATTTCTTTGTGTGTTGTCTCTCCCATTAGATTGCAATCTCCTTGAGAGAAGGAACTTTTTACCTCTTTTTGTACCCCCAGTGCTTTGCATAGTACCTGGTACATAGTAGGCAGTTAATAAATATTTACTGAATGGAACTGAATAGTCCAAACCCTTCATTTTCAAATGAGGTAACTGAGACCCAGAGATAGTAAGTAACTTACTCATGTTGGACCAGCTAGTAAGTGACTGAGGCAAAATTCTAACTCAGGGGCTTCCTGAGTTGAATTGCACATCCTGTCCACTGGCACTGCAAGTTGGCTGTTTGTTGCCCAAGCTTTTACCATTCACTACTATATCACTTTAAGCTGATTTCATTAGGACTTTTTATTCTCTTTAGACAGTTAAAATATTAGAATTTGAATTTGGAGCCAGAGGATAGAACTTGGGCTCTGCAATTGTTGCCTGCATATCTTTGGGTGCTAACTTTGTAGAATCTTTTATTTGTACATTTGTTATATCCATTCTCTAGACTTAAGCTTCTTCCTTAAAGAAAAGGACCACATCTTAGTTATATTTGTAAGCAGTCTTTAATTGCCATCTGCCTCAGCTCAGACCAAATGAAACCTACCTGGCCTCCTTTAAGTCCCAACTAATCTCCCCCAAAATCTCACGTTCTACAGGAGACCTTTCCTAACACCTCTTAATTCCAGTGCTTTCCCTCTCTTAATTATTTTTTATTTATCCTGTCTATAGCTTGCTTGGTATATATTTGTTTGCGTGTTGTATCTCTAGGGACTTTTTTTGCACTCGGCACTGTACATGGCACATAATAAGGACTTTTTCATTTATTCGCCTCCAAATGTAGGGATCTCAAATTCAAAATGATCAAACAGATAATTAATTCTTCTCTCCCTATCCCCATCTCTCTTTCCAATTTCTTTCTTTCTGATGAAGATACCCCGGGAAGTCCTAAGTTCAAATTTGACCTCAGGCACTTACTGGCTATGTAGCCACTTAACCTGTTTGCCTCAGTTTCCTCATCTGTAAAATGGGGATAATAATAGCATCTGCATCCCAGGGTTAGGAAAGATCCAATGAGAGTCACCCATATGATGTGGAATTTGAAGGGGTGCTCATTGGAAGTTACCTTTTACTCTTCCTTTTCCCTCCCTGCCACCTCCATCTAATCAGTTACAAGTATTCTCAGTTCCATCTCCACATCACTGCTCTCTCTTTCCCTCCTTTCTCCTCACTCATATCACACTCCTCCTAGTCTAGACCCCCATGACTTTTCAGCTGAACCACTGCAATCCATTTCAAATTGGTTTTCCTCTATACAGTTGCTCCCCTCTCTAATCCATCCTCCACCAAATCTCCAAATTAATATCTGATGAAAATACAAACTCCCTTGGTTAAGGCCTGTCAAGAGTCTTTTCAGTCTACTTTTTCAGATTTATTCCATATTGCTTTCCTTTATGTACTTTATAATCTAGAAAAAGCAAACCTACTTCCTAGAATGCTTTTGAAGAAGCTTTCCTCTGTGGTTGGAATGTTACATAGCTTTCCTATCTCTGCCTCTTCAAAACCTTATCTTCCTTCAAGTTTCAGCTTAGGTCTTGCTGGCCTTACAAAACCTTTCCTCTTCCTCCAAAAATGGCTTGTGTCTATTTTTCTTCCTCGAATTATCTCGTATTCTCTTATCTTCATATATGTTATATTCCTTTGTATAGGGGTTTTTAACCTTAGGTTCCATTTGGGAGTCTGTGGATAAATTTCAGGGGGAATCTATGAACATGGATAGGGAAAAATAAAATTTTCTTCCTTTTGTTCTCTTTCTTCCTTTCTCTCTTTTTTTCTCTCCTTTCTTTTTTCTTTATTTCTTCAGCCTCTAACTGAAACTTATCATTTCCATTAATGACAGACAGTTCTCCCTTTACATAAATTCTCATCATGCAAATCTGACTTTATGTAAAAAATTCTGGAAGAAATCCACATTTCCAAAAGCCCCTATGATAACTTTATTGTACAGTACTTTGCTGTCTCTCTCTGTCTCTGTCTCTCTGTCTCTGTCTCCCTCTCTCTCTCTCAGTCTCTATCCTCTTTCTCTGCTCCTGCTCCTCCCAGCCTCCCCCCACCCAAAAAACCCTCCAAATGAAAGCAGAACAATGCACAGCCACATGGTGCTGATTGGAGGCTTAGCTTGAAACATTGGCGAGAGATCTTTATCCACCTGAGCCACTCTGCCCCCATATCTGTGTCTGTGCCCTACCCTAACTATTGAAAAACATTATTCTGAGAAGGGATTCATAGCCTTCACCTGACTGTCCAAAGGGCCCTGCACAAAAAAAAGAAAAAATAACCTTTACTTAGTAGAATATAAACTTCAGGGCAACTTATTTTCTTGATTTTTTTGGCTTTGTATCCACAATGTTGAACATTTTTCCTTAAATATACAGATAATTATTAAATGTTTGTTGAATTAAGTGAAAATGAAATAAAGTGAATTAAATTGTTCCTTAAGGTACCTTCCTCCTCTTTTCAGCTCCCTTTTATGTGTCGTCTTTCTCCATTAGAATGTGAGCTCCTTTGGGGCAGAAACTGTCTTTTTTTTCTTCTTCTGTTTATATCCCCAGCACTTAGCACAACATAAATACATGGTAAGAGCTTATTGACTTGTTGCCTTCCACATCCGCATCCTGCATCCACAAGGTACAAAATTTTGGACTTGAGCTGGAAGGGACATTAGAGTTCCTGGGGCCAATTTCAGAACTTTACTGATGAGGAAAAACCTCCTTAGCATTGCTGTTACCACTGTAAGACTATCCAAGAACATGCTGGGGACTGAATCGGTTCTGCAACACTAGTGATATAAATAACCAAGACACCCAGATGACTCATTTGGACAGCATTAACAGAGAATGTGGACACAAGGAGCTCATGGATCTATGTGTTGTTCTCCTCAACTCTCCACAGAGGAATGGATCATCACTCCGTGGTCCTGCTGCTTCCAGCCTCTGCTCCTCGGCCAACCTTGGCTGTATTCCTTCTCCAAGAAGATGGCACCAGCCCTCTTTTCTGCCATTCTGCCCAGTGTTGCATTCTCATGTTATCCCCTTGTACTTCTCCACATCTCTTTATAGCATTTGCTCGTTCCTCTGCCCAGGGAAACTATGGGAGCATAGTTCGTAAGATCATTGTATGTAAGGTGGATTTTAGTGTGTGTAAAGTGAATTTTTGTTATTATTTCTGAGAGTTCAGTTTCCTAGGATCCATAGCTATAACAATCTTTGGTTCCCAGGTACTAGATATGAGTTCCTACAGTTATAGCTCAAAATCTTTCCATCACACTTGCACATAGTTATATAATGGTAAATAACATAAACATCCACTCCAGCTGTGCAGTGAGATACAGGAATGAGGTGATGTAAACTTGTGAGGCTATTGCTGGCAATATGCCTTCTTTGTCTGTTGGTCTATAACACGGCTGGTCACTAGACATTGAATGGGAAACCCTTAGGGTTGAATGCACAAATGCTGTGTGTGCCTCAGCTGACCCCCATTGAGGCTTGGAGGGAATCTTAGGGTTGAATGCATAAACTAGAATGCTGTGCATGCCTTGATCGGCCCCCATCAAGGCTTGGGGAATCTGTTTGCCTCAACTGGCCCCCATTGAGGCTTGGGAATTTAGGAGAAGCACAAGTTGTGCCTGTCTTGATTGGCTCTATCAGGATGTAGGGTAGTTGCCCAGCAACCCCCACCCCAGCCCCTGTAAGAAGGGTGATTCAGAAATGCTGTAGGAGTTTGTGCTCTCACTATCAGCAACCTTTTCTGAGAGAACTAGACTAGAATAAAGTAGGATTATTAACCCTTTTTAGTGTCTTTCCTGTCTGACCAAATCAAGAGTGAACCTGTGCTAGTAACCCTCAAATGTGCTGTGTTTTATCTGTCTTACAATCATAGATTTACAGCTGGAAAGAACCTCAGAGATCATCTGGTCCATACCAACCCAGAAAGTTTAAGTGATTTGCCCAAGGTCACCCAAGTGACCTTGACACAGGGGTGATTTGAACCCAGCTTCTCTAAGTGCACATCCATTGCTACAGTAGCATATAGAAATGTGACTACAGTATGTCTCTTCCTATATAGTTGTAAGAAAGAAAGACTGTTTTGGCTAAATAAGAACGTGGAGAGTGTTAGGTCAGTTCTTTAATGCCAGTTGTATAAATATCCAAGAAGTGTATATACCTGTGAATTAGAGACAGAATCACTGAAGAAAGTAATTAAATTGGATTGATTTTACCTACTATGAGTTTATGGTGCATGATATATGTGGGTACTTGATGCTATCAACAATTCTTAAAAGCAACAGTAACAGGGGCCATGTGACCCTGAATTTCAAGGAGCCTGATTGAATTTCCTATTACTGAAATCCTGTGACATGTAGTGCTTGGGTACAGGAGATTCATCATGAGAAGGGAAGAAGCTGGGCGTAAGCCAAAAGAGAGTGTGTAGAGAAGCCATTGGGTGTGGCCTCTCAAGATACTGACATGTTCCTGAGTTACAGAGGCAAAAAACCCAATTAGAGCAGTAAAATGTTGTAGAATATCATTTGCTGATCTCACGTGTGCTTTGTAGATTGTACTAACTACATTCCATTTCCAGAGACAAAGACCAGGAACCTTTCCAGAGAGATGCTAGCACCAAGATAGAACCAAGAGTCTCTCAGTGATACAGCTTTTCTATTAGCTACTGACCCTAAGCTGCAGGGAACAGAGAAAGAATATTATTCTTTATGAATGAGACAATGAAAAGTATTGGATAATGAGTACATAAGTCTTCCCAAAGTCTAGTCCAGGTGCAATAAAAAACATTGTGATGCCCTCCTTCATCTCAGAACATGAGTTTTCTTGGTAATTTTTCCTGTTTCCTCTCTCCCCCAACTATTGATTCAGAGATGAGAATCTAATTACCAGATTATTTCCCTGGTTTTTTTTAACTGTTTTAATCCTAAATAAATGTTCTACTTTCATGTTCCTAGACATAAAAGGTGACATAGGCAAATTAGGGGAATATAGAAAAAAAATTACTTGTCAGATCTACAGATAAGGGAAGACTTCATTTCCAAACAGATAGAAAGGCTCACAGGAGGTAAAAGGGATAACTTTGATTACATTAAATTGAAAGTTTTTTGCACAAACAAAACCAATGCTGCCAAAATTAGAAGGAAAGCAGAAAAGTAGAGGGAAATAAAAATCTCTGATAAAGATTTCATTTCTCAAGTATATATGGAATTGAACAAAATTTATTTTAAAAAAGATGCTTGATAATTGAGAAATGGTCAAAATATATGACAAGGCAATTTTTAGAAGAAATCAAAGCTATCAATAGTCACATGAAAAAATGCTCTAGGTCACTAATAGTTAAAGAAATATAAATGAAAATTCTGAACAACCACCTCACACATGTCAAACTGGCTAAGAACAAAATTACCTTACCTCACTAAGTTTTAGCCCTTGATAATTACATTTACTTCCCCAGTTTCAAATACCACATTGGTAAGGATGACTTCCAAGTCTACATTTCCATTGCTGACCTCTAAATGCCTGCCTGATAAAGGGTAATAAAATTTAGATTTTGGGAGTTGTAGCCAAGTTGGGCGAGTAGAAGCAGAGACTTGCTAATGCTCTTTCCCCAAGCCCAGTCAAATACTTGTAAAAAAAAAAAAAAGGATTCTAAACAAATTCTGTAGCTGCAGAACCCACAGAATGACTGAGTGAAGTAAATCTCCAGCCCAAGACAGGCTGGAAGGTCAGCGGAAAACGTCTATTGTGCCAGGCTGGGAACAAAGCATAGTGCAGCCTGGGCTACCTCTGGTACAGACAGGACCTGAGCAGGCCTCACGCTACTGAATTTCTGGCACCTGTGGTGGCTTCCAGACTTCACAACCCCAAAATGCCAAGGACAAGTTGGAAGGTCAGTGGAGAAAACCTGTCTGACCTGTGTGAGAGAGTAGAGTGGTCTGGCCGCTGTGGGTGGCAGACCCTGGGGCAGCTGCAGCTACAGCAATTTTTCTGGAGCTCTACACCCACAGACTGTGGGGGTTTCAAGCAACTGACAGTACACCACCCCTCTCCCACTCCATCCCCACTGGAAGCAGAGGATAACCTTGACCAAGAGCTCAAAAGTCAAATGAATGACTGGGGAAATAAGCAAAAACCAAAAAAAAAAATATCAGACTAGAATTTTACTTTGGGAGCGAAGATCAAAATATACAAACAGAAGAAGACAGCAAAGTCAAAGTGTCTACATCCAAAGCCTCCAAGAAAAATATAAATTGGTTTCAGGACATGGAAGAACTCAAAAAGGATTTTGAAAATCAAGTAAGAGAAGTAGAGGAAAAATTGGTAAGAGAAGTGAGAGAGATGCAAGAAAATCATGAAAAAATGAGTCATCTACTTGCTAAAGGGGATCCAAAAAAATGCCATTCCACTATTGACTGACATCTCCTCCATTTTCAATTCTTTGCCACCATAAAGAGAGTTGCAATAAATATTTTAGAACATAGATTATTTTCCTTTTTCCCTCATCACCTTGGAAAACAGACTAATAGTGGCATTGCTGGGTCAAAGGGTATATGCAGCTTTATAGCTTTACATGTTTATATAACTTTATAACTTTGGGTATAATTCCAAATTGCTCTCCAAAATGGCTGAATGAGTTCACAATTCTACCAACAATGTACTAGTGTCCCAATTTTTCCACATTTCCTCCAGCATATGTCATTTCCCCTTATAATAGCCATTTTGATAGATGTGAAATGATATCTCAAAGAATAATTTTTCTTTGTAGGAATAGATAAAGTACTTCCAGCTTTTATATATTTACTGTAGCTGATTTTCCACAAGTAACTGAGGGGAGAAAAAAAATCTTCCTGAATAATGGGAGCAGCCAGAGCACTGGAAAGTCAAAATAAATTAGAGACTTCATCTTGTTCCAAAGAATTTTCTCTCTCTCTGTGTCTCTCTATTTGTCTGTTTCTGTCTGTCTCTGTTACTGCTCTGTTGCTCTTTTTCTCTCTCTATCTCTGCCCCCTCTCCCTTTCACACCCACACACACTCACCCCATTATATACAGTGTTTATTTTTCCTGTGAGCTGTTACTGTGGAACCTAGGAATTGTAGTGACACATGTAAATCTCATTAGTAAATTAATACCATTGACCACCAAGACAACAGTCTGTTTTCATGTTAGTGAGAGACTTGAAGAACTCCCTGGTCCCCCTAGGTGCCTGCTCCAAAAAGCTGAACTGTAACTAAAAGGCAGCAGCTCATGATTACTATGCCTTGGTATTTTCCCTTGTTCAGCATTAAGCATGTCAGAGCAGCATTAGTAGTGCTAGGGCAGAGAGGTGACCCCAGTCAGAGCTGCATGGCATTCCACGTAAGATCCTTTTACTTCAAGTGAGATTATTTTAAAACACAATATTGACTTTGAGATAATAGCATTTAGACTTCTCTTCATGGTTAAAATTTCAAATCTGTTTAAGATAACCTGGATTTGTCATAAAACAAGGCACTGATTGAACTAAAGTTAATTCCTAAATAGTCAAGGTACATGAACTTTACAGAGTTTATTTCTATAAAAATTACCCATATTACTTGTGATTTCTAACTGGCTATAAAATAATGGCATTATGGCTTACATAGCCAATGTGACAGATGCACTTGGATTTTACCTTTCCACTAAACTTTTACTTAAACAAAAGTAACTTTACAAAAAATTATTCAATAGTAATAGAATATG
Source organism: Bettongia penicillata ogilbyi (assembly GCA_023548195.1). NCBI lineage: Eukaryota > Metazoa > Chordata > Mammalia > Diprotodontia > Potoroidae > Bettongia > Bettongia penicillata. Next base: position 583,627 of record JAJHZJ010000851.1, on the reverse strand, counting down.
CAAATGAAAAGCTACTCAAGGAATATCAGTGACCTTGGGAGCTCAGAAAATAGAAGTAGTTTAAAAACTAACTTAAGTTAAATTGGGATTAAATATAGATTATGTTGAGAAATTATCACCCCATTCAATTTAGCAATGGTTATAACAACTCTCATAGAAATAATTCTTTTTTGGTCAGTTTTTGCCAGTCTTAACACTTTAAAAGGACAATGAACATACTGTTCTTAAAGGTCTCCAGGGGAAATATTGGTGATTGGCAGGGAATATATTAACTGAGAGGAACAGTTAACTCGAGGGCATAATATTGTAATTACAGCTGTGCAGTGGACTCATTTGAATATTTCCAGTGTGTGCATGTTTATACACATACCTTTATGTGTATGTATGTGCATGTGTAAGCTTTTTGTCAAAGCTCTCCATGACACAAGGGATCCCATTTACCTTTCAAGGATATCGTATTTCTCCTGAGTTGAGTTCTTCCTCACCCAGAAACTTGGAAAGTCTTTCCACAGGACAGTCAAATAGGCTAGTACCAACTCCCCTTCTTCTCCCATTTAAACTTCATAAAATGAAGGCTACCATGTACCTAAGAGATGGTTTCCTTAAAGAAAAGAAGTCTGATAATTGTTAAATATAGCACAATAGTGGAATCAGTGTAGTCCAAAACTCTATGGTGCCCTGTGGTTGACATTCTCTAATCTATTTCACTTTTCACCCAGACTTTGGCTCCCTGATGCAAACTCTTGAGAAGTGATGTGGGCTCACAAGGTCTGTAGGGGTGGGGAATTTTTAGTGTCAAGGTCCTCTAGGTCCTCAAGTCCAGCCCTTTGTTGGAGTCCAAACTTCACAGAACAAATCCCTTTCCTAAAAGGATTTGTTCTATAAAACTTGGTCTTGGTCAAAAGGCTACACCCAAGGACTTAGAAGGCCACATGTGGCCTTGAGGCTGCAGGTTCCCCAACTCTAGGGCAATACTTTGTACTGATGGAAATGGTACCTCAAAAGTTTGCTGCTTTCCTTCTACACTGCTAATGGCTCTCACTGGACATGATTTCCTCCTCCAGACTTTGTAATAGGTAAAAAAAACAAAAACAAAACCAGTTAGGAATGTTCAAGGGGGCAAATTGATGAGAAAAATGGACAAAAGAGACTAGAAATTATAAAAAAGTACATCTAGAAATAAGATAGCAGCAGCAGGCTTTTATTAAGCACCTGCTGTGTGTCAGGCTCTGTGCTAAGTGTTAGGGACACAAAGAAAAGCAAAACAAACCGTCAAGGAGCTCACAGTCTAACATGTGTGCTGATGCTGTTGTGATCCACCCTTCGTTTTTAGGGTGACCAACAGCATCACAGGGATGTCTTGACTTGTGGGTGAATTGGGTTCAGGTGAGGCATAGATGCACAAAGGCATCAGCCTCACTCTCTCTTCCGAAGTCATCTAAGTCCAGTGGCAGGACAAAAATCAGGATGCCTGGCCATGGCCAAGGGATGTCGTGGAAGACCTTGGCACAGAGCCTGCTTCAGCTGCCCTCCTGGCTGTTATAACAAATTGCTCTAATCCTCCCATTTTCCTGAGGAAAGTCTTCACATGCTTGGGGTGGGTATCCCCCTAATCTACCCAAAGGTTTGAAGCCTGTCAATTCCCCTCAACCAGGTTTAGACCATCTGCCAAGATAGTTTATCAGGGTGTGGTCACTGTCCATGCCATAGCTTCTTGGAGCCACAGGTGAGAGCTGAGTGAATCAGGTGGACACCAAAGGTAGAGAAGCAGCCCTGGAAAGGGTTCAGCAAGCTCTTACACCAGAGGTGCTAGTCTTCCAGAATATTCTATATGCCCTGTATATGTGAACTATCTAGCTAAATATATATGTATATATGTGCATATGTATGTGTATATATATATACACATACATATATATCTAGCTATATATTTATACATACATACATTTACAGGCACACACAAGATATATACAGAGTAAGAGAGAAGTATTCTCAGAGGGAAGGGACCCCCTAATGGTAGATATATACTAAGTTCTATTAGTTGTCACCTTCTCTTTTGACTCTCAAAGAGCTTACCAGTTTTCACAGTTTCAATTATCACTTCTCAATGAATGATGTCTAAGTCCAAAACTCTGACCTCTCTCTTAAGTTCTAGCCTCTAAGGTGCCATAGAGCTCTAAGTCTATGATCCTATGATCTCTGTCTGCTTCCAGGACATTTCCATGGGACGCTGCTGACGTTTCCTCTAACACCTTAAATTTGACACATGTGAGACCAGGTGCATCACCTTTCTTCCCAATTTGTGATAAAGTATGTTAAGTGCTTTATGGACCTTAGAATGTTATATAAATGTTACCTGTCATCACCATCATCACACTTAATGACAATTTGGCTCAGTCCCTCAATACTTTCTGATTCTTCCCTCTTCCTTGCTCTATATAAGGCAGCAACTACTGATTCATCCTTTATAATGTATCTTATATCCAGTACTTTTTTCATTTCAGTTGATATCACTTTAGTTTAGACTCTTTAATACTTCATGCCTAAACTCTTGTGATATATCTCTAACTGCTCTCTGTATCATTGCACATTGTCAGATCAGTTTTCCTAAATTTCCTGAAATACCTTTTTCTCCATGACACTTTTCTACTCGCAGCTCCCTTTGCTTACAAGATGAGTCAGCCTCCACTGTGAAACATTTAAGGATCTGATCCATTCTTTTAGTCGCATATAGTTTGATCTGTGCTTGCAGTAGATGTCACAGCTAACACTCTTCATGAGTGGGGTGCCTGTCATTTGTCTGAGAAGTCTAGAATGAGGATATACTTAACTCCAAAACCATGAGGAATGAGTTGCTTCTCAAATATTCTCAAACTCATCAACAACGAATGCAGCGATACCCTACCTCTTGTGGAAGCCGATGGTCTGGCGTCCAGGGAACTTGAACTTGTCCCTGCACAAAGCATAAATGGAAAGGGAAGGTAATAAGCATTCAGATAGTGCACACTATGTGCTAAGTGCTTTATAAATATTATCTCAAGTAAAAGGTTGGCACATAGTGCTATAGAAATGCTAACTATTATTGTTATTTTTATTATTTCATCTGGTTCTCAAAACAACCCTCTGGAATAATCAGTCACTCAGTAAATATTTTTATTAAGCATCTCCAATATGCCAGGCACTATGCTAAGTTGTAGGGATACAAAAAAAGGCAAAAGAGAATCCTCAAGAGTTTACAATCTAATGGAAGTAGGTGTTATTTCATCACCATTTTACTCTGAGAAAACTGAGACAAATAGAGGGTAAGTGCCTTGCCCAGGTCACACAGCTAGTAAGTGTCTGAGGCCAAATCTGAACCCAGGACTTCCTGATGCAGGCCCAGTGCTTTATCCACTGCACCATCTAGCTGCCTCATGTTCTTTCTTTTGGACTTTAGTGTGAATGGATATGATAACCTGACCAGGGGACACATGGACTTTGATGCCATGTAAGGGTAAGGGCATGCACAGTTCTGTGAAGTTTGGATTCAAAGGGCAAGGACCTGGAAGGTCACTTGTGGCCTCTAGGCCACAGGTACCCACCCCTGCCTTGCGGCTTCCCAGAGGCTTCTTTCATGACATTCTGGAGGCTTTCAGCATAAGACATGATGACACAAAAGAATGAACTAGTCTCACATAGACATGAAAATCATCCTTGCCTCAACTCTTTACCATTGTTGGCCCCAGCCTGATCTTGCTGGCACAGAACTGAATGTTCTACAGAGCTATTGAATATAGCATTTATATTCATCAGATACCACATGTACACAAGTTAGAATCTTGTCCACTTTCTTCTTTTTTCCTATCAAGGTCTTGGCAACTGGGATTCCTCCCTCAGGAACTTTGACAGAAGCTTCACCAAGTGCAACTTCTCCTTCTTTACCTCCTACTATTTTCTGAATCTGTCAGTGGTTGAGCCCACTAACCATGAGTACACACCAAGCCTTTGTCCTGGGCTTCTATACTATTTCACTTGATGATTTTGTTAGTTCCCATGAATTCACTTATGATCTCTATGCAGATAATCCTTAGATTATATTTGTCCAGACTTAACCTCTCTCCTAACTTCGAGTCTTATATTTCTAACTACTTATTGGACATCTTCAATTGGATAGACATAAGCATCTTAAATATAGGGCAGCAAGGTGGTACAGGAGATGAAGCTTGGGACTTGGAGCCAGGAAAACCTGCCTTTCAGTCTTACCCAAATGGGTCTATATAGTTTATGTCTCCAGCTAGGCTATATGTTGAAACAGCTAGGTGGCACAGTGACTAGAGTACTGGGCCTGGTGTCAGGAAGACTTGAGTTCCAATGTGGCCTTAGACATTTAGACAGCTGTGTGACCCTGGGAAAGTCACTTGACTCTGTTTCCCCTCCCAGCCTCTTCTTGGTCCTGGTAGATGAGTGCATGCACACATAATGAACTGTCCCTCTGTCACTATCTCTCTATGGTTTGAGCCAGGCACTCAGGCCCTCTTGCATCTCACTGTTCTCTCTTAGACCAAAGGACTCTGCCATTTCCTGAACATGGAGTCCACCTCTGATAGGGGCAGGAAGCGTCCTGCACCAATATGCAGGGACCAAAGTTGAGTCTCAGGTTTCAGTTTTTATGAAGTCAGATGATTCATAGTCTTTCACTAGGCTCTATGAGATTTTAAAAATGAATTTATATTCTACGCCAGGGTTGTCCTTGGCTGTCATGTCTCACTGCTTATCAAGAAGATGGAGTATCTGATGACTTAGGTGGTTTCTCCCAGAGTGGGAAGAGAACATAGAAATCTCTGCCTACTGTCAATCATTGAGTCTTACAGGGAACAGTTAATCGATGGGAAACATTCTGGCTGTATATCAACATAAACATTGCTCAGTGTTCCTGTGTATATAATAAACTATTGCTCTCAGTTTCCTCCTTCAACTAATAAATCAAGCAAAAGTAATAGATATCACCTGACATTTTTTTGGCAAAGCCTCTGACTTTGTCCCAGATTTGTCAGTAAAATAAGGAAATAGATAAATGTCATAGTAATGTGTTTAGAGGTTGGGAGGTGGAGCAGCCAATTTATTTAAGTTCTTTGTAACTGTTTGCAGAATGTCTTTATATAACTAAAAGTCTTCATTGGTTTAAGAAACTATGGAAATAGGCTATAAATATGACCAGTGATGGCTCAAATACATGAAATGGTGAGAAAGATATTGTCAAGAAAGTGGAAAAGGTGGTGAGCTAGTCATGGAGCAAGGGCACAGGATAATAGATGGACAATAGCCTGAATGTTACTGGGGTATTCAGGAATGTTTAAAGACCTAAAAGCAGGCTTCCAGAGCAATGGGATATATTCTTTAAGGAGAATGACATGGTCAAGAATTATATGCAAGGAAAGGGGATAGAGGTGATCTGCACCAATGGAAGGATGACCACATAGCTGCATTAGAATATTAAAAGATATTTTAAAATTGCAGATTGCATCCATTTTGTTCTCTGCAATAATAATTTGTTGACAAATATGTATGAAGAATATGAATATTTTCACTCCTGTGAAATCTGGCATCCACAAATTTCTAAACTAATTTCTCTGGCACTTTAAAGTACCAAAGTAGCTTAGTGTAGTGGAAAGAACCTGGATTTGGAGTCAGGAGGTTCAAATCCTAGCTCTGACATGCATTAGCTGTGTGACCATGGTCCAGCATTTCTCTCTGAGTCTCAGTTTCTTGATCTATAAAATGGGGGCAATGACACTAACTGTCCTCACAGGGCAGTTGTGAGGAAAACCTTTTGTGAATTTTAAAGCATCACATAAATGTGAGCCACCATTGCTGACTTTTTTAATCCTTCCAGAAAATAATTTGGTGTAATTCATTTTCATTACTTTATGAAAAATACTGTCTATTTATGGCTTTTGTGTTTAGAATAGTCATTTTCAGATAGGATACCTCCTTCCTCACCAAACAAAGAAAAGCAATTAAGTTAAAACTATCTCCACATTGATGGTGTCTGTCCCTGTATGCAAGATTCTCTGACTACCCTCCCTTATCTCTATTAAGAGCTGAGAGGGGTATTTTATTACCTCTGAGACCAACCTTGGTCTCAGACTGCCTAGGTCTTAGGACTGCCTAGAATCTGACTTACTTTGGGGATTGTTTTCATTTCATTTTGATTTCACTTTTCAAGTCATTTAACCTTGTTTGACTCAGTTTTCTCATCTGTAAAATGAGTTGGAGAAGGAAATGGCAATCCATTGCAATATCTTTGCCAAGAAAACCCCAATGGGGTCATGAAGAGTTGGGTGTGACTGAAATGACTGGATAATAACAAAAACAACAACATATCTTTAATAAAAGGAACTCCCAGCGTGAAAACCTCTGCTACTCACGCACATCAGCAACAGTTGTTCAACTTTTAAAGAGTTGCTTGGGTCACATAGTCAGCATGTACCAAAGGTAGACTTGAACACAGGACTTCCTGGTTCTGAGGCTGGTTCTATAGTCACTCTGTCATAATGCTTCTCATCATTATCAAATGTGATCACCATTCAGACTTTAATCAGAGATCATAGGACCAGAGATAATAGATTTAGCATCAAAGGAGAACTGAGAGTTATCTACTCCAACCCCTTCATTTTATAGTTGAGGAAACTGAGGCCTTGCCCAAGGTCATGCAGATAGCCAGTAGAAGTATGGTTCCAACTGAGACTTCAGACTCCAAATCCAGTGCCCTTTGATTGATATTAATTAAAGCATAGATCTGATCATGTCAATCCTGTGTTGCTCGGTTGATTTTTTTTTTTGCCCACTCAACAATTTCTCTATTTATTTATTCTCATTAATTTTATTTTATAAAACCTTTTAATTATTATGTAATTGAAATTGTCAATCAATCCACAGGTATTTAAGATAACTGCTCTGTGCTAGGCACTGTGCTTGGCTGGAAATACAAGTCCTTGGCCCCAAGGAATGTATATTCTACAAGGCAGTGATTCTCAAAGTGTTGACCAAGGACCCCACTTTCAGGAGGTCTATGAGGTCAAAATTATTTTCATAATAATATTAAGATGTTTTAATTTCTAATATAGTAAATATGACAGATCTAACCCATTTTTTTTAAAAAAGCTCTCAATAGAGGCTCAAAATTTTTTTTCAAGAATGTAAAGGGTTCCTATGACTAAAAAGTTTGAAAACCACTCTATTACAAGAATTCAACATGTTCACAGATAAATAGATGCAAGATATATCTTGGATACATATGGACATTTGTATTCATATATGTACAGATATACACAAGAAGTAGACAGTGATTTGATGGAGAGGGGGCATTAAGGACTGAGGAAATCAAGAAAGACTTCTTGAAGGACATGGTATTGAGCAGAGTCTTTAAGGGAGCTAGGTTCCAAAAAGAAGAGGTGTTAAGGGAAAGTATTTCAGGCATAGGAGAAAAACTGGAGACAGTAAATGTCATATATGGGGAACATATATGGGGAACATAAATAAGTCATTTGTGCACGAAGTGGGGTATAATGTGTAATCAGCCTGGAAAGAAGGTAGGTGCCAGATTTAAGAATGAGTTTTAATACCAAGCAAGGTGTTTATTGCCTAAAGGCAATAGGAAGCCACTGAAGTTTTATAGGAGTTAGACCTGTGCTTCCAGATGATCAGTTTTGCAGTTGGACAGAAATACTGATGGGTAACTATAAGTATTTGTTACAAGGATTTTGTCTTTTTCTTTTTCAATGGATGGATGGAAGAGGTGTGTGATTTAGTCATTTTTCAGTAGTATCCAGCTCTTCATGACCCCGTTTGGGTTTTTTAAATTATTTATTTTATTCTGAAATTAAGAAATAAAACAAGCATTTCCATAACTAAGTGGAATTAAAAAAAACCCAGAGGACTGCCCTTGAAATTGTCAATCTATTATGTACAAGTTGCTAATTCTTTTAAATATATAACAAAGTTATTACACAGCTTTCTTTTTTTTTCTCTCTTACCCCCAACTTTGAGATGGCTACCATTAGATACAAATCTATATGTGTATATGTATATACATATATATGTATATCGCATATGCACACATACACACATTAATATGTATATATACATGCATATTTAAATTAGCAAGTTGTTCCCTCTTTAACCCAGATCTGATGAGATCAGGGTTCCAGTACTAACAGCCCTTCACCCCCACCTGTTTCCTCTGGATCTGTTCTTCCTCTGTCACCTCATAATTGCTCTTACTACCTTTTCCTACATAATTTTGCTTTTTAGAATCACCCCATCACACTCAGACCAACCCCGACTTTTCTTTTCGAATGACCTAAGTACTAATGACAGTCTTAAAGATACTGATAACATTTCTGCATATAAAAAGTAAATAGTTTGAACTTATTGAATTCCTCATAATTGGTTTTTTATGTTTCCCTTATATTTCTCCTGGATCTTATATGTCAAATTTTCCATTAAGCAATCTTTTTGCAACAAAAATCTGAAAGTTTGTCAATTCATTGAATATGTGTTTTCTGTGTCTCAAGACTATATTTAATTTTGCTGGCTAAGCTGTTTTTGGCTACAAACCCAGTTCTTTTGCTCTTCTATATATAGTGTCCCAAGACCTGAAGTCTTTTAGTGTAGCAACTGCTAGATTTTGTGTAATTCAGATTGTGGCTCCATAGTATTTGAATTTTTTTTCTTATTGCTCATAATATTTTCTCCTTAACCTGGGGGTTTTGAAACTTGGCTATGATATTCCTGTAGGTTTTCATCCAGGGATCTCTTTCAGGTGGTGATTGGTGGATTTTTTTGTATTTCTTTTTTCCTGTCTTATTCTAAAACTTCAGGACAATTTTATTATTTTTTGTAATATTGTATCAAGATTCTCTTTTTGATTGTAGCTTTCAGATAGTCTAACAATTCTTATATTTTCTTTTCTTTATCTATTCTCCAGACCAATTATTTTTCTTACGAGATGTTTTGCATTCTCTTCTATTTTTTCATTCTTTGAATCTTGTTTTATTATTTCTTGGTATCATATAATGTCATTCACTTCCCCTTGCCAAATTCTAGTTTTCAAGGAGTTGTTTTCTTCCTTAAGATTCTGGATCTCTTTTTCCAGTTGGTTGACTTTCTTTTCACTATTTTCTTGATTTTCTTGGATTGGTCTTATTTTTTTTCCTACTTTTTCCTCAATCTCTCTTATTTGACTTTTAAAGTCCTTTTTAAGTTCTTCCAAGAACTCTTTTTGGATACATGACCATTTGACTTTACTCGTTAGGATAGAAGAGGCTTTTTTTGTTTCAGTATCTTCCTCTGAATATGAACCCAGGTCTTTACTCTATCACCGTAGTAGCTGTTTGGGTTCTTTCTCTTTTTCTTATTCATTTAGTAGTGTATTATTATCATTGATTCCTGTCCCAGGGTTCTGGTCTCAGGTCCTTCTGTTATTTTCTGAGCTTTGTCCAGAGCCCAACTTCCTCTCCCTGTCCCGAGCACAGCTAGGGCCCCCAGCGACACTATGCTGGAAATGCTCTTGCTCCTTGAGGACCCTACAGTGTCTATAAACTTCAGTTCTCTCCTCTGACCTGGAACCAAAACCAGAAACTCAGCTCTCCTATAAGTGACCACAACCATCAGCATTCTGCCCCACAGTTTCTGCACTCAGGAGGCATGTACTAGTTCCTTCTCGCCTTCAGCTACAGGACCGCATCTCCACAGCTGGGCTTGGCATCCCTGGGCAACAAGTCCCTCACTCAACCTTCCCCTGATCTGATGTCTGAGCCCCCACGTTGTCTGAGATGAGAATTCCTATGACTGAGGCTGAGGTGACCTCCTAGCAGAGCTGCCCCCAGGGCAGGGCTTACCGTTTTGGTTTTTTGTTTGTTTGTTTGTTTTTGTTTCAGGGGAGATAGCCTGGAGGTTCTATCTGAATGTCTGTCCCTGGGGTCTTTCCTTGGGGCTTCTCCAGTTGTCCCAGGTTGGACCACTGCTCTGCCCCAACTCTTTTTATTTTTGCCCCTCTATGTTCACTCCGAGGTACTGTTTTGTCTTGTTTGTGGGGGAAATCTGAAGAGCTTGGAATTTTCTGATGTACTCTTCCATCTTCCTAGAATCCTGCCCCTTCCCAATTTGTGTTTTTTTTGGCAAAGATACTGGAATGGTTTGCCATTTCCTTCTTCAGTTCATTCTACAGATGAGGAAATTGAGGCAAGTCGGGTTAAGTGACTTGCCCTGGGTCACGCAGGTAGTAAGTGTCTGAGACCACATTAGAACTCAAGTCTTCCTGACCTCAGGCCCGCTGAGCCACCACTGGGGAGGTTGGAGGGAAAGAAAATAGATTTTTGTTCATTGAAAAATGTTAAATTTAAAAATAAAAAAAGACTTGAAAATTGATTGGATATGATGAGGATGGGGGAGGAAGGAGAATGTGAATGAATGGGAGGAATGAGGTAAAGATACCTGCTTGATTGTAAACCTCACTGACTGGAAGATTAGTAGTATCCTTGACAGAATTAGGAAAGGCAAAACCTGGAAGTGGGTTTAGAAGGAAGCATAATGAACTCTCCTTTGGACATGTTGAAATTTCAGATGCCTATTGAAGATGTCAAGTAGGCTGTTGGGGACTGGGGTTCAGGAGAGGAAAGGGCTGGATATGCAGATTTTGTTGTTTTTAAAATTTCCTTTTTGGTTAAGAATTCCCCTCTAGCTAGAGCTTTGAAAGCTATCTCCTCTAGTTCTCCTTCATTACTCTACAAATTCCCAACTAACATTTTAAAATGGGAAATGTTACAGACATAATCAGGCAATATTCAGAAAAATGTCTCTGAGAGGAAGCATGCTTAAATTTTCTTTATTTTTGCCTGAAATACACAATTAACCTAAGTATTAGCTTGAACTTTACAGGCATTAGGGAGAGCACACATATGTTGTGACAATCTTTTAAAATAAAAATGTTAACAAACAAATTCAAGCTGGACACCATTTTGGGATTTGCTTTTCAAGTCCTCACTTCTTTGAGGTAGAAACAGTATTTCACATGTAAACAAATACATTTTACTCCTTAACAAAGCCAAATATTATTCGATATTCCGATATCTAGGAGAAACTTGAGTTGGTCACTGCTCATAATGACACCTGATTGCTTGCTCAGGATATCATCCTATGATAAATAAATCAATGCCAAGGAAATTCTAAACAACAGAAAAAAATGAAAATACGAAACTATTGTCAGATCTCTATGAGGTCAAGAACCATTTCTTTCACCTTATTCTGCTCTCACTGAGCCTATCACAGTGCCTTGGACAAAGTAGGCACTTAATACATACTGGTTAAGTGAATGCTTTAAAATAGGTGCTGTGCGGGATTTTCAGTGAATAATGATGTCTGTGGGAAATGAACACTGATTACCCACTCTGATAATAAGTGATCAGGAAGTTGTTGTTTGTTATGAGTGCAAAATGAAGTTCTCTTTGTTCTAGTCTGGCCCTGTGCTTTCACCAGTGTGGACTCCCAGGATGGACACCATCCACTGACTGAGATCAGTAGCTGTCCTAAAACTTACAGTCTTAGACAGTCTCCTGTGACTCTGAAAGGTTAAGTGATTTGCATGTGGTCACACAGCCAATGTCTTCCAGAAGCAGGGTTTGAAACTCCTCTTTCTGATATAGCCTCTGCTGACGTGGCTGGCAGGAAAATAAGTTTTACTAAAATTCAACTTCAGTTTTAAAGAACCACATGGTCTGACTAATGCTACACAACCAAGGAAATAAAATCCCCTGATAATTTTTCAGTAAACGAGAACAGTCTACATTTTCCTTTGGCACTTGTTACCACCAATATCTTCAAGCAAATTCTCTCCAAGCAAATGATAAAGTGTTTTTATCTTAAATTACCTAGGACTCTCTCTGTGTATAATATATACACAGACATATACATGTATGTATATGCATATATATATATGTGTGTATACCAACAGAATCCTTATGACAGTGCCTTCCACCCTTCCCCCTGCTGCACCCCATAGGCATAATCTGCACCCAGTTAGTGATTCACACTCTCTGCTCTCTCACCCCCCACCCCCATCCCCATGACTATCACACCTTTTAGAATCCCCAAGCCTGGGCCTTGTAATACGTAGGAATCTAGCCCGTCATCCAGTGACAATACTAACCTCCTTTGATGGATTTTGTCACTTAGCAACGAGCAGCATTTTTAAATGACAAAGTTTCCATAAGATGTTTGACAGCATGATTTAAAAAAAAAAGCCTCATGAAACCTGTACCGATTCTGTTGAACATACGTTTTAAAATGAGGTATGATATTTAAAAAAATCCAGGACTGAGATTTTTTTTTAACATGGCACCCATTGTCATCAATATTAAAGCATACTACCCCTAAGGTTATTTTTGGTGATTGATATTTGGTTTTCAGGTGAATAGCTTTAGAAAAATCCTTTGACAGAAGCAAACAGCAAGCCAACTAGTTACTATAATGACATGGCCTTTAATACACTGAATTCCTTTAAATAAAAAGCAGACTCTTCCTGATAGTTTTATAATAAGTTTTCATGTTTAAAAGTTAAACCATGTTTGAGTATCTTTTTATTCCAAGGCTACATACAATGTATGGGTATATATACACGTGCAATATTTAAATATACAAACATATATTATCACTACATTTAATCATCTAGGAACAATTTTATTAGATGCCATGTATTTTTTACAAGACAAGATTTGAATCACCTTGTAAGTAACATACATTCACATTTAAAATGTAAAATCAGAAGGAAATTTAGGTTCTGTCAACCAGTGAAGTAAGGCCTACTGTCTGTCTTTGCCTTAGACGGTGTCTAACCAGCTCCATATTCGTATGCCCAGGCTGCCTAAAGAAAAAGGGAGGAACAAACCAGATGTGTGTGATTAGAATATTTCTCTACTGTGCAATGAGAGCCAGTGGTTTTAAAACCCAAGATAGTGAACAAACAAAAAGGACTTTGTAGGTATGAAAAGGGAGCAGGAAGGAGCTTGGGTAGGAAAATGAGAATAAGAATGCACTGAACAGATTCCTGGTTGCGTTGTTTTCCCCAGCAAAATCTTCTAGTATTTTTCCCATTGCCTCAGCTCTTTTCAAGTTATGAGACTCTATTTTCTGATTCTTCTCCTTCCCTTGGTCCCAGTAAAGAATTGAAACCAGTGGCCAGATTGGCACAGACTTGCTAATCCCACCAGTCAATCCTAGAAGCAGTTGGTTAATGACAGCTTAGAGGTCGTTCCATGCATTCGGATTCATATTTTGGTGGATTAAAACCTGCCTATATAGTTCCTAGGGGGTTTGGGAATCATGGGAAGACAGAATCTGGGAAGAGTTCCTAGTACAAATAACATAGCTTGTGATGGGAAACTACATGGTGAGATGTAGTCAGTTATATTACCCATAACCACTTGGTATAAAAAAGACACTATCAAGGATATGTATGAAAGGATGGTGGATTGGTGACATGTGGAAAATTACAGACAAGAGGTGGGCAGCCTGAGTGGGCGGTGTTGGTGTACTCCTTCATTCCTCTCTGGACCCCATGCCTGACTCTCCAGACTTCTTTCTGCACAAAAATCCAGCAGCCTTTCCCCTAGGAAGATTACGTTGTACCAATGGCCTCTTCATCTGATTAGTCAGTTCTTTGAGGGACCTCCATGTTAAGGAAAGTGTCCAAGCCAGCCATGTTCATTCTTTCATTCCTTTCTATGTCCTGCTCCGGTATCTCACTCAAAGTGAAAATGTGGTAAGACCTTAGCCTGAAAGGGTCAGGATCTCCCATTGCATCCTGGGTCATTTCCAGTCACCCTGATGATTATCAGGCCCCTGGACCCAGATGGCTCAAAAGAAAGTGAGACTGGTGACTTTGCACAGCCCTCCCTCACTCAAATCAAAGTGAAGTGCAAGTCATGCCATCATCTTGAGGACTTTGGACAAAGGACAAACACAATGAGGTCTTGCTCTGAACTCTTTGGCTTCTTTCCCCACCATGTCACCTCCATAAGGATCTTCTTTGCCCTTGCTCCCTCCTTGATAATTTCCATGTGTTGTCTTTCCCTATTTGAATATGAGCTACTGAAGGCAGGGACTGTCTTTTGCTTGCATTTATATTCCCAGGGTTTAGCACAAGGTCTAGCAACTAATGAGCTCTTAATAAATACATAATGACTTGGTATAGAATGCTGCCCACCGAATTTGTTTAATTTGAATATTAAAAACTATCAACAATCTAGCCTAGGAGTGGGAAATCTGCAGCCTCAAGGGCACATGTGGCCTTCTAGGACCTTAAGTGCATCTACTGGATTGATATTATGTGGAAGATTAATGTGACATTTTGGACAAGAATTACATAGATTGATGGGTTTTGACCTACAGAAATGACAGGAGAATCCACAGATTAAAAACTAGGAATCCATCAAATCAATAAACTTGGTAATTTTTGGGGGGGTGAGAGACAATTGGGGTTAAGTGACTTGCCCAGGGTCATATAGCCAGTAAGTGTTTGAGGCCAGATTTGAACTCAGGTCCTCCTGACTCCAGAGCTGGCACTCTATCCACTGTGCCACCTATCAGTAAGTTTTAATTAAGTGCTTGCAATGTAGTACCTAGCCCTGCTTTAAGCCCTACAACACCTTCCAGGGAGTGGGTCAATTCTTGTACTTTCTTAACTGAACCAAACACAATGCCCTAAATAAGAAGCTGCCCGCCTTATTATAAGTGAATTAGGGGTCTTTTACCTGTTATGATATTTGATTAAATGTTTTACTGGATCACCCACAGCCAATAATCTATTCTTCATAAAAACTGGAATGTCAGTGAACTATGGACACATTTTGTTACTGAGTAAACACACCAAATTTTCATTGTCATATATAGTACAGTAGTGGAATTTGTGTACGTATAACACAATTGTATGTAACACATACAAATATTTATACATTTCATTGTATATGAATTTTAGTTGCTTTGTAAATGCTATGTATTGTAGTAGACTATGATGGCTACCACCAGATAAAATTATTAGAATATTGATTAAATTTCATATCCACTTAACTTGGAAACAAAAAATGGAGTTTTTTACATACACTAGTAAGAAGTTTCATTCACAAACTTTGAGAAATTATAATTACTATTGTCTGAAGATATGTATTCAGTACATCTTTCTAATAAATACAAGTTTCTTGCTACTTTACAGAGCAGAAGGAAGACTAAGGTTGTGAATCTGCTGAGGCATCTCCTGGGTTGGGTTTTTCTTCTAGCACAGAATGACTCAGAAACTGGCCTGTAGCACCGATGTATAATCTTGATCGCATGGGCCATTTCTAAAAAAAAAAAAAAAATTCAAATGACACTCAAAATATCACCACTTATATATTTAATTTGCTTACCGATTCCTGAAATAAACAGATCAATTCAATAACCCTGAAAGAAAGATGTCCAGTTTGGGAAACTTTCTCAACACAAATATTTATCATTTTTTAAACCACCCCCTCACTATTTACCCCCCCAACTAAATTATATGCAAATGTATCTACAGATGTGCACCAAGATGTTTTTATTTTAAACTACATTATATTTACTATTCATCACCATGGCAGCATGGTGTCCTGGACAGAGAACTGGCCTTACCAGAAAGACCACAGTTCATGCCCTGCCTCTGACTCATACTGGCTACATGATCTATGCATACATATTTAACTCAGTGCTCTAGGCAACTCTCAAAGATCATAAACGACAGAGAAACTGCTAATGTGCATTGGTAGGGGGATGACTTTTCTTATCTGAAAATTCCCTTTGCCAGTGATATCACTGGTCCATTCTTCTATCTGGTTTAAAACTTCAGTTCAGACTTTGCTTTAAAAACAATTAGGAGTTGGGATGAGAGGGAGAGAATGGCCCAGGCCTGTAATCTTTTCTACTGGAGAAACAGGCTAGTGGATTACTTGAGTTTGGTGGTCATACTATAAGTCTGGCACCAACATGGTGGTCCCCATCTTGGTGGGAACTACGAGGCTGCCTAAAGAGAGGCAAACCAGACCAGGACAGAAATTAAGTGGGTCAAATCTTCTTCCATGCTGATCAGCAGTGAGAGACTGCTATACTTCCAGTAAAGGTGAGATCTGATCTCAAAGCAAACAATGACAATAAAACCCAGGAGAACACCATCAACAGCTCTTTTAAAAAACTCTACATGATAATGTCTACACAATGCCAAACCATCATAATGAAATATTTAATCATCCAGATGTCTTACCTACTTGATAGCAAATATCCGTATAACTGGAAAGATCAGAATGTCTGCTGTTGAGTTGATAACCACTTGGTGGTTACATTTTCTATCTTTTAGCCAACTATGTCAGAATTGCTTAGATATTGTTTATACATTGTTATGTCTGTGTTGATTTCTATTCATGTAATTTGAAAAATCCATTCAAACCATATCACTCCAACCCACAGAGATCTAACAATGAAGTTAAAAACAAAACAAAACAACTTAGACTATAAGGCCCTTACAGACATCAAAGCCCCTAGTGGCAACAGAGTCAAACACAGAACCAAACCTAGAATCAGAAAGACTTGGATTTGAATTTTATTTCAAACATTCATTGACTCTGTGACTATTAGAAAGTCACTTAAATTTTCTGAACCTTGGTTTCCTCATCTATTCAAGAGGGAGAATAATGCCTCACAGAACGATTGTAAAACTTGGATGAGCTTGAAAGTGCTTGGGACTTAAAAGAATTATTTTATGAGAAGAAGCATTTCAGAAGAAATATTTTGCCCATAATGTAATAGGACTTGAACTAATCTATGCTTTTAGTATCCTTATGAATATAATCTTTGGAGAGCTTTCTAGGTATGCTGTTTTTTCATATGTTACTGAAAAATGGGATGCTAAATGTAGCAGTAGGGAACATTAAGTAGAAATAAGATACTTCTGTTCCTATTAATTAATGAGCCAATTAATGAGTACCACAAACTTCACACAACTAAATTTCTCCAGCTATCACACAGAACTGTATTGTTTATATCATGTAAAGGTGACTTCAACTCCTATAATTTTACTTAGCATGACTCTACTAAAATGTAAGAATATATACAAAAACATGAAAATTACTTTGATATGTAGTTGCAAATGGTATACATTTCCAGATATAGTCTTTGTAACATTGTAGAAGGCATGGTGATAAAATATTTTTAGACTTTAAGGAAGCAGCTTGCAGTAGCACATAGAGAGCAGAGGACGGAGTCAGAAAGACCCCTCTTTCAAATACTTACTAGTTAGGTGACCCTGGGAAAATAAGTCACAGCTTCTATCAGCTTCTTTTTCGTCAACTGTAAAAATTGAGATAATTATAGTATCTCCCCCACAGGACTGTTGTGAGGATCAACTGATGTATGTAAAGTGCTTTGTAAACTTTAAAGAGTTGTGTAAATGTTAGTTAGCATTAGGTGTCTTATGAAAATCAGTTCTGCTATTTCCTGGTGTCATGGCAGACATCTCTATCTCTGTGGGCCCCCCACTGTGGGGCTAGCACCAGGACAGCAGCACTCAGCAATTCAATTTACCAAATACTTGAGCACTTACAACGTGCTAAGCTCTAAGCTAGGGATAAGACACACAAAATGGCAGGAATTAGGTAGTAGAACAGTGAATGGAAATAGATGCTTAATCAGTGCCTTAACTAGACACTAGGAGGCCTGAGTTCTAGAGCTTTCACTTACTGCCTCGGTCATTTACTTTAGTAAATGACTGTATCTCTCTCAGCCTCAACCTGCTCATTTTTTTTTTACAATTACATGTAAAAACAACTTTTTAACATTCTTCGTTAATTTTGAGTTCCAAATTCTCTCTCTCTTTCCCACTCCCCGCCCCAAGATGTCAATTTGATATAGGTTACACATGTGCAGTCATGTAGAACATATTTCCATATTAGTCATGTTGTGAAAGAAAACACAGACTAAATTTTTTTTTAAAACCCACACACAAAAAAGGGAATAAGTTACATACTTCAATTTGCATTTAGACTCCATCAGATCTCTGTCTGGAGGTGTATATAGTATTTTGCATCATGAGTCCTTTGAGATTGTCTTGGATCATTGGATTACTGAGAACAGATAAATTATTCACAGCTGATCACTACACAGTGCGGTTGTTACTGTATACAATATTCTGGTTCTTTCTTCATTTTGTATCAGTTCATCTAAAAAGTCTTTTCCTTCTGAGATTCCCTTCAGTCTCTTCTTTACAAATCATGTACTGAGTTATCTATAGGGCTACTAGGTGGCTCAGAAAATAGAGCACTGAGCCTAGAGTCAGGAAGATTCCTCTTCCTGAGTCCAAATCGGACTTCAGACACTTACTGGCTGTGTGACCTTGGGCAAGTCACTTAATCCTTTTTGCCAAAGTTTCCTCATCTGGAGAAGGAAATGGTAAACCACTTCAATATATTTGCCAAGAAAACCCAAATAGGGTCACAAAGAATTCAACAGAACTGAACACCAGTAACAAAACCTAGTTCTCTGTGTTGTCTTCTCCAACCAAAATGTGAGCTCTTTGAGGACTGGGATTGTTTTCACTTTTCTTTGTAACCTCAGTGCTTAGCAAAATGGCTGGCATGTAGTAAATGCTTAATAAATCTTTGTTTTTCATTTCAGTTAATTGATTGAACTAGACATGAACCTGAAATGTGGGAACTTTAAACCAGACATTTCAAAGAAAATGAATTGGCTACTTTTGACTAATCTTTGTCAACATGATGCTAAAATAACCAGTTGATTTCACTCTTCAAATGATTATTTAGCATCATTTTGAGAAGCAGCAGAAGGATGTAGTGCATTGGAAAGAAAGCTGGACTTGGAGTCAGAACACCTGAGCTTGCATTTTGTTAGCTGCAAATGCCAACTACAAATGACAACTTCTGGGGGCCTTGGTCATCTCATATGTATGATAGAGATAATATTGATATTACCTTTCTCAATGGGTTGTTGTGAAGTTCAAATGATATAATGTCAGTAAAAGGTATTACACACTTAAAAATCTATATACATGTAAATGAAAGAAACGAGCACAATTCCGACAGGAATTTTTTTCTGGAAAGATATATACCATGATGAAATATAGCAGATCCCTAACTGAATGGCAGTCTGGTATAGTGCTTCAAGGGCCAGTCTAAATCAGGGGGCACAAGGTTCAAGACTTTATTTTGACACATACTCTGGGGTTTGGGGATTTTGGACATTTAAATTCTCAATGCCCCAGGCTACTTTCTCAGACCATAAAATTCAGAGTAGTTGCTGCTCTGAATTAGTTGAGGAAGTTTCCACAATTATTTCTCTAATTATCCAGAACTCAACTTAAGTGTTTAAATATTTAGAAATGTTTATGCACTGTACTTTTCCATGAACCAAATGGTAAGTTAATAAAAAAAGCTCCAATAAATTAATATCTTGAATTTGCCAGAAAAATTAACCTCTAGGAACATGCCTCTAGATGTAGCCCATCCCTTCTATATCACATCTCTGGCATTTCTACCATGAGAATTTTTCCACTTTTGGTCAGTTGCAGGTTCTTTCCCATAGTGCTATTCTCATAGTAGGTGCACTGAACTGAATTGATGGTTGACTAATGATGACTATGAGACTGTCAAGAGGCAAGAAAAAGAATTTCTCTTCCTCTCCCCGTTTTCACTTACTAGGGATACAAAAATGACTTACATCCATTATGGTTTACAGAAGAGATCTTAGTAAACTGGAAAATTCAGGTAAACAAAATATGTCTAATTCTTACGTATTCCAGCTAATGGCTTAGACTAAGTATTTAAAGGTATTTCAAGTTTGTCTATCAAATTTTTCTGCTTAGAACCCCCATAGTGTTTGTTTTTTCCCTTCTTTGCATTACAGCTGTTGAGGTATTTGTCTCATTTTCCCAACTATAAAAATGGCTCTTTGAGGAAAGAGACATATCATTCATTTCTTTCCTCCTGGAAGATCTAGCCCAATGTAAGAACCTAATAAGCCTCAATAAATATTTGTTGAATGAATAAACCTATTTCAAAATCAATTGCTGTGTTAATAATAAATAACTATTGCTAGTCAGCAAAACTCAACAGTTTCCTTATGAAATAAATGAAGTGAATTAAGGAAAGAAAAAAAAAACTGTTCTGTTAGATATCAATGACATGTTACAGGGCTACAAAAACTATCTGCCTATAGAGCAAAAGTGAAAACAATTTGAATTTTTTCTAAGATTATAAGGCAATATGATAACGCATGGAGCAGTTAGGTAGAGCAGTAGATGGAGCGTCAGGCCTGAGACACTGGCCTCAGACACTTACTAGCTGTGTGACCCTAGGCAAGTCACTTAATCCTGTTTGCTTCAGTTCCTCACCTGTAGGATGAACTGGAGAAGGAAATGGAAAACCACTCCAATACCTTTGCCAGGAAAGTCCCAAAAGGGGTCAAGAAGAGTCAGACATGACTGAAATGACTCAACAAAAATAACAAAGGATAGTCCATGGATGTCAAATGGTTATAGCTTTAGGGCAAAGATCACAACCAGTTTAAGGGGGAAAAAAGCACTGATTTGCTAAGTGCCTCTACTGTGCTAAGCACTGGGCATAAAAATACAAAGAATGAAACAATCTCTGCTCTCAAGGGCTTACCATTTTATTGTTGAAGATGGTCAGTAAATGTGTAAGTAACCAAGAAAGAAATCTCTTGATAGATAGCTTAGAGGTGACAGAAAGTACAAATTCTGGAGTTAGGAGACCTGAATTGGATTCCCAACTCTGACACTAACTTTGGGAATCATATAAGTTCTCTGTCCTCAGTTTTCTCATCTGTAAAATGGAGATAATACAGGGTGATCCAAAAATCCTAGTGCAGTTTTTAGCTATTGGAGCTAACATTTTTGGGACACTGTACTTCAGAGAGAGAGGCAGTTTCCGGTTCTGGTTCTGCCTCTTCAAGTCCCGACACATACTTGCTGTGTAACCATTGCAAGTCACAACTTCTCAGCGTCCCAGACGTGTCTCTTAAATTATATATTATAGATGAACTGCAGACTTCTGTAAATGGAAGAATGATTTCACAACAATGAAATCACAAGTTTAGACCACATTACTTTGCCTCCTACCTCAAAGGATTGTACTGAGGAAAGCATTGGATAAATGTTTGCTATTATAGTGAATTATATTGTGCACACAGGGATATGCCTAATGGGGACTTCTTATTGTTATTTAAATATACTTGATATTAAAATAAACTTTCTTTTAGACTATATGGTAAATGCCATTTTAATATATCTAACAATGATGTGGTTGAGTAATAGTTTAATGTATATGGAAACAGTACAATGTAATATTATCATTCCATTATGAGTAACAATGACATTTTTATTTGTACTCTCTTAGAATGCTTATGTCTGAGCTTCTCTTCCCTCTCTCCAAAATATCCCCCATTTCTATAGTTAAAAACAGAAAAGGCTTGAGTTTATCAGTCTCTTGCATTCCATTTGTATAGTGCCCCTTTGTCAAAACTTTCCAATATTTTGAGGTCATTGTCCCTGTCGGTGGCTCTTATCTGTAACATATTGTGGTGATTATCAAAGGTTCAGTTATTGCTTATTTTTGGTTGAACACTGACAGTGGACTTGGTGTTAAACTGACCACAGAGGAAAATCAGTTCCTGTTCACTGATTGTAAAATCTCATTATGAATCATTTACTGGTTCCCTTCTGCCTCTGCACATTGAATTCAATACCAACCTGAAAATTACTGAATATTTTAAACTACTTACTTTAACTGTTTTACTAAAAAAAATGAATTTGAAATAAGAAAACTGAAATTTTAAAAATTAACCTTTGGAAAACTTATGAAGAAGACATACTCTTGACAAATACCTAGATAAAGGCTTTGAAAAATGTATCAACAGAAGTAAGAGGAGGATTTGGTGTCTAAATATAACGTCAGTAACATTTTACCGAAAAGTTGTGGCCTTTTTTTTGATATGTTATTATGGTAGAGAATTGTTTTGGCTCACTTTGCAGAGGAATGCAATTGTGCTATAGAATAATTGTGTTATAAAAAGTTTGACATTGCAAAAAAAAAAAGACTGATCTTATTTGTCTAAAATATGTTTGAGCTTGTTCCACTGATGTCATAAATAAATATCATAGTTCTTCCAAGTTATTCACACTCAATTTCCTCCTGACTTAATGGGAGTACTAATATTCTGGTGTAAACTACTTTTAGAGTTTTTACTATACTTGCTGCTTCATACTTTATGAAAATAAATTTTTTAACCTATAGAGTTTTTAGAGAAAAATGAAATGATAGCATCTGAATTTTTCTAATATCTTTTATCAGAAAAAGTCAGATAATTTTTATTTTTTTAAAAGATGATGGAACATCTGAAAGTCTTCTCTGTTTATACCCAGATATGCAGTATCTACACCTTGCATAGACTGTGTTGTCCTTTAGCATCCCTGATACTGTAGCATCATCAGCCTCAATGGTTAATAAAGTACTGGAGGTCCCCACTTTAAATGACACTTTGAATGATGTGTGACAGTTGAGGAATGGCTGAATAATCTGTAGTAAATAAATGTTATGGAATACTATTATGCTATAAAGAAACAGATAACTTCAAAGAGACATAGAATGACTTACATGAATTGAGACAGGGTGAAGTAACTAGAACCTGAAGAACAATTTATACCAGCTGTGGTCTCAAGACCCGTTTACACTATTAAAAATTATTAAGAATTCCAAAGAGCTTTTGTTTGTATAGGCTATATTTAGTGAAACTTACTTTATTATAAATTAAAACATCTTAGTATTATTGTAATAATAATATGACCTTAGGGACCCCTTGAGAGAGCCTTGAGGACAATAAGGGGGGCCCTGGACCATACTCTGAGAACAACTGATTTATACTGAGGACAACTGAGTTATACTATAACTTCTTTATGATAAAAGTGAATTAATTTTGAAGATTTTAATAAACTGATGAACAATGAAGTGAACAGAAAAAAAAGAACAATTTATGTAACACCGTGAAGGCAAAACAAAAACTTTGAAAGCTTTTAAGATTTAAGATCAATATAATGACAATTCATGATTCCAACAGAGAGATAGATGATGAAACCCCCTGAGAGGGTGACAGATTTCAGATGCAGAATGATACATGTGTGTATTTGTAGAGAGTCAAGGATGGAATTTGTTTTTGCTTGATATTTTTTACGAAGGATTTGTTTTCCTTTTCTACATTTTAAGGAGATAAGAAGTGGGAGGGAGAGAAACTAGTTTTCTATTAATTGAAAAACTTTTTCAAAAAGAAAGGGAAGTGCTCTTTCTGATAAGGTCGACTATATTATTATAGTTTCATTTATTCGTTTTACTTTATTTGGCGACTTCTCATGGAGTGGAGAAATCTGTAAGCATTTATAACATAAAAACACAACATATTAATAAAACTTTTTAAAGAAAAAAAAGATGCATGACTTCTGCGATGTGGTTTTTTCACCAAGAAGATCTCAACTCCTAAGCCTTAAATGACGGACAACTTTTCACACAAGGATGTTTTAATCTGTGTTTTCCGCTTTCCTAATTTGTGACAGGGGTCGCCTGAAATACTAAATGTTAATTTTTCTAAAGTGCTACACTAGATAAAGGGAATTTTTTCGGGTAACTAGGATTTTGCGAACAATATTTCATTTAACTAATGAGAAATTTAAAAGCTTCGATAACATCCGAACCAAAGCACTCAGGAAATGCCGTGATGCAAATAATGTGAAACGTAAAAACAAAAACCAAACAAACGCGGTTAGAAACCCTCCAACAAATTCACGTGCGGATAGCCGCTGAAATGTATTGGAAACCAATGTCATCTAAAAAGAAATCGAAATCAAAGATGCAAGAATAGCAGAAAAACACGTGTTATTAGTCTCTTCAATGCCAATCGTCTTCGAGGCAGAGTGCCTACGTGCAATTTCCTTAATAAAACGAAAGCAAACAAAACTCCCACTAAGTGACGGAATGGGAAGAGAGTATGGAAAGGAGCGTAAGAAGAGTCCCTGGTGGGCAGTGGGAAGAGATCTGAGACTGGTGGTGTTTGAACACAAAGATATAGGCTCAAAGAGGAGACCTTAGCAGCACCCAGTCCCACCCTCTCATTTTACAGAGGAAAAAACTGAAGCCCTGAGACATTATAGTTTAGCTAAGACCACCTTCTATGTAGCAGAGACGGGATTTGAGTCCTCGGCACACCGAGATTCTCAAATCCATCACAATACTTCATAGATCACAACGCCCAACAGCCTATCAGCCACAACAGGTTCCTTGCTTGTGGTCACCTAGGAGCTTACGTTTGACCAAAAGGAAAGGGAGGGGGGCTCAGGATCTGAAGGAAGGAGGTCTCCAGGCTCTGAAAATACAGAAAGCACGTATCGAAAAAGCCTGGCAAACATAATGCGTTAACTCTTTTCGAAAGCCCTAATATAACCAGTTACAGTTAAATGTTTCATCCTCCTTGCAAGGCTGAGACGAAGAGTTGAGAGTAACATTTTATCTAAACTGCGTCTCCCGCAGCGCAGGGCACCGAGCCATGCACTCATCAGCTGCTTAAAGAAATATTTATTAACTGAATTGGTTTATATTGGACGGGACTCGACCGCACTGTCATGCTCTAAGCGGATCTGCTTTTCAAGCTCCGGGATGGAACCCCGCGGCTTCTAGAGCCTACCTTGACCGGATGCAAGTAGCCATCGCCTCGCAGAACGCCCAGCCCCGGGTCTGAGGGCGCGTCCTCCTCGTCCTGGAGGCTGCGGGTGAGGTGTGCGATGTAGGTGGTGGCCAGCAGCAGCACGTCGAGCTTGGAGAGCTTGGTGTCTGGAGGCACAGAGGGCAGGGTCCTCTGAAGCTCCAGGAAGGCGTGCCGCAGAGTCTGCACCCGACTACGCTCCCGCGCAGCGTTCGCAGCCGCCGGCCTGCCGCTCCCTGCCCGGGGCCCGGGCGCGGTCGCAGAACTGCCCGCCTCCCGGGCGCCGGCCGCGGTGGGGAGCGGCGGATCGGACTCGGGGCTGGAGTTGGGCTGGCTGGTCCCAGAGCCGCCGCCGCCGCTGCTGCTGCTGCAGTCCATGGGCGTCTTCTCAGGCCCTGAGCTACTTGAACTACCTGCGATCAAACAGAAACAGCAGTGAGCTCCCCTTGGGGCCAGTGGCCCCCTGTCTGTCCGCAGCCAGAGGAGCACGAGCTGAAGTGGCAGCAGCACCCGATGGCAGATAGGCTAGTAGAGCCCTCCCCTGGATGGACATCCATCTACTCCCCGACCTCTAGAGAACTACGAACCAGTACTGACTGGGCCCCTTCCCCTTCCAGGAGGGCACAGTTCAGGCTTCGGGATTAGCCAGACGTTTCTGAAGTCGTCAATTTCCTGGTAAACCCAGGTTCCCATCTTATACCCGAAGTACAATCTTAAATATGCAATCTAGGGCATCTGGAGAAAAGCCGAATTGCAAATTAAATTAAACATCCTACCTAGGCCCTGGAAAACCACCTAACATTTCAAGCTGTCCTTTTCCCGATGGTTGTTGTCCTTCGTAATGGAAGAAGACCAAAATGACATTGAGGTGTGGGGGCCAGAACAAACCAGTACGAGTTCGGAAGGCTCTACCACAGGTCGGATACAAATCAACAGTATGAACATTTGGTAAGGAGATGTCTCTAAATTTGCTCACATATTTTGCATCGAGGCTTTAAAAGATAAATTTAGACAATTTCCCCCCCCCGGATTTTTCGGCAAGAGATAAACTTGCGGTAAAAAGGTTAAAGAATCTGGAGCATTTCCTCTCCCTTTCGAGGTAAAAGTGGTCATCAGATTGGCTCTACAGGGATTACTGAACTTTTCCTCTTCTTTACCTGAGATAGGAACTTTAGAGGTGTACCCGCAGAAGGAAAAAACAAAATACTATTGAACACCTAAGTCCAGGTTCTGAATAGCTGTACTTGGTTACACGCTTTAAGTGGAGGGAGGGAAGTTAGTCCCAGAATGGCATGCCATAAACGAACTGACTAGAGACATAGTTACAGAACCCCTTGCATACTACTATGTTCACCTAATTTCACTCAGTCTCGTGCGACTGATAGATACAAAATCAGTAATCGTCCCTGATAGTGAACGTACTACCGGAGTTCATATTCTCAAGTAACATTTTCGAAGCTGCCTTTTCATTTCATTGGGTTCACTTCTTTCCCGCAGTAGCTAACTGATTTACTTGAATAGTAACTTTCGGGGGTGGGGAACCTGTTGTCTGGAGGCCAAGTGTGGCCCTCTAGATCCTCAGGTGCGGCCCTTTGACTGATGCCAAAGTTCACAGAAAAAAATTTCCCTACTTTGGCGACCAACTAATTCCACCCAAATGAAAAAATACTTTCAAATTTATCGTAGAGTTTCCGAAGCACTTTCTTATCCTCTACCTCATGTGTCCCTCTGGTTATGCCCATTTATTATATATATGTAGATGAGGAAACTCTCAGAGATATGAAATAATTTCCTCGATTTCACATTTACAGCTAGTAAAAGGCAGATCTGATTTGAAAACTAGTTGCCTCACCCCAGGTCCCTACTCTCCCTACTACATCCCCTTGCTTTCCTCCGAAAAGCCAAACTCAGAGCAAAATAAACAAAAATCCTCCAACCAATCCAGTCACGGAAATAGAAACTGTGGAATAAAGAGTCAGAGGACGTGGGTTGCTAATGCACACTTACTTATGTAAGTACTTGTGTAATTCTGGGCACGTTACTCAGATCCTCAATTTCCTCATCTGTAAAGGTCCCTGCCAACTGAGTCAACTATTCTGTATTTCATCTCCGCGACACCCCGCGCCTGTCTGCCAAAGGGGAGGGCAAGGAAAAGTTAGGGGGTAACCCTCCGAGGAAGTATTCTCAGGCAAGGCTCAGTAGGAAAGGAGCGGACCAGAGAATATTCCCCAGCATCAGTCCAAGTTGGGGAGCCGGGCGAAGCTCAGCCCGCCGCCCCTGGCGCTGGGCACCTCCTCGCAGGTCCCAGGGCTTTGGAGCCAGTTCAAGTAAGGCTGGCGCTCCAAAAGGAGGCGGGGAGGGGTACGGTGGCTAGAGGGGACGGTCCTCGGGACTTGTTGGATCGCTCTTTGCCCCAGTGCTCACCTTTCCTCCCGGAGCAGTCGGGAGTGCGGCTTCCCCAGAAGGCGACGGAGAGGGCGCAGCTTGGCGCTGACTGTCCTGGGGTGCGTGTGCTCTTCGAGGGCCAGGTCAGATTGCTTCTCCTCACATGGCAGCTCTTTCTGCTGGAGCCTCGGGTCTGGTCGCCGAAGCGCCTTTTATTAATCACTGATGGTCTGGTCTGTTTGTAAATGCGAGGTCTCTCTTCATCCGCCTATGGTTGCAGAGGACTGGGAAATCCGCAACTAACTACCTGAGGGTCTCCTCAGGATTGCCGCCCCTTTCCTGCCTGGAGAGTCATTAATCAAACTGCTGTTGGGGGGGAGGAGGGAGGAAGGGGGAGAATTGGGGCCCCCCACGGCAGTCTGACAGCCTGCACCTCCCTCCTCTTCCCTCCGGGAGCTAAGCGAAGGTGGAGGGGAGGGGACACTAGCCATGGTTGTGACAAGAGGCGACCATGGTACACCACCACCAGTCCGGTTCTTTTCCGGACCCTGTAGCCACAACTGCATTGAAGGGAGCCTGTTTAGCAATATCCAGGGTCCTAAGTCACTTCCAATACTCTTGCCACCTCGGTGGGATACACTTGTCATCCTCAGGACACTTGAACATCTCTTGGAAATAGAGGCGTAAACATACAGATCTTAATCAGTTTCTTACTACAGCGGGGAGATATTAAACTCCTGGCTCAGCCCCTCTTTATGTGTGTGTGTATGCATACATATATGTCTCACGATAAACATAGGTTTTTCATTATATAAAAGTAAATAGAGAACAGAAAAAGGAGGTTTGTATGTGAAACTGACTTTCTGTTACTCAGTTTTAAAAAATTGCTACGCGTATGCTGTAGTAGGGAGCCAATTTTGGACTGGGAAGATCTGTATTATATACCTGCCTCTCATATACAGTGGAGGTGTAGACCTGGACAAATCACTAAATCTCTCTGTGCTCTAGGCAGCTCTAAAGCTCCAAGTTTCCAAGAAGGTTCTGACTTGCATCAAAAGAGGGAATTTTCTCATTATGGAGTTCTGTATACAAATGAAATCACAGAATGATACCAAAAGTGCCCTGCTTGTTAAAAAACAAACAAAAAAAAACCTTCTGCTCTCTTCTCTGGTTTTCCATTTTAAGCTCATCACGAACTATCCCCTTTCAATTGTAACAATGTGGTTGAAACTCCCCTCAACACCATCTTCTCAGCATTTTGACAGCTATTCTCTTTAAAGCACATGGACCAACTATATCTCCCTCACTCAGGCTCCATCTTCCTTCCCTGTTACTTGATCTCATAAAACTCCCTGGCTTCCTTTCAGATCAGGTTCAGGGACCACCTCCTGCAGGAGACCTTTAGTAATCTCCACCTCATCAACTTCCTACTCTACTATCCATCTTTATTCTGTAGATTACATATATGTATATATAAACACATTCATACGTACATATACACATTTGTTGTTGAGTTGTTTCAGTCATGTCCTACTCTCGACCCCCTTGGAGTAGTTTGGCATTTCTTTCTCCTACTCATTTGTAGATGAGTAACTGAGGCAAATGGCGTGTTACTTGGCTGAAGTCACACAGTTATTAAGTGTCTGAGATCAAATCTGAACTCAAGGAAGAGGAGTCTCCCAGATTCTGGGGCCAGGACTCTGCACTATACACTGCACCACCTAGCTGCTCACACACACACACATACACACACATTTAAGATATATGTATATATATTTGTGTATATACATATATGCATGTATGCATATGTATACACATATATATGAAGCTATAGCATGCCAAGTAGCCATACTCAATGGAATGGACAGATGAGAAGAATTCGTACCAACAGCTATGAAGCAGACATTGTGGAGTACTTAGAGCTTGGTCAAGCATTGAAAAAGCCAAGGTCATCCACTGCATCCCAGGCTATCTCCAGTCACCTTGACTTTTGTCTTGCCACTGGACTTCAGTGACACTGGAAGAGTGACGCTGATACTTTATGCAACTTTGCCTCACTTAAATCTAATTCATGAAGGAGTCGACATCACTTGTGATATCATTGATCCTCTTTGACAAAGGACAAAACAACTCTCTCTCTGTATTTATATGTGTATATGAACACATACACTCACATACATATACACATTTATGTGTATATGTGTGTGTGTGTATAAATATATACTCTGCCAAAACCTGGAATCGAATCAGGGACCTTTAGATCTTCTAACTCTCTCCCAACTGAGCTATAGACTGGCCTGTGACAATCACAGGGGGATCTCTCTCTTAATCATTGCTGGCAAAATTCTTGCTAGAGTCCTCCTTAATAGGTTGATCCTTCACTTGGAAGCGGGTCATACACCTGAGAGCCAGTATGACTTCAGAAAGGGCTGAGGAAGAGTTGATATAGTGTTTACTGCCCAACTCCAGGAGAAATAACAGAAGCATAACAGAGGTCTGAATACAATGTTTGTGGATCTCACCAAGGCTTTTGACACTGTAAGTCATGAGGGCTTATGGAAAATTATGCAAATTGGTTGCCCAGAAAAATTCATTATTTTATGTGAATTTCATGATGGCATGTTTGCCCAGGTTCTGGATAACAGACAGTGCTCTCATGCCTTCCCAGTCACCAATGGAGTGAAACAGGGCTGTGTGCTTGCTTCCATGCTTTTTAATATGGTATTTACAGCCATGTTGTCAAATGCTTTCAATGAGGATAAACATGGCATCAAGGTCAACTACCATATTGATGGTAAGTGCTTCAATTTGAAAAGGCTACAAGCCAAGACCAAAGTGGAGGGAATGTTGGTGCATGATTTTCTGTTTGCGCTCTGTTTGCAGATGACTATGCACTGAATGTAGCCTCTGAAACTGAGAGGCAACAAAGTATGGATCAATTCTTTGCTGCATGTGCTAGTTTTGGCCTAATAATTAACACCAAGAAAACACAGGTGCTCCATCAGCCACCATCACACCATCCAGATGTGGAACCATCCGTTACAACAAATGGAGAAGTTTTGAATGCTGTGGGTAAGTTCACTTACCTTGGTAGTGTACTTTCCAGGGATCTACACATTGACAATGAGGTTGATGCACTTGTTGCCAGAGCTAGCTCAGTGTTTGGGAGGCTCCAAAGAAAAGGTTGGGAAAGAAGAGGTATTAGACTGACTACCAAACTGAAGGTCTACAGAGCTGTTGTGCTGACCTCACTGTTGTATGCCTGTGAAACATAGACAGTCTACCATGCCAGGAAACTGAATTGCTTTCATTTGAACTGTCTTAGGAAGATTCTGAGGATCACCTGGCAGGATAGGGTACCAGAGACTGAAGTCTTTGCTCGAGCTGAACTGTCAAGCATTCAAACTATGCTTCAGAGAGCACAACTCTGATGGGCTGGCCACGCTGTTCAAATGCAAAATATATGCTTGCCAAAAAGACTATTTTATGGAGAACTCACATGGGGCAGGCAATCACATGGTGGCCAGAAGAAGCAATACAAGGACACTCTCAAGGTCTCTCTCAAGAACTTCAGATTTGACTGTACAACATGGCAGACACTGGCACAGGACTGCTCAGCATGGTGTGCCACATCAGAAAGGGTGCTGTGCTCTATGAGCAAAGCAGAATTGAGACAGCACAAAGTAAACACAGAATGAACAAATTTGGAATATCCATCCCAAATATTCACATGGACTATCTATGCCCAATCTATGGTAGAGCATTCTGAGCTTGTATTGGTCTGATTAGCCACAGCTGGACACACTGAAACTTCACTTTGTCTTGGTGATGTCATTTTGGCCCCCTTCTAGAACAAAGGACAATAATCAACCAACCAACCAACCATATGTATGTACGTATGTATATGTGTGTGTGTGTGTGTATATATATGTCTGTATGTTATGTTCCTCATTACATTTGACACTCACTAGCTATGTGACCTTGGGCAAGTCATGTAACCCCCATTCCCTCATCCTGGGTCATCTCCAGTCATCCTGATGAATATCTGGTCACTGGATTCAGATGGCTCTGGAGAAGTGAGGCTGATGACCTGCACAGCCCTCCCTCATTCAAAACAATGTCAAGTGCAAATCATGTCATTATTTCTCTGACGGCATGGTCTTCTTTGGCAACAAAGGACGAACCCACGCACAGTATA
Source organism: Bettongia penicillata ogilbyi (assembly GCA_023548195.1). Lineage (NCBI taxonomy): Eukaryota > Metazoa > Chordata > Mammalia > Diprotodontia > Potoroidae > Bettongia > Bettongia penicillata. The sequence goes on along the minus strand of JAJHZJ010000851.1, from coordinate 552,228 downwards.
TTAGAGTATATGCGGCACGTTGGGGCCAGGGACTCTTTTTGCTATTTCTTTGTATCCCAAGCACTTAGCACAAGTGTTTAATAAATGCTGTGTATTTTAAATTGAGTTTCCCCTTCCCTTTTCTGCATCACTCTTGATATTCACACATTTCTTTCCACAGCTCACTCTATCCATAAAAAAAAAGTCCTTCCTTGTAACAAATGTGCAATCAAGAAAGCAGATCGACTGAGTTTGAGTATGTTTCATTCTGTCTCTGGTTCATCTCCTTTCTACCAAGAATTGAGAAACATGTTTCATTAAAGGCATTCTGTCGTCATGATTTAACACTTTATAGATCAGAGTTTTTAAGACTTTCAAAATTGTTTTCCTTTACATTAATGTAGTCTTTATATTAATTATTCTCCTAGTTGTCACTTTACTTCAACTCAATACAAGTCATTTCAAATTCTTTGATTCTGTAATATTCTATTACATCCATAGATCAACTATTTCCCAAATGGATGGCAATCCACTTTTTTCCATCCATTTGCTTCTATAAATATATTAAACTATTATAAAATTGATTAAATATATAATTTATATAATATAATTTAAATAATTAAATATTACTAAAATTAAATATATTATAAATATATAAGTATTTTTGTGCAAATGAGTCTTTGACTTCTTAGGGAGTATATGCCTCATATGTCCGGATCAAAGTTGAATGACTTTTTAATAGTTCCAAATTGCTTTCCAGAAGCAATGAAAAATTCATAGCTTCACCAATTAGTATGCCTGTCTTCCCCAAACCCTTCCAGCAATTGCCATTTTTCACTTTTGTTATCTTTGCCAATCTGATGAGTGTGAGGTAGAACCTCAGTTGTTTTAACCTGCATTTCTCTTGGTTATTTGAAGCATTTAAAAATATTTGTTGAACTCTGCGATGCGCAGCTCTGATAGATTTAGCTCTTCTTAGCAATACGATGATCTGAGACAATTCCAAAAGAATAAAGATGGAATATATTAACCACATCCAGAGAAAGAATTATGGAGCCTGAATGCAGATCGAAGCACACTATTTTCTTTTTTTTCTTTTTCATGATTTTTCTCTTTCAGATTCTTTTTTTGCAACTTGACTGATGTGGAAATGTTCAATATGAGTGTATATGTATAGGCTATATCAGATTGCTTGCCATCTTGGGGAGGAATAGAAGGGAAGGAAGGAGGGAGAAAAAATTTGAAACTCAAAATCTTGTAAAAGTGAATGTTGTTTTCTTATTTAATAGTTACTGTGGGAAGCCTACATGCAAAACATTATGTGGAATAACAGAATGCCAGTTTTCCTAAAATGCCATGCAATTTTTTTCCCCTGATGTTAAGTGAGAGAAAAACTGATAATTATTTTTTTTTCCCTGCCCCTTCCCATCCCTTCCCACTGTGAAAAAGTTTATGCAACATAATCCCTTCTAAAACACAGACAGTAGAACCCCTTCTGGACTTTCTCAACCCCTATTTTCATTGGCAGCCTGGGTCCCAGAGGGACAGTTGACTGTGAGAGAAATGATTATTAATAACCAATGATTTGGGGAGATCCAGAGTTCCCTTTTCTAAAGACTTGATTTTAAAAGTTCGACCTTTTGAAGGACATTACTGATAAAGAGATTAGACCCACCCTGGGACTGTCATTGCCTCCAGCTCTGACTTGGATGGGACATGCATTCTTTGGATAGGCCAAAGCTGGGAGTGGTCTTAGTACAAGGATAGTTTCTCTGTTCAGGGGTGACAGGATCACTTTCACTTTCAGTCCCTCATTTTAATGTAGCTCACCTCCTATTGTGTTAACCAATCAGAACTGATTGCCATTCTTTTTTCAAAAGAACATACAAGCTCTGAGCCTGCCATGATTGTCTTTGGTCTAAGAGAGACAGCTGTGACTGTCCTTATTAGTAATATGAAATGATCTCTCTCGAACCTTTTTAATCACCACAACTGCTTCTCCCCTAAAGATCTGGGGGTACCCGGGAGGGGTTGGGTATTGATACTATCATTCATGAGTCCTTATCTGGTTTGCTTCTCAAAACAGACTAACCAGATAACATTTCCCCAGTATTAATCAACGTCTTAATATTAGCTTTTACAAAGACATATACAAAATGTAGCAAGAATAGAGGTACAAAAATCCCCCCAAACTTGGAGTGCACTCTTCTGTTGGGAGAATGGGCTCAAGTTTAAAGAGGCTAGTAAAAAATACCCCCCGCAATTGGTGGTATACTCTCCCTCCTGAATATATACAAGGCCCTTGTGGGGAGAGGGCTCAAATTAGAGGCTCATAGACGCTGAAACATATATGCAGGAAACTCATTTGGCCAAAAGGATAGCTCCTGGCCCCCAGAGTCTTTTTTCTTCCTTCAAAGTTCCCCAAGTTCATTTCTGGGTGTGACAGAGATGGACGAGTCACTCTTATTTGCTGTGAGATACATTTTACACTGGGGTCTGTTGCCAGATTGATTCACTACTAAGTGAAGCAGCTCAGTCTTCAAGGTTGGATGCACACCAGACTTGACTGCTATAGCTCCTAGCACCCTCTGCAATCAGCTTCAGCTGCTGGGCCTTTTAGAGCTCTTCTAAACTTTTGAACCAAACAAGGTTGTAACCTAGAACCTTCCATCTCTAGACAGTCATCTGCTTAAGATTGGGAAAGAATAAATGCAGAAGACAAAAGAAACTGAGGCACCATGTGTTCACACTGTGAGAAGATATGGTAGGGGCTACCACTGGCCCTCCCTCAACCTCACTCCTAAAAGCACAGAAATTCAGGGACAGAAAAGAAAAGTGCAAAAAAGGCAGAGGGAGGAGCATCTCAATCATTATGAGTTCAAATTTAATTTCAGCTAGATATTTTCTGGCTCTGAAGCTATTTAGATTACTTTTCATATGGCACCAGCCTGTTGTGGAAGTATAGGTTTCAAAAATTCACACATTATGAGTCAGAAGCAGGACAAACCCAGGAATGCTTTGCTCAAGGTCAGTTCTTTATCCACTACTCCACACAGTTGCTTCTATATTATGAATATGAATCTAATATGGAAAATATGTCTAGGTTTAGATTATGGAATGATTTTCAAAGAGAAATACTTATTCTTAGACTTCTTAAGAAATGGGAAGCGGGATGCAGAAGAAGACCCAGAGATGGTGAGAGATTGTTTGGATCCTTTTTTTTTTGCTAGCAAACATGAGTAGTTGCTTAACTTTTTAGTGTTCCAGTTTCTTCTATAATTGTGGAGAAAAATAATTTGTTCAGCTCAGGGTAGTAAAAATATGCCTGAATTAAGATCAGGTCCTATTTCTGGTTCTAGTAAACTCTGTGACTTTGGTTGCTTTTTGGAGAGACAGATTTCTCCCCTGTAAAATGAAGGGCATGTGATCAGACTGGATGATCTCTCGGGTCCTTTTCCAGCTCTGACATTTCTAATTTTATGAAGCATTTTGATGACTCGGAATTTCAATTTCAGGTATCAGAGAATATCTAATCTCAGACATAACTTAATTCCCATTCACCAGTACTAAATAGAAAGGCTTTTATTTATAAAGAAACACAAAACTTTGTTGGCTCAAAATGTTTAATTTCTTTTGGAGGTTGTGTTTAAACTCTTTATTTTTCACAGTAAATAGCATATAATGACTAAGAAATAAATCAGTCTGATCTTTGAGATAAAAAAATTGAAAAGCAATGATATTAAGTGGAATTCACCTCCAGATTCTAAAAAGAAAGTATAAAAAGGCACACAATAATTTTTCTCTCATAATAAAATCAACTACACAACTAGAAGAGAGATAGCTGTCACAAAATAAGAATCCAGATGTGAAAAGCTACAGGTATAGCCTATAGTTTAGATCTTCATAATTTTTTAATTAAAAAGAAATCACTAAATATAAGTGTCACATTAGGGGGATAGGTTCTTTGTGAAGGATCAGGTGCATCCTTCTGGGCGTCAGGTTTTGCTTATACTTCACAAGTTTTCTGTATTGAAAGACAAAAGAAAAACACACTCCAATGTTAAATAATTTTTCAAAAATTACAAATTATGATTTAATGGCGAGACAGCAAAGACACAACTTATTAACATTATCTTAGTCTTTCACTAAACTTGATGTATGTTCTGAGTTTAAATTGAACAACAGAAATCTCCTAAGATTTGGAATCTAAGATCAGGCAGGGTTGGAGAAGGATGTGAGAATCAGGACATTGGATTAAGGACTGGAAAATGATCACTGTCATAGAGTTTTTTGGCACTATCCTTACGGGTTTGTGTTCATAGTGATTTCTGACAACTGTGTATGGGATTATGCCCCTCCTTTCCATCAACCCAAGGCAATCACTGCAGGACCTTTGAGACCAAGATGGTGGCATGTTCTGTCACCCATGGGTGGTTGGGTTTCTTTTGTTGCTCTTCTAGGTTCCCAGTAATTGCTACTGAAGATAACTATCCTAGTGGAAGGCAGAGTATTGGATCATAGATACAGAGCTGGAAAGAACTTCACAATTCATCTAGATAGACCAGTCCACTCAATTTACAATTGAGAAAACTGAGGCCCAGAAAAGCCCATGGTAACATAGGTAATATGTAATGGGGCAAAAATTTTTATTTAGGTCTTGTGACTTGCATTGTACTACACTGGTTTCCAAATCTTAAAAACTGGAAATGGCAGGATATGACTATGTTGGGCCTTTCAGAAAAGTCTAATTTCACAAAAGCTGGTCATAAGATTAGCCATTATATGATAATTTTGGAGGTGGCCAAAGCAATGCTTGAAGATGTCTGCTGAAGTATTGTACCTGAGTACAATTCTATAGCAAAAACCCTAGAGATCCCACTATTATGAGGCTCTTAGGTGTCATGTTATGCTTCATTGAAGTTATAGACTATTGTACTACCTGTGATTTGCTTATAGAAGTCACTTTGAAAGTGTGCAACAGACATTTTGAATGCACATGTATTATACACTATTTGTTTGAAGTGATATATAATAATAGCCTATATTTTTCTGCATATGCATTTGAATATAGAATATTTAAGCTCGGCAAAGCAAGATTTCTGAATCATGAATTTATATACAAATTCTCTTTATGAGCTGTATGATTAAAGAGGTAAACGATTAAAAATATTGTTTTCAAAATTCTCACAGAAGGGACAAAGAAACTATTTGTTAAAACTGTTAGCACGTAATGTTAAAACAAAGTACCTTTTAATGATATTTAACTTCATAGCATCAGATTTTGAATAACTTCATAACAAGAAAAGCTCATGGTAGTCCCTTGCCTTAGTAGAAGATACTGGGTATTTTAGAAATGCTCGAATAATAATGTAATGTAATGCAAATCACATACCCTAGAGATTTCTTAGGTTTGTCTGAAACTAAGTATATTTGAATCTGACTAAGCAGAGTTATTATTTTCACATTAACAAAAAGATGGATTGACTCTATTAACCATGCTTGGGTTTTAATCAAACAGTTAAAATAAATCAAGCAACAATTAGCCTTTTTCATTTTACTGGCAATACATAATTCTCAGTGGATCTTATGTGTATGAAATGCAAAGGTATTTAATGTCTATTTGAAAATTACCAAGGCTCAAACATGTCCTACCACATTTAAAAAGAGAGGAAACATCTGTCAGAACTATTTAATGTGATAAACACAGAAAAGAAAAATACTGAATCTTTTTTTTGCCTAATGCTACATATTATTTTTAATCAAACAGTAAAGGCATTTGTTCAGAAACAACTTTTAAATAAAAAACGGCTTTAACCTGATCTTTAATTAAAATGTACGTTGATGGTAACAAGTTCAGTTTGAGATTCAAAAAAGGCCAAGGAGTCCAACTTTCCTTCCATGCAGGAAAAGAAGGCTTTTGTAAAAACACATAAGCATAGATTATGGACAGTTATAAAGGAGGGGGAAAAACGCACAGATGTCAATATGCAGGGCTCTTGGCATAGACAGGAGAATTAATTAATAGACTTCAGAAATACATTCTGATTCTGAATTTTGAGTTTGCATAATATAGATTGGAAAGTTAGTTAGCTATTATTCTTGTATGTTTATATAGTATTCTTTTGCCCATGGTGTGTTACTTGCTTCATAACCTTATTATTCCTGTAATATTAGTATGTTAAGAATATAAAGTGTACAGCCTATGCTCAATCTATGTGAAGATTATGCCAAAAATGGCCGACAGCATGTGCATAGAAAAGAAAACTTTTTTCCCCTTCTTTATAAAGGCATTTGTTCAGAAACAACTTTTATATAAAAAATAGCTTTAACCTGATCTTTAATTAAAATGTACATTGATAGTAACAAAATTCTATCTAAAATATTTGATCATTCTTTGTTGTGTAAATGAGAATCAGAAATTATGTCCTCATTTGTGATTTGAGGCAAGAAACATTTTTTATAATTCTATAATGTCCAATTTAAGGAACTCAAAACCAATTCACATGTAAATATTTCTATCACATTTTGTCGGAACATGACAATGAAACAATACTTAATAGGTTCAATTGTATTGTATAGGTCAGTGGGAGAACTGGAATAAAACTTAGAATTCTAGACATTTTATTTCATTTTACTATAACCAATCTGTTACACTGACCTTCATCAGGATGAGTTGAAAGCAGAATGGAGGGAAAGATGCTCATTAATGGAGCAGTAAGCTTGAAGGAAGGAAGGTTTTTGCTCTTTGTAACCCTGGCACATGTCTGGCAAAAGTAAATGATTAATACTTATTGAACTGAATATAATAAGAGGGTCAATGATCATACTCATCAATCAGTAGGCAAGTATTTATTGTGTCTTATTAAGCACGAGATATTAAACCCCAGGGCCCATAAAGACAAAAAGTAAAATGGAGCTAAGTGGCTTTGGTGGATAGAATGCGGGGCCTGGAGTCAGAACTCAGTTCAAACCTAGCCTCAGATACCTACTAGCTATGTGACATGAGCCAGTCACTTAACCTCCACCAGCCTCAATTTCCTTATGTGTAAAATGGAGATAATAAAAGTACCTCCATCCAGTTGTAAAGCTATTAGCACAGTGCCTGGCACACAGTAGGTGCTTAATAAATGCTTGTTTCCTTCCTTCTTTCCTAAAACAATTCCTTCTGTGTGCCAGGCACTGTGCTAAGCCCTAAGGATGTAAAAAGAGGAAAAATGATAGTCTCTGCCCTCAAAGATCTCACAATTGAATGGGGGAGGTGGGGAGACAACAAGCAGACAGATGTGTACGAACTATACACAAGATGAATAAGAAATAATTATCAGAGAGAAGCACTAGAATTAAGAGAGGTTGGAGGAGGCTTCCTTTATGAGATGGGATTTTAGTCAGAACTTGAAGCCAAGGAAGCCAGGAGGTGTAGATGAGGAGAGAACATTTTGGGCATGGGAGACAGCAAGAGAAAATGTGTGGAATGAGAGATAGAATGTCTTGTTCATGGGAACAGCAAGGAGGCCAGTGACACTGGACCAAAGAGGGCAGTAAGGTGTAAGAAGACTGGGAAAGTGTGTGAAGGAGAAAGGGGAGTTATGAAGGGCTTCAGACACCAAACGGAGGATTTTGGATTTGAACCCAGAAGTGGTAGGGGAGCCACTGGAGTTTATTAAACAGGTGAAATAGTGTGACCTCTGATGGAGGAACATGACTTTGGTGGTGGAGTGGAGGATGGATTTGGAGTGGGGAAAAGCCTTGGGGCAGCTACACCCCCAGCAGCCTCTTGCAGTAGTCAAGGCTTGAGGTGATGAGGCCTGCATCAGCTGGTGACGGTATCAGAGGAGAAAAGGGGTCTATTGAAAGATGCTGCAGAGGTGAAATCAACAGGCCTTGGTAGCAGATTGGATATGGCAATGATGAGATAATGAGGAGTTAAGGCTGACACTTGGGTTGCTAGTCTGAGGAGCTAGGAAGATGGTGTTGCCCTCTACAGTAACACGAAAGTTAGGAAGAGGGGAAGACTGAAGGGAGAGAGAAAGTTTTGGGCATGCTGAATTTAAGATGTCTTTTTGACATGTATGGATGAGATACAAAAATCGTGATGTAGAATAAACGCAAATATAGTGTATTCTATAATATATAGTAAGAAAATGAATACTTGGAGAGAGAGTGTGCCAGCAGCTGAAAGATCAGGAAAAGCCTCCTGTGAAAGATGGACTTGAGCTGAGTCTTGAAAGAAACCAGGGATTCTTAGAGGAAGGAGGGGAGGAGGAAATGTGTTTTAGGCATAGGGGAGAGCAGGTTCAGAGTCATGGAGAAGGAGAGAAGGGCAAGGAGGCTGTATCAGAGAGGACCCACAGGGGAGCTGTGTCAGGAGACTGGAAAGGGATGAGGAGAGAATTGTGAAGGGATTTAAAAGTCAAGCAGCGGAGTTTAGATTTAATCTTAGAGGTAATAAGGATCCACTGGAGTTTATTGGTGGTAACTCGGTGGGATCTTCATTTAAGGAAAATCATTTTAGTAACAGTCCCTGTGTGTGCATGTGTGTGCGTGTGTGTCTGCATGTGTGTATATGCCTCTGTGTGCATGTATGTATGTGTACATGTACACGTGTGTCTCTCTGTGCGTGTAGGGTGAGAGGATGGAGAGGAGTAGGGAGAGGTTTGAAGATCAGAAACTATCATAGCAAATTAGGAGAGAAGTGTGAAGCCCTGAACAAGGGAAGCATCTGCGTGAGAAAGCAGATGTAGGTGAGAGATGTTGAAATAACATTTAGCCACTAGCTGGATATGATGGGTGAGAGGCTCTAAGATTGACAGGGAGGCTTTGAAACAGGGGGCCTGACTGTTGACAGTGACAAACTTTTACCTTTGGTTGTATCTGTTACATGTGATAATTACACTTATTAGCTGTGGGATCCTGGATAAACCATTTAATCTTTCTAAGTGCCATAAAAATATAAAATGGGGTGAATAATACTCATTTACTTACTCAGGCTTACTTACTCAAATGACAATGTATGCAGAGCCTACTGCAAACCTTAAAACACTATATGAATATCTAGTATAATTATTACAATGTCCTTTGAGAAATATGCAGTATTAACTGTATGAGACCAATAAAATTCTAGAGCATATCATTAGATAATTTGCATTTAGAAAAGTATCAAAAATAAAATTGTGCCAAATTAACCTAATTTCTTTTCTTCTGTTTTCCTTTCTTTCTTTCCTTCCGTGTGTGTGTTTGTCCTTCGTTGCCAAAGAAGACCATGCCATAAGAGAAATAATGATATGACTTGCACTTGACTTTGTTTTGAGTGAGGGAGGGCTGTGCAGGTCACCAGCCACTTCTCCTCCAGAGCCATCTGAATCCATGACCAGATATTCGTCAGGATGACTGGAGGTGACCCAGGATGAGGCAATTGGGGTTACATGAGTTGCCCAAGTTCACACAGCTAATGAGTATCAAGTGTCTGAGGTGAGATTTGAACTCATTGCATTGATGCTCTATCCACTGCACCACCTAGCTGCCCTTCCTTCCTTTTGACAGAGTTACTAGACTAAGATCAGGAGAATACTGTATGGGGTGCTAGACATTGTATAACTGGATTTCAGGAAGAAAGCTGACAAAGTCTCTCATACTATCCTTGAAGACAAGGAGAAATGTGAGCTAGATGAAAAGTATACTTCACTGTATTTGGATATGGCTGAATTGCCAGTGACAAAGAGTACTTATTAATGGCTCAGTGTAGATCTAGAGGGAGGTCTCCAGTGGGGTGGTCCCTGTATATGTCCTTAGTTTTGTGACAAACATTTTTATCAGTAGTCAAGTGGAGAGACATAAGCGGCATGCCTATCAAATTTGAGACAATACAAAGCTGAGAAGACTAATCATAATCCAAAAAATCTTGACAGGTTAATATGATGGGCTGAAATTTAACAGTGATAAATGTAAAGTCCTATACTTTGGCTGAAAAAAAACTGCAAAGAAGAGAGGGTAAAAGAGATTTTACTAAATAGTGGTTCATATAAAAAAAAGCCACAGGGTTTTTGGTGAACTCTAGGTTCAACATAGGTCAACAGTCTGATATTGAATTCATAAATGCTCATGTAATCTTAGGCCAAATTGATATTGTCTAGGAAAAAGGAAGGTATCATCCACTCTGTCCTAATAAGATTGTACCTGGAATGTAATTTTCAATTCTGAGCACTACATTTTAGAAAGGACATTGACAAGCTGAAGCACGTTACTTAAAGGAACCTGGTAAGTTTACCCCAGAGAAGAAAGGACTTAGAGATAAATATGATAGCTGTCTTCAAGTATCTGAAGGGCTGTCATTTGGATGAGGGATTGTTTTTTTGGTCCCGGGACCAAACTGGGGACAATAGGTGGAAGCTACAGAGGTAAATATCAGCTCAATTAGAGCTGCCCAAAGTTTAATGGGCTGCTTCAGGATTCTGTGAATTCTCCTTCCTTATAAATTAAGTGGAGAGAGGCTGGAAGATCACTTGTCACAGGGATATTTTACAATGGATTCCTACTCAAGGTAGGGGTTGAACTAAATAACCCTCTGAATTCCTTTTCAGTTTTTCGATTGCATTATTTTTCTCAGCTCTTGCCCAGTTTTTTTCAGTTTCTATTTTGTCTTGAAGATAATAGAAACTTTTGAAATGCTGGGCTAAGAAAACAATAACTTCAGAACAACATTCATTTGACAGCAATCATATAAATCTTGAAGAGACTTATGATGTTTGCATAGGCTAGTGTGTGATTTTTATAATGGTATATGTATAAAACTGGGGGCAGCTAGGTGGCACAGCGGATAGAGCAGTGGACTTAGAATCTGCAAGACTCATTTTCATGAGTTCAGATGTAACTATGTGACCCTCAGAAAGTCACTTAACACTTTTTGTCCTGGTATCCTCATCTATAAAATGAGATGGAGAAGGAAATGGCAAATCACTCCACTATCTCTGATAAGAAAACCCCACATGGAGTCATGAAGAGTCAAACATGTCTGAAATGATCAAGCCACCACAAATGCATAATGAACAATAGAGGAAAATCTCTGTGTTGGTATCTCTGTTTATTATTGGCAGAGCAGAAGCAGGCAGGACTACGTAATCTTTCTCTGACCACCCATGGAGATAAAATGTTTTCCATGCTTTATGATATAAGTGCCCCCTAACTTTTTATTATCCCACTTAGTCAAAAAAGACTAATCCCCAATTCTTCACCCACGACAGGCAAAAAATAAAAGGTCTAGAAAGGAAGCAATAGTGTTAAAGGGTTTTCTGTAGGCACACACCCTTAGTGAGCCTCCACTGCCATACCCTGAGATCCTAAGTGGAACTTTTATTAATTCCATCTAGGTTTCTTGGAAAAAGGAGGAACTCTTGGCAGAGGAAAATTCTACTCAATCTCTCAATCATCAACAGTGAAGTTTTATCATCGCTGAAAAACCATATGACAATGCTTGATCCACATATGTATTTCCCCAGAATATCAGCCTCACTCATAAAACGAAATCTCATTTACAGAAAAAGTATGTGTCTGGCTGGAAAAAGTACACGACTTTTATCCTCCTCCTTTCAGTCCATTCAATACATATTTATCCCCCAGTCACAATTCTGATAAGTTATTACTGACCTCTAGGATACCGTTTTCTTCCTCAGTGAATTGAGAGCCTACCTCACGGTCTTTCCTCCCCAACTCCTGCCCTCATAATGGGGGGGGGGGTTTCAATATACATACTGATTCTCCCTCAAACAGCCTAACTCCCAAGTTCCTTAACTTACTCATTTCCTGACTTGCTCCTCCCACCCCAGCTCAGCTACAGAGATAGTCATATCCCTGACACTGCCATCACCCATTCCTTTTCTATATTCATGAACTCTGAAATTCCTTGATCTGATTATAAATTGTCATTCTACCTCCCTCTCTGCTTTACAATCTTTAATACTGTTCTTTGTCCACATCATGACCATCAGTTTCTCACCTCAGGTCTGCCCCTCCCCTCTCCATATTACCCCTTGGTAAACCAGTCCAACTCTACACTATACGCATGTCCCTTAACCCCTTGTCCCATCACTAATTTTGCTCTGCTAAGCCCCAGCCTTGGATGAATCCCGACATCTACTGCCTTTATTTCTACTTACATGCTACTAAGAGAAATTGGAGAAAATAATGGAACTGTATTGACTGAGTCCATACCAAATTCATGTTATGTAATTTCAACTTAACCATCACTGCAGCCAAGCAATCCTTTCCTAAGTGGTTCACTCACCACAATGGCTCTTCTAAACCTTTCCATCTCTCCTCAAAGTGCTCATGGCTCTCCTCCACACCCTCTAAGCTGACAGCCTTGCCTAATATTTTACTGAAAAACTGACCAAGACAATTGGTCACCAAGAGATCTCTCTTTCCCCATCCTCCTCATTTTGTATCACTGAGAAGATGTCTTCTGCTACTGTCTCTTCCTTGAGGCTTCTCTCACATGAAGAGGTGATTTTTCTTTGCCAAAGACAACTTGTATGTGCACTAGAGATTCCATTCCTTTAATCTTCTCTAGCAGATGTTACCTCCCTCACTAATCAATCTCTTCCTGTCTATTGGTCTGCTGTCTAGCTACCTACAAATATACCTACGTCTCCCCCCATCTTCTCTTAATTCATTCTTTCCCACTAGCTATTGTCCTATATCTCTCCTCCTTTTTTATGGTTCAATTCCTTGAGAAGGCCACCTGTGGTAGTTGCCTCCACTTTCTATGCTTTCGCTCTCTTCTTAAATCTTTGCATTCTGTCTTTGAATCTCATTTGATCATCCAACTTAAACTGCTCTTTCCAATGTTACCATGACCTCTTAATTAGCAAATCCAATGGCTTTCCCTCAAACCTCATCCTTCTTGACCTATCTGCAGTTTTTAAACCTTTTCTCTGTCATACTGTCTTCTCTCTAGCTTTTTGTGACACTACTCTTTTCTGATTCTCCTCCTACCTGTCCGACCATTTCTTTACAGTCTCTTTTGCTGGATTTTCATCCAGTTTGCACCTACCAACAATGGGTATCCACTAGAGGTCTGTTCTGGATCCTCTTCTCTGTTCTATTCAGCGATCCTTTGGTGATCTTGTTGGTGCCAATGGATTAAAGTATCATCATTATGCAGATGATTCTTAGATCTATTTATATAGTCTTGGACTTTCTCCTGACCTCATGTCACATCTCCAAATGCCTGATGAATATTTTGAATTGGACTTCCTGTAGACATCTAAAACTCAATATGTCCAAAATGGAACTCATCTTTCTCTCCAAACCCTCCCCCTTCCTAATTTTCCTATTACTATCAGCAATAGCCTTCCAATCACTCAGACTTACAAGCTAGGTATAATCTTCAACTCTTCTCTCGCTCTCATTTCCCATATCCAATTACTTGCCAAGACCTGTGGATTGTACCTTCATACCTTTTACACTGACTTCTCTGACACTGCCACTACCCTGGCACATGTCCTCATCACCTCACACTTGGACTATTACAGTAACTTTCTGGTAGGTCTCCCCGTTTAAAGTCTCTTCCTATCCCATTTTATCCTCTACTCGACTGTCAAATTGACTTAAAGTGAAGAGACGTGACCATGTCACTTTGTTATTCAAGAAGTTCTGGTGACCCTCTATCACCTCCTGGATCAAATACAAAATTCTCTGGTCTTTAAAGTCCTTCATAATCTATCCCCTTCCTACCTTTCCAAGCTTCTTAAATCTTATCTCCACATACTAAACAGATATAATGATGCTGGCTTCCTTGTCGTTCTTTGCATTAGATATTATTCCATCTCTGTATATTTTCACTGGTTTTCTCTCTACGTGGAATTCTTTCCCTGCTCATCTCTGCCTCTTGCACTTGGTGTCACTTGTAGCTAGGACAGACTGCTGGACCTTGAATCAGGAAGAAGACTCTTCCTGATTTCAAATCTGACCTCAGACACATCCTATCTGTGTGGCCTTGGGCAAGTTACTTAACTCTGTTTTCCTCAGATGAGAAACTGTTCCAAATAAATAGTCCGCTGAGACCAGTAGAACAATGTGCTACAGGAAACTACCTGCACAGCATTACCACAAGATCAATGGAGTGAAATGTTCAGCTCAGATACTACACCTACTGAGAAGAAGGGCCAGTGAGAGCAGCATGATGATATTAACTGAAGAAACTGGTGGTCTTACATTAGTGATGTGAGCTGGTCCTGTACATGTGTGTCCTTATTACATGCACTGCCCATTTCTTTCCCTTAAGTGTTATTCTATATTCTTGTTTATTTTCTTCATTGATGATGATGATGTATGTATATATGGAGGAGTATGCCTAGGTTTATGGTGTAGGAAATAATTTAGACTACCTGATTTTATTGAGACCCCCTGGTTTATTTATTCCACAGGGTTAGGGATTATGTGTTCTCTCTGTTAGCCTCCAGAGCTGTGAACTGCAGATCGTGAGTTCATTTGCTTAATCATAGGAAACTAACTTGCTTTTGCCTTGTTATGGTGACCATGCCTAGCATGGCAGAGGTGACTCAATGACATGTAAAGTCTGCCAGCTATTTTTTGTGGCCCTTCTGTCCGTTGTCATCCTTCTATCCTCAACATAGGGAGATGGCCACAAGCATTTGGCCAATAAATGACCTACCTGTCTACTGGCTCATCACCCACGTAAATGTTTTGACATCTGTTTATCAGTCCAGCCTGTGGGTCTGCTCGAGAACTCACTTGTCAACCAATGAGATTCTATATTTTGTGTAGACCCTCCTGGAGGATCAAGGCCAAGATCTATCAAGTAATAAGACTGTGTACTATGCTTCTTCTGTATCATCGGGATATCAAACACAATAAAACAGACCTGGAGGAAGGGGGCATCTCAGATCATGAGGAAGTTCTGAGGTCTACTTCATTAGGGGGGGCATGGACCCTTTAGTAAAATGCTATTGACTTGGAGCTCTGCCTCAGTTTCTTTTATTGTATTCTTTCATTGGGCAATTTTGGACCCCACAATGGGGGGAGTATTCTATTATGAATTGTCTGTTTTATTTGATTAAATAAATGCCTTTGTTTTAAACTATGTCCCATAGTGCATTAGAGAAAAAAATAAACAACTCACTGAGATCTTATGAACTATAGTGTGGAGTGAATGTGATACCATGGAATACTTTGAATCTGGAAAATCTATTCTGGAGGTCTATGAATGAGAAGGGAGAGTACCAGATAAAACATATGCTGATCTGATATTTTTGTAAGACCAAACCAGAACATTTAAAATAACTTGAGAGCAAAAAGTTGTTAAGCGTGGTCAATCATTTTATAAACATCATCATTCAATTCAGTAAGTCTTTCTTAAGTGCCTATGGTGTGCAGGATAACATAGTACGGACTAAGGACATGGACAAAAATGAAACAATCTCTGCTCTCAAGAAGTTTGGGAGGATATAACATTTAAGCATAGGTAATTTGGGGCAGGAAACAGAAATAACAGTTAGAGGGATCAGGAAAGCCTCTCTTTAAGGTCATTCTTCTCAAGGAATATAAATGTCCTCAGTGATGGTGTGATTTGCTACTCCATTTTAAATTTCTGTGTGTACCAGGAAATGCCACAGCGTTTCCTCTAAAACAACAGCAGCAGCAGCCTCTCTGAAATTCAGATTGCAGAAATTGACTGACCGTACCAATAACAGCTGGCATGTCAATATCGCTTTTAGATTTTCCAAGTGTGTTATATGTTATTCAACTTGATCCTCACAATAATTCTGTGAGATAGGTGCTATTATCAACCCTGTCCTCATCTGTAAGATAAGGACACTGGGGCCAACAGAGATTAAATAACTTGCCCAGGGTTACCCATCTATTAAATATCTGAAGAAGGTTTATAATTCAGATGGTTCTAGCTCCAAGTCCCACTCTCTTTCCCCTATTCCATATTACTGAGGTTTTAATTCTCTTAGAACTCACACAGTAGGATGATATTCACTCATTTAAATGAGGAAATTTAATTCAAGTATTTCATTTTGATCAACAAGTTACAAACACATATTATCTTAAAATAACTATACTGTTCTCCAACTATTTTATGGCACAGTGTAAATATAACTTTTATTATAACATAAGATGATTTAATAAAAATAAATTCTAGTATCCTGATTTTTCTAAAATTCTAGTCTAACTAGCAAAATTATTTTTAATTTTAATAAAGAATCAGACAATTAAAATTACAAATTCTTGCTCTTTTTGCCTTGTTGTTTCCCGTCTGATTTAAACCTTATGCCTTCTGATCAAAAGACCATGTTAGATTTCTATTTTACTTAACCTTTTGGGTTTTTAAAAAAAGTCTATCACTTGAACCCACAAAAGACATTACTTATTTTAATCTCTTAATATCCCATTTTCCTGAGACTCCATATCTAAAGATAATTACTGATCCTAATGAATTTTTCATAGTACATATTACACTACATACTACAGTTTTTTTCCCATTACTTCCATGTTATATATAAGAATAGTGACCATATTCAACTCAAAATTGGGCTGGCTATACAGTCTGACAAACTAATTTTTTAAATCAATTCTGGATTTATTTCAGGAGAGACAGGAAGATATCTAGGGCAGACCAAACATATACAGAAGTTGATACTGAAGATAACAGAGTTTTGAGGGCAAGGAATCAATTCTCAGAATATCTGAAAAAGGGTAAGAAGTCAAAAGATTGGAAAACATTATGAACATTACAGCTCTCTAAAGAAGATGTCAAATAACTACCAACTCATAATCTTTATCTCTATGAAATGTTTATTAGAAAAATTTATACACATATTGAGGGCATTCTCATTGAAAATATAAGATGAAGGGGGTGAAGCCAAGATGGCAGAGTAGAAAGACAGACCTACTCTAACTCTCCCCCTGTAGCCCATAAAATACCTGTAAAAAATGACTCTAAACAAATTCTAGAGCAGCAGAAGCCACAAAACAACAGAGCAAGAGAGATTTCTGACCCAAGGCAGCCAGGAGGGCCGACAGGAAACGTTTATCACACAGGGCCCAGAGTGGACCACAGGCTAACCTTGACTGTGAGGCATTGCACAGACAGGACTGGAGCAGGCTTCAGGGTGTGCAATCACAGGTAGCACTTTGTTTCCCAGATTTCTCATCCCACAAATGTCAAAGACAGTTTGAAAAGTTAATAAGAAAACTCTTTCACCTGGGTGAGAAGGGAGTGGGGTCTTGCCCCAACCCTAGCCCCAGAGTGGCAGCAACCTCTACTTTTGGAGCCCTGGACCTAAAGATCCTGGGGGAATTGAACAGCTAATCTGAGTCTCAGTCATGAGTGGCAGTCCTGGGGTGAGGAGGAGCACTGGTGTGGTGGAGCTGGTGGAGGCTCTGAAGAGGAAGTCCTACTCGCAGATCCTGGGCAGAAAAGACAAGACCAGAGTGCAGGCCAGGAGAGGAGTAAACTCCTCTCCCTTGATTGTGCAACCTTGGAGGAACTGAGAACTTCCAGGTCCCTAGAGTATACCCTCCACTTGACAAAGAACTCAAAAGTCAAGTAACTGGCTGGGAAAATGCAAAAATGAAAAATGAAAAAAAATGAAAAAATAATAATAATTATTTATAAATTTATAAATTATTTATAAAAAATAAAAAAAATAGAAGGTTACTTTCTTAGTGAAAAGGTATTTTCTTCCATCTTTTCAGATGAGGAAGAACAAAGCATACCATAAGAGGAAGACATCAAAGTCAAGGCTTCTATATTCAAAACCCACCCCCAAAAAATTGTCTCAGGCCATGGAAGAGATCAAAAAAGATTTTGAAAATCAAGTAAGAGAGGTGAAGGAAAAATTGGGAAGAGCAATGCAAGAAAATCATGAAAAGTGAGTCAACACCTTGCTAAAGGAGACTTCAAAAAATGCTGAAGAAAATAACACCTTTAAAAACAGACTAACATAAATGGCAAAAGAGGTCCAAAAAGCCAATGAGAAGACTGCTTTAAAAAGCAGAATTAGCCAAATGGAAAAGGAGGTTCAAAAGCTCACTGAACAAAACAGTTCTTTAAAAGTTAGAATGGAGCACATAAAAGCTAAATGACTTTATTAGAAACCAAGAAATTACAAAACAAAACCAAAAGAATGAAAAAATAGAAGACAATGTGAAATATCCCATTGAAAAAACAACTGGTCCAGCCCTGGCATGTGATCTGGGACCTGGTGGGGTCAGTGGCTTGGTCCACCCACCTGCTAGTCCATCGCTCCATGGGTGCCATCATGGCGGAGGTGGCCAGTCAGGTGCTTCTGGGCTCGGGCCTCACTATCATCTTGCAGCTGCTCATGTACGTAAAGGTGCTCATGCAGGTAGGATACGAGCCTCTTCCTCCAAGTTTGGGAAGAAATATTTTTGAGCGGCAAGTCTGTCAACTCCCTGGTCTCTTTTGTTATGCTCCACATATTATGAATATGATGGAAAAAGCGGGCTCTTTAAAGGCTTAACTCCCAGACTGTGCTCTGGAGCCATTGGAACTGTGGTCCACAGTAAAGTTTTGCATTGATACCAGGATTGTGACAAGGCTGAGAAGTTAAAACAAAGAGCTCCATCCAGCTTTGACAGGGTTATCAAGGAGACAGCTGGTGAGATGATGGCATGTTCTGCCACTACCCTTATCACACATCCCTTCCATGTGATTACCCTGAGGTCTATGGTACAATTCATTGACAGAGAGACCAAATACTGTGGACTGTGCGACTTCATAGTAACCATTTACCGAGAGGAGGGCTTCCTAGGATTCTTTGTGGGCCTTATTCCTTGTCTCTTGGGGGACATCATTTCCTTGTGGCTCTGTAATTCTTTGGCCTACCTTGTTAATACCTATGCACTGTGCACTGGAGGGTGGGGTTTCCACCATGAATGAAATGAAGTTATTCCGAGGCTGTCACTGGATTCTTTGCCAGTATGCTGACCTACCCCTTTGTGCTTATCTCCAACCTGATGGTGGTCAATAACTGAGGCCTTGCTGGTAGATGCCCTCCTTATGCCCCAGTTTACTCTTCCTGGTTAGACTGTTGGTGCATGCTGCAAAAAGAGGGAAATATGAGTCGTGGAAACAGCTTGTTTTTCCAGAAGGTCCCCTTTGGGAAGACTTCCTGCTGTGACCTGAGGATGTTAACTTGAAGATGTTGGGGAAGGGGTAATGGCATTTCTGTAGTCCCAGATGCACAGAATTACGGGAGAGAATGTTGATTTCTATACAGTGTGGTGCGCTTTTTTAAAGTAATCATTTAATCTTGGGAAAATGGAGATATTTGGTGTCTGCCTCTTTTGTTCATTTCTCAGTGCAAGCTGCTTTATGGCTGAGATTCCCCAGT
Organism: Bettongia penicillata ogilbyi; assembly: GCA_023548195.1. NCBI lineage: Eukaryota > Metazoa > Chordata > Mammalia > Diprotodontia > Potoroidae > Bettongia > Bettongia penicillata. The sequence goes on along the minus strand of JAJHZJ010000851.1, from coordinate 532,870 downwards.
GATTCTCTTTCCTGAAATGGTCGATTTTTGCTTTGGGTTTAGATATGATTTTCATAAGGCCAAATGGCCCTTTTCTACAGGAACAGGCAGGTTATTATGGAGTATAGGCCTTGATTTTAAACTTTTTAAGAATAAAGAATGATTAAATTCTGAACAAGAATTATGAACAACTTGTTAAACTTCAGAAAAATTAATAAAGCAACTTTATAGGAGGAAAAAAAAATAAAAAACAACTGACATGGAAAATAGATCCAGCAGAGATAATTTAAAAATTATTGGTTTACCTGAAAACCACAATCACAAAAAGAGCCTACACATCATCTTCCAAGAAATTATTAAGGAAAAGTGCCCTGATATTCTAGAACCAGAGGGTAAATTAGAAATGGAAAGAATTTACTGTTCACTTCCTGAAAGAGATTCCAAAAGGAAAACTCCTAGGAACATTGTAGCCAAATTCCAGAGTTCCCAGGTCAAGGAGAAAATATTACAAGCAGCCAAAAAGAAACAATTCAAGTGTTGTGGAAATACAATCAAGATAACACAGGATTTAGCAGCTTCTGCACCAAAGGATCAAAGGGCTTGGAATATGCTATTCCAGAGGTCAAAGGAGATAGGATTAAAACCAAGAATCACCTACCCAGCAAAACTGAGTATCATACTTCAGGGGAAAAAATGGAATTTCAATGAAATAGAGGTCTTCCAAGTTTTCTTGTTGAAAAGACCAGAGCTGAATAGAAAATCTGACTTTCAAATACAAGAATCAAGAGAAACATGACAAGGTAAACAGGGAAGAGAAGTCTTAAAGAACTCATCAAAGTTGCACGGTTTACATTCCTACATAGAAAGAAGTTATTTGTAACTCATGAGACCTTTTTCAGTATTAGGGTAGTTAGAGGGATATTCATATATACATACATACATACATACATATATATATACATACACACACATGCACACATATATATGTAGGTGTGTATGGGTATGTATGTATATGTGTATATGTATATATATATATATATATGTATAGACATAAATAGAAAACACAGGGTGAGCTGAATACGAAGGAAGAACACCTGAAAAAAATAAAATTTACTGTTCAATGGAATGTATTAGGAGTAAGAGAAACAGAGAGGTAGAATGTACCAAATCATCTCACATACAAGAGGGAGGAAAAAGCTTCTACAATGGAGGGGAAGAGCAGGGAGAGGAAAGGAAACAATTGAGCCTTACTCTCATGGGATTTGGCTTAAGGAGGGAATAACACACACTCAACTGGATATAGAAATCTATTTTACCCTGTAGGAAGGCAGTGGGGGAAGGGGATAGGAGAGGGAAGATAATAGAATGGACTGCAAGTTGGGGAAAGGGATAATCAGAAGCAAATACTATTGTGGAAGGAGGGGTCAAGGGAGAAAATGGAATAAATGAAAGGCAGGCTAGGACAGAGGGAAATGTGGTTAGTCTTTTACAACATAACTATTATGTGCTTTGTATTGTTATACATGTATAACCTATATTGAATTGCCTGTTTTCTCACTAAGAGTGGGTGGGGAGGGAGGGAGAGATTATGAAACTCAAAGCTTTAAGAATGCATGTTAAAAATTGTTTTTAGCATGCAACTGGAAATTAAGCTATACAGGCAATGGAGTACAGGAATCTACTTTGCCCTACAGGAAAATAGAGGGGAAGGGGGATGGAAGAAGGGTGAGTAATAGAAGGGAAGACAGACTGGAGAGAGGGGTAGATGGGGTGTATGCTGTCCCTGGGTGGAAGGTGGGGAGAGATGGGGAGAAAATTTTGAATTCAAATTCTTGTGGAAATGAATGTTAAGAACTGAAAAATAAATAAATTATATATTGAAAACAGAGAATATAAGATGAGAACAGGCAGGCTGTCATAAATGACATTCTAAGATAAATTATATTGTTCTAATAACACAGCGGATCCAAAGATACCAGAATACAAGATCCTACTGTGCTTATTGTATTTATAAGATTCTTTGAAAAATGCAACAACAGAGATGATTTTGTATTCTGTGTCACTGCTTATTAGTATCAATGGAGGTGAAAGCCAGGGAGGTATATGCTTACTAAAGAAATTTGCAAAAGGAAAAGGGATTCCCTTTCTAGGTGGTGAGGTCCGCCATATGCTGTTTGCAGGTGATAATATGGTGACTGCAACAGGTTTCAGAACACTGCAGTCTCCTACATGAATCCATAATCACTCAGAACAGTTTGCTATAGCTTTCCACTAAAAAAAAGCCCAGTGAATGAAACATATGTGCTGTCTGGATGATGCTATATATTTGGATGGATAGCCTATAGAGTAGATATATGTGTATGTATGTGTGTATATATACATATAGTATGTGTATATATGCACATGCATGTATGTGTATGTGTATGTGTATATGTGTGTATATACACACATCAGAAAGACACAACAAATGTACATTTACCTGGGATTCAGAATGGAATAGCAAGAAGACAGACATTTGGATTGTATTTGGGAAATTTGGGCCCCCAGAATAGTTACCCGGGGTTTAATGACTCAGAGATTTTTCTTGAAATAAAAACCCATCTTTTTAACACCACTATTCTATTGATGATGCTATCTGCCTATGAATCATGAAATGATACAAACTCCAATATTTCAAAACTTCAAGTCATTCAAAGGGCAATACAGAGGTACAAGAAGGGCACAAATAATCTGTAGAATATAATCAATAATTAATTGCATACAAAAAGTGACATAAAAGATGTTATCAAAGAGACATATGATCAAAAGGGAGATAGGCTGATCATGTTGGGAGGGTAGAAAATAAGAAATGGACAACTTGTGGGCTGCATTGTTCATTCACACAACATTAAGAGATCCCACACAGGAAAGGCCCCTACCATGTTTTGTGGGCTCTCTTTGGAGGACATGGACAAGAGAACCTCAGGATGAGAGGGCATAATTGATCTAGAGGGAATACTCACATCAACGAAACTGCAGATTCATGGAAGTAAATGTATTTTACAAATTGACCATATTTAGATATCTATTCTGATGTGTCACAATGATTTGGAAGTGATAAATGGGATTTCAATGGTTATGTCATTGGAACGCTAGGTTTTATAGTTCCTACCAAGGAACAAAGCCTTCCCCATATGAGTTCTAACCTGGCAATGGGCTGTATGTCTGTGATTAGAGAACCTTGCTAAGTACTGAAAGGCTCATCAACAAAGGGCTGATCACCAGATGATTACTTTTTTTTTTTTACTACTGAAACTCACGAATACTTCAGCAAAAAGGGACTGTAATATGCATAGGCTGAAGGAATACCAGTAAAATAAGGGTTCCTTAAAATAAATAAGTTTGTTTATGTGAAAAGTCAACAGGAAAAATATCTGAAATCAGGACTGACTCTGGAAATTCAGGACGGATGGTCACTCTATAAGTAGGTCATGTGAATACGCTGCATTGTAATAATGATATATTTTGAACTTATTGATTTTTATTACATTTTTGCTTGATGACCTTGAATTCATTCTTTTACTCATGCTTTGGATAAAGAACAAAAGGTAGTTCAGGGATACTAAAGCTTTTAGAAAAAGATGTAATCTAGACCCTCCCTTTCAAAACTTTTTTTTTTAAAAGCACTTGGGCATTTGAAGGAAACATACCTGATCTTTTCAAAAAATGTAATATTAACTTCTTCTGACACTTCTGGACATTCTCTGCTGTTTTGAGGACATCTCTGTACATATGAGAAAAAGGTCAAGTTTTTTTTACCCACCTGTGGGTTACTGTAATAACCAGGAATTTGTTGATGGGTTGATTCAAAGTCACCTGTGTGTACAAAGAATTAAAAGCATATCTTTGCAAATGAAAAAAAGAAGTGTACATTCAGTATGCCAAGTCATTAAAATATTTAGTTATACTTTAAAAGATTATTTATGCTTAGCAAAACTGAGAATGAAATTCGAATAGTAGACAACTACATGGTGCAGAAACTTTACATACAGTATTTCACTTGATTTTTGTGAGGAAAAACTGACTTTTGTGGGAAGAATGTCACACTTATAGCTAAAAATTAGTTTAAGGTTTTTCCCCAAGAGGAGGGAGCTGGGTGTTTTGAGAAGAAAGCTACTGATTATCCTCCAAGGAATGATGTTAGATTCCCAGGTGCTGTCAGATTAAAAAAAAAATCACCTGGTAAGGTGAAAGTAAGAAAAAAGAATAATGGTAGTTGATGAGTTTTTGTTGGCTATTTGTCAGCATTTCATCCCAGACATAACAGAGAATTAAGATTTGGAAAAGAGTGGATGTCTATGCCTCATTTCTGGTGATTCTCGTAAGTACAAATGATACCACAAGAAGAAGCCTAGAAAACTTTGTCAAAGTTTAAAAAGTCCTGGGAAAAAAATTAAAGACCATAGGGGCACAGGTGGTGTTTTCAGTCACTGTAACCCCCTGAAAGCACAAAACGCACAAGAACAAGCAGAATCAGGAAATGAACAAATGGTTAAGAAAATGGTATCTAAGAATGGGATTTAAACTTCTGGACTCTGGTTTAAAACAGAGAAAGGGCAGATTCCAGGCCTGGGATGGGCTGCACCTAACAAGGTTAAATTCAGCCGCTTGCTCATAGTCCTCTTTTCTATTCCAACCAATAATCCCTTTTTAAATACCTTTGCCTCCAAATCCTTCAACCCCCTAAATTCCTATAATCAATTACCTCTATCTTTAGTCTACCTCAGTCATGCGCAGAAATAGTCATGTGAGATAACTTCCTCATCTCAACAACTGAATTTTACTCAGGTGCTAGAATTCTTAATTATAACTATAAATGCAGGAATACAATATTTAAAGTCTTCAATTCAATTTTTCAAAATATTATAAACCCTCCCGGCTAAAAGACAGGGAACGAAGGTCTAAAAGAGGATAATGAATGTTTCAAAATATCAGTATGTATTTTTAGAATCAGAATTCAGTGGTATCACCACTCTGACTGGTCTCATTTGTCCCTTAAAACTTGGTCAACTCGAGTTGAATTACAGAACCAAAATGGAACTAGTACTTCTGGTGCCCAGGAAGAACACCATAAAACAATCTATAAAGTGAGCAGTAGGAAGGTCACCATTAAAAGAACCTTTAAAAATGAATTTAATTAGAGGCAGAGATTCTCAGGGAGACAACTTAGTCTTTAGGACACCAAGTTCCATGGGGAGAAAGATTATGGAAATTGTGTTGTTATGGGGAGACAAAAGTCCTTAAGACTAGTCCATAATACTAGCCTCTATAGAGGCTGCTGCTAAGGGGAGGGAGAAGGGTGACACTGGGTCAGGGAGAAACTCACATGGGATGTAGCTAGAAGGGAGAGCAAGGCCACCATTTCATTCAGTTATTGCTGCAAATTAGGCTCTCCAAAGAATCTGAAAGCCACTTATAATTTATAATGTTATAGAATTTGGTGGAGGGAAGGGAGGGGTAGAGGTGGAAGCTGAAGGAGGGGGACTTCATCAGTAGAGAACTCCCAGTATGGAAATTCCCATAGAGTACAGCAATTCTTCTGCCATTTAGAGAGTCTTAGAGAATTTTCCATGTCATTGAAAAGTTAAACTAGTATTTGTCAAAGGTAAGACTTAAAACCCAGGTGTTAATGTCTCCAAAGAAGGCCCTCTATCCATTATAGTACACACTCTCTCTCACAGGATTTAATATAGCTCTCATCTTGGAGAATGTACTATGCTGAAGATAAAAATGCTATCTTCTTCCCAGAGTGTGGCTCCTTAAAGTATAGAAGCTCAGCCATTCCCCAATGGATGGGCATTCCCTCTGTTTCCAGTTCTTGGCTATCACAGAGAGCTGCTATAAATATTTTTGTACATGTGGGATCCTTTTCCATTTTTATGATCCTTTGGGACACAGTCCTAGAAGTAATATTGCTGAGTCCCTTTAGAGAGAAACTATTTTTTTAAAACTTAAGTAATAATAATATTATTGACAGTTCTGCCCTTTGACTGCCCTTTGATACCATATCCCCTCCTAAACTCAAAATAGATAAAAATCAACATTTTTTTCCCACTTGGACTCTCTAAGGTAGTCTATTTATGTATTTCATTCTTTGGCTATTGTTATAGATGTAATTATAGTTGTATGTCAAATGAAAATGGTCTATTTATTGATTTTCCATGCTGAAATTGATGTGCCAGGGGAATAGATGACCAAATAATAAACCTGCATATTTCCTCACCTCTGCCTCTTGTTTTTGCCACCTTCCTACTTGCTTCTAAATAGAGTTATGAAGGCCCAGAAATTCATAAGAGTCACAGAATCATAACATTTTGGAGTTGAAAGGAATCATAGAGGCCACGGTGTCCAAAACATACTTTATTTTAAGAATTCTTTCTACTAGAGAAATATCATTTAAAGTTACTATAGACTCTATAAAATATTTGGGAGTCTACCTGTGTAGTAGTAAGCACCCCAGTATACCCAGCAAGGTCTGCTGCCCAGATCTAATGTAAAAGCAAGCACCCTGACACATCCAGGATAGCCTGCTATCACAAATTCTTTGATCTGCTTTTCTAAAAAGAAAGGCAACTTTTGAGGAGGTCAACAATCTACTTTAATCAAGCACACACAATTCACTTAGTTCAGGGGGAAAAGTCAGCACTCTGACCTTAAGAGAAAATACAAAGAGAAATTACAAGCTAAAAGACCAACAGACAGGGCTTCCTACTGTCTGGCCATAAACAATACATACATCACAGACCAATAGACAGATCCAACTGTCTGACCATACATACATAGTTACCAGAGAAAGAAGCACCAACATCTGGGTTTTTAAAGCTGGGAGACTCTTTAGTGGCCACTCAGAGTCTCTCCTGGCCAAACAAACACTTCCAATCAGTAAGCCCCAAAGTAAAACCTCATCTCAGAGTATTTATACACTTTTAGAGCCTGAGGGCAGGACCCTCTGGTCTAGTGCTTCAACAGAAATTAGCAAAAGGTATTGAGGTCTATTAATGGATGGGGAAGATCTTTAACTCTTCCTCCCACCCACCATTAACCTTACATTAACATTAAAACTACCCAAAACAAACCCAGGGACTATATAAACACAATTATGAAACAATTTTCACACCCATGAAGTCAGATCTAAATAATTGGAAAAACATTATTTTCTCATGAGCAATATAATAAAAATAACAATTTTATCTAAATTAATTTACTTAGCCACTGTCATACCAATAAAACTGCCAAAAATTATTTTATAGAGCTGGAAAAAGTAATATCAAAATTCATCAGAAAGAACAAAAGTTTCAGAATATCAAGGGAATTAATGAAAAGAAATGCTAGGGAAGGTGGCCTAGCCATATTAGTTCTTAAATTGTATTATAAAGCAGCAATCATCAAAACCACTTGGTACTGACTAAGAAACAGAAGGGTAGAACAGTGGAATATGTTAGATACACAAGACACATTAAGTCAATGATTATAACAGTCCACTGTTTGACAAACCCAAGGACCCCAGCTTCTGGGATAAGAACTCACTATCTGACAAAAAGTAGAAAATACTGTGGCAGAAACTGGGCATAAACCAATGCCTGACACCATATACCAGAATAAAGTCCAAATGGGTACATGATCTAGGGATAAAGGCTAATACTATAAACAAATCAGGGAAGTAAGGAATAGTTCATTTGTCAGATTGATGGAGAATGCAGGAATTTATAACCAAACAAGAGAGAGAGCATTATAAAGAGCAAAATGGATAATTTTGATTACATTAAACTGAAAAGTTTTTGCACAAACAAAGCCAATGAAGCCAAGATTAGGAAGGAAGGAGAAAACTAGGAAAGAATCTTTACAACTACTATCTATGATAAAGGTCTCATTTCTAAAATATATGGAGAACTGAGTCAAATTTACAAGAATACAAGTGATTCCCTAATTGATAAATGGTCAAAGGATATGAACAGGCAGTTTTCAGAGGAAGAAATTAAAGCTACCTACAATCATATGAAAAATGCTATTGATTAGAGAGATGCAAATCAAAATAACTCTGAGGTATCACATCACACCTGTCAGATTAGCTAACATGACAAAACAGGGGAAAATGATACATGTTGGAGAAGATGTGGGAGAGTTGGAACACTAATTCACTGTTGGTGGAGCTGTGGGCTGATCCAATCACTCTGGACAGCAATTTGGAACTATGCTCAAAGGGCTATAAAAATGTGCATACCCTTTGACCCAGCAATACCACTTCTAGGACTGTATCCCAAAGAGATCATAAAAATGGGAAAAGGACCCACATGTAAAAAAATGTCTATAGCAACCCTTTTTGTGGTGGCCAAAAACTGGAAATAGAGGGGATGCCCATCAATTGGGAAATGGCTGAACAAGTTGTAATATATGAATGTAATGGAATACTATAAGAAGTGATGAACAGGAGGACTTCAGAAAAACCTGGAAAGATTTATATGAACTGATGCTGAGTAAAATGAGCAGAATCAGAAGAACATTTTACACAGTAGGAGTCACAGTGTGCGAGGACTATATCTGATAAACTTTAGCCCTTCACAGCAATGCAGGGACCTAAAACATTTGTAAAGGATTCATGATGCAAAATGCCATCCACAACCAGAGAAAGAACTATAGAGTCAGAATGCAGAATGAAGCAGATGATTTTCTCTTTTGCTATGTTTTATTTTGTTTTGGTTTTTCTCATGGGTTCTCCCATTTGTTTTAATTCTTCTATACAACATGACTAATGTGAAAATGTGTTGAATAAGAATGTACGTGTAGGGGAGAGAGGAGGCAAAGAGGGAGAGAACATTTAAAACTTAAGGAAATGATTGTTGAAAACTGAAAACAAATAAATTTATTATAAAAATTTTTTTAAAAAAAGAATTCTTTCTACCTAATATCTGACACCTGGTCATTGCCTTTGCTTAAATACATAAAATAAAGGGAAATCCCCTCCTCCTGAGTCAGCCTATGATACTTTTGTATATTTCTTATTGTCAGGGTATTGCTTAAATTTGCCTGTCTGCAACTTCTATCATTGCCCCTAGCTTTGCCTTCAGGGGCTGAGCAGAACAATTCTAAACCTCTCCTAGGTGCCAACCTTCCAAATATTTAAAGTACAGGTGTCTTTGCCTCATCTAGAAAATCTTCTGGTCCCCAAGGTAAACATATCAAGTTTCTCCAGCTGATGTTCCTACTGCATTGATTTAAGGTCATGCACTATCTTCATTGTTCTACTCTGGACATTTCCTTAATAAAGTCCTTTCTAATATGTGGTGCTCAGGATTGGGCACAATATTCTTAGCACAGATATGTGGTCTGCCCATGGTAGAGTACCGAGGGACCATGACTTCCTTATTACTGGATGCTCTGCCTCTCTCAATGAGGCTCAAAATTGCATTAATATGGTTGCTTGTCATATTTTACTGTTGTTTTATATTAAGCAGGAAATCTACTCAAAATCTCAGATGTTTATTTTTCAGATAACCTGTTGTTTAGATACTTCCCACCTTCAACTTGTGAAATAAACCATTTTAAATCAAGTGTAAAACTTTATATCTACCAATTTCACCTTATGAAATCTGGTTTAATGTTTTTAGCCTGTCAAGATCTTCATGAATCTGGCCTCTGCTATCCAATGTGTTTCCCTGCATTGTGTCATCTACAATCTGGTATACTCTCCTGATTAGACAAAAACTGTACTGAGTATTTAAACTCAAATATCTTATTTTTGCTCTCCATGGGGAGAATAGTATCCACCCTGTTTCTGTTGCCTACAAAGAATGAAGAAAGTAAATTCCAACTTAGTGCTATAGTGTAAAAGGAAATGCTCACTTTTATACATCCAAGGCCTGGACATTGTATGATGTTTTTCAAAATGATACTGATAAGAATACATCATGTTAAATTGTTTTTAGAATAAGATAAGGACCGAGAATATATTTAGTTAACTTCCTTCGCATAATATCTAAGATAGTATCATTCATTCATTCAGCATTTATTTAAGAACTAAAAATTCTACTGTTGCTGTTGAGTATCTTGAAATTTGATCTTCCTGTGAAGGTTTTGCTTAACTGTCATGTAGAATTGACTAAGTGACTTTAAATTTCTTTATACTTTCCTTTAGCAAATTTTTGTGCTGCTTAAATATAATGATTAGAAGGCTTACTTTTGTTTGGAGGAGCTGAAGCATCCCATATTGCACTCTTTTTCTTCAAGTTTTTCTTGGCATCTTTGGATGCCTTCCAGTTCATTAGGAATTGTCTTTCTACTTGTTTTATTTCTTTCCCATCAAGACTTTCTGGAGGAAAAACATATACTTTTAAAACCAGATAAGTTTATTTATACTGTTTAAAATTTGTATTAATAAAATTTTACTTAAAATTTTTGCTTTCTTAAGAAAAAACCAAGTATTATATCACACATATAAATTAGCATCTTGTTTTACATATGCAGTATAATGATTTTAATGAATAAGAAGTTATTTAACATTTTACCTGTAAAAGAAACCTAGGCAAATTCCCTAATATTTTGGTTTCACTTTCCTCTTCCATAAGATTCTACAATTCCAAGGAAAATCCCATTGGTAGAAATTAAAACAAATAACATAAACTTACCTCAAATTTCTAATGATATAATTTAACCAATTTTCCCCCATTGAGTAGAGACATTTCACTTCAGGAATTAAAAAAGATCATGTGCATATCAAAGACAACTGCAGACAGTTTATTTTCTATTTCTGCAGTAACTGCATTGTAAATAATTTAACTGTGTGGTCAAAGAATTCAATATCCATTGGCCAAAATCCTTGTGATAAACCTATTCCTACTAAATTTGGCTGGTCCCTGGCAGCTATTAGATATGGCTTATTCTTGGGACTATATTTGAAGCTTTTTTATTTGATGTCCACAGTATTTTGGAAGACTTTGAGCAAGACCTCCAGAAAACTGGGAAGACTCTATGGAGTACTCGCACATGAGGTAAAGATACGAATGGGTCATGTTCTCTTCTGGAACATGCAAGAGAAAACACATAAAAATATATCACAGATACATTATGTGTTTTTCCATGTATCTGAGCATCAGTGATGAAGGTACAAATCATTGATTATAAAACTAATAAAGATCTTTTTTATATTCTTATAAAATTCCTGCTTTCAGATCTTCTAAGAGTAACACACAACATGGTATGGTATATAGCAGTTAATGGTTTAATTTATAACTAATGATGGTTTACCATCATCATAACAAAAACTTGGTGCATTTGCCAACACAATGAAGGAGACCTTTCAATACCCACTTATTGGATAAGAATATAGCAAAGGTATGTTCTTTGGGAGTCAATGTGAAACCCTTTAAGCATAGTATTAAGGAAAGAATATGATTTTAAAAGAGACTGCTCTGGGAAAAAATGTACGATGGAAAGCTCTCCCCATCCTTTTGTATTTTAAATTACCCCCTAGCTAACTAAAGAGTTTCGCAGGTAAATGACATTTAGGTGAAGCCAAATCTGTTACGACAAGTAAATGAGTTTGTTTCTAGATTTATTTCTTTGGTGTCTGAGACAGATTTTGTCATATTCTTGGGTGTTCCCAAAAGGCAATGCTCACATTTACATAGTATATACTAGTACATGCTCTAATTTATGTGGGTTTTTTCTATTTAGATAATTGATCTACTTTCAATTTACTGTGTTATATGTTATGAAATGCTGGTGTAGTCTTATATTTTGCTTAACTGTTACTTAGTTTTCCAAGCAGTTTTGTTAAATAATACTGTCCCCACTCTTCTATGTTATTTGGTATATTAACATCATACAACTGCATGCATTTAGTTCTAAATTTCACTTGTATTTTTTGTTCTGATCTACTTTTCTATTTTCTTATTCAGTACTAGAAAAATTTAATGGTAAAGCTGTAAGTATAACTTTTCTCCTTATTATTTCCCTTGATATTCTTAACCTTTTGTTCTTTCATATGAATTTTGGCATTCTCTTATCTAATCCTATGAAGTATCATATTGGTATTTTGATTTTCTGCATCAAATATATAGATTTACATAGTATTATCTTTTTTTTACCATATTTTTACCATATTACCATTTTATCATTTTTTATCATATTTTTTAACATATTACAATAATTGATTAATTTTCCTTTTATTTCTATAAAATTTGTTTTGTAATTGTACTTATAGAGATACTGTGTGTTCTTCGTAAGTTAACTCCCATATATTCTTTCCATTATGCTGTTATATTAAATGGTATTTATGATTTTTTTTCTAATTTGTTAGTGATATATAGAAATGCTGATGGCTTTTGATTTATAAAATTATATAACCTATAAAATCTTGGGAGGGCTGTAGTGAGAGTAATATTCCTATTCTACATGAAAGGAAATTGAGGCTCACACAGATTAATTAAGCTGCCTCTAGTTGTATTGCTAGTAAGTACTGGAGTCAGAACTCAATACCAGATGTTCCAAATCCAAGTTCAGTGATTTTCTTTCCACTATACTTTACTGTCCTCTCTAGCTACCCCTCCTGTCCTCTGAATACAGAAATCTCTTACTTAATATAGGAAATTTGTAGTAAAATGAATTTCTACTGTGTATGCTTTTCTATTAACTTCCTCATCCAATTGGAAATGAGAGCCACTGGAAAAAAACAGAATGTAGGTATAAATAAATAAGGTAAACTCACTCAAAATGCAATAAAACACTAAACCACATTCTCATAAAGTAAATACATGATAAAACATTAATAATTCAAATAATTAATGATAATGTTTAACATTAACACAATATCTAATTTCTTAAAAAAGTCATGAAATTTCTGAAAGTGAAGTTAGAGCTTAGAATCAAAAATACTTGTGGCAATGATTCTCTCTTATTTTGATTTCAATGCGCATACTTGGCTAAGTGTCTTATAAAACTAAATCCTCAACACTCAGCTTTGCTCTATATTCAGAGATGTTTATTGTCACTTTTCCAATCACTTATACTTATTGTCCTTTTTCTGGATCCTAATTTGGTAAGAAATAATTTGTTAAAGTGTTCTTGGATAAAAAGAAAGTAGTAATACAAAAATATTAGAAAATATTTATTGAGTACCTAATAATGAAACATCTAATCCTTGCCCTTATCATCTAAACCATTAGTGATTTAATAATCAGATCCTTTTGGTCTGATTTTGGAGTGGCTGACCTCTTCAGGGTTTATTAAGATATTAAAAAGGGGTTATTATGCCTGGCAAAATGCTGCAACTGATTTGCTAGGATAAGAGATTTAAGTGTACCAAGGAAAGATCAAGGGCTTGGAATATTAATTCACTCTTTAAAGGAACTACATTCTTAATACTGAATTTTAAGCTCATAGTAGAAAAATCAAGGAATCAGACTGATATTCTCTTGAGCACTATACCAATTTTAAGAAAGTGGTTCTCAAATAGAGAAGTATTCCCTTGCTTAGTTGGAAATTAGTTAGTCAAAGCTACAGCTATCTTCCTTATTCCCTGTACTTTGTTTCTATAAGAAGCAAATTAAAAGAAAATAAGCTTATACCAAAAAACCTGCAAACTGTATATTATCAGATTTTAATCAGAAAAATCTGACACAAAGATTTTCCCTCAGTTATTTCCCTTCTAATTCTATAGCACTGGTTTTGTTTATGCAGAAAAATTTTGATTTTATGTAATTACCTATGTGATCCTCTCCATTACTTGTTTAGTCAAAAACTCTTCTTTAATATAGAAATGTCAAAGCTACTCCCTTCTCTGCTCCTCTAATTTGTTTGTGATATGGCCTTTTATAAGTAGGATATACTTTCATTTGGAGATTATGACGTGGTGGGTGTAAGATACTGGTCTTCATTTAATGTATGCCATATTGCTTTGCATTTGTCTTGGCAGTTTTTGCTGTATAATGAGTTCAATAGGAGGAGCCAAGATAGTGGAGGAGAAAGAGACATACACTCTAGCACTTACCCCACAGCCCACAAAATACCTGTAAAAAAATGTCTCAACAAATTCTAGAGCAGCAGAAGCCACAGAACAACAGAGTGAAAGAGGTTTCCAGCCAAAGGTAACCTGGAAGGCTGACAGGAAAGGCCTATCTCAAGGGACACTGAGCGAATCAAAGCCCAGCCCTAACTGCACCGCACTGGGAGGAACAGGACCTGAACAGACCTCTGGGGTAGAATTCCCAGCATGGAGGGTCCCAGATCTCTCAACCCACAAGCAACAAACAAAGCTCCAAAGATCAGTGTGGGAAGGCTTTTCCAGCTGGGTGCAAGGGAAGTGGGGTCCCCCAGCAAAGGCAGCAGCAGCAGCAGCGGGTGGCAAGTGGCTACAGTGGCCACAGAAGCAGCCTGGGTTCATTGTCTAGGCAGCTCAACTTAAAGCCTTTGGGGGAACTGAGCAGCTGAGATGAATCTCAGCCTTGAGTACTTAATGGGGGGCAGAGGGGGAGAGAGAGGAGAACTGGGACCCTCCTTTTGACAAAGGACTTCAGAAGTCAAGTAACTGGCTGGGAAAATCCCCAAAAAAGGGGAAAAAAAAAATAAGATCATAGAAGTTTACTTTCCTGGTGAACAGGTGTCTCCTTCCATCCTTTCAGATGAGGAAGAACAAGGCATACTGTCAGAGGAAGTCAAGATTTCTGTCTCTAGTACCTCCAAAATTAATATGAAATGGGCCCAGGACATAGAAGAGCTTGAAAAGCGAGTCAGCAGCTTGCTAAAGGAGAACCAAAAAAAAAATGCTGAGGAAAATAGCACCTTTAAAAATAGGTTAACTCAACTGGAAAAAGAGGTCCAAAAAGCCAGTGAGGAGAAAGAGGCTTTAAAAAGCAGAATTAGTCAAATAGAAAAGAAAGTTCAAAAGCTCACTGAACAAAATTGTTCTTTAAAAGAGAGACTAGAGTTCAGGGAAGCTAATGACTATGAGATAAATCAAGAAGTTAAAAAACAAAACCAAAAGATTGAAAGAACAGAAGATAACATGAAATATCTCATTGGAAAAACAACTGACCTAGAAAATAGATCCAGGAGAGACAATTTAAAAATTATGGGACTATCTGAAATTCATGATCAAAAAAAAGAGCCTAGAAATTATCTTTCACAAAATTATCAAGGAAAACTGCCCTGACATTCTAGAACCAGAGGGCAAAATAAATATTGAAAAAATCCACCAATCACCTCCTGAAAAAGATCCAAAAAGAGAAACTCCTAGGAACACTGTGGCCAAATTTCAGAGTTCCCAGGTCAAGGAGAAAATATTGTAAGCAGTTAGAAAGAAACAATTTGAGTACTGTGGAAATACAGTCAGGATAGCACAGGATCTGGCAGCTTCTACATTAAGGGATCGAATGACTTGGAATAGGATATTCCAGAAGTCAAAGGAACTAGAATTAAAACCAAGAATCACCTACACAGCAAAACTGAGTATAATACTTCAAGGGGATAAATGGTCATTCAGTGATATAGAGGATTTTCAAACATTCGTGATGAAAAGACCAGAACTGAATAGAAAATTTGAAACATAAGAATCAAGAGAAGCATGAAAAGTTAAACAGGAAAAAGAAATCATAAGGGACTTTTTAAAGCTGAACTGTTTACATTCTTACATGGAAAGATAATATTTGTAACTCTTGAGACTTTTCTCAGTATTTGGGTAGGTGGAGGGATTACACACACACACACAAACACACACACACACATTATATAGACAGAGAGTAAAAGTTGAGTTGAATAAGAAGAGATGATATCCATAAAAAGTAAAATAAAATTAAGGTATGAAAGAGGAAAATATTGGGAGGGGAAAGGGAGAAGTGGAATAGGGCAAGCTATCACTTGTAAAAGAGATAAGAAAAATCTTGTTCAATGGTGAAGAAAAGGGAGGAGATGACAGGGGAAAAGTGAAGCTTACTCTCTTCACATATGGCTTAAAGAGGGAATAGCATGCTCACTAAATCTGGTATGAAAATCTATCTTACACTACAGGAAAGTAGGGAGAAGGGGACAAATGGTGTGAGGGGGATGATAGAAGGGAGGGCAAATGGGAGAAGAGAGCAACTAGAAGTAAACAGTTTTGAGAAGGGACAAGGTCAAATGAGAGAACAGAAAAGAATGGGCGGACAGCGTAGGACGGAGGGCAATATAGTTAATCTTACACAACATGACTATTATGGAAGTCTTTTGCAAAACGACACATATATAGCCTGTATTGAATTGCTTGCCTTCTCAGTAGGGATGGGAGGGAGAGAGGGAGAGAGAGAAGTGGGAATTCAAAGTATTAGAAACAAATGTTGAGAATTATTATTGCACATAACTGGAAGATAAGAAATACAGGTAATGGGGTATAGAAATTTATCTTGCCCTACAAGAAAAGAGAGAAGATGGGGAAAAGGGAAGGGTGGGGTGTGATAGAAGGGAGGATACGTTGAGGTAAGGGGTAATCAGAAAGCAAGGTATTATGGAGTAGGGGAGAGGAGAGATGGGGAGAAAAATTGGAACTCAAAATTTTGTGGAAATGAATGTCAAAATCTAAAAATAAATAAATTTTAAAAAAATAATGAGTTCATTAACTGGAGTCTTTGAGTTTATTATAAACACCATTCTACTACAACCAAATATTTCTGGGTCTTGTGTACCTTATGTGCGTCTATCATTTTTTTTTCTATTTTTTAAACTAGTACTAGATAGTTTTGATAATTATTGCCATGTTTGAAATTTGATATTGCTAGGACCCTTTCCTTCCCATTTTAAAAAGTTATTTCAAATACAGAACAAGAGACATTCCCCAGTAGATATGAATAGAGAGACCTTTAAAAAAGAAAAGCTATCAATAGTCAAATTAAAAAAAAAAACAACAACCAAGTTACTAATAATAAGAGAAATGCAAATTAAAACATTCTGAGGTTGTATCTCACAAATTGATATAAAGATGACAAAAAAAGAAAAATTATAGAATTAGAAAGCCATGAGGGAAAGGCTCAAAAATGCATTGCTGGTAGAGTTATGAATTGATACAACTGCTATGGAAAGCCATTTGGTATTATGTTTCCAATGTCAAATATGTGCATATTCTTTGACCTGGTGATATCACTACTAGTCCAAACTTCAAAGAAATAAAAAAAAAAAGAGGAAGAAGGCTTATATATGCAAAAACATTTTTAGCAGATCTTGTTATAGCAAAAAACTGGAAACAAGTGGATACCTATCAACTGTGGAAAGAATGAACAAATTTTGGAATATAAAGGCAATATGATATTGCACTCTACGAAACGATGGAGATGAATTTAGGAAAAACCTAGGAGGATTTCTATCTCCTGCAGGGAGAAATAAGCAGAACCAGGAGAAATATTTTGACAATGATTATAATACTGCAGAATAAAACAAGTGTTACAGACTTTAGAACTGCGGTCAACAGTGAGTACTCGTGATTCCAGATTGATGATGACACATGCTTTCCATGTCTTTGTAGACATGAGGGACTAGAGGCCAAGAATGAGAAGCACTTTTCCAAACACAGCCAGTGAATGCACTTGTTTTACTTGCTTATGCTTATTTGTTATTGGGAAGGGATGTTTTTTGGGGGAAGGAGTGGAAAGGGGCAGGAAAGGAATTTATGGGAATTAGTGGGGCTTAGTGACAGAGATACCAAATAAAGGAGGAAAACAAAAGAGGTGTCAATGAACCATTAAAAAAATACACAGAAAACAGCAAAGTTCAGAAAAATTCAAAGAGGACTCTTGAAACTAGCATGTTAAATTTAATATATGCCTTCTTTGAAAAAAGGCTGTATATAATAGAGTTTTGTGGTGTCAATTAAAGTGTTCTTTCCTGTTCTTTTCTACATAAGAAAAGTTTTATATCTGTTGATATTTGTCGGCCTCATAATGATAGAAAATATTAAAATTAAATAAATAAAATGCTTACACATCAAGTAAAGGCTTTTCTCTACCTACTACAGTTAGAATACAACATTTGAAGATTTGTTATTAGGAATGAAGGCAAGCTGTCTAATACAAATCCCCCTTCAAATAAGGATCAGTATTATGGTATCATAGATTCAGAGCTGATTAGAGTTCATTTAATCCAACTGTTTTATTTTATAGAAGAGGGAACAAAGATCCAGGGAAGTTACATGACTTTCCCAGTTTCACAGCTAGTACGTAGCGGAGAACCAGGATTCAAAATGAGAATTTACGATTACTATTACTAATAGACCACATTTATACAGTATTTTACCTACATTATTATCATTCTGATCCCATTCATTTTACAAATGAAGAAACAGGTTCCAAGAGGCAAAAAGACTTGTCCCAGGTCTTACAACTATAAAGCATTAGATGCGAGACTCGAACAAGGTCTTCTGACTCCCAGATCAATACTCTTTCTACCACACGAGTTGTTCTTTCCATAGAAGAATGCTATTTCACCTAATAAGCTAATATCACCTAAGTGTTAAAATGACTAAAGTTCAACTTATTATTACTTATCTGTAAATATCACCTGAGGTGATCTTTTGTTGCTCTCGTTCAGTCATTTCAGTTGTGTTAGACTTGCTGGGATCCCTTTGTTTTTTGAAGTTTTTTTTTGAAGAGCTACTGGAGTGCTTTGTCATTTCCTTCTCCAGATCGTTTTACAGATGAGGAAACTGAGGCAAACAGGGTTTAAGTGACTTGCCCAGGGTCACAAAGATAGTGTCTGAGGCTACATTTGAACTCAAGTCTTGTTGATTCCAGGCCTGGCACTCAATCCACTGTGCCACCTACTTGCCCCGGGATCTTCAAAAAGAACCCAATAAATGATTGGCTAAATGACAGAAAGTTGTCAAGTGTTTATGATTGGTGACTTTACTCTGAGATTTCTTTTTAAAAGCAAGTACTGTGATATCAGTACTTATGAGGTTAGAAAATATTTCATATCTTCTTTCTTAATTATTAGGATCAAAACTTGCTAAGAATAATAAATATCACAGCACAGTGTATTCACAGAGCACTGGCCCTAGAGTCAGGAGGATCTGAGTTCAAATCTGATCTCATACACTTTCCTAGCTCTATGACCCCCAGGTAAGTCACTTAACCCTGACTGCCTCAAAAAAAAACTCCATTACTATTTAAAAGTAGATAATTCATAGACATGAATGCCATGTTCACAAACACATAGGAAACTTGATAAGCTATTAAACTAACAAGCCTGGAAATCTGATTATTTATGAAAGAAAATGTTGTACATGTAATATAAATTATTTTACCTAGAGATTTGGATATCATGATCAGTCGGTCCCTATATTTTGGCTTGAGGCAGACAGGATTTCCGTTCAGATCCATTTTCCATAATTTGGGCAACCTGTCCAGTAAAAGCTCCAAATCCTGTAATTATGAAAGGAGACACAACATTCTATAACTATCAAAATTACATTAGTTAACAGTATTCTAATATATTTTCATTATTTATTTGTTACTTTAATATATTAGGTCATATTTTAAATAATTAACTTTTAATATATATTTTAATTTAATATAATTAATTTAATATATTCTAACAACATAGAATATCATTTTATATATTGTATTTTATATTATTTTAATTGTATTTTAATGTTAATAACCTTCAGTTCTAAAAAAGGAATGAAATAAAGTAATTTAATATCTAGATGCCAAAAGTTCCCCTTGCCACAAAAGCTCATTTTTCTAACACAACAACTTATATTTGTATATTGTTTTTAAAGGTATTTAAAGCACTTTCCTTACGACAACTCTCTGAAGCAGATAGGACAAATCTTTACTATGTCTATCTTACAGAAGAAGAAACCAAGACTTTGAGAAGTTAAATGATTTTCCTATGCTCTCATATCTGGTGAATATCAGAGATAGGATTGGAAGTTGGATCTCCTGACTCCAAGTCCAATACTCTATGTCAAACAGCCTCTTGATATTCTTCTAGCAATACTGCATAGCTATTAATCATGGAACAGCATTTGTTGTTCAGCTATGTGCTACTTTTTGTGACCCCATTTGGAATTTTCTTGGCAAAGATGCTCAAATGGGGCTGTATTCTCCCTGCAGTAGATGTTCCCTCTAATAATACACATTGCCACCTGCCTGGGCCTGCTTATCCTGTGTGACTCTTGCCCATAATTCTACTACAGGGTGTTGTAGCATCAGTGTGATATTCACAGCACCCATGGTGGCTATGAATATCCTGGTGCAATTCTGAATCATGAAATATACCAGACTCTTCACATGGAAGACAGAACCAAAACATTTATTCAGGCACCAGAAAGTCAAATCCATCATAGTAACAAAAATCTACATACAGCAATAATGTAGAGAACAACATCTCTAAACCACAAACCAGCTCCATTAAGCAAATTGCAATCAGGCTCCCTTAAACAAAACCACAAATAAGCTCTCCCACTCACACTAGTGGCTGCCTTTCCCAGCTGCGATTGCTCTCTAACTTCCTCTCAGTTCTGCTCTAGCACTGCCTCTTCCTGTTCCATCCATTCAGCAAACTCCTCTCACCACAGGCTCCATGTGACTCAGACTTCCATATGACCCAAGCAGGTCACATAGGCCTGTTAATGAAGGGGAAACATCCTGTCATTTAAATTACCATTACAGGTGTTCACCCAACATAATAGGGGCCCTTCCACAATTTCTCCTGATATCATGAGAATACCTAGATAGCAGATAGGCTATCCACAAGTTATTCCAGTTATTTTTGCTCTTGTCATGTGATCAGTCCATTTTTTTTTTGATTATACATTATTTTGATGGAATTATTTACTCCAGTTCTTCCTTATAGTTCCAGCATGCTCATATTCACTAATGGCCTCTCCTTGACACTGAGTTATCCTCATTCTAATTTTATGACTTGCTACCATACAATATCACCCCTAACCCTCCACCCCACATCCCCTGATCTGGGAAGAACCAAAATGGCTGAAAAGCTGATATAAAATGAATTGTAGATGGGTTTAAGCAGGCTGCAATACATTATCAATGATGATTTAACATATGACTATCTGGAAAAGGTCATTATTGACCTGGGAAAGGTCAATAATGTTATGAGAATGAGGGATAACATTTGAATATCCTGAGTATTCATAAAATATTAAAAGAACCAGAGGAAGGTTTCATGCACACATAGACAAAAACTGCATAGAATGAGAAAGTATGGAGGGATTAACCATACTGATAATATTATAAAAGCTACTGAATTATATATACTCATAAATTTGATTCTAGTTCTCTTTCTAATTGTTGTTGGGAAATATTAGACTTTTTTGCAGCTTGATATTTGTTGCTTATATAGCATAATCCTAATTGAAAGGAGAGAAAAAGAGATCAGTTGCTAGTCAGGCATTAAGATTGAGCCTAAATGAAAATATCAGTTTACACAGATGTTCCATCATGCAGTTCTTCTTCTACACAGAACTAAAGAGGGTTAGAGAAATTTAATTGAATTTAATTCTGTGTGGCCCATTGGCCATAGTCTAATTCAGGGGTGGGGATGGGTAGCAGGCCCAAGATCTATCTTCTCTTGCTTAAATTGATCTAGCCCATTTTAGAGAGAAAAAGCATAAATTATGCAGAGAAGTTATCGAGTAAGTCAATGTATGTATTCTAGGTATCCACATCTGACAGATCACACATACAAAGTACTTTATAGTTTGCAAAGTACCTTCCTCAGAATTGAGCTATGAGGTTGAAAGTAGTATGAAAATCATTTTAGAGGAGGAAACTGTGGTTCAAAGAGATCCAGGGACTAGCCCACAGTGGTATAGCCCTGTCAGGGCTCAAACCCCATTTTTCTAAGTTCAGGCTCATTCCACATAAAGGCTTACCATCTTTCATTAACTCCTATTTCTATCCCTAATTCAAATTCATTCCTTGGCCGCCTTCAAGGTCTGGTAGCTTTTTATTAATCCTAACTCACACTCCTTTGAACATTATCCTTTGTGCTAATCAACTCTGCTGCCCATGGATTACCTTCCATTTTTTCTTAGTTTTCCTCCCTTCATGTCAAAATATTTTTTTTTTGCAAGGTGACTGTTTTAGTAAGGTTCTTCTTCCCTCCCCCACTCCAAATTCTCCAAAAAAAATCACTTTATATGAAGTTTTGATGGAAATCCCCTTCCTCACTGAAAATCATTTATTTAACACAGGTTTTAAATAGTGGAACTTTGGCTGAATCTACACAATTAAATGATCTTATTAAGATTTTTATCTTCATAGGATAAAAAAGACGATGCAACCAGCAAAGAAAGTGTAGGAAATTGGAATGTTAGTAGGGTTTTACCCTCTCAGGAAAATTTGACCTGCCCTGGAAAAAATTTTTAAATTGAAGAGGGCTTCAGCCCTATATACGAGTTTATTCCCTATCTGACTTCATACCTAGGCACGTGAATGTTTATTCAGTGGACACAACTGTTTGATTCTGGGTAATGGTGATAAAGACTTCATTGCCTCATATATTTTACATACAAATTATGCTACATTATTCTTAGATTGAACATCTTTTTATTCAAAGACAAGAAGAGTGTATCATGCTTTTGAACAATGCTGAAGACAATATACTTATGATGAAAAATTGGCTAATAACAGCAAATTAATATATATACAGACAACTTGTAATTACTGAAACAGGCCTTTAGATTTTTGTTAACTTTTACTCATTTGATAAATGACCCTGAACATATTCCCTCCAGTGTATATTTATCTAAGACTACACTAACCCTGTGCTGAAATATGATTATACTTTGGGTATCCTCCAGTTGTTCATTGCCTTTCTGTCTTCAGTAAAGTGTTTTCACTTTCAAGCCTTTCAATAAGCTATACTAAAGGGACCAGACACTTTTCTAGGCAGCTGGTTTGATAAATGATCATGTCATGCTATCACTTAGAGGTCTGCTGCAAAGTACTGAAGAGCAAATTATATTTCACATGCAGGAGCAAGTGCGTTAGTGCCTCTGTAGACGTCTGCAGCAAGGGCAATCGAATTCTGCACAATTAAGGATGGACCTTTATAACCTGTATTTGACCAGTTCTCATCTTTATTGGAAACGTCTAGCTCCACTGCCCTAACTGTATCAACACTCAGCAATTTGTCACCACTGTGACTGCCTGTCATAATCTTCCTGAGAAAATCTATAATTTTCCCCTTGTTCCTGACTAAATTGTGAAGAGTATAAATTTATCTTTTGGACAATAGTCTTGCCATAATCAATAATGACCAAAGGCCAAATAAATTGAGACCTTGGAAAACATGACAGGTTTAGAGCAGTGTATTCATTTGTGTCCTATAAAATCAAATATATAGTTTGGTGGATAAGCATGTTAATTTTTTTATTTCTACCATTTATTCTGAAGATAATACGTTACACAATAACATAATGACCCTAAAGCCAATAAAATAAATTCAATAAAATAAGTGAAATTTTACTGTGGAATAAACTTACAATTTATTTAAATTATATTGAGTTATTAAACTTTGCAGGCATAAAAGATTAACAAAGATCTTTTTCAATCCTATCAATTTTTATAAATTTTTACTAAGACTGGCTGGATCCATTTGATTAAAATAATTAGGCAAATATAATTTTGGCCCTAATGTAGATTTTCTTTTTTGGCTTATGTTACAGGATCAAATTATCTGGAAAATGTCCAAATGCTCACTTTTTGTTATATAGAGAGAACATCAGATTTTTAAATTTAGTATTTTATTTTCCCCCAGTTACATGTAAAAACAATTTTAACATTCATTTTTAAAACTTCTGAGTTCTAAATTCTCTCCCTTCCTTCCTCTCTAGACCCCGCCCCTGAGAAAGCAAGCAGTTCAATATACTTTATACATGGGTAGTCATGCAAAACATTTCTATAATAGTAAAAAACTTTTGTTTTATGCACAAATAAAAGTTTAGTAAAATAAACACAGAAACCCAAAGTTAATTTTACTTCAACTAAAATTACCTGCACAGTTACACTAGATAGATAATTTAACTTTTTTGGACTCATCTGTCAAAATGAGTGCTCATTGAACTAGGAAAATCCCAAGGTCTCTTCTAGCTCTGAGATCTTATGTTCTGGGTCACATCAGAGGCAATATTTCCAAGGACAACCTATTGCTAAAGTCAAAACCATTACTTTCTCCACTCCTCATTATTAATTCTAAAAGGGTAGTTAAGTAAGAATGGAACATAACAAGGCATGATCCATTATTAAAGACTTTTCTTAGTATTAAAAAAAATCTCTCTACATTAAGACATAACAAACATACTGTTTTCAAATAAGCATTTTGGGGGGCAGAACTAATTCTCAGATAGAGTTGAGTTCAAATCTGCCTCATATAATGGCTATATAATCCTGAGCAAGTCATTGACCCCTGGTTGCTTCAGTTTCCTTATCTGTAAAAAGTAATAATATCACCTACCTCTCAGGGTTGTTGTGATGATAAAATGTGATAATATATGCAAACTGTGTTGAAAACCCTAAAGCCTTATGTGCTAGTTGCTTATTTCCATTTTTAGGCAGGCTCATCTCTACAATGCCACTACAGACTTTGTGAATGAAAAGAGTTAGTTTGATTTGCAGTAACCTATTGACATGGCTCTGCATGGATAGGCTTCCAGGGTTATTGGTCTGATTACTTGCTGGACCACAGTTATCCTTGAATTAGTTTCTTATAGAGCTTGGCAGAACTGATTATGCCAAAATCATGCACATATAAGTGCATTTACTGATTCCTTTCCATACAAATCCATTTACCATCATGTAGACAAGACCTGAATATATTTATGATGGTAAATGGAAGACCAGCCACATTATATTTTGAGAGATCCAGACCTGTGATTTAACTGGCACCGGGTGGATACTCTCAGTGAGAAGGCTCCTTTTACAAAGGTGGATCAGAACCTTCTCTGAAATGTATAATCATGAAGAGTTGCCTGTGGGGAACCGAGAGGGTGACGTTTTCAAGATTCACATAGCAGGATGTGTCAGAGGCCAAATCTGAATCCAGGTCTTCCAGAACTGGAGGGCTCTATATCCACTACATCACACTGCCTTACGTCTTACATATCTTTCTTTTTTTCCTGTAGTGTGCTATAACTAAAAAAAAAAAATCTCAATAGTTTTTCTTGTGTTATTTTCAACTTTCATATACGTTACATCCTTTGTAGATACTTGACTCTACAATAACAAAGATCTTCTGAATTGACAATCTGCTAACTTTTGGAATACAAGATGTTCCTAGGCTGCTGTTTTAAATAACAGGGAACACAATTTTCCTACATAAGCTTTGCCCATGACAGTTAGGTTCCCAGGCTAACTTCCACAAAGACTACTGAGTTCAGGACGGGTATGAAAGCAGCACCAGCTAGTGACACACAATCAAGGTAACCTCAGAGCGAGGGTGACCTAAGGCCAAGTCCTTTTTGTTTATACATCTTGACTGGATGATCCTGTCACAGTCACAACCTTTCAGTGCCCTCGGCAACTCTCTTAAGATGCTAAGTTGACCTGCACTGTCAGGAGGAGTTTCTTCCTCTGGAAGTTCTCTATACCAGAGAAATCACAGGTCCTGTCCTTTTTCCTATTGCCTATGAACATGGAGAATGAAAAAAAAAGGTTTAAACACAGAAGTTTTACAAAGACCTGGCTTTGGGCAGATATTGCCCAAGCAGTTTACAGTATTAAAGATTTGGCTTCCAGAAAAGATACCCAAACTTTTCCATCTCTAATCTACATTGGTTTGATGATTTTCAGCAGGCATCTTCAGTTGTCAGTCTCTAAATCCTCTGGTTCACTTTTTTCCAAACCCTTAGTTGACGACTTAGCTAGCTAACCAGCCTTTCAAGAGACTGTGTATTGTTACACATGTAAGAGTGGAGACATCTGCAGCCACAGTCTCCACGGACACAGAGCATCCCTTTCCTTAATCACTTTGCTAATTCTCATAGCCTGAGAGTGGGTTTGTTGTCTTAGCATTCTATAGTGTGTCAATAAGCCACAACCTGTGTGAACATATTTCTTTGTCTACAAAATCAGGACCACATGACATTTCAGAGATTACCCAGGAGAGAAACAAATGATAGCAGCCCATGTTACATAAAATTTTAAGATTTATTATGACATGCATTTATGCAATGCTTTAAGGTTTGCAAGTGCTTTACACATGTTTGATGCTTTCAGTATGTAAGGCATGTGTTATGGGTATTTTTATCCCTATTTTAGAGATGAGGATGGAGGCTTGGAGATGTGAAGTGACTTGGCAAGGTCGTACATACACAGGTAAGGTTCAGAGTTAGGATTGGAGCTCAGGTCTCTTCACTTCAGGTGTAGGGCTCTTTCTCTATTGCTCCTGAGAAAATGTGCCCAAAAACCCTTTGTAGCCTATAAACCTTATTATGTAAAGTGTTCTCATAGATGCTATGTAATGGGAGCAGAATGTGACTGTCCAGGCAGTCATTTCTGAGTGAGGGACTGCCTAGGAAGCCAGTAGGTAGACATAGGTAAAATGTTCATTTTTATCACCTTCCCAAGAAAAATATACCTAAAATCACAAAAGTAACTCTCTAGCAACATTAACCAAACAATTGATACTGACTATAACTTCATCTATACATTAATTAGAATTACTTTAAAAAATACAACAGATCTGGAAGAAAAAATAAAAAAAAACCTCTCCAATAAGGGCTTCACTGAGGTAATTAAAGACCATGAATAACTCTTAAAGCTTTTTATTTTTGGCAATAGAGTTACTATTATATCTCTTTAAATTCTATGATCAAACTTTCCAAACAGCTCCTGTTAAAATTGCCAGGAAATAAAACAGCTCACCAACATGGTAATAACAAAGGGATGAAAACGATTACCTTTTTCTTTAAAAAAAGGATTTGGGGGGAAGGAAGGGGACAGATCTGGAGAGATATGCAAATAGCTGTGCTAGGAAGGGTTTATAGCATAGCGTGAGAGTGACCTGACAGGTTTTAAAGTGGAAAACTTAATAGTCAACAAATAGTAAAGAATTTTTCTACCAAAATTTCCCTTAATACCTTCACATGAAGAAGTTGGTTGTCAACTGCTATAAGCTGAGTGAGGTTCTCCAGTGTTTCTAAGTCTTTTATTTCATCAATGTTGTTATTGCTGATATTTAATATAGAGAGGGAATTCTGTAAGAAAATTAATTAGGACAAATTAGGAAACTACTCATTTGAATGTCACATATGGTAACTTTTTAATACCTAGTCTTCCTTGATCAAAAATTCTAAGTCATTATATAATCTCTGTTTTCTTTATTATTTCAACACTTCAACAATCTGTAATTTTATTGGTGTAAGCTATCCTTCCACTGACAGTCTGCTACCTTTTTATGACTTAACTTACAATAAAATTCATAACCTTGTTGCCAGTTTGAGGATGACTGTCTCCGAAGTTGGCTAGGCTGTTTCTTGGACAAGCAAGATTTTCTCTCACTAGGTCTGTCCTCTACCCTGCTGGGGTGTATGCGGTGTTCAGGAAGACTACTACCTCTATGAGAGGGCTTTCTGAACCTTTTCCAGGGCTGCTCAATCACTTTTTATGTCCACTTGATTCACTCAACCAATGGCTCCAAGAAGCTGTAGCATGCACAGCAGCCAATTCCCAGTAAACTGTTTAGTTGGGCTAAGTCAGGTTGAGGGTTACCGAGAGGCCTTAAACCTGTTGGCAAGTTAAGGGAATGTCTACCCAAAGCATATGAAGACCTCTCTGGGGCAGAGAATAAGAACAATTTGCTCCAGTGGTGGTCATGGCACCCTATTTTGTCTTGACACCCAATTTTGATACCTCAGTAGGAGAGAATGAGGCTGATGACTTTGTGCAACTCTGCCTCACTTACACCCAATTTACAAGCAAGTCAAGACATCACCCCATGAAGTCACTGGTTCTTTTTGAAAATGAAGGACAAGCAGCAACCCTCACCCTGTGGGAAGACCTTTCGGCCTAGGTGGAACTAACGCTTCTGACAGCCTTCAAGAACCCAGGGTCACCCCTAAGCCACAGGGACGTTTGCAGCTGCTTTAAATTTATTATGTCAACAAAATGAAATGTTATACATTTTGCTATGTATAATCAGAGAATCTTAGAGTTGGAAAGGATTGTAGTGATCCAATTTAGTAATCCAATTGGTTTGTTTTGAAGATCAGCTGAGCTCAAAGAGGGATAGGATGGATGTGCTCAAGTTCACACAACTCTGGATTCTTGACTCCCAGGCCAAAGCTTATGCTATACCATTGTTGTATTTGAGGAGACTTCAGGAACTAGGATAGTGGACCTTAATATCTTTGGCTAAACTATCTCCAACAAATCCCAATCTCCTCCCCAGTGCTGTCTAAAGTCCTTTGCAACGGAATCTAGGCCACAGTAAGTGGCTAATATGTATCTAATACTCTTGAATTCTCTACAAGGATCAAATAAAATCTGTTGCCGTATCTTTGGTTCTGAAGACAAGACAATCTCTTCAAGTTAGGTCTCCCTGATACCTAGTCTCTGTTATTCAATAAATTATCTATCTCTCTCAACTTTTCGCCATCTGAAAATTTGCTAAGTTTCACATTGATAAAGTTACCAAAAGTTCACTAAAGTCACAAAAAAATCCCATATTATAAATAGTTTTATAGATTTTTGCCTATGTATTTTTCCTCTAAATATGTTTTAAATAAATAACTGAAATAATGTTAGGCACCAAGGTAATCTTTCCTTAAATGATGTCAGAATATACAAAAATAAATAAATGCTCTTTATGGGAAATATGTATATATATATGTAGTAAACATATGCTCATTACACTTATATATCCACAGTTAGCTGCATCTGTGTGTATGTACATATACAGACATACATATATATTCAAATCAACAAATGTTTATTAAGTGTTTACTCTGTGCAAAATCAGATACTGGGGTGGGATGCAAGCCCCTCTTGACTTCAAGGAGTTTATCACATACACATACTATCATACATATTTACACTAACATGTCTCAGGTAATCAGCAAATAGTGTGATCATGTCACTCCTAAATAGTTCTCTAATAGGCTTCTACTGGTGCCTGAAATTCCAACATTATTCATTCTTTGTGATTAAGGTATTAAAGGTTTGAAGAACCGCTGTTAAAAATGCTAATGTTATTTGAAATAGGTGGGATATAAAGACACAGTCTATTCTACATCTATATGTGTGTGTCAAATTGTTTTTCAGTTATGTCTAACCATTTCCTTCTTCAGATTATTTGATGAGTGACTTGTCCAGGTTTACACAGCTAGTAAGTGTATGAGGCTGGATTTGAACTAAGATCCTCCAGACTCCAGGTCTGGCACTCTATCCACTGAACCATCCAGCTGTCCTCTATATCTATAAAGGTATACATTTTTTTTTTAGGTAGCTAGGTGGTAGTGTGAATACAGTGCTAGACCTGGAGTCAGGAAGATCTATATTCAGAAAGAGTCTCAGACACCAGCTATGTGATGCTGGGCAAATAATTTAAACTGTTTGCCTCAGTTTCCTTATCTGTAAAATGAAGATAACAATAGCACCTACTTCCCACAATTGTGAGGATCAAATGAGATGATATTTGTAAAGTACTTGCAAACTTTAAAGGGCTATATAAATTAACTCTACATATTAATTTCTAATATATATATATGATGTCAATCTATTTATTATCTTCCACTAATCTCCTTGATGAACTTAAAATAACATGTGAATCACCACGCAGCTTTATCAGAAAACTAAGAGACAGCCTTACTGCCAAGGACTGAAGAGTTCTTGGATCAAAAAGAAGCTTTTCACCAAGGGGAAGTCTCTGACTTTCAACGTGGAGCTCTCTGAGCTCTCCGAGTCCTTCCAAACACTCTACCACAGCAATGGAGTTGCCACCCAGATACCTGCAGAAGAAAATAAAAATACACATTCTATGGAGACTAGCATTGAAAACTGTGGATGAAGAGTCCAAATAAATTACCTACAGCATTCATTTGGTCCTCTAGTTCTAATATTCTATCATTTTACAAATATCTTAAGAGTCAACACTCATAGTCATAGACAGGGACCTCATGATATTTAGTGTTTTCTACCTTAGGGAAGAACTTTGTCCTTTTTAAACTTTCTCCATTTATCTTGAATGGGTATCTTTTAAAAAAAAATCAACTATTTTAGGTCTCTTAGCTCAGGGTCCAATAATTTCTCCAAATTAAAAGCAATTTTAAAAACCTTAATCCATATCACTCTTATGGCAGCTTTAGTTTCTCTCTTTTAGTTAGGGGTTCAGTATGAATTAATAGCTAAGTGGGTTTCTATTTGCCTTTTTTCTAGGAAATTCAAATGCTCAATCAGATTAGATTCTGCTTTTATTCATTCAGGATGTATCTAACAAGGCAAAAGTATCTATTCTGGGTGCAGATCAGTGTAATTATTCCAGCTCATCTCATTAACAGCCATAGGTATAGCATGTCAACTTCCAAATTTTTTTGAACCTAGAATTTAGAAAACTTAAGACAAGAGTCTTGTTACCAGGTAAATGTGATCTAAATAACTGGTCCAGAATATTAAGATGAACTGTTCATATCATAGCTACTAAAATTTGGCTTTTGTCTTTTGCTTTTAGCATTATGGATAACTCCAGAATGAGTGCCAGAAGTATGGGATCTACTCCCAGCTCTGCTTTACCTTTAATACTTCCTGACTCAGTGCCTCATATAAAGAAATGCTAGAAGTCTAACAGATGGCAACTGAAAACACCACCAGCCTTTATGATCAGACCTCATCTTAGGTTAGACTTTTTATTTTTTTAAATCATTATTTTATTTCAATTAGCAAAAAATCACCTTTTCTCCCTCTTACCCTAATTGCCACCTGCATCTTCAATCCTCCTCCCCATTGAGAATAAGAGGGAAAAAAAATCTCAGTTAAAAACATGTATAGTCAAGCAAAATAAATGTCTATACTGACCATATTTTTAAAATGACATTCTGCACTCAAGTTTTTCACGTCTCCATCCGGAATCATGGTTGGTCAACTTATGTTGATTAGACCCCCTAATTCTGCAAGATTGTTTGCCTTTACTAGTGCGGTCATATATATTGTTCTGGTGCTACTGACTTCCCTCTGCATCATTTCATACACTTCATTCTTCTCAGGTTTCTTTGAATCATCCTCTTCGTCATTTCTTACATTACTTACATAATAGCATCTATCTATCTATCTGTCTTTCTGTCTCTCAAAACTTGTTCAGCTACTTCCCAATTAGCGCCCCTCAGATTCACCTTCTTTACCACAAAGAGAGCTATATTTGTACATCCTTAGTTTTTCTTAGGAATAATACCTCCATTAACCTACCATCCCTGTAATTCCCCTTAAATGTATTTTTCTAGTCAAGTCTGTGTGAGTTTGTGTGTCTCTCTGTATGTATATTCTTTCCTTCTGTGACAAGTTCAAATGACAGCGAGGTTCAAGTGTCAGCATCCTTCATCCCCTTCCATCCTTGTTTGTATAGATATCCACTCGTTCACCCTGAATTTCCCTCACCTGCCTTCCCCTTCGTCAGCCCTCCCCACTCCCAGCCCCAATGTGTTCCCAATGTATTCCTCTTCCCTTCTTGCCATTTTCCCTTTAAGATCAGTAAGCCATAATAGAACCACTTCTAGGTCTAGTCCAATTACATTCTATGCCCCTGATACTAATCGAGTTCAAAGAAATGTATCATTTCCCCACATTTGAACATAAGCGCTTTATCTTGGTTTAGTCCATTAAGATTGCTCATTCATGCTTACCTTTATATGTTTCTCTTAACTCCTGTGTTTTAACAATAAAGTTTCTATGTAGCTTTGGTCTTTTTTCATTAGGAATGCTTAGAAACTCTCTACTTTATTAAAAATCCATTTTCGCCCTGTAGGATTACACTCAATTTTTCTGGGTAAGTTAGTTTTTGGCTCCTAAGTCCATCTCTTGAGATAGCTAGGTGTTTCAGTGGATGGAGCACTTGGCCTCGAGTCAAAAAGACCTGAGTTCAAGTGTGGCCTCTGATAGAAGCTATCTTCCCAAGGGCAGGTAAATTTGTCGACCTCGGTTTCCTCAACTGTAAAATATAGATAATAAGTGCACCTATCTAGCAGGATTCCTGCGAAGATGAAATGAGGTAATAACTGTAAAGCACTGAATACAGTGCTGGTACATGGTAGGCATTATAAAAATGCTTCTTCCCTTCTCTTCCCTTTCACTTTCTGGAACAGTGGATTCTAAGTTTCAGGTATTTGAATCCTTTTTTTTTTTTTTTGGATGCTTGAAATTTTTTTTTTTTCACTTGGAAATGATTAAATTTTGGTCATAATATTCTTGGGAGTTTTCTTTCATGAGGTGACTGGTGAATTATTGCTATTTCCACTTGGTCCTCTGGTTCTAAGAAATCTGGACAGTCTGTCCTGTATCCTGCCTCAGTTTCTTGATATAAATGCTGATGCACTCTTTTTGGTCATGGCTTTCAGATGATCTAGTGATTCTTTAGATTTTTCTTCTCTGTTTTAGTTATACCTTTATTATAATACATTTTCTTCTGTTGTTTTTTTCAGTCTTGATTTTTCTTTAATATTTGCTGTCTCACGGAGAATTGATTTCTCTTTGGTCTGTTCTAATTTTCATGAAGTTTGTTGCTTGGGGAAGGTTTTGGATCTCATGTGCTAAGCTTTCATATCTTTGCTTCCAGTTCTTTTTCTCTAGCACTTATTTTATTTATAACAACATTTTAAACTCTTGATTTCTCTCTTCTGGGAACTGTAGTTAAATTTGTGCCCGAGCTGTGGGGGCTTTTTGGGGGCAGGGGTTGGAGGCATTGCATGTGGTTGGAGGCATAGTTATGGACTCCTTCCGCAAACAACATCTTAATATTTTTGATAATTTCAAAGCCATGTGATTCTTAGTATCTTGTTGTCACTGCAAAAGCAGGAAGACCCTACACAGGACTTTCCACATATTCTACAATCTAGGAACTGTCTATATGAAGCTTTTCCTGACCCCTCTTAATTCTCAAGCCTTCACCTCTTACTGGAGGTGAGGGTCATATAGTCAGTAAGTGCTGAGGTGGGAGTTGATTATTTCCAATTGATCCTGAATATATCATGTCTGTACATCAATGACAGGATGTCATTTCATTATCATTAGACCACGAGCTCCTTGAGAGCAGGGTTTTCATTTTTCTTTGTATTACTGGCAATTAGCACAGTGCCTGACACATGTTGTTGTTTAGCCATTTTCAGTCATGTCTAACTCTTAAATGACCCCTTTGGGGATTTTTTTTTTTGGTTAAAGTTATTGGAGTGGCTTGCCATTTCCTTTTCCAGCTCATTTTATAGATGAGGAAACTGAGGCAAACAGGGTTAAGCAACTTGCCCAGGATCACACAACAAATAAGTGTCTGAGTCAGGATTTGAATACAGGTCTTTTTGTCTCCAGGGCCAGTGCATGCTAAAACCTGTCAGAGGTGGTATTCCAGTGGTATAGGCTTCTAGTACCCAGGACTGCCTCCACATCACAATGAAGGCACTGGAAGAGGGTTTGCACATTTCTTTGATGTTAAATCATGCTTGTTGAATTTCTCACCATGTAAGTAAGGTAGATGGGATGGACACACAGGACAGCGTCATGGACACTGAAGTCTGAAACACCAGGCAGGGTTCTGCTCCCACCTCAGGTCTTACAGACTTATGACCTTCAGCAAATCACATTACCCTTTTGGGCTTTAGTTTTTCATTCTCTATATAAAACGAGAATAATAGCACTTACCTCATAAGGTTGAATGAGATAATAGAGGTAAAGTGCTTTGAAGATTGTAGACAGGGACGGAAATATTGAGAGGACCTGGATGCAGGTGTATTGCTAGTTACTAAGGGACTTTACTTTTTTGCCTTTTAGGGGTAACATGAGAAAACACCCAGAGAAAGATTTCTCTTCCCCCCCATCCCCCCTCTGAAATGGGGAGAATTAAACTCATAGTTTTAGGAAGATGCTTAGAGACCTGAGAGGTTAAGTAAATTAGCTAGGGTCACACAGTTATGTGAGAGGCAAAATTTGAAACTAGGTCTCCAATGCTTGCTCCTTATCCCTTACACTAAGCTGCCTCTAATTGTTCAGGCTTTAGAACCACAAAATAATGTGAGTTACTTGGGAGCCACAAAGGAAAATCACTCTTATTACATGCTGTTTACTTTTAAATTAAAAAACTGGAATTATTTCAATGGACAGTATTATAAAATGAAAATTATCTCTCTATATTTATATATTTTGACTTTCCCAGTGCCAAGTATTACTCCTCAGAAGTGTGTTTAGGTCTTCAGGAATTTCTATCAGCTGTTTCAAGTCATTATACATGTAAAAACTGAAATTTTCCAATAATAGAAAAAAAATCATCACTTACAATTTCTCAAGTTTCCTCAATGCTTTGAGGTTCTCTATACATGATATGCAGTTGTTCTGTAGGTATAGATGTGTCAGATTTGTTGCAAAACTCAAATTATCAATTTGGCTAATGTTGTTATCATACAAATATAAAACATTGAGATTTTTGCATAGAGAGAGGTCATCCTAAAAGAGAAAAACAAATATTTTACAAACTTTTCCCGATAAACATCAACTTTATTTAGTTCTTCATTTAATTTTTTTAAAGTACTTTACTTACTCATTTTAGAGATTTAAAGTACTTTGAGGTACTTTTAAAAATGAAGAGTATTTAATCATTTTAACAATTTCCTTCATATCTTTCAAGTAGCACATTTAAAAATTAGTTTTACCAACAGACTATAACATTTTGAAACTCTATCATTAAGCTTAAATATGTTAATCTATATTTTCCCAGTGCCAACACTACCCCTTACATACAAGTTCTGGTTATTCTGGAGTCTGAATGAACTATTTCAGCTCACCCTTCTTTTGAGAGCTCCACAGGGGAAGAAATAGCAGTTTTGGAGGGGAGAGGAGGTTAATAAGAATGGAAGCTGAAATTTGGAAGAAAGGGCATTTGTGGATGAGACATATCTGTGTGAGGTACCATGAAGGCATTGGGTGTCTTGTAGAGACGGGCAAATGAGTCAAAGCCAAAGACTAACTTCCCCCCTAAAATTCTCTAGAGAAATAAAACTAGCAACACAATTCTACTGAAGATTACCTTATTATACACTCCTTGGCTGTAGTAAATGGCATACGAGAAACATAAATGTATTAATATAGCTTCTAAAAGCATTTAGCAAAATAGAAAGGCATAAACACTGAGGAAATCTAACTTTTGAAGTGCCCATATATACAGGGCAACATTTTGAGATCTTGATCTAACTAATCCAATTAATCTTTAAATATACCTCAATTAAATTATATGTGCAAAAGAATTAGATATAAAGATTTTTTTCCAAGTATGGTACTTTTACTGTTAATCCCTGAAAATTTTAAATATGATTAAGTCACTTAATTTGGAAATTTTTTAAATTGTTGCTCTAAATCAGTGGTGTTAAAACTCAGAAAGAAACAGATCCCTGCCTTAGAAAACTACAAATTAACATTATTTATGTTGTATTTTTATTTATCATGTTAAACATTTCCCAATTACTTGGGAGTTTTGTGGGCTGAGGCATTTCCCCAGGCTGCTTGCTCCCTACAAAGTTGACAGCTCTGCTCTAAACCTTAGAAAATTAAAACTTAAATAGTTTTATATAAACTCTTTATAAAAACTTATAGAGGCTTCAGAGATGTAACACTGAGGCCCAGAGAGGTATTATATATTTCAAATTCAGTTTGTCAACAAATAGAATACTTTTATGGATATTAACATGTAGTTTACAAAATAAAACTGGTTATTTTTTTTTCAAATAGCTATACAAACTTTAATAAACTTTGAAGCTAGTAGGAAATTGAAAGATTTTACAACGTGAGACTGTCCTTTCCTCCTCCCAGTCATTTGCTGCACTTTACACTTGCGTTATATACCCTATTCTGAGGGGAAAAAACATGGTTGTTATGTGTCAATGAATGCAATAACTCTGTTTTAATGAGACAAGGTTGATTCTAAGCTCAGAGTAAACTGAAGATATAAAAAAATCAGCTGCTAATTGGAATAATGTTGCCACCTTTTATTGATTATGGGTGGGGAAAAGAGGGTACATAGCCTTTCTTCTCCAGTTATTGTAAGAAAGTACAGGTGACCCATCAGGAATACTCTGTAGATCTCTGCATTTGTAGATTATGTACTTGTGGGCTCAGGATTGGCCACACTGGATGGGAAATATGAGAACAAGGAACAAAAAAACTCCAAAAGTACCTTAGTATCAATCTCAAATCTCTGCAAGGCTGTGGACCCTTGTCTAATTTCACTTTTGAAACTTGATACCTCCCAAATCACTGAACTTGACTACAGGAGATTAGAGAGACCTCAAAAAAACCATCTAGTCTAATCCCTTAATTATAAGTATGAGAAGTTAAATGCCTTGCTCAGTGGTCACAAAGGTAAGAAGTATCAGAGTATGTAATACTTCTAAGTCCCCTGCCTCCAGAATCAGTGTTCCTTCCTCTATACCAGGCTTTTACTCAGGTGCTGATAGTAATTCCAAAGAGAGAAGATGCTTCCTGCACAGTCTGGGGGGTGGGTGTGGTCATTATCAGTTACAAAACGAGCTTGTTTTTTTGCCTTTTAGGGGAAAGGTGAGACTACATCCAGGGGAAAATTTTCCCGATTAAGATAGAGAGGAATAAAAGTCATCACCACTGTCACGACTGTGGAACAGAGAGCTAGTGGGTGAGATATCCTAGTGATAGAAAGTTGACAAATGGGAACTGGAATGAAAAAATGCATGAGTTAAGTCTGAATGAAAATAACGAACACAGCGAGGCAGATGATACTAGACCAGGCCCTTTACTGGTCTTCAGCCATCAGTTCCCATCCTATAGTACAGTTTGGCTACAGAAAGTCCGGGTTTCATGCCTTTACTATCTCATTTAAAACCTTGGAGGTGTCCCAATCTATTTTTGTGAGAGGAGAATAAATGGACATTATACTATGTTCAGTTAGGAATGCAGATGTTATTGTTTTTATTGCTTTATTTTTAATTTCTGTACCAATTAAATATTTTACTATTTCAAAAAATAAAAACAGTAAATTATTAGCTTACTTATGAAAATATAGTAATTGAAAAAAAATGTACCTTACAGCATCAGTTACCCTAAATCCTACATTAGAAATTACATCAAAAGGAAAATTTTTGCTTTATTAAAAAAAATAAGAATTCTTACAATTGAATCTATGTTTCTGTTTGAAAAGTTTAAGTGAGTTATTTTCTTCAAGTACTGTGTAATATTCTCCTCTTTTCTGTTCTTTTGGTTGGCGCTCTTGGCAACTAGATCCAGTGTGAGTCGAACCATAATTTCTCAGTAAAGTTTAATTCCAACTTAAAATTAATTTGATATCATCTCAAAAAACAACTGCAATTTTTCTTATGAGTGGTTTCCTAAAACTTAAAAGAAAAACACTATTAGCATGGTATTAGATAAAGCAATGTTAGTAAAATTAATGCTTACTTACTCTTTCATATTTCCTTCAACAAACTTATATGGCAATATTTATAATGTTAGGGAAAAAATAAAAAGATACTGTTTTTAAAATCTGGTTTTCCTCCTACCTGCATCATCTGATATAATATGAGAAAACCATTTGTTTTATTGTAGTATGGTGAATAGGATCTTAAAAAATATATATTTGGACCAATTTTCCTCTTATTTTTCCTTTTTTTCTTTTTGGTTTGAGAAAAATGAAACCCAAAGTAGTTTAATTATTTGGGTAAGTTATTTTGTCACATTTATTTTCCATTAAGAGGGACAAGAATAACCCAACTACTTTTGTATGATGCTTCACAGTTTATAAAACTATTTAATACACATTATCTCATTTGAGTTTCACATTATCCCAGTTGGGTTAACATAACTCAGCTATGAAGCTCAGTTTTACATATGGAGAAACTAAGTATCACAAAATTGATTTGTGCAAAGTCACATAACTAATTAAAGACAGGCTGGAAAGTGTTTTGGATCTGAAGTCAAAGGACATGGAGATCAAAACCTGATTCTGCTACTTAATCCTTATATAACCTTAAGTCAGTAGCTTCATCTTTCCAGGCCTCAGTTTCAATGAAGTATAAAATGAGAGGGGTAGATTAGATGACTTTTATCATCAAACTCTAAATTCTGAGTGGTATGGCTGAACCTAGGGCTTCTAACACTTAATCTAATAATCTTTTCATTAAATCTCTGGTACCTTTATTTAACACAAGATAGGCAAGGTGCACACATGAATGAAATCATGAATTTTTCAAAGGATGAAAGCGTAAACAGTATGTATTCTTGTATTATATTCACTGTTTCAACTTGGAACATATAAAGTCTGCTTAATATGGAAAAGCTAATGATGCAATGTTTTTAGATAAAGTATCCAAATGTGCATTAACCTTTAAGATAACTAATTGCTGTCAACCACCCAAGAAAAATGTCTCTTTAGGTAATGACGATCCTGTAGGATTTCCTAAGTGCTTTATAATATTCTTATTAAAACTGTAACAAAATATACAGGTTACAGTTGAGTAATGTTCCAGCCATGTAATTACAGGAGAAACATATGCAGCTGGAACCTTCAACAGCTGAAATCTTGAATCTGTAGAGGTTAACTTGTGACCTCAGTTATGGTATATTCTACAATGAAACTCAAAGTTCAATAAACAGAGTAAGATAGAGTTCAGAAAAGAAAATGATATAGTTCAAAATAGAAAATAAGCACTTTACACTTATACCCTAGAAACATAGGATATATATATGTATGTATATATATATACATATATATACACAAACACACACATATATCTATATCTATATCTGCTGTTTACTAAACCTACCTAAATATCTTCCACATCCTTAGGATATTCAGAATGTGAAGTTTAACCACACTTTAGTATAATTATGAGCAAATTCTTGCAGATAATAAAATCCCCATCACAGAACTAGGAGGATTTTTATGTCAAATTTTCTGTTTGAATCTTAGTAAACAAATCTGGTTCCCGCTTCCATATACAGCAATATATGGAAAAGGCTCTATTTCTAACAGAAGAATTTATCAATGGTTATATGATGAAGTTCCACGTCAACACGGCCCGCTTCGTGGTTTTTCATGGCAAGGGTTATGCTGGTGGCATGTGGATCACCAAGCTCAACCTCCTCACTTTACAGATGGGGAAATTGAGGCGCAGGTACTCGTCCAAGGGCTACAGAGCTGGCGAGGGGAATGGCCGAGGCTTGGATCCGGGTCTCGTGGCTCTTTCCAGGTCCCCCCCACCAGTCTGTTGGGGTTCGGGGCCTGGTCGGCAGGGGGACCCCCCCCTCCACAAGGGCCTTTCCCTTAGGACTGTTGAAGGCTCGCTCGGCGGTGGATGTGCAGGGGACCCCCTTCTATGACCGCTGCCTCCTCCTCCTCCATAGCCCCCACAGTGCCCCCACCCCTTCCGGCCCCCCTCCCGCCCTCTCCCACCCCTGGAGTCTCCAAAGACCGCGTCTTCCAGCGGCCCTCACCGAAAGGCTGCCTCTCACCGAAGGCTTCTCCTCTTCTCTGCTGCTCTGAACGATTCCTGGAGGACGCTTCCTCCGTCCTAGGCCTGAAAGCCGCCGAGAGATACAGAATTTCCCGGATCTGTTTGCGTTCGTTCGCCTTCGCAGGACAGAGGTCCCAAGATGCTACCGGCGTCGCCGCCGCTACTACAGGCGCTGGGCCCCGCGCGTTGCCATGGAGACAAGACGCTAACCAGCCCTCCGTGCTGACTCCTACCGGAGGCGGGCGGTATCGCAGTGCGCGGAGGCTTTGGAGTCACGACCCTGCGAAGTCGGGGGAGGCCCCAGAAGAGGGGATGGGGGGGAAGGTTCTGTGGGCAGCCCCCTCGCGGGCGGGGACGCACGACACATAATAATGTTTTCGAAGCGCTTTCATCGTGGACCGCGGAAGCTCGTGGATAAAGGGAGGTGGCCGAAGGCCAAAAGGGATTGCTTGAGGTCACACCTGAGCTATTAGGTGTTGGAGGTCTCCCCAGAGTCCGGGTTTATAGTTGATCAATTGAATTTCCTAACAGTTGAGAGCCTTTTCCACGACAGAACAGAAAAGGTCACAGATGTTATGATTACCAGAAAAGGCAACGTCGGTAGCTGCGATCCAGATGCCTACTTTTTCCATCTCCACAAAACATTTGTGAAAATGCTTACACACACATAATCACGATTCCAGGCTATCTTTAGGATGGGAGCTCCTTTAGGGCAGGAACTCTTTTTTTCCCCTTCTTTTTTCCCACCTTTGCTTCTTGACCGAAAGTATGAGAAGGAGCAGTCGGGGTTTTGCAAGCCGTTTTCTACAGGAGGTCATTCACATCTTCACAATACAACTGACTGCTGTAAGAAAATTAAAGATTCTACTGGGTTTCGTTTGTTGATAACAAAACAGTCTAGGGTCAGTCTAGGGAAACATTGTATCAAAAGACTAGAAACAGGATGAATCCCCAAGCTATGGTTACAGTACACAAGATTCCCGAATAAATGGAAACATGGAAATAACTTTAAAGGTCCGTTGATTATCAGTATCAAAAGAAACAAAATGCTTGCTAAACATGTTAATTCCTGTCATAGAGAAGATGAAAAAGAACAAATAGAGAAAAAACAAAATATCAAGTGCACAGCAGAAAACAAAAGAAAACTTAGAAGGAAGTCAAGAAAAGATGGACAGCTCAGAACACATAGTATTTTAATTCTATAGGCTTTCTTGAAAGGGAAATTTATTGCAGTATATTTTGAATCCTCTTACCTTCTGCAGTGCACATGGCAATGCTTTTTTTCTTTTGTATTTAAGTTTACGTTTCTTTTTCTTATTAAGTTTTAATATTTAAGTTTTAAAATAAATTAATAAAAGATAAAAAGAGAATACTGTTAAGTCTAAATCTCAGACAGGTGTCATATAGATGTTGAAGCCTTACAAATGCACTGTACATCGTGCAGATTCCAGATCTCTATTCTGGCCTCTGAAATGAGACCAGACCCAAAATAAATCTATCAACCTGTCCAGGAAAAAAACTAAGCAAATGAACAATGCAACTTTTTTTCTTTCAGAGTAAGTTATGTAGTTGAATGGGCAAACATCTGAGTGGGTACATAGATCTTGGAAAAGCACTGAAAATGGGCATTTGTTCTGAGGGTAAAGTGGGCAGGTTTGCATTTGGGGCGTTGTACAGTGCTTTTGATGAATCCCCCCAGTCAGCTCCTTGACAACTCTGTCTTCCTCAGAATTTTTCTAGTGATGCCCCATGCTTTTGAATCATGGAACACCAAGATCTCTAAAGAGTAAAACTTGTGAGTGACCTAAAGTAATGGAGTCTCATGGTGGGTGTAAATGAACAGTACCTCATTAATAACATGGGTGTGTGAGAAAAGACTTCACCAAGGATATGCATGACTGGAAAAACAGGTAGGCCAATCACAGGGCAAGGCCAATGGTTAACTTGAGTCTTAAACTTTTCAATCTGTAAACATTTTTCTTTGTTTCCAGTTTTTTTTTATAACATAGGATTAGAGACAAGATTTGTGATTTCATTGGGAAAGAGAGAGGAGACTCCTGGTAAGCAGGTTTTTAGACTTTTATCAATGATAGAATGGATGAAAACATATTTTTTCCAATTGTTAGTATCCTAGGTGAAAGATTTTGTTTGTATGTAAACTTTAATTTTATGTAATGAAAATTTTTTTCTCTTTTATGATCACTTATATTCCTTGCTTGATTAAGGACTGCTATAATATTTTTCTATTTGTGGATCCTTCTCTTCTTTTTTTGGTTAGAAGTGTTACCACTGGGTCAAAAGGTATTTGTAATTTATTGACTTTTGGGACATAGATTCAAATTGCTTTCCAGAATGGCTAGGGCAATTCATGACTCCACCAACAATGTATTAGTACTCCTGTTTTCCTGTAGTCCTTCCAATACTTATTATTTTTCTCTTTTGTCACCTTTGCCAATGTAATGGGTATAAGATAGAATCTGGGAGTTACTTTAATTTGCATTTGTCTAATTATTAATAATTTGTAGAATTTTTTCATATGCTAGTTAATACCTTGGATTTTTTTTTCCCTTTGAAAACTGTCTATTCATATCCTTTGGTGTCTATTGTAATATATTTGAATTAATAGTTCCTTATGTATTTTTGGCATGAGATTTTTATAAAAAACATTGCAAAAATTTTCCCTGGGTTCCTGTTTCCCTTCTAATTTTAAATGCATTAGTTTTATTAGTGTAAAACTTTTGAAATTTTATGTAATCAAATTTTTCCATTTATTCTTTTGTGATTCTTTGTATTCCTTGTTTGGTCATGAACTCTTCCTTTCTCCATAGATAGAAAAGGTAATTTCTTCCTTATTCCTCTAATTTGTTTATGATGTTATCTTTTATTTCCAAGTTATATATCAATTTAAAGCTTATTTTGGTATATGGTGTAACATATTGGTCTATGCCTAATTTCTGACAGACTGCTTTACAGTTTTCCAGCAGTTTTTATCAAATAGTGGATTTTTGGATTACTGGAAACTATATTATGCTATGTTGCAACCCTAATTTGTTCTACTGACATTTTTTAACCTGTACCAGGAGCATAGTTTTGAGATCTGGTACTTCTGGATTTCCTTCTTCACGCCCCGCCCCCCCTTTTTTTTCATTATTTCCCTTAAGATTTTTGACTCTTTTGTTCCACTAGATTCGTTATTAAGGTTTCTGTATTTATAAAATAAACCATTGTAAAAGCAAGGACCCTGACATACACAGGGGGTCCTGCTA
Organism: Bettongia penicillata ogilbyi; assembly: GCA_023548195.1. NCBI lineage: Eukaryota > Metazoa > Chordata > Mammalia > Diprotodontia > Potoroidae > Bettongia > Bettongia penicillata. Next base: position 489,937 of record JAJHZJ010000851.1, on the reverse strand, counting down.
TCACAGGTTCTTAGATTTGCTTTTCTAAGAGGAAAGACAACTTCTAAGGGGTCAACAATCACTTTAAATAAGCACATGTATCCTTTACTTAGATCAGGGGAAAAAGTCAGCACCCTCAACTTCAGAGAACATACAGAAACTGCACATCAGCATTGTCTTACATAAGCAATACATACATCATAAATCAATAGAGAGCTCCAACTGTATGACCATTATATGCATACATACTTACCAGAGAGAGAAGCACCAACATCTGGATTTTCAAAGCCAGGGGGCTCCTTAGCAGCTGCCCAGAGTCTCCTCTGGCCAAACAAACACTTTCAATCAGTAAGCCCCAAAGTAAAACCTCACCCTCAGAGTATTTATACATTTTTTAAGAGTCAGTGGCTCATTAGAAACTTAACAAAAGGTGTGGGCCTTCCTACAAATCTTTCCAGGCCCATTAATCGGGTGGGGAAGATCTTCTTTAATCACATTATTTAGTCAGAGGCACTTGATTATACTAAAACAAAAAATGCATTATCAATACAACCATTTACCCATGAACTATTAAATGACTCAGAATAAGGCCTCCAGATGCCCTGGATTCAAGAGGGACCTGGACTCAAATTACACAGGATAGATGCTTGATGGAGGGAATATCCAATTCAAAGATACCACAGGTATGTGGAATTATTGAAGCAGAAAGTGGATCAATCAACAGTCCAGATACTGTGCTAGGTGCTAGAAATACAACTGTAATCAACAAAACATTTCCAGTTTGTAAGGAGCTTATGTATTATTTTAATTGTGTTTTGGATTAAACCTGGTCAATCATTTACATTTACTTATTCCCCTTAGTACCAGTAAAATTCCTTCAACATATTAGATGCTTAGTAAATGTTTTTGAATGAGTGAGCCCTATTACTTAAATAATTGGGCTGGAGATAGGCATTGCTGCTGTGATTTCGTTGGCACTTTTTCTGCAATAGTTTTAGAGAGTTACTTAGAAGATTTCAAGAAGTATGGGTGTAATCAATGGTTGAAATGTAAGCTCCTTGAAGACAGGAACTAGCCTTTTTTTCCCTTTATATCCTTAACCCCTCACTCAGGGTTTAGGGCATAGTAGGTACTTAGTAATGGTTTAACAAAAATAGTGTAATTTTATTGACCAGTTTTATTTGGATACAGCATATAAATCCCACAAACTCACAATCACAGTGGATTTATGGGAAGAAACTGACAAGAATGTCATATAGCAGTTATGATCTGTAGATTATATTGGAGGAGGTGGTGCTTCCACCAATGAGATTATTTATCTGTCAAAGTAAGTTACATTGATATTCAAATTAACTTTAGGAAGAATATCAGAAAGATTTCACAATTTTTAAAAAAATATAAGCACTGGATTGTGAATCAGGAGCCTTGGATTCCAAGGGAAGCAATTTCATTTCTCTGGGCCTCAGTTTCCTCATCTGTAAAATGTCAGAATTTGGACTAGACAGGTTCATTCTACCCTTACATTTCTATGATTATATTCTGGAAGTTAATTTTTGACTTGGATCTTTCTTAGACACAGTGACCTCTCCATGATTACAGGCTATGTTTAGAGAGGTTTAAGTTACTAATTTGGTTTAAAAAAACCATAATGAGACAAGCTTGAGAGAAAATATTGACTCATCATGAGGTGAAATATGATTCCTCCCTTTTGGGACTCTGGTAAGCAATCATCTGTTTACTCTCTAGTGTGACAAAAATCTGGCACACTACTATAGGTTATTGAGTACAATATTTGGAAAAATGACATAAAATATACAAAAATTTACACAAGTATTGGACACGTATTTTTGAAGAATGTTATATAAACTTAACGAGAATTTCCTTTCCCTAAGATGCTTTTATTTGTAAAGGATTTTTTAAGGGCCCTTTTGAAAGCAAATACACTTATATTATTATGTAATATTAGAGAGAAATTTACCTTCAATGATTTTTATACATCTAGTTAGCCAGCAAATATTTATTTGCTGATAAGTTGCCCAGGCTGTCTTAAGCCCTTGAGCTCCATCTGATTTCAATGCTTGAAGGTTTGGCGATTTTCCTTGAGTGGGTACTTCCTCCACTGGTAGTCATTGTGAGTTGCTGTAGCTGGAAAGAATCCCCAACTGTTTTTGTCCCTTCTCTGGTAATGGGTATCTCTCAATTTAGTGAGGATGGTCCTTGGACAAGAACAGATTACAGGACCTTTTTTAAAGGCTATTTTAGCATAATAGGATCTGCTGACTCATTGTGCTGGCCTGGCCTAGTCATTGAAATCTCAGGGTCACTTCTATATTATTTGTAATGAAGCATTACAAATTTATATTATTTAATTTATGTTAATTACATTAATATAAATTAATTTATATTAACTATGCAGTTAATATAAACATATGTGAATACATTTTTAAAATGTATTGAGGTTAAGGATCTTTGCCTTGTGCTGGTAGACTGGTGGTTATAAGAGGTAGGCTTTATTCCCAAATCTGAGACAGTACTTAAATGTGTGTAGAACACTGGGTAAAAGCCTAGAGGTAAAAGATCAAAGTCCAATTAAAGGGAAAGGTAAGAAGGTAAGCTTGGGTTGGAAAGCTGTCAGCAACATTTATTGAATGCCTGCTATGTTCACAACACTGTAAATGGTATAGGGAGTGGGGTGAGGGGCAATACCAACCAATATAGTAGAAAGACCCAATTTTTGTAATCAATAAGCAAGCTGCAGTTGGAGTTCTTGGTCTTCTTTTTGTTGCCGGAAATGGCTTTATTTCACGAGCAAACATATGGGAGAAGATGGACAAGAATCTCAAAGTGTGAATAGGTGGACAGGCAAGGAAGGGTTTTGATCATCATTGGAGGGGATTTTCTTATCAATGAGATCACAGATCCATTTGAGTATTTGAATTGACAGCTTGCATTTGTGATGTGCCCCAAGTGGTAACTCAGTAGTAATGGTGTACAATTTAGTAGATAAATCTTAGAGAACTCATTCAATCTGCAGGATGAAATGAACACAACAGCAATTTCATTAAAGACCACAATAATTTAAAAGAAAACAATTTTAAGAACTCTGATGAAAGCTGTGATCCATATTGTGATTTCCGAAGGCTGATGATGCACCTTTTGGCAGGGAATTTTTGGACTAGAGGCACAGAATAGGACATATAATTTCAGAATGACCAATAGGTTGGTTTTAGTTGACTCTATTTTTGTTACAAATGGATTCTTTTATGAGGGTGGGAAGGGGATACAGTTCTTTTGGAAAATTCCAGGCACTCCAGGGTCTTGTACTCACTACTGAAGGGTTTGCATTTTGAGATAACAAATCAACCCTCTGGTTCTAGAATGGGCCTGACTCAGGACAATCACCTGGCAGAAACTATAGGTTCAATACTACAAAATTAGAGATTCAATAGTTAATAAAAGGCTTACTTAATCATAATAACTATAGCAACTAACATGTTGGGTCCCCAGAGGAAGGTTACTTAAGGAAGTGTAACAGCAGTGTTAAGTTTGGGTTCTTTAAGTGTTCTCTATAAGAACTGTTTATGTTAAGCATTTCTTTTGCATTGGAGGTAAAAACCTGTCCCATATTCGATTTACATTATGTAACAGAAATTTTTCTACTCTTCTTCCTCTGAAGAAATTCTAGACATGAGGCAAATCTCAGTGGTCAATGAAGGCACAGTCCTTGGAGTAGGAGCAGCATGTTCTAAGTGATATCAACCCATGGGGAGATTTAATGAGCCTGTGTCTAGAAGTATATGGTACAGAGCGGCCCTTTACCTCCCTACTTTAAATCCTGTACTGGAGTTGTTGACTTATTGTGGTGTGGTGATGAAAAAAAGCCTTTTAATTGACTGATGACCTGGAGGTGGTGTGTATACCAAAGGAATGACTGAACAGAAAAAACTCCAAGTGACCTTGCTCTGGGAACTGAAGCTGTTTATTGGAATGTGGATTTGGAAAGTAAACCCAGAACCACTTTGTGCTCCATAAGCTTTAATCAAATTTTCATGGGGTTAAGGGGTGTGTAGAGCTCAGTGGGAACATAAAGAACCAAAAAGTATGAGAAAAGGAGTATTCCTTCTTCTAGGCTGTCAGGCTGAATAACTAGGTCCAATGCTGAGAGAGGCCCCCAATTACTAAGAGAAGAGGAACACTGCCCTAATAACCTGTTGGGTCCAGTAGCAGTTTTGATTATTAGACCAACAAAAATGAAAAAACATACAGGAGAAAAAACAGCTGAAGAGGACACAGCAATTTTATTACTGTCTTGTTAAAATTAATATATAATAATATAAAAAAGAACCCTTAAGTTCACTTCCTTATATATTCTGTTTCTTCCTCTTTGTACATTGAAATGTTTTGCGTTTCCTTACTGGGAGGAATTCCATTCACTTCAATCCAATCTGAATCCAACACACATTGATTAAGTATCAGTCTGAGAAGCAGTGTGGTCTACTAAAAATAGTACAAGCCTGACATCCTAAAATATAGGTAAAACCTGATACTGGTGTGCTTAATAGCAGGTGACCATGTAAAGTCTGAGTTTATTTTTTCCTTTGTAAAATAAAGATAATATTTGGATTGCATATACCATGTAGGTTGTGAAAAATGTTTTACAAATCTTACAATATTATATATATGTGCAGAAAGCTAGGTGGTGGTGCAGGGTATGGAGCAGTGGTCCTAGAGTCAGAAAGACCTGAGTTCAAATGGCACTACCTGTGTGAATGGGGCAGGTCCTTTAATCTGTCAGCTTCAGTTTCCTCATCTGTAAAATGGGGATAAGAGCACTAACCTCCTAGGGTGGTTGTAAGGATAAAAATTTGTACACACACACACACACAAAATTATGTATATAAAATTTTATCCTTACAACCACCCTAGGAGGTTGATGCTATTTTACATGCATGTATATATGTGTGTGTATAATTTGAAAACAATTTTTTAATCAAAGACTTTATAAACATAATTTCATGTCCTATGTTAACAAAAATTTATTTTCCCAGGCAAAAGCCTAGAAGTTGAAGCAATGATATATACCAAATGCTCTGACTGAAAACAAAAGAATTCTTGCCATTCAGTTTCCTTAAAGAGTCCCCATCCCAAAAAACATCTATTGAAACGAATCTTTTGTAAAACTGACACACGATAAAACATTTTTCATGATAAACAGATAATAAATTTCCTGCCTCTTAAGAGGAAGCAGGGCATAAACAGAGGACCTGAAGCCAAAAAGGCACTGATTCAAATGCATTGTCTTGCTGTTTCCCCACCATGGGACCTTGGGCAAGTTCACTCAGCCTTCCAGGACACCAGGCAACAATTCTCTAGGATTTGAAGAATAAATTTAGATGTATCTAGAGTTTGAGAGCAGTTTTCATTAATGCTTTATTATAAAGTAGTTAAGACAGAAGAACCTGATAGATAATTCTAAACTACAATGTTTAATATTTCAAAGACATGTTTAGAGAACCAGTGACAGAGACTGATTATTGAAAATTACTGTTCCAATTATGGAAAATACCTCACTAATGTGACTAAATAGGACTTCATTTATTTTAAGCATTAGCAAGGCAAGTATGTTCCTAAAATGTCTTGAGCTCTTAAAAGTTCATAGTATTTAAGTCTGGTTAAATAAGCCCCATTCTATAACTGTTCGGTTCCTTAGTGTTATATGTGATAAACTCCAAGATGGCAGGTGATCTTAACCTTTTGTTTTTTTTTTGACAGGGACTTCTCTGGCGGTCTGGCAAAACTTTATGGACTCCTTTACAGAGTAGTTTTTGGAAGCATAAAATAAAACACATATGTTTACAAATACCAATTCTGTTGAAATAGTTATAAAAGTAAAAAAGTTCATGGGCCCTAGACTAAGATCCTCAGCTCCAGTCTTAATAACTGTGGTAAATGATTTCCCTTAAAGACTGGTACTTATTTTTTATCAGTAATAACATGTTAAGTGACTACAACTTCCTTCTGGCTAGGGAAAATGCAGATGGTGGTGATTATTCAACAGTGTTCCCTTAGATGGAGGACTGCAGAGTAGTTTTTTTCTTAGGAATTATGCTACTTAACTTAAAGCAGACCTTAAGGCAAGGGTCTAAAACAAACCAGAAATTTACACAGGAAATGAGATACAAATTGCAAAGGAACTGAATACAAGTTATGTACAAATAGCATGTGAGAATTTCCTATTAGTGACTGTCTAAAAACTGAATGGAGATGATTATGTATTAAGTGTTTCAGTGGAAAAAATGAATTATCTAGAGATGAGCTCTGGTCAGCTGTAATGTTCAGAAAGGTCAATGTGTTTTTCAACAGCTTTTCATAGTAACAAATATTCAGAATTTTACAGCAGGTATTTCAGATATGCTAAAGCTTAACATCAAGGCCTAGATAGAAAGTTAGCCTAGACAATATAATTCTTTATGTTTACAGTTTTTAGATTGTGAAAAGGAAAGTACAACTGTACCTCATCAAAATGTGCCTCCAAGGCACAATACCTTGTTCATTCAGTCATTAGAAAGCTTAGTATGGTCCAAAGAAAATATGAACACTGACATAGGGGACTCTCCAATTTGTTAGGCAGCTCCATAAATTTTGGCATCAAAAAATTCCACATGGTGAAAAAGCAATTAATCACTTGTGCTAACTATCAAGCTATGATTTTAGCCCTTTCCTCCAAAATTTCCCCTAAAGCTACATAGTTCGCTTTATTATATTTTGATTTCTGACGTCAACTAACTTAAATCTATCAATATGCTCCCTAAATCACTAAAAATCTGGCTAGCTGACCTCAAGTGTCATACTTACAATTATCTAAAAAAAGAGGGTCACACCAAATGTCTTTAAAAGACTGAAATTTTTTAACTAATAAGTTTGATAGAGGTTTAGAATCTTTTAGATAAATTGGCCAGCTCAGATAGAGCCATTTATCTTAGAAAATGTTACCATTTCATAAATGGTATGGCTTTAAAATGAAATGTTTAATTTCTGGCAATACTTTCTGCAGCAGTTCTCATGCTGAAAATATGCTGAAACTTGAGAATGTGCAATTAGGCTTTAAATTTTCTAAGTGGTGTTTTGCAAGCAATGACAAAGAATTGATAGGTGAGTATAGTGAGTAACAATTACTTCATGACAAAGCTGAACAAATTATCTACTTAAATAATTTGAAATTAAGAAGATGAACAACAATCAGAGCAGATTTGCAGTTTTCTATGTTATATCTCCAAAGGAGACATGGCTGCTTACCTTTGCTCAGAAGAATACAGGAACACAGAATGAATTCTTGAAAACTAAGCCAGTCTATATTCAGTTCAGTTTAATGAACTATGTTCAGATACAGTGCAGACATCAGCAAAACAAATGAATTCTTACATGCAAGCATGACTGGTACATCTGTACCTCATCATTCACACAAGATTTTGGAAACTGAACCTGAATGGTATATAAGTTTCCATCCCAGTCTCATTGGGAAGTGCTTATGTTCTTGTTCTGTTGTGTTTATTTTCAAGTGGCTGCTGCACTATTGAGTTTATTATTCTATGTACAATGCAATGCATGCTTAAAATTAAAAACACTAGCTAGATGTATCTATTTTGTAAAAATAATCTTTGACCCTGATATACGTATATAGTTTTTGCTGTCAGAATTTAGCTTCCAAACACACAAAAAATGATGACACATACAATTTCTGGGTGCATGTGTTAATCTATTTTGGTTCTTACTCCTGACACTTCAAGTGATAGCAAAACAGCTCCACATGCAATACATTAGCTACATTCCAATAAAAAAAAGGTTTTATGAACAGTTGGGAAAAAAACCAACCAAATACCTAGACAAAAGGATCATAGATTTAAATCTGGAAAGGACTCTGAGAAGTCAGTCATTTCAACCTCCTTATTTTGCAGATGTTTCAGAAAACAAAGGTTTCAGAGAGACCTAAAGTGACTGTCCAGGCACACAGGTGACTGGAAGGAGTTCAGATTTAAACACAGATTCTTGATGTTAAATATATCATTCTTTCCACCATGCCAATTACCTTTCCATATGGAGTGAAAAAAAATTAACTATCAAATTTTAATAAACAAATACAATCACTTATATAGCTGGATTGCTTTAAAATTCTATGATGCTCTTACTGGGTGCTAGACAGGTTCCAACAACATGTGATTGTGTCTCCCCAGTTTTTAAATATAAATGAAAACTAATGAAATTAAACACAAAACATTAAGATGTGACCACCATTGGTATTTGTCATTTTTTCCTATATTTTTATAATTTATAATGTCATTTTCAAAAGTTATATTTTAAGTCATCTCTAAATTGCTTCACTTTTTTAGGAAAATATTTCATGATGAGAAATTAGGGAAAGTATCTTAGAAGAAATGGAGGACTTTAAACTACATTTTAAAAGAGATTGTTGTTTTTCACTAAAAGAATACAACCAGGAATTGGGAGAATGTGGTTCTGAAGTAAGGTGTCACAAAGTCTTATCAAATGCTTGTGAAAAGGTTAGAAAGAAATGGTAAAATCTTTCAAAAATCTAAGGATTTCCTTAAACTTATACAAGCTTGTCCTATGAACATTAGAATAATGCAAGTACAAAGAAGTACAAAGAAAAGAATCTTTCATTTTAAAGAAATTTTTATTATAGCTCAGTGATCAGTATAAATAACTAAAAGCCAATATCTAAGTGACAATTCTTTAGTTCTTCTTCAGAAGTTTTTCAAAGCAATATGGAATATTTTTAATACAACTAACAGAATTTCAAAGCACTTTGCTCTGCAAATCAGAATGTTGGTGACCAATTTTAAAGTGTTAACTTGAGTATTTTTGTCATACTAGCTGTCAAACAAAAGAAATACCTCTAAGAAGGCAGAAATGAGTAACTACTTGATGGTATTCTTTAAGAAATATTAATTTGGTTGAAAAGTTTATCCTTAATAACCTGAGACATCAATCCATGGATAGCTTCTATGGTGGTCTTACAGCTGAGGAAAAAATACAAACAAATGCACAAATGAAAGCTATGTAAGAGTACAATGTTTTTATTTTTTAATTGACTTTTAGTATCTTCAATTAATTTATCTAAATATGTTTAGAAAACAACACTTTTACTCAGAATCTGGTTCACTAATAGAGCATAATGATTTTGCTAGGTAATAAAAGAAAAACTACATATATATAAGCAGTCTTCAGAGAGGCATCCCTTAATATAAACAATAAAAAGATATTCTTAAAAATTTTTCTATAAAACAATATTCTACACATTATCTCCAATGTTTTCTATTACTTGATAAAACATTTTCTCCTAAAAGATCACTGCTGAAGTTTAATTATTCCTCTGTGCCTTCAAGTATGCTTTAGAAAGCGAGTTTCTATGTAAAAGATTACAAATTCGTTCCCAAATTAATGTGTGTTCATCCTTTGTTGCCGAAGATCATGCCATAAGAGAAATGATGACATGACTTCCACTGAATTTTGTTTTGAGTGAGGGAGGGCTGTGCAGGTCACCAAACTCACTTCTCCTCCAGAGCCATCCAGTGACCAGATATTCATCAGGATGACTGGAGATGACCCAGGATGAGGCAATTGGGGTTATGTGACTCACCCAAGGTCACACAGCTAGTGAGGGTCAAGGTGTCTAAGGTGATATTTGAACTCAGGTCCTCCTGACTCTTGCACTGGTGCTCTATCCACTGCACCACCTAACTGCTCTTCCCAAATTAATATGATCAATTCTGTAGCAGCAAAATTTGCTATATTGAGTTGCCGTATAAAGAAATTCTTATAATTTAAGGCAGATTCAAATGAATGAACATTTAAAAACTATAATGAGTACAGTATTGCACATTCAAAGAATTTGGTGTTTTCCTTAATGCTAATTTCATCCCATATACCTAATGAAGAGGTTAATTCTTTTTATTTCTACCTTTACAACATCTGTTCTTCTCTTTATTCACACAACTACCAACTTTGTTATAGGCTCTCATGACCTCTTGCCCAGTCAAAAAAGACTTTCCTTAAACAAAGCTCTGCATGTCATTCCCCTACTTAACTCCAGTGGCTTCTTGTAGCCTCTAGAATAAGATATGTCTTCTGTTTAGCTTTTAAAGCCTTTCACAAATGTGCCTCTATCTACCTTCCCAGGACCCTGGTACGTAAATCACATCCCATTCTTCACTGTGCCCTTTTCTTTGCTCTGTACACGATTCTAGATCTCCTGTTCCTCATGCCTGGAGTGCACTCTCTCTTCTAACCTTCACCCAAAAAACTCCTTGGTCTTTCTTTCCTGATACCTTCAAGTACTAGCGTTCTTCCTTCTCAAACTACTTTGTATTTAACTATTTACGAACATTGATACATGTGCCACATGTGTGCATGTATATATATGTGCACATATATATGTCTAGATGCATAGATGGCATGCATATCTGTATAACAGAAAGACAACACAGCCAGATTTAAAAACAGAAAGATTTGGAAGGGATCACAGAACAAACATTCCTTTTTTTTTTTTTTGCTTGCTGTTCATTAATTCATTGTTGTATCCTTTGTTAAATGCTAAGAGACTGATGTAAGATTTCACCCCTTATTTGATTCTTTTTTTTATGGATGGTTATGAAGTTTACAATAAGGATATTTGCAAAACAATCTGGAATGCGGCTACTTTATACCTATATCTCAGCTTGGTCAGAACTCTATGGACCAAAATGCCCCATTGACAGGTAACCATTATCTAGAGCCTCCTCTCCCCCTCCCCTCCACTTTCCAGCTTCTTTTGGTGTGCTGTCTTTCCCCACAGATTGTAACCTCAAGGAGGTTACAAACATGCTTTCTTTTTCTTATCTGTAATCCTAGTACTTAGCATAGTTCCTGGCACTTAATAAATCTTTACTGAATTAAACGAAAAGGGAAGTTTTACTTTGTGGGAAAATAAAAAGGAACTAAGGGCAAGAATTCATATGTCCTTACCTGTCTCTTGTTGCTTTAGCAAGTTTGTCTTCTGACTTTCGGTCATGTGTTTCTAAACCCAACATGAAGCTCCCTCGTCCAAGCTGGGCTTCTGACTGTTCTAGTTTTTCAGATAAATCAAAGACTTGTCCAGTGGTATAGTCCGCATTCTGTGGGGAGAGGGAGGTGAGAAAATGACATTTAACATATTACTCATCCAGAGGACTCTTTTCTCTATCACCGAGACAATTTACATTTTCCCTTCAATTATATTTGGTAGAAAATTTATTAAACAATGTGCTATTAAAATTTTGGCATATAATCTAAATGGCTAGCTGAGGCACAACTTCAAACTTTTAAAAACTGTTCAAATAAGAAAATCAACTATATCAAATCTGATTTACACCATGAATTCCATTTTTGTTTTCTTTTCTTTCTTCAAACTAGTCTTACTAAAATAAGATCACATTTTATTAATAAAACTCACCTTCAAATTTCCCTCATTTAATCTAAATATCATCAGGAATTAGAACAAACTGGAGAGAGAAAACTACAAAATATTCAAGAAATTATAAAATTAATCCAATCATGGCTTGAAGCTTCTGGATTAAATTCTATGACCCTGCTTGCGTAGTTCTGTCTGTGTAAACTTAACACTTGTTTTGAAAGAATTGCTAGTATTGGTACTCATTGCAATATAACTTTTTTAAATTGTCATTTGCATTTTTTGGGCACTAGTTTTCTAAAGTTTCCTAGTTAAGACATGTCAACTTTATTAAATTTTAAAAAGACAGTATGAAAGGGACATTGCATTTCCTGACTAAATCTTCATTTTTATTTCATAACAAATCCTTTTATTAAGGGGATTTGTTCAGTGAAATTTGGATTCAATCAAAGGACTGCACTTGAGGACTTAGAGGGTCACATGTGGCCTCAAGGCTGCAGGTTCCCTATCCCTGTATTCTAAACGAATAAACACCAGAGGTTAAGAAAGGATGGGGAAAATAAAATTCAACTATTTTACTGTTTCACAGCTAGAACAAATCCTAGTCACCTTTCTTTTCCTACTGACCTTTCTTGTGCATTCAAATCAGTGCTCTCTAGAGTAAGTCTATTTGACTTTTCTAGATTTATTCAGATCAGATGCTTTAGACGAAATTTTTTTCAGAAGTTTGATAGAATATTTCAGGTTTAATGAGCCTTTCACAAAAGAAACACAAAACTATTGAACCATAACCTTCTTAGATAAGACCAGAATGCTTTATTTCTGCAACAGAATACACCAATTACATTTCATATACATCATTAAGAATGAACATACAACGGAAATAAAGGAGGTCATCAACGAGAGTATGGCTAACCAAATGATCATTGTGTATTAATTTAATCGAGTATTACTGTCATGTAAGAAATATTAATATAAATAATCTAGAGGACTGGGAAGAAGAACTGACAAAGTGAAGTAAGCAGAAAATCAGGAATCAGGAAAATAACAGCTACAACTACAACACCATATATCCAAAGAACAGTAACAAAACAAAGTCAAATTTTGTTGACCCCAAAGAACAGAGGAAATGCACCTCCTTTTCTTCTCCACAGGGATGGGAACTTATATATACAAAACCCTGCATATCTGGTCAGATTCAGGTGACCCTGAGCTAGTTAGTTTTGCAGAATTTTTTTCTCCTCTTTCATCTCTTGGGAGGAGGGGAAGAGAGATGTTTGGAAATGAAAGTGATGTAAACACGAAGATGTTAATGTTTTGGAAAGAAGCACTGAATGCAGGAGATAATGAATTTCAATGAAAAAAGTCACTTTCTGACAGCCTTTCAAGTACATGTCAGTGACTTCCTTGTCATGCAGCAGATGTCTCCTTGTGCTTTATAGCAGTGCTCAGTGTGGAGAAGTTGCTTAATATTTGACTGACTGATAACATATATTTACATTATTTTTTCTTGAAAAACAATGCAATGCATTTATAGACAAAAAAGGAAAACTAGTATTTTTAAAAAGGGATAGAAGGAATACTAATGCAGTTAATTTGTGCAAGAGCCTGAACAGGCAGCATGACACAGTTCTCAGGATCATTGTGGACTATTTTTTTCTGTTAATAAATTATTGTTAATACCAATAAAAACAGGCAATCTATTTTAACAAAATGCAGGCCATTATGTGGGTAGTATTAATAATTTTATTTCACTTGAAATGGTATATAACCTCAATAAATATTTATTAAGTGCCCACTGTGTGCAAACAGGGAAGTTCCTAAGCAACTAACAGAAAATATGAAATCTCAGATTTGGTAGGCACTTCAGATATCACCTAGTTTAACCCATAACGGCAAGCAGAAATTCCTTCTACATCTTACGAGTGTTCCTTTAGCTTCTGCTTGATGATTCCAGTGATGGGAAACTCACTACCTCATTCCACTTTTAGAAAGCTTTAGTTTCTTGCATCAAGAAGAAACTAATTTCCCTGCAAATTCTTTTCACTTTGCCTTCCAGGGTTGAGCGCGACAAGTTTAATCCTCATAATCTATGATTTTAAAATATCTGGAGGAAGAGATTATGTCCCCCCAGAAACGGCCACCAAGTCAGGAAGATGTGGGTTCAAGTTCTGTTTCTGAAATACTGGCTGTGAGACTTTATGCAGGTCACTTTCCCTCTCAGTGCTCTAGGCAGCTCCCTAAGATTGCAAATGGGAGAAAAACTGTGGATCTGTATTAGTGGAGAGTTTGCTTCAGAAATGGCACTCTAGATCCAGGTCAAAACTAAAGGCTCTCACCACAGTCCAGCACTTCAAACACCTGTGAGAAAGATGGGATAACGACTAGCATCCTCAGGGGCAGGTGAGGTAGCTGAAGCTCTGGGAAGTTAAGTGATTTCCCCAAATTCACACAGATTCCAAGGATTAAAGTATGGATGGAGATCTAGGTATCTGACTCTAAGATCACTAACTTTTCCACTATTCTTCGCTCCAGGGGTTGAAGAGCTTATTTTTTCAATCTTCATGTAGTTGTATAGCTCTTAATCAAGTGATGTAATCATGATCACAAAGGTAGAAAATGTTAGATTCAAACCCAGGTCCCCTGGGTTCCAAATCCAGTACTCTAGTCATTACACCACATCATGGAAAGTTTTTTTGCCTTGATTCCCACCCTCTGTACCTCCAAACTTGGGGAACCATTGCCATCTCCTCTATTTCAAGATATATTTCCAGACTTTGACTAACCAACTCTGCCTTCACTTTTCTAGATTTTCTACTGTCATGCTGATTCTGAGGCGAAACAATTGTTAAAAACTAAGAAAGGTTCATAGGGATGGACCTCAAAGAATTAATTGATGTATATCAAACAGAAGGTGGCGGCAAGGGTGTTTCACATTTTGTGGACTGTACTTTAGGAGGATTTGTATTTACCTATGTATTTATTTCATTTCTACATTACTTAGTGTTAACAAAAATTAATAATGTAAATACAAAAATTTTAGATTTTTAATATAGCACCCCTCCCCGCCAAAAAAAACCCCTACAACAATCTTAAAAAAAAAAAGGCTTGGAATTTAAGAGCCAGTATTTCCAATATCATATTGTGTGCTTCCTCCACCCCCCTGGCTACCAAGTGGCACAGTGGATAAAGTGGCTGGCCTGGAGTCAGGAAGACTCATCTTCTTGAGTTCAAATCTGCCCCCTGTCACTTACTAGCTGTAGGACCCTGGACAAATTACTTTACCCTGTTTGCCTCAGTTTCGTCATCTGGAAAGTGAACTGGAAAAGGAAATGGTAAACCACCCCAGTATCTTTACCAAGAAAACACCATATGGGGTCACAAAGAGTAGGATGAGACTGAAAATGACTAAAAACTTCCATAAGAATTTGTGCAAATCTTTTGCCACCTGATGGAAACTAGTGTGTATTGCAGGCAAGAGGGAAAAAAACCCTCTTTTCTTGAAAATTCCCAAATGACAAAATGAAACCATTAACTAACTTAGGTACACTAAGTGACAAGTGTGATTACAGCATTCCTTACATTTCCAGAATTACTTTATAATGTCAAATCTCTGAAGTCTAGTATGACATTTGAAAGTTTTTCCATATTAATTTCCTTTATAAGATTTCTCTTCAGCATGAACTGTGGTCACGAGTAAGGATGATGCTTCATGGAACTCATGAAGCTGTATTTAATGAACTTTAGTACACGTGTTGAGACGTCTATGTTACTTGAAGGACTTACTTTTAATTTTTTGATACTGTTAGTAGAAGTTATGGATATGTAGGATATGGAAAAATGTTACTGTACACTTACAACATAAAAATAAAACTTACCTGGCAATATAAATATTTTTCATAGACCCTTATATTCTCAAGAAGAGTGACTGGATATAAGTTAGATAAAATTCAAAATGTGCCCTTTAAAATTTTGATACTCACCGTAAGTAAGCTGGAAGAACTCAAAGTATTTACCCAGTATTTGTTCCACAGAAGTTCAAGCAATTTGCGATCCAAAGATGATTTAAAGTAAGAGACTTCTAAAGCATAGTACCTATTATATGAAAATTAAGTTAATTTAAATGACAAATAAAAGAACTACATGTTAAAGAAGTTACTTTTAAATATATAGTGAATCGCATCTACCATTTGTGAGTTCATATTTTTATTTCACTTCCCAAACAAAACAAGCTCACAAATATGATTCATCCTTTTTGGAAAACAGATTTCAAATGGGCTATCTTCTTCAGCTTTAGTTAAAAATTATAATCAATTCTAAATTATAATCTGGAAGTGGTGTCTATCTCAATGAACCTAAAAAATAACCATTCTGAAAATAATACTCTAGCTGTACCATGTGTAATAGGCAGTAATGACTTAGGCTGGTTCCCTATTAGTGTTATGTTTGGTGTTGGAAGAAAATGAGATACTAATCATTTAATAGTTAACATAGCTACAACACAGAAAGGATATTCATTCAGGACACTGCAACACTTAGTTTAGGCATAGGCTGCTAGTCTAGTTTCCATATAGAAACCAAGCTGGTAAGCAGAGCAGGATACAATGATTTATATGACCTTGGAACAGTTATCTAGTCTCGGGGTCCCCAATTCCATTTACATGAGCTCATTTTCACGCCCTAAAGTGAACATCAATATGGCCACAGGCCACCAAAAAGATGCACAGCTTGGCCTTTGTTCTCTGGGCCAACCAAGACCTGGGCACAGCTCTGTTGCCTTACAGGGAAAAACCTGTCTTACCCACTTGGTGGAGTGGAGGGATGGAAGGGGAAACCTGGGTAGACAGTGATTCTACCACATCCCATCCTTTGGTGGCAAGGTCCTAAAGATCTAGAGCAGTGTCAAACTCAAATAGAAAGGATCCCTGTGGGTTGCATATCAGAAAACCACAAATTAACATTATCTATGTTGTGTCCTATTAAAAAAATTTTTTTGTTCAACATTTTTTAGCATAGATTCAGCTACACTTGGGAATTTTCAATCTTCACACCTTTCTTCTAGAAGACCTTCTAGCTTTAAGGCTTTCACTGGACAATCCTAAGCTCCAATCTAAGGAGCCTGGCATGGACAGTACAAGGAAGAAAAAAAGGAAAAAACTAAACGAAAAAGATGGCAAAAGCAAAAGACAAAAAAAAAAATCTTAACGGTTTTCTGAAGGAGACCACAAAAATTGAAAGACAACAAAGACAAGAAATTCTAGGTTTTTCTTTAACTCTTCTAGAAGGACCAAGTCCTAGATCTTAAGATGCCATGGCACTTCGCATGTTCACAGTGGGTCTTCTGATGACAGCTAGTGACAATGCAGAGAAATAGCACCAGGAACATGAGGGCCATCACAGAAGGTCACACCTCTAACTAAGGCAGAGGAGCTAGAGCAGCACCAGAAGCAGCAGGGTAATAGCATATGTTATGGGATTTCTGGCACAGTCACCAATTCTTCATTATACACCAGGGTCATATGCAGTAAAGGGACTTAGTAGTCCTAAGTCTTCTGCATGTAGTCTGTCCTGAGATCTACTGTGGCATTCCTCATATTGTTATTCTCTCAAACATTCCTTGGTCACTTACCAAAATTTCCCCTTCCCTGCTAGTCTTATCAGGGGAATGATCCTAAATCTTTGCCTCTTTAGAGACTTCTGTGGAGGCGCTAACCCCTTCTTCTATAGGGGCTAGATAAGGACTCTCCCTGAACATTATTCAAGGACTTAGGATTATCACCAAGTCAGCCTCTATTTCCTATCTCTTCAACCCCTTGTAAGTGGGCATCTGCCCCTATCATTCTACTGAAACTGTTACTAAAAACCTTCTAATTACCAATTTTAATTTAAAAAAAGATCTTTCATTTCCTTAACCTCTCAGCAACTTTGGCTATTACTTAACTGCCAGGATCCTACTGGATTCTCTTTCTTTAGCTTCACCAAGATACTCTCCAGTCTTCCGCACAATCTTCAGCCTCCAAACAGTTGACATAGGTATTCCTCACTGTGTAATTAAAGACAATTTTTCTTCTCCTTGGCTCTTCTATCTCTACATTCTCTTGGCAATCTCATTCACTCACATAGCTTCACCTATTAATTCTATGGAAATAACTCCCCAGCCTCTTATTTTCTCTTTTCTGAATTACAGATCCTTGCCTGTAGCTTATAGGATGCCTCTAGAAGTCCCATCTCCATCAACATAACCCCAGATAAGCTGAGTATCTTTCTCCCCAATAGAATGTAAACTCTTCCATGGGGAGTGATTTGTCTCTCCATATCTCTTTGTTCATAATAAGTGCTTAATAAGTTTCTGTCCCCGCCCTGACCCTGCCTAGATTACTTCTTTTGATTTCACTACTTTTATATGTGATGGCACCATTCATCAGATCTTCCATGTGGAGGGTTATTTTTTAATGTAAGGGGAAAGAGGCAAGAGTCAATCAGCAATAAATTTCTATGAACTGAATCTCTTTAACATTTCTTCAATCTGTTCCCTCTTCTGCCATTCCTATTGCCAATTCCCTAATGCAAATCCTTATCATCAGTTGTCTACCCTATTACAGTCTTTCTAAAAGTCTTCCTGCCTTGATTTTCATTTCCCTCAAATCCATCCTTCATATTGCCAGGTCTTTCTTATGCATAGATCTTATGTCAGTACTGGGCAGAAAAGTGTCAATAATTTCAAACATCTTTGCCTGGAATTCAAGGTACTCCATAATCTGATGCTTTACCCCATCTTCCCTTCTATTTCTTCTTTTCATATATTATATCCTATAGCCAGGTTAAAAGGTTCTCATAGTTCTCTGCTTTTCTTCAGGCTGTGTCCTATGCTTGGAACACCCCTCTTTCTTTAACCCTGCTGGTTCTTACCCATCCTTTAAAGCCCAATTTAATCCTCTAGAATACCTCTCTGATTCCCTACTAACCCTTTCCTTGGCATCTGCCAAACTGGTAATGAACTTCTATCTTCAAATTTCATGTGGCATTTAAGTTTTCAACTCTCTAATGTGTTATGTTTAGTACGATAAAAACTCCTTGCAGGTTAACAACTGTATTTATTTAAGCTTTTTGTTGTCTCCAGGGACTAGTGGCAGCAAAGTGACATGGCATACATATTGCTAAACTTGGAGTCAGGAAGACCAGAGTTCAAATCCTGCCATAAACACTTATTAGCTGTGTGACCCTGGGTAACCACTCTAAGACTCAGTTTCCTTATCTATAAAAAATGGGGATAATAAGCACCTACCTCCCAGAGTTGTGGTAAGGATCAAAGAAGCTAATATATGTAAAAGCACTTTGCAAATTTTTAAAGTGCTATATAAATGCCAGCTACTACTATTATTAGCATCATATTCTACAAAAAAATAGAGATTTGTTGCATTGTATATTATATTTTAGTAATTTGAGGGAAACCAATAGACTAAAAAGATGTCAGAAAAAAATCAAAGACAATTTTTCTAAAATGAAAGATAATACATCTCATTTCATGTGGCACTTTTGTTTATACCTATCTTGTGGCACTAACTGAATTCTGCATGTGTTTGTTTCACTTCCATACTAAAATGTAAGTGCCTTCAGGTCAGAGTCCAGCACAATGCCTCACATGCAGTAGGCACTTAATAAATGTTAGCAAATTAATAACACTGTAACAGGTTAAAAAAAAAGTAAAGTACTCACACACGCAATGAGAAAAATGGCCCCCCCAAACCTCCAACTATGATTTGTTAACATAAGAACTACTATACAGTCCTCATTTTCTTCATTTTTGACAGCTATGTTGCTACATGCATAGTACAAAAGAAAATGTAACAAATAAGGTTAAATGGAAAAGGAACAAAATAGCAAGTATTTCCTGAAATATAGATATGTAAGTTCATTAAAAAACTGGAAGAGAATGTGGAAGGATGAAAACAAAACTCAAAGTTTACTGGGTTCTTTTCTTTTCATAAAGTTGCTTACGGCAACCATTTTAAAAAAGGTTTACTTTCCCTATTCTTTTCTGAATTACTTACTGTTTGCAATGTACTCCAAAGTCTTCTATTTTATTAAGTGGAATAGTCTGGTACTCAGAAGGACCTTCATCTGGTGGTTTATAGCCCTGTACAAAGAATGTAAAGTAAGTCAGTGGTTTGTGAAAATACTTCCGAGGTAACATAGATTTCAGGTTTATAAGAACATTTTTGGTAGCCTAATACTGCATGAAAATATTCTTATAACCTAAAGAAAAAATGTACAGCCATTTTGTTTTTGAGGTTCTACAGCTGGATCTGGCTTATAAACTTATTCACAAATATCTCAGGTTGGTATAAGTTTAGTTTACTTTCTTTTTTTTTGAGGGGGAGGAAATATAACAACTGCCCATCATTTCTGTACTTTCAGCAGAAATAAGGAACAGATAAATTCATATCTCAACCTCATTTTTTGAATCTAAAGACAGTGGATCATGGATTGAATTGAATATTAAGGAACTGTGACCAAAATGCAGTTTAGTTATTTTGTGGATTAAGGCATTAATTTCCAAGATATTTAACTTTAATCACTCTCTTAATAGCTTACCAATGTTAATAGCTGTTTTACATACATTTTTAAAGAATTTCTAAAAGTTACTGATCAATAGAAGTTTGTGGAATATTGGCATATTGATAAATACACACACACATATACATATATTTAAGTGGTCACAGGTAGAATGTAAGCTTCTTGAGGAATTATGGTTGAATGCTTTTCCACAATTAGAACATGGTCGGTTTTACTTTGATAACAGATTCCCTGTGAAAGGGCAAATACTGGGGGAAAGAAAAGGTTGGGGCAAAATTAATTTTAATTCTTCTCAATTATAGTCAGGGAAAGCTTATTCAAGGAAATGGAATCAGAGGAAATTTGAAAAAGTCAAAGGAGTGCAGCTGGTAAATGAAAGGTAAGAGAATATTCTAGAAACAAAGTACATTTCAGAAAGTATGAAATCTGGAATATGCAGGGGAATTTACTATTGATATATGGAACTATTCCAAGCTTTTTCTCTCTCTCTCCTTAAAAACTTTTTGCAGTTCTGGGAATAAGATTTAAATTCTGCATTGGCAATTAATATTGCAAACAATACCATCGCCTCTCATAATGCGAGAGTAAAGACTTCTTAAAGAAGGCATGTTACAACAGACAATAACAGACTCAGACTAACGTGGTCTGGGGTGGAGTTTTCCTTCAGACTCTTTATACCAGTACCATTACGGGCAAGTTACTTAAACTTTTCTCTTGGTATCATGGTAAAAGGTAGACGAGGAAACAGGAGGATGGTTCCAGACCTGATGGAGGATGACTTAATTTACTCACAAAGATGGCAGCTCACCATGGCTGGTACCAAAAAGCTGATTAGAGCCCTATAGTGTTTTTGATTTGTCCTTAGTAATCTCACCTATTGTGTGGTAATACTAAACCATAGAGAAAATGATTAGGGAAATTAATTAATGTGACTATAACCTATAAGAAAGTTTTAAAAATTCTTAATTATAGCTTTAAGAAAGCGTGTGTTTCCTCAACTCAGATTTTAAAATATGAAAGCCTACTCTAATCAATCATATGAGCATTTCTTTCCTCTGCAGGATTTATTTTACTGTATGTTACAAATCTGTTCAGGAACACTGCTCTGCCAAGAATCCCTATGTTACACTGTCTACATGCTTCTGCAAGCAAGGAATACCAATTTAAACGGTTTCAGGTGCTTAATAAATTAAGTGATCTTTTTCTAAAACTATATTGTAAAAAAAAATCAGAAGAATTTTTGTTTTACTAGGTACAAATTTTGGAGAGATTTGATTGACATTATGCTAATATTGTTACATCTATGGTTTGAAAGTTGAAGAATGGGGAAAGATGCATTTTTCATGTGAAGCTCTTTTTCAAAATGAAAGAGAAATGAATAGAATTTCAAGAAAATACCCTTAAATTCAACACAAATTTATTTTAATTAATCTAAATGTTCAACTTATTACCTTTGGGTAGGTCCTAAAGGCACCAAGATTCACCTTTCCTGCAGATATTGTTCTTGTTGGATCAATCTATAACAATGAAAAAGTATTTATTAAAATGCAATTGTTACAGGATAGAAAAGATAACAGTTTAATTAATAATAAAATTAATTAATTAATTTGTGAGAGCTCAAAAATAAAAGATCTAGAAAACATTCAACTCACTGCAATAAATAGAAATTTCCTCTATAAACTATTAGCTTATAGATATGTAGGATTATAGAAAGCTTTAATTTCTTTAGGAAACTGAAGCAGAATCCTGATATATTTTTATTCAAAAATTCTCCAAAACCTTTTCCTGGTATTTTATTTTATATAACCTTCATTTTTTTTATATTTAAAAAAAAATCAATTTGTTTTCAGTTTTCTACAATCATTTCCATATATCTTAGATTTTTTTCCCCCTCCCTCCTCCACCTTCTCCCCTCTCTCTGCCTGACAATGTGCAATCTTATACAGGTTCTATATATACATTCTTTTTAAATACATTTTCATCTTAGTCATGCTGCATGAAAGAATTAAAATGGGAGAAACCATGAAAACAAAACAAAACGTTAACACAAGAGAAAATGGTCTGCTTCATTCTGTGATCCAATTCCAAAGTTCTTTCCCTGGATGTGGAAGGCATTTTGCCTCAAGAGTCTATTGGGAAATTTTTATGACCTTGCATTGCCATGAAGGGCTAAGTCTACCAGAAAAATTCCTCGCACACTGTGGTTCTTGCTGTGTACAAAGTTCTCCTGGTTCTGCTCCTTTCACTCAGCATTAGTTCATATAAGTCTTTCCAGGCCTCTCTGAAGTCTTCCTGTTCATTATTTCTTATAGTACAATAATATTCCATTACATTCGTATACCACAACTTGTTCAGCCATTCCCTGATGGGCATTCCCTTGATTTCCAGTTTTTGGCCACCACAAAGAGAGCTACTATAAATATTTTTGTACATATGGGACCCTTTCCCATCTTTTATGATTTCTTTGAGATACAGTCCTAGAAGCGACATTGCTGGGTCAAAGGGTATGCACATTTTTGTAGCCCTTTAGGCATAGTTCCAAATTGCTCTCCAGAATAGTTGGATCAGCTCACAGCTCCACCAACAATGAATTAGTGTTCCAACTCTCCCACATCTTCTCCAACATTTATCATCTCCCTGTTTTGTCATGTTAGCCAATCTGATAGGTGTGATGTGGTACCCCAGAGTTGTTTTGATCTGCATTTCTCTAATCAATAGTGATTTAGAGCATTTTTTCATATGACTATAGAGAGGTTTAATTTCTTCCTCTGAAAACTCACTGTTCATATCCTTCGACCACTTATCAATTGGGGAATCACATATTCTTGTACATTTGACTCAGTTCTCTATATATTTTAGAAAAAAGGTCTTTATCACTTAGACACTAGTTGCCAAAAATTCTTTTCCAGTTTTCTACTTCCCTCCTAATCTTGGTTGCATTGAGTTTGTTTGTGCAAAAACTTTGTAATTTAATGTAATCAAAATTATTCATTTTGCACTTCATAATGTTGTCTCTTGTTTAGTCAAAAATTTCCCCATTCTCCATAAATCTAACAAATACACTATTCCTTGTTCCCCTAATTTGTTTATAGTATCATTCTTTATACCTAGATCACATATCCATTTGGACATCATTCTCGTGTATGGTGCCAGGCATTTAACCTTCATGCCTTAATCGATCCCTCCCTCTTCTAACCATGGAGCCGCCCCTTTTAATAAAAATAAAAAGGAGAAGGGAACAAAGCAGCTTAGCAAAGCTAACCAATTAATCAAGTCTCGCTGGGCACAAAATGTTCCAAGCCCATAGTCCCCATCTCTGCAAAGAAAAGTGACAGCTGTACTTCCTCATTTCTTTCTAGACAAACACGGTCGTTATAGTTACACAGCATTCAGATTTGTTTTTGGTTCTTTCCATTCAAATGAATGTAATCACTGTGTATTTTGTTTTCTTGGTTCCACTTCCTTCACCCTGCATCTGTTCCTATAAGTCGTTCCAAACTTTTCTGCATTTGTTTGTTTTTACTATTACTTACACATCAGTAATGTTCCACTGTGTACCTGTACCACAATTTTTTAAAGATATTTCCCAATCATCCGGCATCTAATACTTGGTTTCTAGACTTTTGCTTCCACAAAACATTCAAGCTGTTTTTTTTTTTTTGCCATTATTTACCTATTTACCAGATTATTTTCTACCTGCTTCATAGAAAAATGATTGAATAGTACCTTAAACACTTTGAACGTATCAGAAATGCTATCAAGTGGTCCTCACTGAAGCCTTTAAGTGATGTCTGGGATCTACTCCCACACTATTCTGCCAACAGACCTGACAGTTTAGTCTACAGAACAGGAAGAGGCAACGGCTTGGAAGAAGGATAAGGAAAAAGAGAGAAAAGTTTACTATGGCCTAGCTTACTGTCCCTGCCTACCTTCCCAGCTCAAATCTTATGACACGCCAATACCAGGAGAACTCACTGAAAGAAAAGAATGAAAGGAGAGAAAACCTCATCTTGTCATAGCTGTGGAATCTCTACCTCTTTAATACCATGGCTTCTCTTGCCTTAGGGCTGCTATTAAGGGAAAACAAGAAACTGTGTTGGAGTTACTTGACAAAGGATGTGCTTCTTCCTCCCTCTATTCTGTTCTTGTCCTTTGGGAGTTGATGAGAAAAGAGTGAGTGAATGGAAGGGACAGCATCTATTTCCTATTCACTTTTTCCCTCTGTCCCTTCTCTTTCCACAATCCTCCTAAATAGCTTCTAGAACCTTTTCCTGTGTGCTCTTTACCCTACTCCAGCACCATTTCTTTAAACCAACTTCAGTTTCTTCCCCCAACTGCAAGCTCCCACCATAGTTTCTTACCATATGGCACCTTAAAGCCTTCCTCTACCTATCCATCTATTCATCCATCCATCCTGCCATTTACCCACCATTTCTAAGTGCCTCTAATATGTCAGGCACAATGGTGGGCAGTGGAGATATAAAGACAACAATAAAATAGTTCCTTCCCTCAAGAAGCTTAAATTGTACCACAAATGGTAATTTGTAAATGAATATAAAAAATGAATACACAGTAATTTCTTTTGGGGGTGGGGTGGATTGGGAACTAGCAGGTGGGAATAAGGAAAGTGTATATAGGTTAAAGGTGTTGCTTGAGCAGAACTTTGAAATAAAGGATTTTAACAGGTAGAAGTGAAGTTGCCATCACCCCTTTAGCCACTTTGTTAAATGGAATCTCTACCTATGTTAATTAAGTCTGCCATTAATGCCCTGGATCTCAGGGAGTCCCTACATCTACTGGAAGTATCAGAGCCAAGGAAAATGTGTTCAAGGCATTTCTAAGTAGAAATCTCATAGAAACAGTTATATGTGATGTTCAAGTTCTACAGTACTAACTCAGGGGTTGTTACTTCAACAGTTTAAAGCTTTGTGATTTATTGGTATGCCCAGCTCTGTACTAATTCAAATCACAATACCTTCATATCTTAGTAGAGAGTCTTCATTAGCTGCTGTGGCCAGTGAATCTTTCCAAGGTTTAACTTGGCTGATGTGCAAATGGGAGATTATAGTCTAGATACCTGGGTCAAACTCAAACTCTTGTGTTCTGTTGCCTTGGAGAACTCAGGGTCACAACCATGCAATAAGGAGTGTTACACAATGATTATGTGTCAAAGGCAGAATTTCCTGGCTCCATGGCTAATTCTCCTTCTACTATACCAGGTTTCCTCTCTTTTGGAGTATGACTCACTTAAAAACTAGATACTGTCAGCATGAGCAAAAAGTGCTAAATTATATATTTCACTATTCCATGAGAAGTGATCCCAAAAAGTGAGCTGGGGCTTCAGTTTAGATGTTCACATCACAGATAAATACCTGCTTCTATTCTGAATCAGGAAGTGCTAAAAAGAAGTCCAGGCTGGTTTGTATTATATCAAGTTTTCTAGTTACCCTAGAGGTCACTAGCATGAAGATGGTTTAGTTTAGTACATGGGAATTGGACAATTTTTTGGTATATTTCATATCAAATTAGACCCTAGGCTTTTCTCCTGTTAATTTTATGGGTGGTTATAGAGGTTTCTGTTTGTCAGGCTGACCTTTATTTCAATGTAAAGATCATAGCATTAAAACATTACATTAGTATAAGAATGTTATGAAATATTACTGTGCTACAAAAAATGTGTGTGGATGTGAAATGTATGAAAATGAATGTGGTATGAGAAATAAAAGGTACTGATAAAGAAAAGAGAAAGTACTGCATTTAAAAATGCTTTTTGGGGCAACTGTTAATGATCTATCATCTATTTTTTTTAATATTACCTTTAAACTTGACATGAATCTAATTCTGGCTTGTTACAACACAGGTTTGCATAAAGCCAAAGAAGCAGGTAAGTCCTCTTCAAGCTTATGTATTGAGAGACAATCATTTCCATCATACTTACACTGTTCTGTTCCTGTGAGACTCTAGTTATATAGAAGCTACATGCTCTTGAGCTCTAGTGCATGGCAGTCACACATGGGCTGCCAGATACTCCAACACTGACTCTTTGCTAGCATCTGAGAAGGACAGAGAGGAAACCTTTTCTCTCATTTTCGATACATTTCACTATCTCTTCTCACATGGTGACCAACAATGTAAAAGACACTACCATTTTATAGATGAAGAGACTGAGGCACAAAGAGGTTACCAGACATATGTTGTGCACGGTCATGCTCATGGTCATGCAATGAGTTAGCAGAATTTAAGAATTAGAAGGTACCTTTGAGAAGATCTAGTCCCTCTTATTTTAAAATTGAAATTGAGTCCCAGAGAAAGGTAGGATTTGCACTCCCCCCACCCCAACTGCTGCTTCCAGTGCTTTCTCTGATGGCGGAGCCCTTCTTGAGAGGTATTACTCACTGATTACATGGCAAACCAAATGAAACTGTGGACAGATATTCTCATTTACTAACACACATACTTAAGTGAATTTCAGGTTCTGTTGTGAACTTAGTAATTAGAATACTTACAACTACTGCTACAAATGGTTCTTGAAACTGCTGATTGAGCATCTGGGTGCTAACATCAATCCCAGAGAGCCAACAACCATAGCCAGGGTGACTGTGATACCAGCCAATTGCATTTTCAAGTCGACCCACCTAACCAAGAAGGAAGAAAATATCAGATTAAATGCTCAGACTTTTATCCCACTTTAGAATCAGCTATCTTTTGGTTATTTGCCAATAATTATGCAAAAACAGAATACATGATAACATTTCACAACAAATATTAAAATATGGAAGCACAATGACTTTTGAGATTGAAAAGTCCCACTGTAAATCACTATTATGTTTAATCTTATTGAACATATACATTACATGCAAAGTCATTGAAGAAAACATATCTGAAACTTAAGTTTTACTACAAAGTTCACTGCTAGATTTTTTTCTATATATCTCAAGTATATCACTTATAGTGGCTGTGAAATCTTTTTACACGAAACAATTTTTTACCTGTTTTGCGTTTTCTATATATGCTGCCATATATTCATATGCAGCAGCTTGGGCATTAACTCGAGTTTCAGTGCCCTCTACTGGTAAAGCAAAACTGTCCATAATGATCATAGTTTCACCATCCACTTTCCCGAGCATCAAACCCATCACTTCCAAGTTGCCTCCTGATCTAGCATGCATCACCATTTTCAGCAGGGCTAAGGCTGAGATCTTGCAGTACTTAAAGTAATGGTGGCTACGAAACAAAAACAAAGTATATTGTAAAATTAGCTTCACTATGCAAAGCACAATTTCCTAGAATGCTTTTGCTATGAGTTAAAACATGACAGAAATTGGAAAGGTGAAGAGAAATAGTAGAAGGGATGGCTGGGAAGAGGAAACATTAAACATTACTCCTAGGAGGATGTAGGGAATAAAAGAGGTTATGGTTCAGAAAAATAAATACAGAAAACTCCGTAACTCACTCAAATTAAAAACGAGTGTTCTTGTAAAAGTGTTATGTGAGCACTTGACAGTAATTTTTTTCCTCAAGAAAGTTTAGCATGGCTGCATCTAACCTCATCATATTATGTATTTTTCATTTTCAGTACATAAAGCACAATGTATACAGTATATAGATTTGAATAAATACATGTTCTGTTGGCACTGGATCTGTGTAGCCTCTCTTCAGGTACAGCATATTTCATCAAGAATCAGAAGACTTGAATTCAAATTCTGCTTCTCCTATATACTATGTGTCTTAAGGACAAGTCACTTTACTTCCCTGGCTTTCCATTTCCTCATTTGTAAAAAAATGGGGGTTGGATCGCTAAGGTCCCAGTGAATTCTAAATCATATGATCTGCTGTCACCTTCACACTAAAGCATAAATGACTGAAAAAGACTTATTTTTCCCCAAAGTATTTGTATTTTAATTGGAGGTAAGAATACTCAAATTAAGAAATGAATCTGTAATTGTGGACCTATTAGCTGTGTGGGTAAGCCCCTTAATGTGTTTGCCTCGGTTTCCTCTACTGACAATGACAGCACATACTTCTTTGGAATAAAAAGTTATTAATAGGTGCTATTTTCCTCTTTTTTCACAGGTAAAAAGATGAGCAAAGGCTAATGAGTATAAAGATGTAAACCTAGGCTTAATGTAAACTTCTGAAGAAAAACTTCCTAAAGAATTATGTTATACTTATTCAACCATTCTGTTGAGCAATTTGGAACTATACCCAAAGGGAATATAAAACCTGTGTACTCTCTAACCAAGCAATATCACTATTAGGTCTGTATTCAAAAAAAGATAAAAAACAAAAAGGAAAAGGACCTATGTGTAAAAAAAAATATTTAAAGCAGCTCTTTTCTGGTGGCAAAGAATTGGAAATTGAAGGGATACTAATAAATTGAGGAATAGCTGAACAAAGTGTGGTAAGTGACTGTGATGGAACATTATTGTACTATAAGAATTGATGAACAAGATGCTCTCAGAAAAACCTGGAAAGACTTACATGAGCTGATGAAAAATGCAATGTGTACAACAAAACAGCAACACAGTAAGATGATCGGCTGTGAATGACTTAGCTATTCTCAGGAATACAACGATCCAAGACAACTCTAAAGGAGTTAGGGTGAAAAATGCTATCCATCCCCAGAGAAAGAACTAATGATCTCTGAACATAAACTGAAGCATTTTTTTTCTCTTTTTTTTTGGTTTATGTTTTCTTTCACACCATGACTAATACAGAAATGTTTTGTATGACTATCCAAGTATAGCCTATATTGAACTACTTGCCTTCTCAAAAAGGGGGAGTAGAGAGGGAGGGAGAGAATTTGGAACTCAAAGCTTTAAAAACCTGTTAGAAACTATTTTCACATGTCATTGGAGAAAAATAAAATACTAAATACATTAAAAAAATAATTAGAGTTATGAAGAAGCGTCATGAGCTTCCTGGGAAGTAGTAGGTCCCCTATCATTTGAGGTCTTCAAGTTCAGACTGGATGACCTCCTTGTTGGGTTTGTTGTAGAGGGGAATTTTCCTTTTAGGTATGGGTTAGAAATGTAATTCTGTGATTCTCTGCCTAGGCAATCTATCTTTAATGGTTCTATATATTTTTAGAAAGAGGAATTATACTCTTCAGGCAGCTCCCAGCCATTCATTACAGATAGAGCTCTACCACAGTAGGAGCTTCTAAGAGTAAACACTTTACAGTGTTTTTTCAAGAAACCCCCAAATCCTGAAGCTTTAGAGGTAGTGGACCTAGGTTTGAATCCCAAGCTCTACCACTCACTTGATCAGAAGTTCTTAACTGGGGATCCATGACCTTTTTCCCCCCAAATATTCTGGTGATTAAATTCCAAAAGAACTTACAATGTATTTTATTTTATCCATTTAAATACCCTGTTCTGAGAAGGGTGGCATAGGCTTCATCTAGTTTACCTAATTTATATCAAATATAAATTCCTCTATTTGTAGTTCAGAGCTCTAGATAACCTGACTCCTTCCTATCTTCCTGTCTCCTTACAGCTTACTGTGATCCACTTATTTTACACAAAGGACACACACAAGACACTCCATCTCCAGGCTCTGGGCACTTTCTCTGGCTGGATTCTCTCCAGTTGTTTTTGCACGTTGTCTCCCCATTAGACTGTGAGCTCCTTGGGGGCTGGGCTTGCCTTTTCTGCCTTTCTTTGAATTTCCAAGGGCTACATAACTTGGCACACAGTAGGTGTTTAATGTCTGCAGGACGACCTGACAAAAGGTTAAGAACCCCTACACTTGACCCCAATTTGCTTGAGAGGCGTGGAGAGATGGCCAGCCTCCCAGATGAGATCCTGGACACGTCACCGGAGCCCCCGACGTGCCGAGGCCCCCCTTGGACAAGGGTCCCTGGGTCCGAGCCTCAGTTTCCCCCTCTGTAAAACAGAAGGGACTGGAAGGGATGACCCCCAGGCTCCCCGCCGGCTCTCAAGACCGCTGCCAGGGCGGCTGACCGGGGTGGGGGTGGGGCGGCCCGGCTCGGAGAGGAGATGGGGGGAGGATCTGGGGCCGTCCGGGCGGCGGGGGGCGGGGGGGGCCCTGGAGGCCGCGGCCTTTTCCCTTCCCTCTGCCCTCCCTTCAGCCGTACCCCCGCCCCCGGCCCCCGGGGCCTCCTCACTCCTTAGTCCAGGGCTTGGCCGCCAGGATCTCCTGCTGCTGCTTCTTGTCGTACTTGTAGATCTCGTCGATGCTCTGGGCCTCCTGCATGTTGTTGGCCAGTTCCCAGCTCTTCTGGGCCATGCCGCTGCCCGAAGCCGCCATCGCCGCGGAGACGCCGCCGGCCCTGCCCGCGCCCGCGCCCCCGCCCCCTCAGCCTCGCTCCGGCTCCCCCGCTCCCGCCCCCGCCCCCTCAGCCTCGCTCCGGCGCCCCCGCCCCCGCCCCCTCAGCCTCGCTCCGGCGCCCCCGCCTCCCCGGCCGCGGGGCGAGAACGTGTGACCCTCGCCCCCTGCCGTAACGCAAGCCTCGGTTAACAGGTTCTCGGAGGGGCCCTGACAGCGGGCACCTGGGATGGGAGCGGCGCCGACTATTCGCAAAGAGTAGGGAGGGGGGTCCGTCTTCGGGTGCAAGAGATGGCGTGAGCAGCCCTTGTGAGGCTGCAAAGCCACAAGAATAAAAAAGGGGATATGGCTGGGAGAAAATAAGAGGCGTTACATTTTGAGGTGCACAGGCGGATGCTATCACAACCTATTTAGCAGTTGGAGGAATGGTACAATCCGCCCCGACGCCCGGAGGGGGCGGGACCCTTGCGTCCTGCCGCGCGGCCCGCGTAGGTTTTCCGGGCCCCTAGTGCGCATGACTGAAAGGCACTGTATTTAAAAGCGGTGAAGCGGCGGGCTTTCAAGTGGGAGAGAGGCATTTATCAGTGTGCGTCTCTAGGACTGGAAGAGGGAAAGGAAAAAGGGAATTCAATTGCCATTACGAATTTTCGGAAGATTGAGGACTGAGGGGACTGGGGGAGCCTGGTGAGTGGAATGTCAGCCGGAACGTTTTCCTAAGCGGGGACTTCTCGGGCACGAACGAGCGTAGCGGCGGCTTCCCCGAGAAGCCTTCCCCGGGGCTGCCCTTCTTGCGGTTTGTCCGGAGGAGCGCCCCCTGGCGGTCAGAGAAGGCCATGGTAACTCCTGCCGCGAAGCTCGGTGTATTTTTATGAACGTTTAAAGGCTCCTGAACAGAATTTAAGCTCCGGGAGAGCGGGGAGTGTTTCATTATTTCTTTGTAAGGCCACTTTATTTTTTTTGCAAGGTTTTGCATTTAGTAAGCGCCTAATAAATGCTTTCCTTGAATTTATTCATTAATCCTACTTGACTATTGATAGTTATAGTATCATTTTAAGAATAGCTTTGTTTTTAAAAAATACTTTAAAAGAAATTTTCCTTTTTTTCTTTTTGTGTAATCGATTTGTCTTAGATACCATGGCAAAAGGCAATGCACACATGGACAGTTGAAGGAACTGGATGTTAAAGAAGTGATGATTCTGAGAATTTTATATCCTTACTATTTAGCAGGGCTTTGCACTTAATAAGCACTTAATAAATACATTTCATTTATTTATTAAGCCCACTTGCATGTTGATACTTATAGGATCATTTTGAGAATAGTTTTATTGAAAAACCATTTTTTTCAGTTTTTTTTTTGAGTGCGACTGATTTGACAGATATTGTGCTGCAAGGACATTTGAAGGAATTGAATCTTGAAGAAGTGAAAACAGAATTTTGAGTGTCTCTTCTATTTCTGTGTCCCAGATGGTAGAGTAGGACTGGACCTGAACCTCTACTGTAAGATGGGACTGGATTGTCATTAATAAGCAAGACTTACTAATGAATTTGGTTGACAGTGACCTAGAAATCCTGTAGTAATAGCATCTTGATCCTGTAATCCTACCTCAGAGAAGAGTCTTATAATTCAATTCACCAAACATTTATTAAGCACCTACTATGTGCAGAGCACTATGCTAGGTGTAGCTTGTCATCCAGACTGTTTGAAAACTTACTGTGAAGGAGACAGCCAGTTCTAATTCTGTTTTTATTTTGACCCCAAGCCTGCTTCATTTTAACTTCATTTTTCCACCTTCTGGAGCTCCAATAACAGCTAGCATTTAAGCAACTTTTAAGGTTTGGCAATGCTTTTTTATAAGTTATTCCATCTGAGCCTCAGTCACCTTGTGAAGAAGATGCTATCATTATCCCATAACACAGAGGAAGAAACTGGGGTTGTGACATGCCTGCATTCACACAACCAGTTACTGTCTGGGGCGGAATTCAAACTCAGGTCTTCCAGGCTCCAAGTCCAACACTATCCATTGTGTCACCTAACTCATCATGTTCTTTTGTGGGACCTCCAGAGTTGAGCATCTCTCCTTAGGGGGTCTGGCCCTTTTGTCTTAAAATTGCAGAGAAGTGGAGCTGGAAGGGACTGCTGATTATACAGTATAATCTCATTTTACAGGTGAAGGAAAGTGTTGAGAATGGGGTGCGTGTGTGTAAAGTACCGTATAACCTACTATTCTGTGGACTGCTAAAATTTGACCATCCACTGTATCTGTAGGAAACTCGAGTTCATTTGAGGTTGTCAGTCTTGTAGAAGATTCTCTCATCTGACTCTCACTGCCATGTATATAGCATGATACTGCCAGTCTTTGGAAGTAGTAGCAGCCTACTGCCATGTATATAGCATGATACTGACTGCCAGTCTTTGGAAGTAGTAGCAGCCTACCTCAGTCCTGGAAAAATAGGAAGCGCTATACAAATATCAGCTGTTGTGACAGTCTTGTGAATTTGGTTACAGTCCTTCCCTTTAATATTATGAAATGCCTGTGTGCCCGCCACTCACTGGGTCCAGTGTGGAATCCAAAGATTAAGACGTTCCCATGTTCGAGGAGCCTGCAGCCTGACAGGCCCAAAGGCAGCAGACGGAATACTGCGCTACAAGGTAGAGTGTACAGCAGGGGAGAAGGTGAGAGCGTGTGACAGGAGGCAGGGACCTGGAGGAAGATGGCCTTGGAGTGGGTTCGGAGTCTGAGGTGGAGGAGAGTGCCCTAGTTTCACCTCTGACATCCCTTCTGCTTCTAAATCTAAATTTCTGAAATGGTGCGGATGATCATGGGGCGGAAGAGGAGAAGGAGAAATACTGGCGTGAAGAAAGTTCCCGTAGTTCCCACCTTGGGATTTTCTGGGGTTACCCGCAAGCCCTGGAAAGCTCCCGGGGCGAAAAGGAGGAGGCAGCGGGGGAAGCCTCCCGAGCGCCAGGGGGCGCAAGGCCCGGCCCCACGCAGCTGCTCCCCGGGGTAGGGGCCCCTCCGGCCGTTACCAGAGGCGCGGGGATGCTGCGGGAGGCGGAGGAGCTGTCACTGGCAGAGGCTCGTGGCCAGCGGTGGCGGCAGGCACCCCAGAGCCCGTCCGGGCGCCTTCCTCCCTCAGTAAGAGTCCGCCGGGGTCCAGGCAGAGTTAGGCTGGCCCCGGCCGTCCGGCCTGAGGCCCCGACCCTGTCTTGGAGGGGAGCGGGGGCTCCTCGCCTGGCGGTCCAGGGAAGGCTGGCAGGGCAGCCCCGGGCAGTCCTGGAGCTGGGCCGGGCTTTGGGCCTGGGCGCGGCGGAATTGTTGTAACCTGGTTGCCTGACAACGTTGCCGGGCTTCTCCCCGAGGCGGCGGAGGCTCTGCGGCCACGACTGACCCGGGGCCCTCGGACCGAGGCTCGTCGGGGGCCACCCTGGGCTGAGCGCAGGGCGGGGGAGTGCCACGGCTGGAGCCTGGGAGAGGCTCCGGGGGATTGGCCCCTGGGGCGCGGCTGATGGAAAGCCGAGCGGCGCGGCAGTCTGGTGACGGGAATGGCCTCGGGGAGGTACCCGACCGGTAAGCGGCCCTTGGAAATGTCGGGGCTCGGGCTGGTGCAGAGAGCCGTGGAGGTTCCGGGGGCTGGGACGGTCCTGGTACGGGAGTCCAGAAGGTGCAGATGAGGAGGAGGGCAGTACTTGGCAGTTTGTGTATCGTTAGGGATGGTGGAGAAAACAACCGAAATCTGCAACTTCGGGGGAACTCGAGCCGTTTATGGGGAGAGAGCTTCCCAGAGGGTGTTTTTCCAGGAGGAGGGTTAGCTCTGGAGCAGGTTTTGTGACAGTTGCATGATATTATGCAAGAAGCATCCACCATAAACGTGGAAACCCTATTTTACTAGCCCTGCCTAGTTGTCTTTAGCTGAAGATGACCTCCCATATATTGGTTTTCTCATCTGTAAGATGAAGCTGTTGAGACTAAATGATCTTTGAGGTCCCTTTCAGCTCCAGGATGCTTTAATTCCAAAGTTGTGAATGTCATTATGTGGAAGTGGTCATGAACTTCTATCTAGAGGCTTGATAGTAAGTTGGAAACTGGGAATAGAAATTGAAAGTGACCTTGACAGACTAGGGTTTGGATGAAAATTTCTGTTTAAAGGCTGTTAGATATATTTCACAGCTGCTTCAAGGTGTGGTAAATAGAAATTTCTATGATTGGAAGTATTCTGCAGAAGTACCAGATCATATATTGGGTTCTAGAAATAACTGGGAGAAAATAATTCCTTGGTTGGCTCAAATATATACAAATATATAGCATTTTTCTACAGCGTACAAGACTCCTTAGACTGGCATCTATGATAAGTCCTCCATAGTAAATCTCCCATCTACTTTTCCAGAAAGAGTTCTGAACCTGGAGTGACAGAAACAGACTTCAGATCCTGACTACTATACTTCCTGTTTGACCTTGGGCAAATCATTTAACCCATTTTCTGGTTCCCTCATCTGTAAGAAGAGAGAGTATTGGACCAGATGATCTATAAGTGTATTTCCATCTCTTCATCCTATTCCCCTTCTCTCTCTCTTGAATTCTTACTAAACTGGGCTATTCCCTGATGTGTAATTCTGCTGCTTCCTATCTCCTTGCTCAGGTTGTCTTCCATACCTCCTTACCTTTGCTGAAAGCCTTCTCTTTTTCAGGTTCATCCCCTCACCTTTTTTTAGGGTACTTTGAATCTTCCTGTTTCTTAAAAGTCTTTTGCCTCTTGTCTTATACTTACCTGTGTACAAATATGTTCTATCTCCCTTTGTGAATAAGTTTTAAATTCACAAGGGTAGGAACTGTGTTTTCAACTTAAAAAAAAAATCTCATTGCTTAGCAAAATTCCTCCTACATAGTAGGTATGCAGTAAATGTTTGAATTAAGGAGAGTTCCTTCTGTGAAGATCCATGTGTTCCAGGTCTTTTAAATAGAGGGGAACCTTGTGTATGTGTATCCTTTGCAGAACTGACCTTTATTCCAGAAGTTTCAGGAATGTGTTCTTGGAACTACCCAGACATCAAACAGTGTGCCAGTATATATTTTCTGAAGCTGGTTTGAAAAGTACATTAGCCAGTAGCAATCTATCATGTGTAATTGGAGTGAGGGGGAAAAGGAGGAATTATAAAGTCATAGATTTAGTGCCTGAAGGGTTTTTTAAATACTTTCATTTCAAAGATGAGGACACTTTTCCTGAGAGCTGAAAGGACTTGCTTTAGGGTCACATGGTAATCAAACAAAGCCGTGTTCCTTCCACTGTATTTTACTTTTGCAAATAACCTTTCTTTTCTGATACTTGGGTGCTTGAAAGATCTTCGATTTCATTAGTGTGGGTGCTTCCAACATTGATGCAGGCTGAAATGCCTCTATAATTTAGTACCACAAATTCAAGAGTTAATCAGGCTGAGAAATTCATTACCGTATGTCCTGCCTGGACTTAGATTTTTCCTTAACAATAGATAAGCGTTAGTTGTTGGACCTTTGAGAGAACTGTGGTACCTTCAACGAGGAGTGCTCCACAGTGGGGACTCAAAGGAGGACTTTAGTGGAGATCTTCCCTAATATATAGTTATTTCAGGAATATAATTTAACAAAGTAAAAATAACATGTTACATTAAAAAATTTATTGCATATCTTTTTAGTTAAGGAAAGCAATGTAAAATCCAGCTGATACCAGGAGAGTGTCAGAATCTCAGATAATTGGTAATTACAGATACATATTGATTGTGATTATAGCTTTAGGTTAAATCTCATTTCATCAAAACCTTGGTGTAAGTAAAAAAAAATTGTAAAGGCCTAGCTGATGGACTCATGTATTTCAAGTAATGTAGTATTAAATTAAAATAATTTGAACTACCACTTAAAAGTTTTTTTAAAATGTGTTTTGATTAGTCTGTATTAATTATTGATTAATTGCATTGTGTGTATGTATTTTTAACCTGTCTTGCAAAATATAGGGTTGATGATGACATCTTGCTTACGTTGCTAGCAATATTTTATGAGTAGGGGTATAAAATATGATTATCAAGTTTCTTATATTGGTGAGTTGTTACTATTTACAGGCATAGTTTGTGTGTGTGTGTGACTATGGAGATGAAGATAATAGTTTATATTTATATAGTACTTTACAGTCACAGAATGCTTAGTACCATGTACAGTAGCTAGACATAGATATTCCTTATTTTTAGGAATGAGGAAGTTGAGGCCCAGAAAAATTAAGTGAACTTCTCCAAAGTCCCACATTTATTAACTGGCAGAGTTGAGACCCCAACCTTGGACTTCTTACATTGAGTTCAGGACTCTTTCTTTTCATTACATCATGCTGCCTCTTGAGTTGGAGACCTTTGTTGAAAGGTAGCTGAGAAAAGTAGCAGAACTGATTTTCTTTAAAATAATTCAGTTAAATTACTAGGAGTATAAACTAGCCTGCCTCCTTTTTTGATCATGTTTTCCTTTTTTGATATCTTATATCAATTTCTGCTTCTGAGTTCTCATTGATAATATATTAGAACTGGTTTACTTTGCCTGCACATCTTTCTGTTGCCTTTTCTACCATTACTCATTTCTACTTTTTATTCTCTGGAGATGGTGATGGTTTATGATTCAGAGTCATAGAGCAGAAGAATATTGCTGCTGCAAAGATGGGCTGTTATTTTAGGAAGCAGTTTTGGCTTGATGGAAGGTTTAGATAACTTTTTATATATAGTATAGTTCACTTTCTTCCTTCTAGTTCCATAGTTTCCAAACTTTTTTATTTTGCATACCATCAGTAAAATTTTTTGGGTGTGCAACCCCAATAGATGCATATATATTTATAGATTATATACCTGTACATGTACTAGTGTGCAAATAATTATATGCATTATCAAATTTATACAGAGAAATTAAAAAGGATGAGATAAAGATGAAATAGTATTTCTCCAAGTGTCAATAGAGAGCCATTGCAGTTTAGTATAGAATGAAATGGTCAGATCTATGATTTAGGAGAATCTCTTTGGCAACTGTGTGGGGCAGGACTTTAAGACGGAGAATCTTGAGGGAGGGAGCATAATTAGGAGACCTCAGGTGAGAAAGGATGAAGCTTTCGATTAGGTTGGTACAGAGAGAAGGGGCAGATTTGAGAGACATTGTGGAAATAGGAGCAATAAGATTTGGCACCTGATTGGATATATGGGGTTAGAGAGAGTGAAGATTTCAGCATGACGTTCAAGTTTCCAACTGGAAAGGTGGTGGTAAACTTGATAGAAATAGATAATTCCGTTGAGGTGTGTGTTTTGTCCTGGAGCACAGAATTTGCTTCTTCAAGGGGTCCTTGTTTAAAACCACAATGTAATCTGGGGCTTGTGGGTGTGGGTATGCTAGGGGAAGAGGAG
The DNA here is from genome assembly GCA_023548195.1 of Bettongia penicillata ogilbyi. NCBI lineage: Eukaryota > Metazoa > Chordata > Mammalia > Diprotodontia > Potoroidae > Bettongia > Bettongia penicillata. Next base: position 452,246 of record JAJHZJ010000851.1, on the reverse strand, counting down.
GGCTATCTGGCCCGTGCAACTATTGGTGTGGGTGCTTAACTTCCTGAAGGATGGAGGGTCTGCTGGAGAGGGGGGAGAAGTTGGGTGGTTGCTCAGCCATGGGAAGGCAGTGGTAGGAAGGGGGAATAGGGGACTTTTGGATAGATGAAGGATAAAAGGAATAGTTTGGTTGTTGGAGACAGCCCCTAAATCCATCAGGAGTAAAATGAATATGAACTATCTTCCCATACTTCTTGGTTCATGTACCCTTTGTGATCATGCCATGACACCTAGTTTGGAGACAGGTGTTCCTAGTAAGTTCTTCTTTTTTTTTAATATCATTTTCCATTTTTTAATGAACAAAAAAGGAGTTTTACCCCCTAGTTTGGTATTCCCCCCCCCCCCCCCCCCACACACACTGTCCCTTTGGAAAAGAAAAAGAAACACAAGCCTTATAACAAATATGCATACTCAAGCAAAACAGATTTCCAAATTCCTGCTTTGGCATGCATACTTGTATGGCATGCAAGAGAAACACCTTTTTGGAGGAGAGCCTTTAGGGTCAGATTTTTTTGGCATTAAACAAACAATAATAATAACAAACTTATATTTTCTACACTTCTGAGTCAATATGCAGTAAGATTTTTTTTTTTTGTATTAATACCACTTGTGATTTTTTACCCCATTCTTTTGTGTATCTTTTACTGTTTTAGATGGCTTAAAAATTGGTGAGTGCCTTCAAAATTGCAGTGCTTCAAGCTTGGACTTATGTGTATTTGTTTTGTTCCTCTACCCTTCATGAATTTATTCTTTTGAGGTTAATTTCTACTTCCTCATACAGCATAGTCATTGTTGATGAGAGTTCAAAAATTTTGACAAATCTGTACCATTTTGTATTTATTTCTTTACTTTCATCTATAAATTAAACTGAAGTGATCTAGTGGAGTTAGATATCCTGCTAAGCTTTCATATTTCCTTGCTTTCTGCCTCCTGCGTTGGTTGCCATGACTTCACTTGACAAAGAGCTTATGTTTTCTGAAAGGTGGTTCCTGGAATCTTTTGACTTTCTTATTGTGGTGACTGTTTTACATCAGTTAAACTTGTCCAAGTGATGATAATCAGAATTAACGCTTTTATTTCTATACACTTTCCTTTTTTTCCAGTATTAGTAGCTTATTTAAATAGGTTATTTTACAATTGTTTGTTGACATCTTTTGTTTTTTTTATCATATTCATTTTCAAATATACAAGCAGGAAAGGACTTTAGAAGTCATCTAGTCCAATCCCCTCATCTTACAGATGACAAAGCAGATGTCTAGAAGAGGTTAAGTAAATTGCCTAAGGGAAGTAAATTTTGTCACAGCTCAAGTAGGATTTGAACCCAAGTTCTCTGACTCACATTCTAGGATTTTTCTTCAGTATCATCCTGTCTAGCAGTTATTGGGAAAGCAGCTGCAATTATCTTCATGATGGCCTTTTCATTTATTCTTATAATTACAAGATGAGATAAATATATTATGAAATGATATTTCTTGTTTTGGAACACACAATAAATCTAATTCCACCGATTCTTATTCTTTACTGCCGTTGGGACCTGTGAACCATGCTTTATTTGGTCGTAATTTCCGTAATGTCTTCTGGTTTCATGTTGTCATAAAAATGTCAGCTTTGTTGTGGTTCAATATCTATAGTCAACTCATTTATTTTTGGACAAAAACATCTTCAAATTTAGAGAGCAGCAGTTAAATTGATGTTTGTAGGTTGTCAAAAAACTATTAGCACCCTCTGCCTTGCTTCCTACCATTGTAACTATCCACAGTTGTGGCTTTAAAGCCTGAGACTTGGGTTTAATTATTATCTCTGTGCAGATGACTCCCAAACTTTCCTTTCTTTGTTTCTTTCTTTGTTTCCTTGTTTCTTTGTTTCTGTTTGTTTCTTTGTTTCTTTTCTTCCTTTTTTCTTTCTGTTTCTCTCTATCCATCTCTTGACTTTTTCCTAAACTCTGTTGTGTATCTCTACTGTCCTGTTGAGTATTTTAAATTGGATTTCCCCTTAAGTATCTTAAACTCAAGGTAACCAAAACTTAACAACTTTTCTTTCTCCACAAGCCTTCTCCCCTTCTGAAATGCCCAGTTTCCATTGAGGGCACCATTGTTTTCCCAGTTACCCAAGTTCACAACCTTGGTGTTCTCTACATATTGCATCAAGATGCCAAGTCTTTTCATTTCTACTTCCATACTGTTTTTACATGTATCCCTTTGTCTCTGTTCACTTAGCCAGCACTCTTACTCCAACACTGCAGTAGCCTCTTAATTCTCCACGTTGCCGATTTCTCGCTAGTTTAATCTAGCCTTTCCATCCCTGCTAACGTGGTTGTCCTTTACTGGTGATCTGACCTTGTCACTCCTGTATTTAAAAAACTTTTTGGCTACTTATTGACTCCAAGATAAAATACATCTTTCAATGAAAATTTTTCTTTTCTCTCCCACTCCCAAAGAAAAAGAAAAACAAAGCCCTTGTAACAAATATGTATAGTAGAATTTCTACAGTAGGTGTCTCCAAACAAATATATCTTAATCTGCATTCTGAGTCCATCACCTCAGTTAGGATTTGTTTAATCATGAATCTTCTGGAATTGTGTTTGGTCATTGTAACCCTAAATGAACAGGAGAAGAAGTCTTTCAAAGTTGTTTTCACCATAAATATTGTTATTGTATGAATTGTTCTTCTCACTTAACTCTGAATCAGTTCATATATGTTTTCCCACCTTTCTCTGAAAGTATCCCCTTCATAATTTCTTACAATACCATGGTAGCATACCACCACATTCAATGCTATAACTTGTACATCCATTCCCCAAATGAGCACCCCCTCAGTTTCAGTTCTTTGCTACCCTGTGTGTGTGTGTATAATACGTACATATAGATATCTTTTTCCTCATTTGTTGATCTCTTTGGAGTATAGATGTAGTAATGATATATTGCTGGGTCAAAAGGAATGCACAGTGTAATAGTGTTTTGAGAATAATTTCAAATTGCTTTCCAGAGTGGTTAGACCAGTTAACAGTTCCATCAACATTGCACCAGTATACTTGTTTTCCCACAGACCTTCCTGCCTTTATCATTTTCCTATTTTTTTGGTAAACTTTTCCACTCTGAGGTAGTACCTCAGAGGTGTTTTAATTTACATTTCTCTAATAATGATTTAGAGCATTTTTTCATTTTACTGTTGATAGGTTGAATTTCTTCCTCTTAAAACTGTTCATATCCTTTGTTCATTTCTCGTTTGAGGAACTGCTTCCTTTCTTTTAAATTTGAACCACTTCCTATATCTTAGAAACGAGACCTTTATCAGAGAAACTTGCTGTGAAGATTTTTTTCCTCTATATTTACCTGCTTTAAAATTTGTTCTTTATTGGCTTTATTTGTAGAGAAACTTTTAAATTAAATACACCCTCACAACTGTGCCTCAACTTACCTTTACAATTCTCATTATCCATTGTTTCTCTTCCTAACCTCTATAGCCCTACTGAACTGGTTTTATTGTTTCTGAGATTTGACAACTATCTCTTATCTTGATACCTTTGTAAGTCCTCAGTGTGAAGAGGTAGATGAGGTTTGGAGTCTGATTGCCTGGAAAGAATTTAGGGGGAAGAAATTCTCATGGTCAGCAGGGCTTTATTGATGAAAAAGCAGCAGGCTAGTCCTTAGGAGCACTAGCAGTGTGAGAAAAGACAGACCCAAGCTTTGGGCACTCAGGTAGGAGTTGGGGGCGTGCTCCTATGCAGGCAGTTAAGCACAAGGAAGGAGGTAAGGAAGGGGAAGCAGGTGGATTGGGTACTTTTACAAATGAGTTCAGGGATGTGGTCTCAACAAAGGGAACTTAACTTGTAACATTCAAGGATATGGGCACAAACCATAGGGATTAGTCACATGTACAGAAAACAACAAGATTTTCTTGTCAACAGGTAAGAGTGTCCTGTCACTGGGCATATTGAAGTTTAGGCAAGGCTCTCGTTGTTGGGCAGAAATCAGCCTCATCAAATCCTTGGAATACATTCTACCATGTTCCTCTGAGAGCCCCTTTCTTTTTCAGGACTCACCCAGACGCTAGTGCCCTCCTCAGAACTACTCCAGTGTTTCCTGGGCTTCTTTTAAATCTTAACTAAAGTCCCACCTTCTGCATGAAGGCTTTTCCAGCCCCTTCTCGTTGCTGGTGTCTTCCTTTTGTTTTTTGTTCCTTCCATTTCCTCCTGTATATATTTATTTGTCCATAATGGTTCACATATTGTCTTTTCCATTAGACTATGAACTTCTTGAGACCAGGGACTATCTTTTGCTTTTCTTTCTATCTACAGCACTTAGTGCAGTGCCTGAGAATAGACTTAAGCATAAGTGCTTGTTGATGAGCTTTTGTGTGTGTATGTGTATATATGCATGTGCCTGTGCACAATACATGCGCATACATATACATACATACATATTTGGTCTCCTTTGGTAGAATAAAAGCTTATTGAGGACAGTGATTGTTCCATTTTTGTCTTTGTGTCCTCAGCACCTAGCACCATGCTTGGCACATAATAAGTATTTGATAAAGACTTGTTGATCAGTTGGGTCAATCTTCTGATAAGAATAATAGGCATTACTGAGATTTATATAATATATGACATTATATAATTATAATATATATCATATAATTGTGCAATACTTGAATGCTTTTACATTTTTTTATGTATATTATTTTAGTTGCTCCAACTTTTCATTTGGCATTCTCAAGGAAATAAATAAGCAAAATTCAGATTTCATTTGTATAATATTGAAAGTTTACTTAGTGTTTTATATATAGTATCTCAATTGATCCAGCTTCTCATTTGAAGTTTTCAAATGAATAAATAAGCTAAAGTGAATGCCAAATGTGGATTGCTTATGGTTTTAAAATAGTAATAAGGCTATGCATATTGATGGAACATATTTAATATCATGTTATTTTTATTTATTTTCAGAATCTGAAGAATGGCTGATAATTTAGATCAGTTTATTGAAGATCAAAAGGCTAAACTGACAAAAGACAAAGCTGAGTTGGAAAAAGACCCTCCTTATATTGATATAAAGGTAGCATGACAATATCTATCGCAGTAAATTGATTTGAAAATATAAGATTTACAAAATCAATCTTGTGTTATTTAACATAAATAACTATAGGCAATAAAAATGTCATACTGCAAAGTGTTTTTTGAATCAAGGAGTTCTACTACCATTGTAAAAAGTTTGAGAAAAAATTAGATTCCAGTATCATCTTAATCCTAAAGCTTTATCTGACTTAGAGAATTTATTAACTCAAATTTTAGAAGGATGGACTTAATTCTAACTTATCTTTTAAACTGTTTTGAATCTCAGTGTTTCTGACTTCTTTCATAGAGTTATCAGAATTATGTTTCATAAAAGCAATGAGGTTGAATCTGACTACAAATAATTTTCAAGTACCAGAAATTTGTAAAAATTAACATTTTTTATTTGCCTTTTAGGAATTTTTTTTACTCTATTAACATCTTAAAATTTGTAGAATTGGCAAAAATGAATCTTTTAGCAGATTTTAAAAAGTTATCAATGATTTCTCATATTTAGAATTACATTACCATGCCTATTTCTTGGTACAAAGGTAATTTCTCTTCTGATATCTCTGAATTACAAAGTGGTATCTATGTAATGGAGTAACTAGGTGGTGAAGTGGATTAGGGTGCTGGGCATGGAGTCTGGAAGACTCATCTTCCTGATATCAAATCTGGCCTCAGATATTTAATAGCTGTATGACCCTAGGTAAGTTCCTTAACACTGTTTGCCTTGGTCTTCTCATCTGTAAAATGAACTGGAGAAGGAAACGGCAAGCTTCTTCAGTATCTTTGCCCAGAGAAAACCCCAAATGGGTCGGGAAGAACTAGATATGATTGAAAAAAGAAAGACTGAAGAGCAAAAGCTGTGCAATTTGTAAGTGCATTCAAGAAATAATTTGATGCAGAGGATATTTGAATCTGTGTGATTGCAATTTTTTTATAATGAAGTTTTAAAGTACTTAAGCACGGTTGATGAAAATGTGTAATATTAGTTCATAATGCTTTGGAAAAGTCATATAACATTATTACCATTCATATATTAAAACAATATATTTTGGTAATTGCATGTTCAACTCTACAATGTAAAAAGGTGCAAGATACATAAAAAGGTATTAAATGTTTTGCGATTATTTCCCTTCGTAAATGGATTGTCTTTTTTTCCCCAGAGCAATGCTGTAGAAAAGCTTTCAGAAAACAGCAAAATACTAATCTCCATGGCCAAAGAAAACATACCACCAAACCGTCAAGAGAACAGAGGTTCTTTAGGTATGTTGTTTAAGTGCACTAATGTTTAAGAAATTGTTAGCTTCAGTTAGCTAGAAATTGTTAGCACCAGTCAAGCTGGTGCAAGAGGTTTGCTTTTCCAGATATATGTTTTATTTCTGAATTTTAAAAACTCCCTTCTAGTATACTGATATTGCAATCTATGTATGAAATAGCACCTTTTCTATCATTTTAATGTGGTTTTACCTTTATTTTAATTTACTAAAACATTGAGTATTAATGCAACCATAGATTACATTATAAATGGAATATTCAGAAAATGAGTAAATACAGTAAGTTTTTTTCAGTTTAAAAATCAAAGAAATGATTATGTCTTGTGGCATACTACTATAGATGATGGAAAGAACATTAGTAATTGAAAAAAATATTATAATGTGTGTATATAAACTTTCCTTTCCCTTGTAGTGAAATTGATAATTATATTAATAATATAGTTTTAGTCATGCTTACATTATTATTTTGTTTGTGTTAGGCAAGACACTAGTATAAAGAGATAGACAAGCTTGGTGTCAGGAAGACCTGAGTTCAAGAAATATACCTTCAGACACTTACTAGCTATGTGACCCTAGACAAGTCACTGGTTAACCTTGTTTGCTTCAGTTTCTTCAATTTTAAATAGGAAAAACAGTTGCCCCTACCTCCCAGGGTTATTCTAAAGATAAATATGATAATATTTGTAAAGCACTTAGCATAGTGCCTAGAGCATAGTAAGCTTTATATAAATGTTAGCTATCATTATTATTATTACCATTGTTAATAATATTTTAAGTGATTTATAGAAAATAATTTACGCTTATATGGTACTTAAAGGTCTGTAAAGCACTGTGTATGCATAGTCTAATTTATTGAATTGTTGAGATGAGGTGTTTGGAGACAGTGCTCCATTTTAACTCATCAGAAATGTATTTTATTTAATGTGTATATGTATAAATGTGAGTGTGTGAATATAAATTATTTTTAAATAATATTTTAAATTTTTCTTAAGTGACTGAAGTATGAAGTTGATGGTATTGTTATTTCATTGTCATGAACTGGAGCTATAGTAATGGTACCAAGATTTTGTTTCCAGTTGGGTTCTGACCCATAGTCTATGGCTGAAGACTATATGTCTTTAACACATGTCTACTTTCTGAGGTTAGGCATGCCATTTGTTATAAGAAGGAATTGGCAAGAGACATGAATGGATAGTCTACCTCAGTCACTACTATTGGCATTACAACTGAAAACTCAGTTCTGCTGCTGATGGCATCATCTTCATGTATAGATAGTTTTATTTATTTTTCAGTCTTTTAAAAAAAAGTGTAAGAAATAACTTAAAAATATGTTGAATTGGGACAAAAATATGAGGGGAAAAGAGCAGTTATACACACACATATATACATATAAACCTGTATATACACACACACTCACACATGTATAGTATGTAACTACCACAGAGTATGAACCACAAAGTATGAACCGCAAAGTAGCCCATATAAAGGAAAAATTTATATTAAATGAAGATATTTATTATACAGCTATTCTAAAATGGGAAGGTAATGTCTGTATTTGCTAATGATAATTCTAATTATTTAATTTAATTCTAGTCATTTAATTTCTCATCATCTTTTCTGTAGTTAATTCTTTGATACTTAAAATTTAAAGAAAAATTCTGAATCTGAACTTAATCACCAAAAAGAACATTTTCATATCCATAGCAGAACACATAAAAGATTCCATATGAAACTGCAAATTTTTCTCTGATAAAATCCTCATTTAAAAAATATAAAGAGCTGAATCAAATCTATAAAAATAAAAGCTGTTTCCCATTTGATAATTGATAAAAACAAGCAGTTTTCAGGTGAAGTAGTCAGTTATCTATATTCATATGAAAAAATGCCGTAAATCACTTTTGATTAGAGAAATGCAAATTCAAACAGCTCAGAGATACCACTTCATAACTATCAGATTTGCTAATATGACAGAAAAAAAAATGACAAATGTTAGAGGGGATATGGGAAAATTGAGATACTAATGCACTATTGGTAGAGTTGTGAAGTGATCCAACTTCTGGAGAGCAATTTAGAACTACACCCAAAGGGCTATAAAACTGTGCACACTTAGCAGTAGCACTGATTATATCTGTATCCCAAAGAAATTAAAAAAAAAAAAGGAAGACTTATATGTACAAAAATATTTATAGCAGTTCTTTTTGTTGTGGTAGAGATTTGGAAACTGAGGGGATGCCCATCACTTGGGGAATGGCTGAACAAGTTGTGGTATATGATTATGATGGAATACTACTGTACTAGAAGAAATGACAAGCAGAATGCTCTCAGAAAAACCTGGAAAGACTGACATGAACTGATAGAAAGTGAAGTGAGCAGAAATGGGAGAACATTGTACACAGTGTAACAGCTATATTATATGATGATCAACTGTGAATGACTTAGCTGTTCTCAGCAATACAGTGATCCCAGTCAGTTTCAAAGAATTTAGGATGAAAAATGCTATCAATCTCCAGAGAAAGAATTGATCACAGTTTGAATGCAGATTGAAGTACACTTTTTTTTTAACTTAGCCTCTTTTTTTTCACAACATGACTAGCATGGAAATGTATTTTGCATGACTGCACGTATATAACGTATGTCAAATTGCTTGCCTTCACAATGAGATGGGAGGGAACAGAGGGAGGAGCCAAATTTGGAACTCAAAATTAAAAAAAAGTTAAAAGTTGTTTTTTACATGTAATTGGGAAAAGTATTAAATAAATAAATTGAATTTGCATTACATATATGATTTTTTAAAAAAGTACATAGTAAATTTCACCCATATCTTTCTGAATTATCCTGTTGTCTGTCCTTCCTTTTGAACTTTCTTCTATTCTCTGTTCATTAAAAAAAAGTTTCAGTGGCCCTCTTTTTAAAAAATCACTATTACTAATCCCTCCTCCTCCATTCCCTTACCCAATTAAAAGGTTATAAAAAACTTTTGTGAGAAATAAGCATAGTTAAACAAAATGTATCTGCATAGTGGCCACGATCAAACATATCTTTCTCTTTTTGCACCTTTGAGTCTGTCCCTTTTACTTCATCTTTTCTATAGTAATTTATTCTTCCTTTTACCTTCCCATCTCTTTAGAGACAATCTACCCCCAGATCTTCTTTTTTCTTCCTTAACTTCCTCAATACCCTTCAAAAACCTTACGGCTCTGAAGGAGCATGTTTGTTATTCCCTTTTGGAATGTTTGCAACTATATCACCATATAGCTCCTTCCAAAGTTCCAGCTCTATCTAGTCTTTTTTATTAGAAATGCTTGAAAGTTCTCTATTCTGTTAAAGTTCCATTTTTTTCTCCTTTAAGATTATATTCATCTTTGCAGAGTGATTCTTGATTGTAAACCTGTATCTTCTGCCTTATGGAATTATATTCAAGATCTCCATTTATAGCATTAGGTTCCAGGTTTCTCCAGGACTACTCTTTATGGAATGCTTGCAGTATTGTGTTTTTTGATTGTTGATTCTGGCTATGATATTGATTCTGGCTATGATATTTCTGGGACGTTTTGGGATTCCTTTCAGGAAATTGTCACTGGGTTCTTTACTTTGGCCTCACATTCTAAAAAAAGATTTGGGCAATTTTAATTTGTAATTTCTTGAAATATAATGTCCGTGCTTAAAAAAAATATCTCCAGGTGGGTCAGAGACTATAGCTATAAACTATACACCTCTAATCCACATCTGCTTTTTATGAATATGCATACCATTCATTCTAAGGAACAATTAGCATGTAGGGATTTGAATAATTTTTAGGTTATTCCTTTTTGAACTTTTTTTCCAAGGTCAGTTGCTTTTTATATCAGATATCCTGTATTTTCTTCTATTCCTCAATCTTTTGATATTGTTCTATATTTTTTGTTTTCATGTGAAATCATGGATTTCTGTTTGGTCTAATTTTGTTTTAGTGAATCTCTGACTTCACTGAGATTAATCACTTGTTTTAAGCTGCTTATGCTCCTTCCAGTTCTTTCCTTGGAATGTTGGTTTTCTTTTTTTATTTCTTGCTTTATTTCTTCTAAGTATTTATGTAGACCTTGTGGAAAATCAATTTTTTACTTAAGTCATTGCTTGCAATTGGTGTAGATTTGCTTTCTCCTTTTGGAATATCTTTAGATATACAACAGTTAATGATTCTAGTTCAGTTTCTTTGATTTACTTATCTCCTCTGCTTTGGTTCTTGAATTGAGTGGGATAGTTGACCCTGCTTGGTCTCACTTCGACTCCTCTGGGTTTCTGTGCTGATTTCTGCCTGCCTCAAATTTTGAGGTTCAGAGTGGGGCATCTTCAGGGCTCTCTCCCTGGTGTTTGAGAACAGAGTGCTGGGGATGTTGGAGCTACTAGATTCCTGACTGCTGTCTTCATTTGAGCATTGCTTGCTTCGCTGGAAGAATCCCTCTGCCTTCCTGAACACCCAGAGGCTTTCTGGTGACCAGGGGTAGGCCTGTTCTTACTGCCATTAGCAGCTGTTTGTAGATGTTGGTATTCTGTCTTTTATTCCCAAGAGTTTGTACTAGCTATCTTTGAGAATTCATTCTCTCTCTTGTCTGACTCTCAGAATCCTTACTTTGCTTCGGACCTCAGTTCATGTGCCACTTTTTTGTGAATCTTTTCCTGATTCTCTTAAGTTATTTAATGTTTTTTTTTCTCATTTGTGTCTAAATTGTGTCCTCCTTGTAGAATGTAAAAACTTGAGGAAAGGAGGCTCTCTTTGTTTTTATCTTTGTATCTCCATTGCCTCCTTAGCATAGTGCTTTGTTCATAGTGGGCATTTTAAAATGCACTGGATTTAACGTACTGCCTATATGAGAAAGTAAAATTTTAATTTAAAATATATATCTCAGTGACCCTTAAGGAATGATTTATACATTAGTCCTATAAATTGATTTTATTTGTATATTTATATACATATATTTATATGTATAAAATAAGTACTAGTATTTACTTGGTCATATTTGTGAAACTTACTCTTAACTTTTGTGGTCATTGATGTTTTACTTTGTGAAGTGTCATCACTACAAATGACCATAAAATGACCCTTAAGCATTACTTGCCACTAGAACCATCAGAAGACAGCCATGAATTAGTAGGTCTCTATATTTCTTTAGAACATTAAGCAAATTTAGCATGTCATAGTTACTGTTCAGCTTGAAGTGCTAAAACAGATGGAAAAATTAAACTTATTCTACCTACTTTTAATTTTATTCAGTATTTTACCTATTAGGCCTCTGAATGTCAATAGAGTTCCTCAGAAATAAGTTCCTCCTTAAATTCAGAGGTGAAAAGCTGTTTAGAATTACATAATTATTAATCAGGTACAGCTGAAAAAATAACGGCATTGTAAGTAACATTCGAATTTATATTAAAAGGCAGATAGTCTTGATAAGTGAAAATAAACTTAAATTAACCTCTAGATACACATAAAATTAAATATAACATTGCTAACTACATTTGTACTTCTCTGCGATGTGAATAGTTTGTTTACTCTTTCCACTATGAGTTAGCCAACTAAGTCCTCTTAGCATATAGTGCCATTGCACAACAAAGCCTTTATTATGACCATGTATGCTCAGATATTTAACTTCAGTTCATAGTTATTGTGCTTCTGCTTTTGGGTGAAAATTTATCTAAATGCAAAAATAAAAAAAAAATTTTCATACCTTTTTGCCCTGTTTTGGATGGGATTCGGAATAAAAAGTCTTTTTTCCTCTATAATGGTAGATACTAGTACTTCTCTAAAGGGAGGTTTAGTTTTCTTGATTTTAAAGAAGATTGCTAACTAGTCAACAAAAAATGGATAGTTAATGCTTTTTGGTTATGGAAGATTTTAGACTCCTGAAAGAGAATTATTAGTATTATGAGTCGACAGACATTATTACTTTAGGGAAGTGTGTGTGTTGATAATAAACAAGTCATTTTAAGGGCTATAGGAGATATGATATATTAGTAGTTCAGCAATAAACATGGCAATAAAGTGATAATGAAAATTGGATAATACATGTTGTAGAGTATGTATAGTATTAAAAATCTGTAAAATCCAGTGAACATCCATTGTAATTTATATCTCTTGGACTAAATTTCTGAAATATTTTAGTGATGTAATAAAGCAGTGCTATGTCATGCCTATGACAAGTTCCCATTCTTAAGTTGCTTTGTGAGAAACAAGGCACAGAAATGGTGATATCAATGGCAACATATACACTGTAGCTAGTTGTCTTAACTATGTGCTTTGCTGAATTTCCAAAGGAAAATCTTATATTTTGTTAAAAATGAAAATATTTGAAATTATATTTTTTTATCTTGTAAGGACAGAGAAAGAAAGAGGGCCTTCAAAAACCCGAAAAGAGTAGTCATCTATATGCTTGACATAGTCTTTCATAATAAAAAATAACATTTGAAAAGTATGTTACCTAATTTTAAAGCTCACTTAAAGTGAATATTTTTAAAAATCATTTTTGAAGGAAATGTTCAGTTTCTATGAAATAGTAGTTTTTTCAAAGCCATTGGTTTAAATTTATCTTAAGATGAAGCTGCTAAAAACCATAAATATATTTTCTAAGACAAGTGTTTTTAACACATTTATTTTTGTATGCTTCCCCACTAAAAACATACATGTTGCTTACATGGCCATTTAGAATTGGAAATGAACAAACAGATTCTTAGAGTTTTCTTTCACAAAAATGATAGCCTAATTGGATGACATTAAATGCATCATTTTTCTTTGGTTTTATCGTGCCAACTTGTAGTTCAAAGATTAAAATAGTTGAGGCTTGCTAGTAATCAAAAGGTAGAGATAAATAAGTGGATTTTGTTTCCCAGTCTGTTTTATTCCACCAAGAATGCATTGAAAGGGAAGTTCTGCTGTTTAAGTTGTTGGTAAGCACTTTATATTTTGCAGGGATTGACTATGGATTGAGTTTACCACTTGGTGAAGACTATGAAAGGAAGAAACATAAGCTAAAGGAAGAACTTCGGCAAGATTACAGACGGTACCTCACTCAGGTAAAGATTTTTTTAATGAAGATGAGTGTGGAGCAGTAGCATCAGTTAAACACTTCTGAGTAGGACTCCTTTCGTCCAAAAACATTGGAATGTTTGCTCTGCAAAACTTACTTGCAGAGTTTAATCATTCATGCAGATGGCAGTGAAACACTGAAAGCATATATAGGGAAGAAAAATTGGGGAAAGAAAGAAATAGGAGGCAAAAATCAGAGTAAAAAGGTGCCCATTAGGGGAATGGTAGAGTGCCAGTGAATGCTGTAGGTTCACTTACCTGTTAAAGAGCAACAGATTATAGTTTTGAATGAGATTCTAAATCTTGAATTCACATTTCCTTTAAAATATATGTTTTGAAATAGCTTGTAATTTTTCACGATAGATACTTATTGATTTGTTTTTGATCACAGCAACAGAGTTCTTGTTAGGAATTATTTTCTGCCTTAAAAATAGGATAGTAAATGTAAGTAGCCATATAGTTGTTTAGTTGTTTAATAAATATCAAAACAAGTTCATTTTTATTTCTAAATTACTAAGCTTTGTTTACATTTGTAAAATAATCAGAAATAAGATGTTCTCACTTCTAGGACAGTCTTGAGTTTATATCACCTGCATCTTAGCTCCTTGTTTTAATTAAAATATTATTTTTGCATATTAAGGGAAAGAATTGTAAATGCATTTTATCAATGACATGTTTTTTTTGACTTTAGGGTATTAACACAGGCAAAAAGAAAGGTAGGGTACCTGAAATATGCAACCTCCTAAAAGTTCTTAAAATAGTAGCTTGCAGTTTTTGTGCTTGAGATTGCTGCTTACAGGGGTGTGCTGGAGCTAGTTCCTACTTCCTGTTGAGAGCTGTTTGTTAAATTTTCAATGTGAGCTCCTTGGAAACTGGCAAACCCTGCAAATCAGGGCTTGCATCATTGTTTTGTTGTTTAGATTTAAGAAAGTGACAGAGAAAATTTTAACAACGCCAGTTAAATGTAAAAGTGTGCTAGTGTGTTTTGGATAGCCTGTTAAATATTTATCAGCATACTTCTGACTGCTCTTCCACTAATTAGAGCAATTATTTTGTGTTGTTGAAGAATGTAGTAATTCATAACTTTTCTTGTTCATTGTAAGATGGCATTCCATATATGATTAATGTATTTCATTAATGTAATCAGATTCCTTGTCTTGATTCCTGCATTGCATTTGCTGTCTTTGCTTTATCATGAATTCTTTACAAAGACTTTGCTGTTAATGTAAATTCATATGTGATCTGCCATGCTATGTCACCATGTAAATGACCATGTTAATCATGAGTACGTCAAACTTTATTAAATGGTAGATAGAGAAATATTCAGTTGATTATTGAACTATTATAGGGGTTTAAATTATTAACTTACTTATGGAAAGTTATACCTATGAGTATGGTGTAATTATGTTATAATAGCTCAATTAACTGAACAATAAGCCTGTGTTTCTTTTGCATATTTGTGGGAAAGAAGCAGATGATAAAAAAAGTGCATTCAGCAATCTAAACAAAAAATACCATGAGATACTCATGATACCATGAGACTTACTATACTGATCCCTCACCCTCATACTTTTTTTTCCTACCAATATTTGTTGGTAGGACTTGGCTCAGCAGTACATATTACTGTTTTTTCATTGCCGCTTCCTCCTTGAAACCTTGATTCCTCCACTTCTGCCTGTGGAAGAAAATGCAAACTTTTCCCCTTCTTCCTTGCTCTAGACAGTACCCTGGCTTTTTGGTTTTTTGGTGTATTTTTTAAGAGTTTTAGTACTAAGAGGTAATGGAAAACACAAAAGGAATTTACAGTGACATTGAGGAAGGCTTGTAAGCCTTCATAATTAGATCTGCTATTTTGTAAATGTTCAAGAAACTAACTTTCTTAGTCCCTCCTTTTCTTGCTGTACTAAAAATAATTTCCTTTTCAATTCTGTCTGGGCTAGATGTTAGGTCAAGCTCTGAGTTTTCTAGCCAATTTATATGACTCTGCTACATGTTTCATTCTATTTCTTCAGTCATACAGCTCCAGATATGGGAGCCTTGGTAAGAGACATTCGAAATGTCTTCTTTGTTTCTTCCCTCCAGTGACATCTCTTAGTCTTCAGTTCTCCTAGGTTCACTAATTGTTAGCTTTGATCCCAGGTCCCTGAAAGAGTAACATGCCTTGGTTCCCCTTCTGCCGCTCCTTCCCATTTGACTTCCAGAAATTTCTCTACTGGCCTCAGTCATCTAAAGAACTTAGACTCCAGTAAAAGAATTGGAAATTTCAAATCAGGCCTTAGAAACTGTTTTAAAATGGGAATAATAGTACGGTACTTGTACCTCACACTTTTGTAAAGAAAGTGTTCTGTAAGCTGTAAAGTGCTGTGTAAGAGTCAGTTGTTATTTGGTAGTTCCATAGTATATGTTAAATAAGTGCAATTATTAAAAAAAAATTGTGATAATTATAAGTGGTAGATGTTTAGTGAGATTTGTATTTACATTTGTGTTAGCAGTATTAAAAAGTATTTGTTGAATGCCTCATTCATCATTCTGCTGGACTCTGAAGGGTCCATATAAGAGAAATGTAAGCCATTTGATGGTATTACATTAGCTCACGTTTATATATCATTTTAAAGTTTACAAAGTACCTTATTCACAACTAATCTTCCTCTTTTAGTTATACCTTTAGGAAAGCAGTGTTATTCAGATGCTTTTTGCTAAAAGCATTTAATATAGCTTTGTCTCTCTTCTAGGGAGTGGCTCTGTGAGTGCTGTAAGCCCAGCTCAGCTTGTCGATTCTTGAAGGAACTCCGATGACATTAAACACTGTCCACAAACACACCCAGATAGCCACCCTTTCTTTTACCCTGTTTCTGTTGTCCTAGTTAGCCCCCTAGCTAGTTCTAGTTTTTTTTTTCTTTTCTAATAAAGGTTAAATTCCTTTGTAAAAGAACCAGTGCACACTAGTTATAACACTTAAATGTCCTCCTTTAGGTGTATTTACAGATGTGCAGTTTTTAGTATATGCTGCTTGTTTACACTGGACCCATGGTCCCTATCCTCTGCCAGAAACAACCACCGCCTCAAGTGATAAGTGGTCCAGGTATTGTTTTCATTTGATAGTTGAAGGAATTTAGTCTTAGAGAAGTAGAATGACTAATTCAGGATCACATCAAAAGTAAATACCAGAGTTGGAATTTCCCTGAATCTGAAAGTTGATAGGGACTTTAGAATCCATCTAGTTTAGCCCATACTGGGGTAAGAATACTCTTGACAGCATTCCTAACAAGTGGTCTTACAGCCTTTGTTGAAAACCTCAGGTGAAAGGGAAATCTACTGCTTCCTGTGGCAACTCATTTATCTTTTGGATAGTTTTGATTGTTATCAAGTTTTTCTTATGTTGAACCAATATATGGTTTTTCAATTTTCATTTGTTACTCCTTGTTCTGTCTTTTGGGCCAAACAGAAAAAGCAGAAAATAAATAACTTATTCCATATTACAGTCTTTTAAAAGACTTAAAGACAGTGATTATGTCTTCCCTGATTCTTCCTTAACTTAAACATACTCATTACTTCTAGTTGATCTTCATATGGACTGATCTCAAGGCCCTTCACATCCTCATCTACTTCCCTTGGGAAATTTTTCATTTTCTCAGTGTCCTTCTTAACATTTGGAGTTCAGAGCTGACATACAGGACTAAGAATAGAGTATCATCAAGGCAGATTTAGATCTCTTGTTCTGAACACTGAAACCTTCAAATCTTTTTCATAGGCTTGTTTTAGCATGCTTGGTTGGTATCACTGGTTGGTATTCTCTGTTTGTGAAGTTGTTTTAATCTGTCTGTATCTATCTGTCTGCCTGCCTGTCTGTCTACCCATCTATACACATACCTATTAAATTTCATTTTACTAGATTTAACCCAGTGATTTTGCTTGTTGAGATCATTGCTTGTCCAGCATGTTACTTTACTGTCCAGTTTTGGGTCATCTGCAGATTTGATAAGTATGCCATTTATGCCATTTATCCAGGTTATTAACTTAAGTGTTAAGCAATACAGTGTCTGTGACGGATCCTCTAGATACCTTCCAGGTTGACAGTAGAGGTATTAATGAACTATTCTTTTGGTTTGGTCATTCAGTTGGTTCTGAATCCACCTAACTTTATAGCCTACATCTCTTCATCTTGACCAATTGTACTTAAACTAAAGTGTCTTCTCATTCCAAATCCATTGGTTTTTTAGCTGAGCTTCACAGTATTTTCCCCACCACAAACAACTGCCATGTAGAAGATAATGTGTTAGGCACTTAGGATACTTCAGAGAATTTATATTTTGCAGGGGAATAGGGTAGGACTTACACAGATAAGTCAGTAGAAGACTATTAGAGCATCTGGTTGAGGTGAGCATAAAAGTATTCACATAGGAGGTGCTCTTAAACTGAAACTTGAAAGAAGATAAAACTTCTTGAGAAGCAGTGAGAAGATGTAGTGGCTAGGGTACTGGACCTGGAGTTAGGAAGACTTGTGTTTTTGCCCAACCAGAGACACTTAATAACTGCATGATCCTTTATTAAAATTGAGGCCATTCTCTCAGAGCTCAGTCTTCTTTCCTTTTCCTCATCTCACATCACTGATACTTTCTGCGACCATTCCTTCTTCACATTGGTCTGATATGCCATTCCCCTTGCCAGTGCAGATTCTACTATATTCCAAGTGATGCCATTCCATCCCATCTTCTTCAGATCGCCATTTCCATCTTCTCCACTCTTTCACTTATCTTTCACCTCTCCCTGTCTACTACTTCTCTACTGCCTACAAACATGCCTATCTCTCTCCCATCTTCAAAAACCCCCTTACGTCATCTGTGTATCCCCAGTAGTTATCATCCTCTTATCTCTTCTCTTTTGTTTGAGAAGGCTGTCTACAACTGCTGCCTTCACTTCTCACTCTCTTCTGTCCTGGCCACTGGATAGGACTTTGGATTTTTAGCTCCCCCCTTTTCCATTTTCAATGCCACAAAGCCCAGAACCTCTACCTTGAAAAGGGCAAAACATGAATTCTGGGGAAACTTTCTCAGGTTCCTTAAAAAGGGAATGTAGAATATTATATGCCCTGCTATGGTCACCTCCAACATGAACTTATTCTCTATAACTTTATAGAGACCATTCTTCAATTGACAAACAAGACAGTTTATAGTCTCCGGGAAATCCAGCAATCTTTGGATTCCCTAGCAAATGTGGTTCTAAATAATAGAATAGCCCTAGACTACCTGCTTGCCATCTTGGCAAATACCTCCTACTATATGTACATCAGCAACTCTTGTGCAAAATACTTACTGAATGTGTTTTGGGAAAGGCTAGTTGGATGCAAGAAATCCTTGATAACCTCAGTGCCCCCAAACCATCTTCTTCTTGGAGATCCTCGTTCTTTTCTGTACTAGTCCCCATACTTACTCTCCTCCTGATCATATTCCTTTTATTCCTGTTTGGGCCTGTTTGCTTGACCTCCTTGTCAGATTTATCTCTTCTAGGCTCCAGGCCATTCACTTCCAGATGGCTTCTCAGGCTGCATACCAGCCTTCAATGGAGTCAAAGGCCCCTAATCTACTGGACCTGGTGTTAGTCAGGTTCCGAAGTCACACCCCTTGAATGCTACCTAGTGAGGCAGGGACAGCTCTGTGCCCCTTGCCAGCTGGAAACAGTTTTAGAAGCTGAGATCTTACCCCCAAAAGATTTTGGGTTCCATTTGTTTGAGGGGGGAATGATGGTGTGAGGGGACCTGGACCCCTAAGAGGAAAAGACTATGTCTTCAAAATCAACTCAGTCCCTGAATTCTCCCCTAAATTTCAGCAGCCCAGATCAACTTCGCCCAAGGCAACTGGCCCACCCCAGCCCACCTAGATGATGTAATTAGTTTACTTGGCATTCCTTTCATTGGAGTTCTTGGCCTACCCTAGACTACTCGCACTCCTTAATCCCATCTAGATCACCTAGCCCACCCCAGACTATTTAACATTCTTCAGATTTCTAAGTCCAATCCTCAACTTTCTTGCTCTCTCTTCAGTCTTTACTACCATTAGTCACCCTCTTCTCCTTGATGACTCTCTTTAAGTTTTTTGGGGTACTACTCTCTTCTGATTCTTCTAGCTAACTGACTGTTCCTTTTTAGTAGTAAATAGTCATTTCCTACCAGCTGCCTTGCTTGGTTTGGACTTTTAAGATCTTCATGCTTCCCCCAGGATCTCATCACCAGAAATATCAAGGAGATGCTTTGCTTTCAGTACTCAACACTTCCTCAGTACCCTTAGTTCCCTTTTCCTTCTGTTCTGAGTTCAGGAGGACACAGTGCAAACCTCCCCAAACCCCCTTTATAGAGGACTCAGAATTTTCCAGCCATTTACATTTTCCGCCAGCTGCTTAATTTGGTTTAGACTCCACTGCCACTACCATCCCATCATACCAGGTACCCTCCAGCAACACACTGTATGGGATAAAAGACCCTTACTCAAAATTTTAAATAAATGGAGAGGCTTCTTGATAAGAACAGAAAATGACTTATTACAATTCTGGTGAGAAAGGGACATCCTTCCACCTGGATGGGGCTGATGGAAGGAGGTAATTTACAGAAATTGGATTACAATTCTTATTCTCTAATGCAGAGAATCCCACCTCCCTACTATCCCACCTCTCCATTGGTTGGGAGGCGGCTTTACAATCTCAGCGTGGAAAAACTAGACAAACGCTGGGAAATTTTCACCTATCCCACCACAATTACTTCGTTTAGTACTAACTGCTGATGTGGCTTTAGAAAGGAGGGGAAAGGGAGAAGGGGGAACTGGTAATGTTGATGTGGCAACAGTACAACAAACAGAGGGGAGATATGAGTAACTCCCAAGTTTCCACTACAACCCTCAGCACTTTCACAAAGAAAGCTGGTAGCTGGTAAAGGGGGGCACTAAGTGACCGTCCACAGGCCTTGGATACCTGATACTCAGGTATCCAGGGAGAGAGGCCTTAGGGAAAAGAAATTTTATTTAGAAAATACATTATTCTCCATATTTTTATTATGAAAAGTCTTCACAATCTCCTCATCTCACTGAGCACCATACCCACTTTTTCAGTTTCCTTTTGTGTACTCCCTCTAACTGTACGCTCCTTGAAGGCAGGAATTGTCATCTTCTCATTTGCATCATCAGCACTTTGCACAGTGCCTGGCACTTAGTATGTATTAAATGTTTTTTGACTCCTTATTCTTCTTTACCTTTCTGACCTGTCCTACTTAGTCTCTTTTGCATGATCTTCGTATAAGTCATCTCCCCTCACAGTAGGTATCACACAGAGTTTCGACCTAGGTCAGGGATGGGGAAACTGTGATCTTAAGGCCAATTGTGGCCCTCCAGGTCCTCAGGTGAGTTCCTTTGACTGAATCCAAACTTCTCAGAACAAATCCCCTGAATAAAAGGGTTTGTTCTATAAAACTTGGACTTAAGTAAAAAGTCCTCACCCAAGGACCTAGAAGGCCACATGTGGCCTTGAGGCTACAGGTTCCCCACTCCTATTCTAAGTCCTCTTCTCCCTCTATACTGTTTCACTTGGTGATTTCAGTAGGTCCCATGGATTCAGTTATCATCTGTGTGCATAGTTCTCAGATCTACTTAACTAACTACTTACTCCTCCTAAACTTCAGATTTGCATCTTTAATTGCTTATTAGATATCTCAGACTGAAATTATATGTCTTAATCTTGACATATCCAAAATTAAACTCATTTTTTCCCCCAAACTTCTGAACTTCCGTTACCCCCAAGACTTGCAATCTAGGCGTCATCCTCAAAATCTTCTTTGTCATCTCCCATATCCAATATTGCCAAGTCCTTTCTGACATCTCTTAAGTATGCCCTCTTCTCTCCTCTGCCCTGCCACCACCCTGATGAAGACTCATATTGCCTTATACCTGATCTATTGCAGTAGCCTGCTGGCTGATCTCCCATTTCTCATGTCCTCACCATTACAATCCATCTTTCCCTCACCTGTGAAATTATTTTTCCTAAAGATCATATCTAACTTTATCAGTCCACCTTATTCAATAAACTCTTGTGGTGCCGTACAATAGGCCAAATATAAAATCCTGTGTTTGGTATTCAAAGCTCTTCACAGCTTGGCAACCTCCTACTTTAATAGGCTTATTATACTTTACTCATGTTCATGTACTCTGATGCAGTGACACTTGACAGCCTTTCTATTCCTCACACAAAACACTTCGCCTCCAGACTCCGGAGATATTCACTGGCTGTCTCCCATGCCTAGTGTTCTCTCTTTCCTCTTCTCCACGTTCTGGCTTCCATGACTTTCTTCAAGTTCTAGAAAAATTCCACCTTCTACAAGAAATTTTTCTTGATCCTCCTTAGTTTTACTAGTTATTTCTATTTTACTTTGTATAAATTTCTTTTTTACGTAGTGGTTTTTATGTTGCTTCCTCCTAGGTTGCGAGTGCCTCTAGAGCATTGACTGTCTTTTGGCATTCTTTGTGTCCCCAGTGCTTAGCATAGCCTTTTAGACTGACTGACTTAACCTTTGCCTCTCATAGCTTTCTCTTCTATAAAACTGGGATAATAACAGTAACTCCCTCTTGACTGTTGTAAATGAGACAATAATTGTAAAATGCTTTATAAATCTTAAAACTCTATGTAAATGTTAATTGTTGTTTATATTATTGTTATTTATTAAAAAGGTTTGAGGTGAAGAAGTCATACATTCCGGAAATGGAGAACAGCCTGTGCAAAGGCATGGAAGATGGGAAATTATAACTAACAGTACAGTCTCACTAGAATGTAGAATGTATAAATGGGAATGATGTAAAATAAGTCTTGAAAGTTGATACTAAATCCCCCATCAATACTCCCAGATTGCCTCCACAGACTTGTTTTACTATTCCTGGTCTAGTTCTAGAGTAGAAATTAGAATTACTAGAAGAAACTGGAAAATAGCACAAAGATGGCACATAAGTATTGAATCAATAGACTTTGTAAATTCTTTAAGATGACTTTCTGGGAAGGCTTTTATAGAAGGTGTAGGCTTTGAATTTGGGTTTTAAAAAGTGGTTTCTGATTTCCAAGAGAATTACTAGTATACTAGGCTATATCAGTCTTTTTAATGCTTAATTTCACCTGTACTGTTATTTAATTATTTACCGTAGTTATCCTCACTCCTTAATTACATTGTAAGATCATTCTTTTTGGTATGGCTTATCCAGAAAGGTACTCCTGAAAGGAATAATAATAGGTGCTCGATGAATATTTGTTAAATTGTTTGGAACTTCACTGGATCTGTGATTTCATCCATGGGATACTCCTTTCCAGAGTCAAAATCTCAACCCATAGATGTCTTCCATTTTGAGTGATTCTTGCCTATGTCCTTCCATTCATATTCCATAAAGGATCTTCCTAACATGCTGGAGGCTTTCCTCTAGATCTCTGAATATTTTTCATGGGCAAAAGTACCATATTTGGATTGCTATATTCCCTTACTCTCCTTGGTATATGACTACTTTATTTACTTACATAAATTTTTTTGATTACATCTTTTATATTGCTTTTTGCATGCAAATCATCTTTGTTAGGAGAGTTTCAATGTACTTATTTATAATGCTCATCATTTATCTCTGTTGGCCTGTTGGTTCACTTGAAGTTCAGATACTGTGGAGATTGTGGCATTCTATGATTTATAGTCCTATGATGTTGCTGAAATGAAAGAATGATTATGTTAACAAAAAATAGGTCTTTGTGCTAGGAAATAGCTTGGGCTTTTTAAAAACAAATATTTTCTCAAATGTGGTTCAAACTATCCTTTCACATTCCATTCTGCTTCCAGTTCATTGTCCATTTTATATACTGATGTCCAATAAAGATGTACCGATAATTGAAAAGATACATATACATACATACATACATACATATATATACATATATATATATATATATACACATACATACATACATATATATACATATATATATATATGAGAGACTGGGCAGTAAGCATGATGCTTATTTGATTTTTGTTGTTTAGATTGTAAAACCTGCCTCTTTTGAATGCGCTCATTGACAGCAGTGATTGTCTCCGTTACGGCCTCTCACCCTCTAGAACACTCATTTTACAAATGAGAAAACTGAGGCTGTAAGCATATCAGGCAGGATTTGAGTTCCGATCTTCCTGACTCAATGCAGTGCTCTAGACTGCGTCCCTTAACTGCTTCTAAATGAATACAGTGTGAAAGAAAGGTAATCTCAGTGAGAAGTCTTTAGCGAGGGAGGGAGAGAGACCACACAACTTCACGTTTGTTGATTGATTGATCCTCGATCAATAGAGATCCTAGAGTAGTCTGAGACTGGAGTCACTCATTGTAATAGTATCTGCAAACAGGAGTGTCCGGAGGACATTGCTGTGCATTAAGGATCTGCACAATACAATATTCTTCTTGGTGGACACTAACATTTTGGCAGGCATATACCCTCCCCATTTTATGCCTTGCTTTGGTACAATCCAAGGATCATTGAGCAAAATTATCTTTTGTGGTTGCTTCTATGAAAAGAATCTCATGGTGAGAGATAACTCATTAGAGAAGTCTTCCACATTTTGCTTAAATCAGTTGCTTTTTAAATTATCAGCAAACAATAAATAGCAGGTCTATATGTACTGCAGCTTTCAGCTACTTACCTGACTACCTTATAATTTTATAATCAGTTTATAGACATGAAAAAGGAGGCACATTGGTCAGTAGTTGTTGATGTCCTCTAGATACCCTTTTTTGTGTAGTAATATCTTTTTCCTATTGTTTTGTAATTTTACCTTTACAAGATACGTTGTAAATTGGTCCTTTAGTGCTTTCAAAACTGTTACTTCTGGCATAGATCTCTTCTCTTTGGAGTAAGCCCACTCCAGCAGTTTTGTCTGAAATGCTAAATTTCCTGACTTCATTTTCTTAAGTACCATTTCTACTTACTTTCTTATAATATAGCGCATGCAGAACTGAGCTGTTAGAGTCCAAATGTGGTGTTTCCAGTGACATAGATGATGAAAATAGGTTGCTATTAAAATGCTCCAGGTATGTTTCATTTTTTGTCTATTTGTTGTTATCTCATTTTAGTTATAAAATGGTCTTGGGAATTATCTGAAGTTCATTTGGGTCTCATGCCACGTCTTTCATAGGTTTGTTTTCCCCTTAGCATTCTCTTCTCTGTTTTATGATGTAGTATTTCTCATATATAATCTTTCACTATCTTTATTTGTAATGTTTTGCTATAATAAATTTATATTTTAAACTAGTGTTGCTTTTGGCTGCATGTCTGTCTATTGAGCAAAGGATATAGATGTTTACTGGCCAGGTGGTTTCTGGACTCTTTTGTTCAGATGCCCATTTGTGCTATTTCCTTTACATTGATTAACCATCTGAAGGAAATAGTAATAGTGATGATCTCTTTTTCTCTATCCATTTTGTTTCTTATCATCAGGGTGTTAGGGTTTTATTTAATTAGGTCAGGTTGGAGCTTGTTGTAATCATGTTAGGTGATTTTTTTCTTTTATCTTTATTTTGTTGATTTTTGACCATGGCCTTATATTGTCAGTGGCCATCTTTCTGGGTAGCAGATTCAGGAATTACTTCCATATTAGGAACCACTTGTTTCCTGTATCATAAGAAATAGTTTGTTTTGTCATGTGGTTTAATGGCTACTTCCAGAGTTTTCTATAAATGGGAAGCTTCTGAATAACCTATAAGCCTTTGGATTCTGTTTCTTAATTCTGAACTCTGTATGCTTTCTGTCTTTATCTTTCTCTGTTTCTGCCTCTCAACCTACACACACACACACACACACACACACATACATACTCGCATGCATGTACAGACACATTTTGTCACCTTAATGACAAAATTATTCAAATTTAACTTTTGCTTATTTACGTTGACATAGCTGGAAGAATTTTGTCAAGTTCTGTAATGGATATTGGTGCATAATCTACAGTTGTCTTCATGGTGTGTTTTTGGCTTATGTTTATTGTGAAAATGACAAAACAAGACCAAGTATACCATGAACTGTTGATTTTTCTTATTGCATTTGGGCTTATGATAAACCACTTCTACAGAGTCTCTTATTGGCCTTACAAGGAAGGACAACCTCACATTCAGATTCACTTTCCCAGCTTGTTCTCTGATTTAACTTCTAGTAAGAGAATCTTAGTATGTGATTCAGTTTCTCCTGCACTACAATAAGCTTATTAGTCATTGGACAACAGTGTCACTTTTAGAATGCCAGCAGGTTAATATTTATTCATAATGCAAAACAAGTTGTCAGACTCTCACTGCAGAACTCCTGAATGTGCCCACCAGAGGAAAATATAATTAGGAAATGTTACACAAAATAAGTAAATATATAGTACAACATAGATAATATTATTTTGTAGGTTTTTTTAAGGCAACATATGCTGAATGGGGATGTTTGTTTCTATTTGAGTTCATTATCACCAGTGTAAAAGTTATGAGACTTTGGCCATTTTGTGGATTTTTGTTGTGGTTGTTACTGTTTAATGGGTTTTTATTACAAGAATATTAATTACCTAGCAGCCATCCTACTGGTATGACCTTTTTCAATATTAGTTAGATTGATCCTTGGACAGAATATCTATCCTTCATTATTATACTTAAAACCTTTCCAAGATGGCAGAAAGTTATTGGAATTTGTGTTCTGCTGGTATAGCCTTCTGAGGTCTTAAGGTTATCTCCACCTCATGATGAGACTTTAAGTGTATGATTTTTGTGAAATTTATTATTATATGTACATATGGAGAGAACAAAATTATTTCTTATTAGACTGTGACCTCTTTGAGAGCTGTTTTTTGCCTTTTTATTTCCAGTGTTTAGCACTGTGATTAGCACATAGTATGTTCTTACTAAATGCTTGTTGATTCAGTGACTATTTTAAACAGTCATATCATAGAATATCATGAGTTATTTAAAGATCTTTAAGCCAAACTCTCTTATCTTACAAATGAGAAAGCTGAATCTCAGAGTGGTGAAATGATTTTCCCAATCACTTGGCCAATAAATGGCAAACCAGAACTAGAACTAATTTTTTGAGCCTTTCTTTCCATTATACCATTCCACCTGTATAGACAGTTCTTACTTTATGTAAATTTGATTTTAAAAATTCTGAAAGAAATCTACGTTCCAAAAAAAAACCCAACGCTACCTATGTTAACTTTACTGTACAGGGGTATTATGGAATGTTCAGGGAGGACTAGTACCTCTGATGTGAGGGCTTCAGGGCTGCTTCTACCTGTGGCTCCCAGAAGCAGAAACTGTAGCATGTATAGTGGCCACATCCTGATAAACTGTCTAGACAGACTGGCTAAACTAGGTTGAGGGTAACTGACAGACCAAGCACATGAAGACTTTCCCCAGTAGAGTGGGCGGATGAGAACAGTTTGTTCCAATGGCCATGAAGGTGGCTGAAGCCTGCACCATGGAGTGCTTAAAACTTGGTCAAACATCAAAGATGTAGAGATCATCCACTGTACCCTGGGCCATCACCATTCCTCTGGACTTCCATGACTTAGGAAGAGAGAGTGAGGCTGACAACTTGATGCAGCTCTATTTCACTTAAATCCAGTTCGCACCCAAGTCAAGACATCAGCTGTGATGTTCCTCACAAATGAAGGGCAGATAACAACAGTAGTACTGTGCTCTCTGCCCCGTGCCTTGGCTTGGACTCTGTGGCCTCCTTCTCCCCCCTCCCCCCCCCCCCTGGAAAAAACCCATAAACCCTCGAAGCAAAAACAGAAGACTGAGTCTGCCACCACTGCTCCCACAGGATTGGGATCTGGCTTGATACTTGCGGCCTGTTCTTCCCCTGTGTCCAGCCCCCCATGTGTCTGTCTTCAGGTACTGAATGTCTGTACCTGACCCCTGTGTGTCATCCTTTCTCTCCCATCTGTGTATTTGTCTGTGTCTGGCATCTATGTATCTATCCCCCATGTGTGCTTACCCTTTGGTTCTGGCCAGACTCCCATGTGGCTGGCCCCAGACCCTGAATGTTCCTCCTTCTGATCTCACTTCTCTGTCCCCAGCCTTCATATATCCTCGAACCATGTACCAGCGCCCTCCCTTCACAGGTGAATGGCCCCCTTCCTGCCTCCCTTGTCCCTCCCTTCCCCACATCCATGGGCAGATTCACATTACATAAAAATTGCTTCACATAGAGGTCTGTGAAATGTCACTTACATAAAGTGAAAACTGTATTAAAAAAACAAAATGAACTAGATTTAATTTGGTAGAATATCGGGCATTCTAGGTAAAATGAAGAATACTGTAATGAAAATAGGAATTGGTTAGCATAGCATATGTGGGGGGGCATTAAGGAACACCTGACAGGATTCTGGATATTGGTGGGGAGTAAGTTGTGTGTGCATGTGTGTGAGTGTAGGTGTGTGTGAGTGTGTGCGTGTGTGTATGTTTAAGGTAGACATTTTAGTGCAATAATATGATGAAAATGTGTCTTAGAAAGATTAATTTAGTAATACCAAAGCCATGCTCTGGTCTCTCATTGCTGCATGTGGATGCTCACAGTTTACAATGGCAGAGTGCAAGCTTTAGGAAGTATTTGAAGATAAAAAAACTGCAAGTGTGGATCTCTAGATAGATTGAGTATCTTTTATTTGTGTGCCAACTTAGTTAAGTTTGGATATTCTTCTCACTGAAAGATTAGCTATGAAGCAAATGTTTTTGGTCATTAACTCTTGGAGCCATCCACTTTAACAGTGCGTGTTAGTGGAACTTCTTGTATACCCATATTGATGAAATCAAAGATCTTTGAACTACATTGAAGTAAGTTTTGGTAGTCATATATGGAATTAGTTGGAAAGGAGACTGACCTGGAAGCAGGAGTGCTATGTTGGAGTCTATGAAGAGAAATACATAATTCATGTAAAATGCATAAATAATGCGAATATCAATTCACTGTTTCTTCTTGTCCCTTTCCCTCCTTTTTCCCCCCTCCCAAAAAAACCCCCAAAGAAGTCATTGCAGTATGCATAAGGAGATTTATGACCTCAAGTAAAGAAATATAGATCACTAACACTAATAATGGAGGACTCTATGGTTGGCATAGGAATGTGTACTGAAAAGTGGCCTCTTATTTTTTTGTCCTTGAATTGAGTACCATGGTATGTGAAAAACAAGATCAACATCTGTCTTTTGGTCAGTTGCCAAATAGCATAAAATTTTCTGTATTTTTTTTTCTAATTATTTTGTGTTTCTAAGTCTGCATTTTAATATCATAGGAATTAGGGTGAAAAGGGAACTTGGAAATCACCTGGTTCAGAGGAGGCAGATAAAATCCAATTAATTGGAAAGTAAATGATTTTCTAAAGGTCTTGAAAGTAGCAGAGCAGGGATTCTAATTCAGGTCCTCAGATCCAAATTAAGGGTCCATGCTACTGAGCCATTACTTTCAGGAGTTTGACCTCCAGTATGTAATAGTGTTGTGTAAGATAGGATATTACATATGCATTTTTAAATAATAAATGAAATATTCAATATCAGAAGGTAAATCAGTGTTCTTTTTTTAAATACAGAAAAATTTTGTGACTACGGGTGAAATAGATCCATCTAATCTGGGAATTTCTCTTCCTATTGGTGAGAGGTTATCTGCCAAGGTAGGTTAATTGTTATGAATGTTGAGCCTTACTAAGAAATCAAAATTATTAAAAAATGTACTTCTAATTTAAATCTAAGCAAAAAAATTAAAGGTATTTGAGATATATTACTTTTCTTTTGACAAATTTGTGTCCATTGGATCACTAGAAACCATATAAATTAATTCTGGTTATGTAATGTGGAAAGGGAGAAGGGGAGAGGGGAAAAAATAAAGCTACTCTCCCCACATGTGGCTGAAGGAGGGAATAACATACTCACTAAATTTGATGTGAAAATTTATATCATACCACAGGAAAGTAGGAGAGGAGGCAACAAATGGAGCGAGGGGAATGTTAGAAGGGAGGGCAAATGGGAGAAGGGAGTCACTAGAAATAAACACTTTTGAGAAGGGACAAGGTCAGTTGTGGGGGGAGGGGAATAAAGGGGGATAGGGTAGGACAGAGGGCAATATAATTAGTATTACACAACATAATTATTATGGAAGTCTTTTGCAAAAGAACACATATTTAGTCTGTATTGAATTGCTTCCCTTCTCAGTGGGGCTGGGGAGGGGGTGGTGGAGGGAGAGAAGTTGGAATTTAAAGTGTTAAAAACGAATGTTGAGAATTTTTATAATTGGGAAATAAGAACTACAGGGAATGGGGTATGAAAATTTATCTTGCCCTGCAAGAGAAGAAAGAAGATGGGGATAGGAGAGGGATGGGGCGTGATGGAGGGGAGGGTACATGGAGGGAAGGAGTAATCAGAATGCAAGGTATTAGGAAGAGGGAAGAGGGGAGCGATGGGGAGAAAAATTGGACATGTTACAAAGTGAGGTAAAAGCAATTAGTATTAAAACAATAGACTGAATTAATTACTGAGAATAAATCAATGACATCTTTAGTTTGGAGAAAAGAATTTCAGTCTAAATTTCCTAGAGGATGGTAACCTTGGGTAAAATTTGGCATTGATGGAAAAGTCAAGGTTTTAATGGTAAATTTGATTTTTTTTTTTTTTAAATTTGATTTTATGATTGCCATTTAATCAGGAGCTAGAGCATGTATAGAAAGGCATGTAAGCCACTTAAGACTTGCCTCAAAAGATGTTCCTTAGCCAAAGTGAAACTATAATCATATTTGAAACATGACTATTGGAACTTGCCATTTTTAGATGCTATTGGGACTATTAATTGACTGTTCTTCCTAGACTAACTCCAGGTATGGGTAGCATGAAAGGCGATCTGAGCCTCCAATCCATGATGCCCGTAAGCTGAAGAGATGCTGGTATGAACTGCATAAGGTGATCTCAAAGGAAGGGTAGGAGAGCGGCTGTTCAGCATGGGCTGAGGTGGGATTCTCTTGACTCAGTTTCCCCATTGCCACTTGGCAGACCTTAAAGCCTGACTGAATGCAAGTGGATAATCTAATCCTGCCTGGAATTGACATGAAGTTGGGGAGATACTGTATCCCTGCAATGTCCCTACTCTTGGTGGCAATTTCCTACAGTCAAAAGGTTTGTAAGCTTATTACCAGATCTATTCAATTATAGATTATTGGTAGGGGAACATCCGAGGTTAAGTCTACAATTAAGCTATTAGGCATAGGACTTTAGACCAAAAACAATAACCTAGGGTCCTTTAATTCTTAGTAATACTGTGGAGACAATTAGGTCAAGAGCTTGTGACGTTAGCAACATAAATATTATCTGTGTCTCAGTTGGTTAATATTTAAAAAAAAATTCTTTTGTAGTCCATATTGTAAATGCTTTAAAAGGAAGTATCACCTGACCAAAAGTTGGAATTGCTTTATCTGTTATAAACTGTGTTAAAAATAAATAAAAATAAAATAAAATTAGTGACAATTTTCTTCAAAAAAAGGGGGAAAAATGAATGATGATGTTGCCATTTCAAGTCTGTATCATTGGAATGAGACTGTCCTCAATAGAAACAGAAGTTATGAGGTGGATTCAATGAATTTTGGTTGAATTTGAGGTCTTAGTCAAAACACTAAATCCAGAAGGAGACATAATGTAATTGGGAATGCTCATGGAAGAGATCTGGGCTGGATATATTGCTGTGGGAGACCTCTGTATGATGGAAGTGTATTAAGCCTTAAAAGGATTTAGTATAGGAAGGGGTTGAAGACAGAGCTTTGGAACTCAAGTACATTTAGGGGGCAAGAGGAAGAAGATGCTGAAAGGAGAGTTCGTAGTCCAAGCATTGGTTGTACTTCATGTCTGCCAGGGCCCATTCCACCTCTAAAAGTCTTTTCCCTCGTGGAGGACATTTACAAGGGTAAGTTGAAGAACTCAGCAAGATCAGTGTCACAGACAGAAGAAAATATTTGTGGTTAGGTGTTGGGGGTTGAGGGGTGGTGGAGACTCAGGGAGAAGAGAAGGGCTGCAAATAGTGTTACAGAAACCATTTAACTGTCAAACTGCCAATAAGCCTGAGGATGGAGAAAAACCGTTAGGTTTAGCAGTTGAGAGGTCAGTAGTCTTAGAGAATTTTCAGTAGAGGAATGGGAATGGAAATCAGGTTGTACAGGACTCACAGGAAGGTAGTGGTTTGCTGTTAGATACCACTTGTGGCACAGATCATCCCAGAAGTATTCCAGAGGCCTATGCCTGGTTTCTCAAATACCAGTATTATTTAAAGGAAGTGCAATACTTACCATGCAAGAAGACATATTTGTTCACTAAATATGTGATATATAATGGATAATATCCAATTATATAATTTATTTGCTTTTCGTTTATTTGCATTTTTTCAAATTAATTGTTTTAATAGAAAATGTGGAAAGTAATATTTAAGGTTGTTTCTTAATATAGGAAGTGCCTATTATTAGGCACTTTTCCATTATTTTACTTTGGTTTGTATTATAAGATTATTCAGATTCAGATTTCATTTTTTGTCTTCATTGCACTGTGTTTCATTATAAACCTAGTGATGTTAATGTAATGAGAATCATTCTATAAAGTTGTTCAGCTTTTCCATAAAGTTTAAAATTGTGACTCGTTTTTTGATGTCTGTCTTAAGGAGAGATTGAAACTTGAAAGAAACAAAGAGTACAATAAGTTTCTCAAGGACAAGGAAGAATGGAATGAGAAGTTCAGAGAAGTTGAGAAGAAAAATCCAGAGGTAGGTTTCACTGAAATAACTTCATTAGAGAAACAGACTATTTATATTTATCAGTTTTTACTATGCTGTAAAAATTATTGTCCTTTAAAGATTTTTACCAAGTTATTAATATAAATCTTTTGAAGACAAATGACTTACCTTAAAAGAAATCTGTCAGATGCATCCAAAATGTACAAGTTGTCAGAAATCTGTAGTGATTCAGCCTGTTGTTCAGACTGTCCATAAAATGATTTTTTGAAAGGAAAAAAAACCACATAGCCACATGCTCAAAAATAAGTATGCCCCATATTTGGAGCAATACTGTAAAACATTTTAAAAGAGTAGTTTAAAAAAATAGACTGAACATTAATGTGGGTGAGACCTTGGGATAAAACTGCCTCTTGTTCTAATTCAAAGAATTCCCAGGTCATACCTCCTTCTCCCTCCTGTGAATGATCTTCTTGAGGCCTCACTGACACAGCAGCACCACAGCCAGAAATGTGGTTGACTTGGTAGGGGTGATGTAGAATTATGTAATCATCGACCCTCAGTGAACTTCTTTCTGTGTACTAATACTCAGCCTGCACTGATTTTTTCCAGTGATTAATATCCTCCCCCTTCCTTTTGTATTCCCCTTGTAAACTCTTTTTCCTGAAGAACAAACCCTTTCCCTCACCCTCAGATATGAGGAGACCAGAGGAAGAGTACCTTATGAGGTACTCCTTTTGGGAACAGAATTCAGCTCAAATGAAGAAATAGTTGTTAAATACCCAATAGAATGCTACCAAAGTCCTACCATTTTGTATTGTCAAGTCATAAAGGTGACTCATCATGTCACTTGGTGTGTAAAATCTAGCATGTCCTACTAATCTGGGAAGGCTTGGAGTACATATCCCTAAAAGACTATCATCTGAGTATAAGACTATCTAAATGCAAAGACACTCCTCACCATTTAACATCTATCTCACTCCCATTTCCCAGTGGTAATACTGCTGTAGATTTGCTTCCCCTCTCCCCTCCTTTTTTTCTCCCTTAGAATGCCTGTTCCATCATGAACAAATTTTGTATCATCTTAAATCTCTTCCTCTTTCCCTCTTTCCTTTTCTGCCAAGATCTGGCTCCCTCTAGATGCTGCTACTTCCCTGCCTACCTTTTTCAGTGTCGGCTACACTTCTCATACCTCACATGATGGTGGAGACTTGGACTCTTCCTTCTCCCGTTCTATACTTTCTCTCTCCCACTCTCACCTAGCAGTTTCTCCTTTGAAGTGGTTCGCCAAATCCAAATTTATCACCCAACCCATTTCCTGGTGGCTTAGTTACTGACCCATTGGAAATTCTTCTGTCTTTCTTAATTATTGGTATCTGCCTCACTCTTTGTCTCTTTACTCAAATTTCTGCCATCCTACTAGGGACTTGTACTATTAAATACTCTTAACTTGCCAGTTCTTAATTGGTTCCAGTCCAGTGACATACTCCTTCACAGGAATGGTTGTAACCTTGATCTTACCATGACCTACAAGTATTCTGCTTCCATGTTCATGAACTCTGAAATTTCTTCTATCTGGCTGTAATATTTTATCATTCCATCTTTTTCTATACCGTACTATCCCAACTGTATTCTTTTTCCTCGTTGTAATCTCCAGTCCCTTTATTATTTATCACTTTGTCAGGCTGCTTTGGCTATACTCTTCCCCTTTCATTATCCCAACTCCTTTGTGAGCCAGTTCAATTCTACAGTACATCTACTTTGGTTTGAATGACCTTGCAACTCTTCTGGTTTCCTCCTGGAAAGGGGATATGAAATTGTGAAAATAACCCTGATCCACTGTAGAATTTTGTGTAGAGCTGGGTTTTTTAGCTTGAGATGGGTGTGTGTGTGTGTGTACACATATAGATACATAACTGTATTTTAATATAAGGTTTCTTTTGTAATCCACTGTATTTTGTACATTTAGAAACATGCTAAAGAGGGGTCCATAGGAATCCCTACATCTATGATGCAGAAAAGGGGATCTGTGATGCAAAAAAAGGTTAAAATAGAGGCACTGTGGGGATATGAGAGGAGTTATATATTCTGGATTACTGCACAAACTTGTTTGTACCTCCACTGGCCATAAAAGCTCAAAGTTATATACACTTACCTTCAATTTTCCCTTTGGCCTCTATTGTCAGTTATGTGGGATAGATAGCAAGGAGTGACAGGGGATAGTGCTAGACCTGGAGTCGAAAAGATCTGAATTCAGATGCAGCCTTAGTTGTTTACGAGTTGTGTGATTTGGACAAGTCACTTAATCTCTGCCTGCCTCAGTTTCTTCATCTGTAAAATGGGCGTAATAATAATAGCACTTATCTCCTACAGTTATTGTGAGTTAATAAGCACTGTACAAGTGCTAGTTGTTCTTGTTGTTATCCTAAACTACCTGACTGCTTTCTCTGACGCGATAATGAGAGTTTGGACTGTTGAGAAGGAATCCAAGAACTCCCTAACTGCTATGTCCCAAGAAAAAAAAGCTTTTACAGCTTATAAATAGAGTGATTATTGAGTTGAAAGTCAACAAAATATGCCATATATACTAAGGATGCACTTCTTAGCAGTTTTTAGAATAGTTTTCAAGGTTTTGTAAAATTGTTAAGAAGATCCTTTCATTTAAAAAAAATATAGTTTGAACATTGAAAAAATAAAAATAATTACTACTCTAATTTAGAGTTTTATATAGTTTAATTCATAGCAAAGTAATTTTAATATAAATTAATTTTATTTTTAGTTCAAGGCAGCTATATGGCAGAGTGGTTTAGAGCTCAGGTCTTAGGGTCAAGAAGATCTGAGCCCAAATCCAGTTCAGACACTTACTATTTTTGTGACACTAGGGCAAGTCACTTAACCTCCGTTTACTTCCGTTTCCTCAACTGTAAAATGGGGATACTAAAAGCATCTTCCTCCAGAATTGTTGTGAGATCAAATGAGATATTTGTAAAGTGCTTAGCATAGTGCCTGGTACATAGTAGCTACCTAAACGCTTATTCTCTCCCTTCTTCCCTAAAATTATTTTGAAATTAGTTACCTTATTTGTGGAAGTACTAAGCTTCAGTTGGCATTATTTTCTTATTTTTTTATAATAACTTAATCTGTTCTGTTTGATTTAGTTGCATAGTTCTTCTTGGATATTTGTTTAAGTTATTAAACTTCATATAATTTGCATAGTTCTTTTTAGACATTTGTATAAATTATTAAACTTCATTTTAAAATTTTCTTTGAAGACCAAGTATATAAGAATCACTTAGATCAGCAGTCTTTACTCACTTTCAGTAGTCTCTGTGTCTAAATATAGCCCGGTCTAAAATAAAAAAAATATTTAGCAGTTAAGTTGTATGACTCTTCTTTTTACTTAACCCCATTTCTTCACTTACCAATTACTTAACCATTTTTCTATTTTATATATGTGTGTATACATCCATAATTAATTTTGATTTCTGCAGAAATTCTTTTGGGAGGGTTTTTAAATTTTTAAATTTATGATAGGATATTTTTTTCCTACATATTAAAATGCCAGAATTGTTTTAAATGTCAGAAGAACCAAGAGATGTAGCTATTGTAGTTTGAAAGATTACTCTATTGTAGTGAGCATTACTTTAAAAACTTTTTTTTTAAATTGGACAGCATGAAATTGAAGGAAATAAAACCACTATCAGTAAAGTTAAGTCCGATTTACATTTGCAAATACAGCCATCAAACAGAAATCCAGAAGCTCCCCAAAAAGATGTTTCATTGTCTCCAGAGACCTATGAGGAACTTTTAACTAAAAGACGATTGGAAGAGGACAGATATCGAAGACTGGATGATGAAATCGAGTTAAGGGATGCAAAACCACATAAAAAAACTCATGAAGCAGACATTCCCAATAGAAAACACCACGAGATTGCCAGCAAAGTTGATGTTTCTGGTAGAAGATATCACAGGTTTAACGAAGATCAAAATTTTGACAGACAATGTTATAGACCGAACTGTGCTCCTGAAGGAAGTGGAGACATGGACCCACGGTTTAGATATGAAAGTGATTTTGATAGAAGACCGTTGAGGGTGTTTCCAACAGACAGGTATTTAAAATTCCATTGTTATTTTCATATTTTATTAATTTCTTTAATGTCCCTGTGACTGTATTTACCATTTTCGTGTAGTGATGGGCAACTTCATTTGAGTGGTAGATTTTATTTTTTGTCAAATGTCTGTGAACTTTTGATGTATCTGTATATAGCTTTGCCTGTCTGCTTTTAAATTGCTTATTGAACATTGCACGTCACTCGCCTGGCATTAGGATTGTTTTCATCAAAGTACCTGAAAAGCTTCAAATTCTTTGCATGGTTTCTCATGTAGATATGCAAGTTCTATGATTGCTATGGAATGATCTCAGCCTTAACACATAAAGCTTCATTCTAACTTTGATTTGGCACTAGAAACTGTGCATATTATGAGGTTGTTTCTTTATTGTGGTCTGACTGTTTAATCCAGAAAGGTTCAAGGTATGTTTCTGGGTTATATTGAATCTGTTTTATTTGTTTGTCCAAAGGCAATGATAGAACTATTCCACATTTCTCTGCGGGATAATCCTGTTCATTCATTGTTCCAAAATATTAGGAATACGGGCATAGAGACTGGTCCAGTCATTTCATTAGGATAGTTAACTCCTGGGAGAGGAAATTTTCTCTGCCAACCCTTTCCAAGGTTAAAGTGGCCTAGAATACTGAAAGTTTAAGTGACTTGAGGAAGGTTACAACTAGGATGGGAGAGAGGCAGGATGTGAACCCAGTTCTTCTTAGCTTTAAGACTGGCTTTCTCTCCATTAAACCATGCATTCTGCCTTCTGTTATTTTCAATATTAATCATATTAAAAATGCTTATCTTTTCTCTAGGACCTTTGATAAATCTCACATTTATTTCTTATCAATACTTAATCATTCTTTTAAACTCATGATTCAAGTAAGATAATTAAAACAGATTGAACATGGAATATTAGTTACCCAATTATAAATCAGATTTTTTTAGATTGTGTAGAATATTTGAAATTCTGTTTTATGTTGTATTTGGAGGTAGCATTAGAAAGGAGGAAGGCCACCTAACATATTGAAAAGCCATTTAATTGGGGTACTATGCTTGTCCTTGAACTCTGGGATAGTGCTTCCTCAGGGCATGCAAGCCTTTTTCCATTTACATTTTTTTTTTTACTGCTTTTTTTGGGAAGGGAGGGGTCCTCTAATGAAGACCATTCCTTTGTTTTTCTTTTATGCGTGATGGCTAGTCAGAACTGCTATTTTGTACCCTGTTTGAGTCTGTCTTCTAAGTATAGCCAGTAAAACTTTAGCAATATCAGTGATTCATTAAGGTTATCATCATTTGCTGTTCAGGATATAGTCATACCTGACCTACGAAGTTTGCACTAATAAGCCCTTTGATTGCAACTACAGAGTTATAACATCTGTTTGTTTTCAGGATATATTAGAAAACAATTTTTTTTTACTGGAATTTTGAGCAATATGATGCAACGAGTGGGCTGTACTATATATTTTTAAGTTGCCTTTCAGCTCTAATATCCTGTGAATTTAGGATTGCTTATTAAACTTAAGATGTTTTAGAAATATTTAACAAATTAAGATTTTGTAGATAAAGAGCTCTTCTTTAAATTTTATTTTTATTTTCAGTTCCAAATTCTTTCCCTTCCTCCCATCCCCAACTGATTGAGAACTGATTGACCTGTTATACATAGAAAGTTATGCAAAACATGTTTCTGAATGAACCATGATGGATGAAGAATGCTTGAAGATAAAACAGTTGTAAATTGTATCAAAAGGTTTGGGTTAAAGAAAGTTATAAAACAGATTAGATTTTTGTTTCTGGTTTTTAGGTTTGCTCAGATTTATTTACAAGAAGAAATTGTTTGTAGGAAGGAAAAAAGATTTCACATTTATTCGGAGGGTGAGAGTTAGTGTTTAATTGGGAGTGCTATTAGCTCAAAGAATTGAAGGACAAAGTATTTGAAGACACACAGGGACTTCAGCAGTTCAGCAGTTTTTGGGCCTCAAGAAACTTAAGTACCCTCACTGAGGTGCTGGCCCTGGGCATCTTCTACTCAAGGCAGAATACTGAGCATCTTGAAGTGCTTCCTGAACTTTGGGTAGTTAATTTTAAGATTTTTATACAAGAATTACTAGGATTTGTCGGACCTTATTCTAGTGCTTTGGTTACCAAGCTGTCCTCAGATTTTAGAGGGCTGACAAGGTGATCGTAGGGGCACATCACTGTGCGTGATTCAGTACAAGCAATAAACAAACAGACCTTTTGTAGCCTGAAGAAGCAATATTCCTTGTACATATACGTATTATTACTTTTCAAATGCGTTTAGGTACCCTTGAAATGACTCAAGTACACATTCGTTTAAAAGCAGTGTTCAACTTGGAGTAGCTTTTTGTTGTATATTTTCTCAGGTCAGCAAATTCTAACATTACAGCTATTATGTAGAGGTCTGCAAACGTTCTTGAAGTTAACAAAGTAGCCTGACTTCTTGAAATGATTGGGAACTGTTGTTTTCCTGACTGTGTGGAAATTGATTGAAATGATTGGGAACTATTGTTTACCTGAATGTGTCCCTTACTGATTCATTATTGGAGAGACAGAATACAGTAGTTCTTAAAAGTAATTTTGATTTTCATATTTTTTCTCAAATGATGTAGAATCTTTGTTCTTCATAGGTTATAATATATTATACTGTACTGTAAACATGATTCCCCGTGTTCTATAGATAGGGAAGATTAAACAAAAGAAAGTTGTAAAATGACTTGCCAAAACTTATGAGGTATATGTGGTCAAGTTAGGAATAAATGACTAGCTGGTTAAAGCCTACACTATATCTTTTAGTCTATGCTTATGGAATAATTTTGCTTTTGTCTTTTGGATTTTAATCCAAATGAAATGTTAAAATTTGTTAGCTTTAAAATAATCATGTAAACTGTCATAACATAGTCAGCCACTTGGCTGACCTTTTGTCATTGTTGATCAGCAAAAATTTCCTAAAAATTTTAGCATTAAAAAAATAAAGCAAAAATAACTTTAGTTACTACTATATGCCATAAACCAATTAGAATGTTTTAGCTGGAAGGAGCCTTAGAACTCATCTAATATGACTGACTTATGAGGAAACTGAGACTTACTGATAGATATTAAATAGCTTGCCCACAGTCATTTGTCAGTAGCAAAATCCAGACTAACTAGCTATGTGACCTTAGGCAATTCCATCTAGTAGAATCTTGGGATTATAGAACTGCCTAGTTGGAAGAGACCCCAGGGCATCTAGTCTAACTAGTAAACTTCATGAATTTCATCTCTAAAACCCATTGAGGGCCCATTTGAACAGAAGGCCCCTGTAGTGTGTGGACTGAGTCAGGAGAGACCTGATTTCTTTCACAGAACCCTTCAGTTATATGAAGACTTTCCCTTCTAGGTATGCTTTTTGCTAAACTAACTTCTTAGTTTGTTCAACTGATCTTTTTATGATAGTGCTTGTAGTGTGATCAACATCCTGGTCACACAAATCTGGTTTTGCTTCTTTGTTAGTGCCCCTTGTGGACACAAAAATAACTTGGAAGAAAGAAGAGTTTCTATACCTGGAATTCCCTACGCTAGTGAAATTACAGATCTCAATTCCCTTTCTCTTTCCACCCAAAATATATCATAGCAGATAGCATAATGTACATAGTGTAAAGTGATATGGAATATTTGTCTCTTGCCCCTTCCTTTCTCACTTGAGCACAATAAAATAAAGTGTATCTGCCCACCCAGTGTACATAGTGATTGTGGTGATGGGTTAGATTGGTAATTGAGAGAGACTGAACAGGGGAGAAAAGAAGGGTGTACCAGGAGGACAAGAAGAGAATTGAGGGCCTCAGGAGAGTTTTTATGTTCTCACCTTGTACCTTGGAGGTGGTGTTAAGGTATAACTGTAATTTAGGAAATTAGTGAAAAGACATGCATAATACCCCTTTACTACACTATGAGACTCACAACTTGAAAACATACAGATCACAATGTTACCAAAGAATGTTTTGTTAAAAGAAGGAAGGTAAAATAGAAGTCTGAGAATGCACAGCCAGTAGTCTCAAAAATGTATATAAGCTAAAGCGTGGTGGAAAGATCACTGTATTTGGAATCAGAAAATCTGGGTTCAAATCCTGTCTTTGCCATTTATTGTGTTTGTGACTTTTTAAAAAATTAATTTATTTGTTTTCAGTTTTCAACAGTCACTTCCATAAGTCTTAAATTTTCTCCCTCCTTGAGAAGGCATGCAATCTTATATGGGTTCTACACATATATTCCTATTAAACACATTTTCACATTAGTCATGTTGCATAGAAAATTAAAATGAATGGGAGAAAGCATGAGAAAAAACAAAACATAACACAAGAGAAAATCGTCTGCTTCATTCTGTGTTCTGATTCCATAGTTCCTTCTCTGTATGTGGATGACATTTTGTCTCAAGAGTCCTTTGGGAATGTTTTAGGTGCTTGCATTGCTATGAAGGGTTGAGTCTATCAGAAACAGTCCTTGGATGCTATGGCTGTTACTGTGTATAGTATTCTCCTAGTTCTGCTCCTTTCACTCAGCATCAGTTCATATAAGTCCTTCCAGGCCTCTCTGAAGTCCTCCTGTTCATCATTTCTTATAGCACAGTAGTATTCTAGATCTTCATATACCACAGCTTGTTTGGCCATTCCCCAATTGATGGGCATTCCCTTGATTTCCAGTTCTTGACCCTCACACAGAGCTGCTATAAATATTTTTGTACATGTGGGTTCTTTTCCCATTTTTACGATGTCTTTGGGATACATTGGGCATTGCTGGGTCAAAGGGTATGCACATTTTTGTAGCCTTTTGGGCATAGTTCCAAATTG
Source organism: Bettongia penicillata ogilbyi (assembly GCA_023548195.1). NCBI lineage: Eukaryota > Metazoa > Chordata > Mammalia > Diprotodontia > Potoroidae > Bettongia > Bettongia penicillata. The sequence goes on along the minus strand of JAJHZJ010000851.1, from coordinate 411,104 downwards.
CTCTCCAAAATGGTTGGATCAGCTCACAGCCCACCAACAATGGATTAGTGTTCCAACTCTCCCACATCTTCTCCAACATGTATCATCTTTCTGTTTTGTCATTTTAGCCAATCTGATACTTGTGATATGGTACCTCAGAATTGTTTGGATTTGCATCTCTTTAATCAGTAGTGATTTAGAGCATTTTTTCATTGTTTGTGACTTTTAACAAGTGACTTTACTTTCTTTGAAGCCTCCTTTTCCTAATTCTTAACCCTGTGGTTAGAGAACTTTAAAAAAAATTTATAACTATATTTGAATATGATTGGTTTTCCTTTTATTTCATGCCTTTTAAAGTATTATTCTAACTGTCAAGGGGCTAGATGATCTTGTAGGTTCTAATCATCCAGTTCTAAGGATAGAAGTTCTTCCCTACTAGTCATGCCTTGGAGGAGCATGTGTGGCATTTCTTTGTGTGGGAATGTCATTTTTTCCTTCCTCTGCTTCTTAGGGAAGTGTGGAATGGTTAAAACATTACCCTAGTTCTTCAGTCAGGGTCAGAGTAGTCTTCCAACCTCTAGTCCTCCAGTCTTTTGATGCCATTTCCCCCTTATAGTTAAGTGCAAAAACCTTAATCCTTTTTATTTTGCTCTGAATTCTGTTGCTTCCATTCTTACCCAGGGGCTTTTCTTCTTAGACTGACTTGTTTGGTCTCTGACATTTACCAGGCCCAGCCATCATCATACATATGCTTTGGTGCAGATACACTTTATTTTCCTCAATTACTCTGATAAGAAGGGAGAGAGAGAGAAAGGACAAATATCCTAATACTCACTACAAATGTATACATTTCTGAGATGCATAACTAATTTCAGATGGTATTTGTTGCAGAAAGTATTGAAAGCATTGAGTATGTACGTAAAAGTTACAAAGACTACCTTACTCAACTAGAATATAAATATTTGAGATGATGGTTATTAGAGGAAGCAAAATAGGAGAAAGAGCATTCAGTCTAGATTCACAGGCCATAAGTTCAGATCCAATCTCTGAAGCTTACGCTATTTGTGTGACCTTGGCAAGTCATTTAAACTCTCAGGACCTCAGCTTTCTTATGAGATGGTTGGACTCCTTGACCTATGAGGATCCTTTTGAATCATGAGCTGTAATCTTAAAATCCATTTCAAAATCGATTTCAATCTGTTGAATTCAATCTAAATGGATTTCAGAATATGAAGTTATATGATTTATTTTATATTTCTGTTAAATTTTTTTTCATTTGTATAGTTAAATGGAGACACCATTTATTAATGCAATATGTTTAAGGTTGAATGTAAGAAATTTAAATGGGAAAATAATTTGAAAAATGTGATATGATACAAAATGTGAGCTGTATGCTTTTCTTTAACATTCATTATAGGAATACTTTATAGTATAATCTACTTAATAGCAAAGTTATTGAGAAGAAGCATTTCCCCCCCTCACAATGTTATAAAAATAGGTTCAGCATAATGGTAATTAATTATTTTTAGAATACTGTGTCACTGAAGTCAAGGTCTGTACTTGGTTAATAATTCATTTCTGAAATGGCTTATTTTTTACGGTGTTTAAGGAAAAGGAGAAAGTTATTTATTACCATAGCAAGTTATTAATTCACATTTGAAAAAACCAATTTAACTCACAACCATACTAGGTTGAATTCCTCTGTTCTTTTCCTAATGTGAATTTGGTCTATAATTATTTATATAAGTCTGGTTGCCTTGGGCAGTGTGAGACTTTTGCCTCTTTTTAAAAAGTTTTTATGGACCAATGTATTTCTTGCTGAGAAAAGAGTGCCCATATAATAGAAAAGGTGCTTTTCCCAGAAGGCACCCCTTCCCCTTTCCTTCCCTTTCCATTTTTTGTTTCCCCTTTTGTCTTCTGCTTTCTCCCTTCTTCCTCTTTCCCCTTTTCCTATTTCCTTCTTTGCAGTGTAGAGGAACTGGAAGATGAATCAGTTTATTCTGGCAATTGTACCTTTCTACTAACTACAGTTGTGGATGAAGCCAAATACAAGCTAAACTAAATATTTAAATTAAACATTTATTAAGCACCTACTCTGTGCCAGGCGCTCAGCTCTAGGGATACCCAAAAAGGCTAAAGTCGATCACTGCCCTCTGGGAGTTTACAGTTAACAGTTGAATGGGGGAGACTACATGTAAATAAATACATATAAAGCAAACTATATATGGGATAAATAGGAAATAATTAAATAAGGAAAGGACCTGGGATTAAGAAGAGTTGGGAAAGTTGTTTCTGTAGTGTTTGATTTTTCACGACCCCATTTTGGGGTTTCTTGGCAAAGATACTAGAATGGTTTGGCATTTCATTTTCTGACTCATTTTACAGATAAACAGAGGCACACAGTGACTTGCCCAGGATCAAACAACTAGTAAGTGTCTGAGGTTGGATTTGAATTCATGAAGATGAATGAGTATTCCTGATCCTAAACTCAGTGCTTCATCTGCTGTGTCATCTAGATGCCCCCAAGGGTTGAGAAAGGTTTCTTGTGAATTCCCAGAGCTGAGAGATGGAGTTCCTTGTTCATGGAATAGCCAGGAGGTCAGTATCATTGGATCAAAGAGTATGTGTTGGGGAGTAAAGTCTAAGAAGGTTGGAAAGGTAGGAGGCTAGGTATGTAGGCCTTTGGAGGCCCAACAGAGCATTATGTATTTGATCCTGGAGGTGATAAGAAGCCACTGGAGTTTGTTGAATAGGGGTGGTGTGACCTGGTTGGATGTGCACTTTAGGAAAATCATTTTAGTGACTGAATGGAGAATGGATTTTAGCAGAGACAGACTTCCCATCAGGCTGTTGCAGTAGTCCAGGTGTGAGGTGATAAGGACCTGAACTAGAGTAGTGGCAGTGTATGAGGAGAGAAGGGGTGGAATGGAGAGATGCCGCAGCACTAAAATCAACAGCTTGGCAATGGGGGATGAGAGTGAAGAGTCCAAGATGATTCCTAGGTTTGGAGCCTGAGGGACCGAGAGGACGTGTTGTCTTCTACAGCAATAGGGGAGGTAGGAAGTGGAGAGTGTTTGCGGAGGAAGTTGAGGGAGAAGTATTTTGGACAGGAATTTAAGTTGTGATTATGCTAGTTTTGTATTTCTGAAGCCAGTCCATAGTTTTAACTAAACTGCTTGGGTGTGGACATAAAATGCATACCTCTGAGTCATATGGAACTAGGGACGTTTGGATTATTGGTGTTATATTTTCAGGACTGATAGTGAGAGTCTCCAGGTCCCCTCTCTTCTAGGACTATTGTGGAGCCTATTCCTACCAACTCCCTGATGGTTAGTTTTCAGTGTGAACATTTATACCTTGGAAATTGGCAAATGTTATAATCAGGTCTTGATTTATTGTTTTGTTGTTTGTGTAGATTTAAGAAAATGAAGGAGAAAATGTTAGTAATGCTCATTAAGATTAAAAGTGTGTCATGGGAACATTTTTTTTTGGAGACTCAGTTGTTAAACATACACTACTGCCTATCTCTCACTTTCTTGTCGATGGAGAAAGACTGCTGTGTATCAGTTGACTCAGATACATATTGAATTGAATGACTCTTGGATTTCTCTCTTTTGTTTCCTCATGACCTGTCACGGTCTGCCCTTCCTTCCCAAAGGGGAAGAGACAAGAAGAATAAAACCATTGTCTGTTTCCTTCCTTTCCTTACAGTAGACTCCAGCTGCTTTTTCTAGAGAGGTTCAGTTAGCTTTAAATAATGGGCATTGAAAATACACCTGTATATTGTACTTGAGAATTGCTGAAAGAGGGATTTATTAAAGATGTGATAGGAATTTGTTTAGGTAGCTGAAGAACACCACCACCGTAAAAGCAGCAACACGTTTGTAGAGAGTAAAAGAACAAACTTTGCTTGTTTTTTACTCTAAAATGTTAAAGAATATTATATTCTTTCATTTCATGTAAATAATGCTACACATCGGAGTAATTTGGCCTTCCATTATACCCTGTCTTGTGGGTGAATTTTTTGTATTAAAAACTTTTTCATTCTGTTTGAATTTCTGGGTTCATATCTGTAAGAAAAACCTATTCTATGTGTTATAATTAAAAAGAAAAGATCTACCACTGCTAAAATATTCTTTGGTTGCCTTGACAGCTAGCCAGGTATCCCTTAGAAGGCCTCAACATTTCATTTTCAAAAGAAAATAAATTTTCCCTTGGCCTTTGTTATTTATGTATTTATCTTAACCTAATTTTTTTTCATCATTTTTCAATATTTGAAGATCAATAAGGTTATTTTTCTTGTAATCTGCTTAAATTTTGACCACACTCCTACTAAATGAAGTGGGATTCCCCTGACTAATCTCTGCCTTCAACTTTTGTGCTGAGCTGTAACCTAGACTGGGAAATTCTGAGCAGAAAGAGCTTTGTCTTATTGTCTTCATATCTTCTTAGTGCCTAGCACAGTGCTCTTGTCCCTTGGTACATAGATCCCATTCTGATTTATTTTTTCAATAGAATTTTATTTTTTCCAATTACATGTAAAGATAATTTTCAACGTTAATTGTTTATGAGATTTTGAGTTCCAAATTTTTCTCCTTTCCTCCCTCTTCTTCCCCAAGATAGCAAGCAATCTGAGGTATAGGTTATAAATGTGTAATCATGCTAACCATGTTTTCACATTAGTCATGTTGTGAAAGAAGAAACAGAACAAAAGGAAAAAGGCTACGAAGAAAAAACATTTGAAAAGTGAAAATAATGTGTTAGCTTTGGTCTGCATTCAAACTTCATAGTTTATTCTCTGGATGTGGATAGCATTTTTCCATTGAGACTCTTCTGGAATTAGATCATTGAAGTACTGAGAAGGGCTAAGTCTGTCCATAGCTGATTATTGCACAATATTGCTGTCACTGTGTATAATGTTCTTCTGGATCTACTCCTTACACTCAGCATCAGATCAGTTCATGTAAGTCCAGGTTTTTCTGAAATCTGCCTGCTCATTATTTCTTATAGCACAATAGTATTCCATTGCATTCACATACCCCAACTTATTTATTCTATTACATTCACGTACCCCAACTTATTTAGCCATTTCCCAATTGATGGGCATTCTCTCAATTTCCATTTCTCTGCCACCACAGAAAGAGCTGCTATAAATATTTTTGTACATACAGGTCCTTTCCCCCTTTCTTATGATTTCTTTGGGATGTTGGTCTTGTAGTGGTATTGCTGGATCAGAAGGTAGGAACGGTTTGATTGCCCTTTGGGCATAGTTCTGCATCGCTGTCCAGAATGGTTGAATCAGTTTACATTTCCACCAACAATGTGTTAGTATCCCCGTTTTCACACATCTTCTCCAATATTTATAATTTTCTTTTTCTGTCATATTAGCTAACCTGATAGCTGTAAGAGTTGTTATAATTTGCATTTCCGTAAGCAATAGTGATTTAGAGCATTTTTTCATGTTACTGTAGGTAGCTTTAATTTCTTCATCTGAAAATGCCTGTTCGTATCCTTTGACCATTTTATCAATTGAAGAATGACTTGTATTGTTGTACATTTGACTCAGTTCTCTATATATTTTAGAAATAATTCCTTTATCAAGAAACACTTGCTTTGAAAACTGTTTTTCAGCTTTCTGCTTTCTTTCTAATCTTGGGTGTATTGATTTTGTGCAAAAATTTTTTAACTGAATGTATCAAAAATTATTTCACTTTGTATTTCATAATGCTCTCTATCTCTTGTTTGGTCATAAATTCTTCTCATAGCGTAGGTCTCATTCTGTATAGAGATAATCTGCTGTTAAAGTTGTAGTTAAATCTCACCTAAAACTTGAGTTAGCTAGTGGCTACTAGGTAATCAACAGAAGTTTTAGAAGGATAGATTTCAGTACCTCTTTACATTCTCCTCTTGTTCTGTGATCTCAGACTTCTTTTTGTACTTGAAATTGTTGTATATTTATTTAACTTATTATTTTTCAAGACCTTTTTGTAATGTACTTTTAAAATATATTTAATCCTAATGCTAACAGTGAATTTAACCATAACAGGAGGCATTGTTGAGTTAAGGGTTTGATTTGAGTTGCTCTTTATTTAATGCTTTTTGAGAGAAAGACCTGGAAAATAATGCAAAACCAATGGATTTTGGTGAATATTTTGGTGAATAGAATTTAGGTTTGAAATAAAATTTGGCAAATTGAAATGAATGAAATTGATGCTTTGAAAGTGACTCCTGAAGGCTGTTGCTGATTCAGATGAAGAGGTAAGAAGTAGGAGAGGTTGCGTATCTGTCCGAGCTGCTAATAAAAGCCGGAATCCTGGATTTCAGTCCCTTTCATAGATACTACTTTGTAGAGTTGATGAAGCAAAGACTGTGAATAGTGGATTTGTAAAAAGTGTAAAGTAAGATGATTTAAATTCATATTTCTATGGTGATATCCTTGGGAAAAATGATATATGATAATTCTAATTTAGTATTTATAATGAATATAATATTACTAGCAGAACAGAACTTACACTATGGATACCAATAAATGTGGATGTAAAATATCATGTTGATTTCTCTCTAGGAGAAATTGAACTAAGGAAATCAGTGTTTGCCAAATGGAAAAAAAAAGCTGGAAAAACTGTTATTTTAAGAGTCATAACTTAAAAAAAAAGAATTTTAATGAAGAGAAGTTAACCATGTTTCTTTCCATGACTTACCCTGTTTCTAATGCAGTTTTTCATCATCTTGTGATACAGTATTTCTTATGATTAAGGGTATTAAATGTTCTGATGATTTGATGCCCACTCTAATTCCATTTGATTTAAAATATTCATAAGACTAGTGTGGTATTTTTATTGTTTTTCTCTGTGTTGAAATAATGCCTGGGTTCTTTAAATTCTGATCTCTTAGGGGGAGTTCTTACGTCCTTAAGAAAATAATTGATTGGTGAAGAATTTTGTATTATGAATAATACTGAAAGAATGTAATCTGCATTTTGAATTTGTAGAAGTCATATTGAGATAATTTATGGTAAACTGAACATTTTAAATTGCTGATATCTAAAGTAAATTTTTGCCTTTTTGCTCACTGGTAGATTTTATTTGTATCATCCTGTTTTAATTGATATTAGTGTGTGTTTACAGTGAAACTTCGTTATGACGTTCTGCTCTGTTTAATGTTTACTATATCTAACGTAAAAAAAAAACCAAACTTGGGAGATGTAAAGAGGTTCCACTGTATATGGAGTATGCTTTATAAGCCCATGTATTTTTAAGGATGTACAGAAACAGACGAGAGAGAGTTCCCCCTATGGAATATGAGGAAGATTTTCCAGAACAATCAAACATACGCGTTTCATCAGCTGGAAATAACAGGTATAATATGTAGTTTAATTTTATCCTTCAGTCATTTTCCTGGGAAACTGCAACTCCCTGAAAATAGCTGACTGGAAAATACATGTATTTATGACCAGGGTTGCTTGATACTACTAGAGGAAATCATTAAAAAAAGCTGTTGGGATAAGGAGGTGAGATTTACTTTAGAAGGAATATTTTACTAGGTCATAGCATTTTTTTTCTTTAAAAAAATTGCTATATGTCACTTAGATAGTATCAGTATTATAAATTCTTCACAACATTTTTAGAAATAAAATCTTATATAGTATGAAATGTTGTTAGTCTGAAGGAAATACATTTAAAGTATTTCAAAATACAGAGTAGCTAAAGATTTCTTTCCAATTAATCAGATGTGTTTCTATCGGACTATATCTATATCTACATATATTTTAAAAGATTGGGTTTTTTTTTGAAGATTACTGCTTGATGTATTTTTTTCTTTGTGAATCAGTTCTCAGTACGCATGCCTTGCTAAAATGAAATTTTTTTAGGATTTAACTTTTTTGTACTCAATTGAAGTTGTGAGTTCAGTCTTTTTAGGAGAAGAGGGCTGTAGAACTTTTTTCTTTCATATATATGTTTGGTGACCATGTTTTCTGGACCAAATATCAGTACACATAGGCTCTGAGAAGAGATGTATTTGTAAAGCCTTATTAAAAGAATACTTCTTTTCCCTCTTAAAATTGGGATTGTTCTGTAAAATTGTGGGATGTATGGTTATCATATCTTTATAAGGCCCTAATTTTGAGAACCTACAGATTATACTGAATTTATATGTTGAGGTGAATATTTTCCTTTGAGAAAAATATAATCCCAAGATTTTAAATAAACAGTATTGGAAAGAAGAAAATGGCCTTTCTTTGGTTACAATTAATTGGGGTCCTTTTTTGAAGAAATCAGATCACAGCTATTTGTGGTTCATGTGTCCAAGGAAATATTTCGGGATTACTCTCTTTTCTGAGTGTGGTTTGGGAAAAATCCACCAATTTTTCTTTTAGTTTATGAGAACTTTACTTGTTAAAAATCTCAACTTTCACAGAAAATTCCTTTGAGTATTTCCTTTTTTAGGGGTGGAATTTTCAGTATGGAGCAGAGCTCTCTGTTAAGTTAAGAGCCCTGTAGAGCTAAACCTTGCTATTGGTTGCACAATGGTGTGTTACTTTTCTTGTGTCCTGTACAGAAATAGGAAAAGACTGCTCACAATTTTATTGTATATTTGCCAAGATAGGCTACATTCTACTGACTTTTAAAAATCTGTGAATAAGTGACATATTAACATTTTATTATGGCATTTTTACTTGTACATTATTTGGATTCTGATTCATTTTAATTTCCTTTTGTCACCAGTGTGCCAAATAACCGTCTTGGTGATGAACGATCAAAGTCTGCCACTGTTACAAATGAGAGTCCTTTTGCAGGGATGATCTTTGGTATGTATGCATTTCTTTACTGATGTGGCCTTTGCCACAATTTGCCACATTATTCTGCATTTGAAATATACATTTTCATGATATGTTAGTGTGGCTAGGTCTATGTTAGATTTTAATTATTAAATTTTCTTATTTTTAAGATAATCACATTATTAGAAAGTATTGAAATATTAGCTTTATGAGAATTTTACAAACTTGTGAGCTAGCTAGGGTAAAAGTATTTTAGATATGGAATTGTTATTTATCTTGCTTGTTTTTTAAATGCAATAAGTTTATGTATTTTAAAATTTATTCACCATACTCTTTTTGTGTTTTAGTGCTCTATTCTTTTTTTCAGATGAGTCAGGGTTACTTTTGGTTCTCATGGAAAATAATTGAAAAGGATGTCTGATCAGCATTTCTTAATTCCATTCAGTGGTAGTTTTCCTAAAAATGATTTTGTAATAAATAGAACATCAACAAACAGGGCACAACTTAGATGTTCTAATGATGATGGGCATATTTGTAGCCAGTAGTGGTTGTTAGACAGGTGTAAGGAGGAGCTGAAATGAAATCTTCACAGGCTTGTGTCTGAGACTTTAGATGTTTGCAACCTCAGATTGGTCAGGGTGGAAAAAGTGAACAGGACAGAGAAAGTCCAGTAGCTCCCCGCAAAATGAGGGCTCAGGCAGGGTTGCAAGGCCAGAGGTAGCTTTCTGTCAAATCTCTTGTTGGTGGAGAGGCTTTCAGAAGAGGTAGTTGTGGGAGGAGACAAGGGGACCAACATCTCTGTTAACTTTTTCCTCCCCCTCCCACTCCCCCTTTCCCCCCCATAGCAGCATCCTGAGAGTTTAGAATTTCCTAGGTTTTAGGAATGAAAAGTTTTCAGCTTTTAGCTCTTAAAACCTTTTCTTTTTTAAATATAAGAAAGGTCCCATCTCTGATACAGATTGGAGGAATTTCAGTTTTCTAGTTCCCAAGATTCAAGGGCAGTGTTTGAAAGAATGGGTTGAAAAGGGTAGGATCTGAGGGTTCATCTTATCTTTACTTAAGATAGAGAAATCTGTTATCTATAAAAATAGCATGTTACAAGGAAAATAGTACACTTGGGCAGAGTTGAACATCACAGTTTTGGAAATAGGGGGAGTTCTTCCCAAATAGTTTAGGGATGTGATACAATAATAAAATTTCATAAGTAGAAAGCAAAGTATGCCTAAGAATTAAAAAAAAAAATTTTTGAGGGGATGATCGATAATGAGTTTGACCAGTGCCAACGGGGAACCAACCTGACAAACGTTCCATAATGGAGAAGAGTGAGGTCTTTGGTCTAAGCTTTCCCTCAATATGACTGCTGACCCAGATAGGACTTTAGGGAAAAACTTTCTAAACATTTGTGCCGGGGTGTGGTTAACTGAGTAGAGCAGAGAAGGTTCTTAGTCCCTTTCTCTGGGTAGAGAGTGAATGACAACTTTTTTCTAGAGCTGACCCATCTTATTTCCATTTAGCTAGTTCTGTGCTGAATATAAATATGTAGGAAGAGAACTCAGGAGGGAGATGTGGGATTGCAGTTACAATGGAAGAAGGCCGGTGGTACTTTATCTGGACAACTTAAAAGAAAGTGTACAAGCTAGATAATGTGGGAGACAAAAAAATAGAAGCAAAAGCACATGTTGGAATGTACATGAGTATGTTTCTGTTGTTCAGTCATTCACTAGTGTTCAACTCTTTGTGACCTTGTATGGGGTCTTCTTGGCAAAGATACTGGGATGGTTTGCCATTTCCTTTTCCATGTCATTTTATTGTTGAGGAAACTGAGGCAAACACAGTTTAATGACTTGCCCAGTCAGGTTCACATAGCTAGTAAGTGTCTGAGGTTGTTTTGGAAGTCAGTCTACAGACTCAGTGTTCTATCCACTGACCCAAGAATGCTAGGCCTTACTTATTATGAAGACAAAATGTAATTATACAGTTACTTAAATAGTATATATAGTACTTACATAGTTATATAGGACATGTATAGATTAGGTTCACATTTTTTCAGTTATTTAAAAATTAAATCCCTGATATAATTTTACTTATTTGATATTAAAGCTGAGTGTAAAATATAGTGTATCACTTTAAGTTTTCTGGTTGTTTGAATTCTGGATAAATCAGATTTCCATGTAATTGCTTTAGCCTTTGCTACTGTAGTTGTTTATAAGAGTAGTAAGAATGTTTTTGAAATTAAATGCTTTTATATTTGTAAAGTGCTTAGCACATAAATAAATAATAGTTATTAGTTATTGTCATCAAAAACTTGTGGCATATGTTGTAAGGGCTATACAATAAATATAAAACATAATCTGTTTTCTAGAAGAACTTTCAGTTTTATTGGGGAAAAAATGGACATTTGGATATATGTTATCTGACTGGAAATGTACACCAAAAATTACAGACAATACTTGTTACAGAAATTCAGAGAAGAGAAATAGCATTTCAGTATAAATATTCAGGGAAAGTTTTATGGAACCATTGAGATGAATTGGTAGGGTTTGGATCAGTGGAGGGGATAACATTCTGTAACATTCTAAGTTCAGAGAATACTTTGAAACAAAAGTGCGGCACAGAGATTAGCTTGATCAGTGAAGAGAGTAACAGTTATACTGTGAAGTTGATTAGTAGTGAGAGATAACATTGGCTAGATATAGAGGAAGTTAGGATGAAATCTTAGGCATGAATTAGTGGGAAACAGGCAGATTTGTAGACACATTCCCTATTTCAGTTAATTTATGTAGGCAGAAAAGATACACACATATATGAATATAGACAAAAATATATAAAGCAAGTATAAATTAATCTTGGGAGGGTGGGGAAAGACTGAAGATTATTGATATGGAAAGTATTTTACTGGCGACAATGAGCTAGAATGGACAGGAGAGGGTTGAATCCAAGACTAGATGTAGACAGATTAACCTGATAGAGAGAAGATAATCGTTATTAAGGATTGCACTAAAGGAAGAATTAATGGAAGATGATGTTATAAGTTCATGAGATGAGCTCATAGTTAATGGTTTCAATTTTCTTGGGGAGGTATGAAGCAAGGTCTTCACTTGAAAGGCCAAGGGGAAGGGGTACAGGAGGGAGGTGAATAGAGGAGGGAAGAGAATTTTAGAGTAGAAGTTGTAATTAATGAGTAGGCTAGAGAATTATTTAAGTTTCCAGTTGTATTTATTCTTTTAAGTGTTATTATCGTTTAATCTCTAGGAAATCAAGATCGAGATACTGTTCGGAAAAGGAAAGAGAAGTACAGGCAAGAACTGTTGGAACAAATAGCTCAACAGCAGAGGAATAAGAGACGGTAGTGAAAATTTTCTGTTTTTCTGAACCAAAATATTAACAAGAAATAACTTATTCTGTATTTTAGTGAGGAAAAAAACAACATTTAACTGGAAATCAGGAAACCTTGGGTTCTGATATTGGCTCTGATTGATACTGATCTCCTCTGCAGGGCATAAGATTATAGATTTCAAGTTGGAAGGGACTTTAGGGATCATTTTCAAGTCAAAAATATAAGCCCAGAGAGGTTAAACGACTTGCCTGCAGTTACACAGATTGCCATTAGCTGAGCATAGTTCCTCTAACTTGAAATTCAATGTTCTGCCTTACTGTCCCATGTTACCTTTTAAACAAGATGCTTATTAGTTTCTCTGGGTCTCATTAAACTCATTTGGAAAATGATAACGTTAGATGAACTCTCTTTAAGATCCTTTCTAGCTTTAACATTCTCTTATTCTGTGATTTCCTGGGTCTGGAATTGGACCTAAGGTTTCACTGCTGTAAGGAACTCCTGGGTAAAGAAACTCTTCCTACCAATACTGATTGGCACTTCCTCTATAATGTGTAGTCTTAGAGAACTGGGTGAACCTTTGACTTTCACAGCTGATATATGTCAGAGACAGGAATTGAATCCAGGTCTTCCTTCTCAGTCTTACTTTCTATCCACTACCCAATGGTTACCTCTCTCTGATTCCATAAATGTAAAAATTGTTCTTATAGTTAGGCAGCAATTTGAGTATGTTTAATTAATGCTGTTACTCATTACCGTGGCTTTCCCCCTATATGTTACTTATCATTTATAAATTACCTGTCTGCCATTTTCCAATATGAAAATCAATCAAGTATAGTAGGGAGATTACTTAATAAGAATTTTCTTGTTCTTAGTGAAAAAAGTAACAAAAATAGAAATGGGGATATGTGTTTCTTCCATGTAGGTATTTTACAGCTTTAGATTATTGTCTTCATGTTGCTATTTTCATATAGATTTAAAAAAAAATCTACCTATCCATAGTTTCTTTTCTAGGGATAAGCAAAATAAATTTCGTCCTCTTAGACATAAAAAAAGAAATATTATTCACTCTCATTCTCATTGTTTCATTCTCTTGCACTCTCTGTGTATTTGGGTATGTATGTTATCTGTATCTATCTATATCCATAGTTATAGATAGATCATAGATTAGAGCTGGACAGTACTTCAAAAGTTATCTTGTCCAATCCTTTTATTTTTTGAATGGGTAGACTGAGACCCTGAAAGCTTAACTGGTCTGCCCCAATTTGGAAATAATAATAGTGGCAGGATTTGAACAAAAGTCCTCTAATCTGGCTCTTTCTACTCTGTTCCATGCTGCCTCTCAATAATTAACATTATTATAAGCAGTATTAATAAAAATTTAAGTACCTATTATGTGTCAGTCACCATGCTAAGCTCTGGGAATACAGAAGAGGTAAAAAACAGTCTTTGCCTTCAAGGAGCTCACAATCAAATGGATTAATCTAATATCTAATATATGCAAATACAGCAACAAATGGAGAAAATTTATGGTAAGCGAATGAGTAGAAAAATTTTTGTATTCCTCAAAGAGTATTTTTCGTATTAATTAAGCTTGACTGGAGAGTATTTGCATTAGATGATCATTAGTGTTACCAAGCTGTCTTGAATAAAAAAAGCAAGTAGAATATAAGTTTTATGTGTCTATATCTATATATGCTCACATATATACGTGTACATCGTGGGATCGGTGGTCAGGGTGGGTGGTGATCTTTGCTTTAAGGAGTTTGAGAGCTAATTTTATTCTTTCAATGTTTGTACTTCATTACAAGATGCCTATTTCTGTTTTTGAAGGATGATTATTAGTAACAATTATACCATTTGTTAAATGATTATTAGAATGATTCTTACAAGATTAAAGATATCTTTGAATCAGATTATGTAGGGATTTAAAAAATGTATCGGAAGTACTATAATTAGAAATATTTTACTATGAAGTCCCTTTAATTTGAATATATGGTACCTATAAATAGGATTCTTTAGTTAGAAGCATACTAAATAAAGTGCACACTCTTTTTTTTTTTTTAATTTTATTTATTTATTTTTATTTATTTAGATTTTCACAAATTTTTGGGTTCCAAATTTTTTCCCCTTTTCTCCCCTCCCCCCACCCCAATACCCCAAGCAATCTAATTTTCCCTATCTCCAATCTGTCCTCTCTTCTGTCATCCCTCCCTTCCCTTGTCTCTATCTTCTCTTTTCTCCTGTAGGGCCAGATGACTTTCTATTCCTCATTAACTGTATGTCTTCTTTCCTAGTTGCTACAACAATACTAAACAATTGTTCCTAAAACTTTGAGTTCCAAATTCTCCCCATCCCTCCCTCCCCACCTATTCCCTTTGGTACGGCAGGCAATTCATTATAGGCCATATCTGTGTAGCTTTGCAAATGACCTTCCTGATAGTCGTGATGTGTAAGACTAACTGAATTGCCATCCCTCCTAACCTGCCCCTCATTGTTTCTCTTCTGTCCTTTGATCCTGTCCCTCCCCAAGTGTTGACTTTCAATTACTCCCTCCTCCCTTTGCCCTCCCTTCCATCATCCCCCCCCCAATATCTCCTTCTCCCCCGCTTTCTTATACTGTAAGATAGGTTTTCATACCAAAATGAGTGTGCATTTCACTCCTTCGTTTAGTCAAATGTGATGAGGGTAAACTTTTGTTTGTTTGTTTGTTTGTTTTTTTTTCCTCAGCTCTCCTCTTTTTCCCTCCACTAAAAACATCTCCTACTTGCCTCTTAAATGACATATAGTTACCCCCTTCCATTTCCCCCTCTTTCCTCTCACTACATTTCTCTCTCACCATTTACCTTAATTTCTTTTAAGGTATGGTCCCATCCTATTCAGTTCAATCTGTGCTCTCTGTCTCTGCATGTGAATGCATGTGTGTATGTGTGTGCATGCGTGTATATGTGTATGTGTGATCCCACCAACCACCCAGATACTGAAAAGTTTTAAGAGTTAGAAATATTGTCCTTCCCTGTATGAATGCAAACAGTTCATTTCTGGTAAGTCCCTTAATACTTCTCCTTGCTGTTTACTTTTGCATGCTTCCTCTCATTCTTGTGTTTGAAAATCAAATTTTCTTTTCAGCTCTGGTCTTTTCATTAAGAATGATTGAAAGTCCTCTGTTTCATTGAAAGACCATATTTTCCCTTGAAGTATTATACTCAGTTTAGCTGGGTAGGTGATTCTTGGTTTGAGTCCTAGTTCCTTTGCCTTCTGGAATATCCTATTCCACGCCCTTCGATCCCTTAATGTAGAAGCTGCTAGATCTTGGGTTATCCTGATTGTATTTCCACAGTACTGGAATTGTTTCTTTCTAGCTGCTTGCAAGATTTTTTCCTTGAGCTGGGAGTTCTGGAATTTGGCCACAATGTTCCTAGGAGTTTCTCTTTTTGGATCTCTTTCAGGTGGTGATCGATGGATTCTTTCAATACTTATTTTGCCCTCTGGTCCTAGAATGTCAGGGCAGTTTTCCTTGATAATTTCATGCAAGACGATGTCTAGGCTCTTTTTTTGATCATGGCTTTCAGGTAGTCCCATAATTTTTAAGTTGTCTCTCCTTGATCTATTTTCCAGGTCAGTTGTTTTTCCCATGAGATATTTCACATTCTCTTCCATTTTATCGTTCTTTTGGTTTTGTTTGGTGATTTCTTGGTTTCTCGTAAAATCATTAGACTCCATCTGTTCCATTCTAATTTTGAGAGAACTATTAAGTTCAGTGAGCTTTTGAGCCTCTTTTTCCATTTGGCTCATTCTGCTTTTGCATGCCTTCTTCTCCTCATTGGCTTTTTGAACCTCTTTTGCCAATTGAGTGAGCCTATTTTTCAAGGTGTTAATTTCCTCAGCATTTTTTGGGGTCTCCTTTACCAAGGTATTGACCTTTTTTTCATACTCTTCTTGCATCTTTGTCATTTCTCTTCCCAGTCTTTCCTCCACCTGTCTAACTTGCTTTTCAAAATCCTTTTTAAGCTCTTCCAAGGCCTGAGCCCACCCAACAGCCCCTGGGGTGTCTGGGGTACTGAGGCCTCACCCTCCACATCTTTCCCTGATGGGAAAAATACGTTCTCGTCCTCCCCATCAGATCCGAAGGTCGGGATCATTTGCATTTGTTGGAAAAAACTCTCTAAAGTCTTATTTTTCTTCCCCTTTCTAGGCATTTTCCCAGCCAGTTACTTGACTTCTGAGATTCCTTTCCACCCCTGCCTGGATCCGCCCAGCTAGTGTTTGGCCTCTGAGATTCAAATGCGCTTTCCCGCGGCAAGCTTTAGTTCTGGCGCAGGGGTGGGGGCAGGGCCGCCTCCTAAGCTTGGGCCCTCAGGGGCTTTCCACAGAGACTTTCAGGAACGGAGCGGGTGGGGGTGGGGGGCCCCCCCGCCTGCTGTGTTCAGTTCCCTTGGGGGTTTTATTCAGAGGCGTTCAGCAGTAGAGCAGGGTGGGGGCAGGGCCGTCTCCCCTGCTCGGCTCCCTCAGGTTGGAAAGACCTTCAGTATTGAAGATCCTACCTGCTGCTGGGGGATTCCTGAGTCCCGGGTCGTTGCCGCCTCAGCCGCCCGCCCACGCCTCAGCCTCCGCTGCTTCCTGCCCCCGTCTCTGCCGCAGCCGCTTCCTCCCGATGGGGCCGGAGTCACGGAGACGCTCCGCTCCCTTCCCCTATCGCAGCTTTCTTTCTTACTGACCTGTAGCTTCTGTGGGCGGAGGGACTTTCCCGGCTGCCGGAGCTTCCCCCGGAGCTTTCCTCTCTGAAGCCTGCTCAGGTCAGCTTCTCTGGGTCGCGGCCAGGGGTGGGGGTGGGGTCCGCTTTCTGAGGCGCGATGGACCCCGGGGACGGCTCTCCAGGGTTCAGTGGAACGGAAATTTCTTCCCCTATGTTTATGCACCCTCTGCAGAGATTCAGAATTTATGGGGATCTCCTTTTACCTCAATTCCATGGATTGTGGGCTCGGAGCTCGTAAATGTGCGTCCTTCTACTCCGCCATCTTGGCTCCGCCCCCCAGTGCACACTCTTTAGTCTGACTTTCAAGCCCACACCCATTCTACATCTTACCTAGGAACTTTGCAGCCTGATTTTGCATTCCACATATTCTGTATTCCAACTAAGCTGTGCCTTAATCCAAACCCATTCCTTAATTTACCATTCTTTAATTCAAATCCATTCTTCTCTGACTCTGAAATAGTATATCCTACTTTCCAGTGGTAGCCTTCCTCTGTAGTTGTAGCTGCTGACATTCTCATCTTCTTTCAAGGTACATTTCTGGGACATCCTCTTCGAGGAAGCTTCCCTTTACCATCAGATGTAGGAGAGTGTAGACTTGGTCATACCACATGTGGAATATTATGTTCACTTCTGAGAGTAACATTTGAGAAAAGAAATTGACTATATGTAATGTATCAGGGTCATCATGATGGGGTGAGGGGGCTTTAAACACAACCATACAGTTATTAATTGAAACATGAGAGCTGTCTTCAATTATCTGAAGGTCTGTCATTGAGAGATATAATACTCGTTCAACCTGGTCTCAGTGGGCAGAATTTGGAGCCTTAGTTGGCAGTTATATAGAAATAGATTTAAGTTTGGTTTAAGAAAAAACTTCCTTAGAGTTAGAAATACCCCAAAATGAACAGTCTGCTTTTAGAGGTGGTAGTTTTCCCTCTCACTGAAGGTATTCCTGCAGATATGGAATAGAAGTTCTTCTTCTGGCTCAGGTAGGACTAGATGGTCTCTTAGATCCCTTCTAACTCTGGAGAGGCTTTCAATTTTTCGTGCCTCATTGGCCTTTCCTAGCCTAACTTTTAGTATAGCTGTTTGGGAACTGCATTTCTCTCCTTTCTTCCTGGCTGCTCTATCCTCTCTGCTTCTTTATGACCCTACTCTTTCTTGGTCCTCTTCGCTGTCTGACCACTCTTCAGCCTCCTTTGTTTAGTCATCATGCATCCTCTGCCCCTTCATTGTGCATAGGTCTAGGACTGTCTTCTGTCCCAACTTTTTAGTTTTTGGAGACCCCACCCATTCTCATGCATTCAGTTGCTATCTCTATGACATACCTGTATATCTAATTCTAATCTCGTTCTTTTTTCTCCACTTCCATATCATTAACTGCCTGTCAGACATTTTTAACTGGATATCTTACAGACATTTCAAACTCATCTTGTCAAAAACCAACCTCATCATCTATCTCTCCTTGCTGCTTCCTAAGACATCCTTTTCCTTATAGGAAGGAAGGAAACAAGCATTTTATTAAGTGTCTACTATGTGCCATGAACTGTACTAATCACTTTATAAATATTAGCTCTTTTGATCCTCACAAAAACCCTAGGAGGTGGGTGCTTAAAAACCCTAGGAGGTGGGTGCTTTTGTTATCCCCATTTTATAGTTGGGGAAGCTGAGGTAGACATAGTAATTGAAAGACTTGTCCAGGGTTACACAGGTAGTAAGTGTTGAGGCCAAGTATGAACTCAGGTTTTTCTGACCCCAGGCCCAGGGCTCTATTCACTGCACCAGCTGTTCTTCAGGCTCATCAGCTCAGAGTCATCCTTGATTTTTCACTCTTCCCTCACTCCAGATATCCAATCAGTTGCCAAATCTTTTTGGTTTTGCCGTTTGAAATCTCTCACCTCCATTTCCTTCTTCCTGTTTACATGGTCACCATCCTATTTCAGGATTTTATTGTCTTGTATGGATTATTTCAGTGGCCTTTTATTCTACCCTTTTCAGGTTTCCTCTCTTCTATCCATGTGTCAAAGTGATGTTCCCAAAGTACAGGCCTGATCATGTGACTCCCTCAGTAAATTGCAGTGGCTCCCTCTTACTTTTAGGATCAGATAGAAACTTTTTTTTTTTTTTTGGTGTTTTAAGGTCCTTCATACTTGGCTACTTTTCCATGTTTGTTTTATATTTCTTTGCTCCGTACACTCTGTAGCCAAACTTGCTTTCTTGCCATTCCTTAAGTACATCCTTGAATTTCCCATCTCTGGACCTTTGCCTGGGTTTTTCTTCCTATCTAGAATACTTGAATTCCTCCCTTCTGCCTCTTGGAATTCCTCGTTTCTTTTAAGTTCAGCTCAGATGCAGTGCCTCCTCCTTTATGACTTCTATTCTAACTTTCCTGGTTAGTCTCTGTCCTACCTCCCCTCTCACTCTCCCCCAGTACATATTGTATTCCTTTTAAAATATAAACTCCTTGAGGGCAGAGATTACTTTATTCCTTTTATATTTATCCTGTATATATGTATATGTACACTCGTTCTCCCATATTAGAATTCGTGCTTTTTGAGAATGGGAGTTGTTTCATTCTTTTGTGTTTGCATTTCTAGCACCTAGCATGAAGCCTGGTTTATAGTAGACACTTAAGAAATGTTTATTGATTGATTGGTTGATTATTTAATTTATATCCGTAGGGCATAGTAATATATCTGGTACACATTAGGCAGTTAAGAAATATTTTTTGATTGATTGATTTGCCCCTACTAGTTTCTTGAGGGTCCAGGACATAGTCTTTATAGGGCAGTGTCTTGAACAGAGTCAGCACTTAATACATGCTGGCTTATAATGCATGAAATTCTGCATTGCCCATCTTCCTTTGCAAAGGGAGAATGGAAGTTTTCAAAAAATGAAATAGATTTTTTGTCTTGTGAATAGAGGATTTTTTTATTTGTGTAATTAGTGCTATGAAAGCTGCTTAGTCAGAGTTATCATAGCACATTTGTTGGACACACACACACACTCAAACACAAAATTACTCAGGAGTAAGTTTTTTTCTCTGCCCTAGTTTACTGTGATCAGTGGTAATTAAAATTGCTAAAGATTGTTATATAGCCAATTCAACAAACATTTATTAAGTGCCTATTACATAAAGTTATTGGGAGTACAGAGATAAAAAACAAAACTGACACCATTCCTGCCATTAAGGAGTTTCTATTCTCCTAGGAAGATATTTACATGTACATAAGAAACATTATGATGAAAAAGCACAATGATAAGCATGAAGGAGAGATCAAGGTAAAATACTCATGAATAATTTGACTGATGAAAGATTACTTTTTGGAAAAGAGGGAATATTGGAGAAAAAACCTTTGAGGGAAGAGAAAATTCTCGAATATGGAGAGGAGGGAGACTTTGCAAGAATGTGGGGTCATCAGTTGGGGTAGAGATGGCATTTTAAATTTGGGAAAACAGCTAATTATTCATGTTTGCTGGAACAGAAAGTATGTGAAAAAAGGAGAGAAGGGAGGAGTGCTGCGAAATAAAACTGAAAAGGTAGTAGGATCTAAATTGTGGAAGGTTGTCTGTGCTAGGCTAAGGAATTTGCATTTTATTCTATAGGCAATAAAATAAGGAAACACTAAGAATTTTGAGTAGGAGAGTGATCAGAACTGTGCATTGGAAGTTAATTTTGGTAGTTGGTTAGAGGGTGTTATTGGAGAGGTGAACCATATATAAAAATTGCTTGTAATTAGGAATTCTACTATTTAGTGACATTTAAATTTGCATCCCTTAGAGTGATTATTGTGACACTTATTTAAACTTTGTTTTTCTAAAATATTTCATTTAGAGAAAAAGATCAAGAACTCAGTGTTGCAGCTACTGGAGAAATTGACCCTGAGAAATCGGTGAGAATTTATGGTTTCATTATAATGTATAACTTTTCATTTAAATGGATCTTTTACTATGAAAAGTGTGACCATAAATGCTTAAAATAAAATTTAGTGGGGAAAATAAAGGAGGAAAAAAGAATCATAAAAAAAAAAGAATCTTGAGAAAATGTAAGATGTGCCTTTGGTTATTTGTTCCTCAAAGAGGACCAACCATGAGAGTTGAGCTTCAGTGTGTCCAACTGTGGCCGATCAGACCAGTATGATCTTGGAATGTCCTACCACAGATTAGGCACAGATAGTCCATGTGAACATCTGGGATGGATTCTCTAAATTTGCTCATCTTGCGTTTCTTATTCTTATAATAAGAATAATAAGTATCCAGCCTCAGTTCATGTTTTATAAAACAAGACTAAAAAGTCAGTTGTTAGTAGTTCTTCATTTTCCTAAGAAAACATTTTCTTTTTCCTTTTTAGATCATGATTCTAATTTTAATACAAAATTGTCTTTGCTTTTCTCAAATACATTATGATAGTGTACTAAAAGAAATATGTACCAAGACAGTGTTACCTTAATGTACAACAGAAGATAACACTTTATCTACCATGTCTTGGTTAACTTTCAAACTTGAATATTTTGTAAGGAAACTTTTCTCTTTATGTAAGAAACTATCTCTTTTTCTTTTGATAAATATATTTTAGTAAATGTTGTTAAAAATTAAAATGATGTGAAAGTAACAATCTTATTTGTACTTCACTTTTGCAATTCTCATTATAAGCAGAATGGATTACTAACGTCATTGCAGCTAAGTAAAAAGGAGGTAATTATTTCTCTTATCTGAAATGCTGTTTTTATCTAGTTGAATATGTAGTATTTATTTGCTGAAGGGAACATTTGATCTTTCAATGCATGTTTTGTAAAATATTGTGGTATGTGACCAAGAGTATTTTAAAAAAAGAAAAAAGGAAGTTTACAAAAAGTTTAGGCTTAAAAAGAACAAAGAAACTTAGGATAAAATTACCCATATTGGTTAATTTTTGATTATGTGCAAATTATATAGTTTTTTTTTTCACATTTTCAATGTTGCACTATTTTTCCCTTGCCACCGAGTATACTTTTGGGTGGTCTTTTCATGAAGCTAGTATATGAGTACTCAGAAAATGCAAAACTCATTTTAACTTTAGCCTTAATCATTATGAGAGCTAAATATGCTGCAAAAAGACATTAAATGAAATAAAAAAATCAGGGATAAATATAAATTACTTGTGATCATCTGGTCTCTTGTTCCCATTTCTTAGCACAGATAATTGGGATTTATCTCAATACCCAAAACTAAGTGCTTCTTAGTAGGAAAGAATGTGATGGTAGGTTGAAATTCCTTTCTTCATATGTTTTTAAAGTTATAGACATTTGCTTACTTGAGATAGGTTATGTTCATAGTTAGCCAGTTGTTTGGAATATGGAACACATTTCCCTCAAAAACTCATAACATGCTGACATTTAAAGCTAGAAGAGACTGTAGAGATTGTATATAGAGAAATAATGTTTATAGATATTAGAGAGATTTCTAAGGCAGCCCACAAAATCATATTTATTCCGTAGTATACCTGAAGTAGCAGTTCTGATTCCTAAATTCCTCTAAGGCTTTTGAACCTCGAGTTTTTATGAGGATCCTTCCCATTTAGTATGATCTTTGAGCCTCTTTGTACCCCTGAGGGAGATGCACAAAATAAGAGATAAGGACATTGTTGAAGGCTAAGCCATTTTTACCTTGTAAAGAAGATTTCTGGTATTACAGAGATTGAGAAAGGCAGTGGTTCTTGAAGCAAAGATGGAGGAGGCTTCAGTGACAAGGTGTCGCTATCCATTTTTAGCTTAATTGTTGACAAGTTAGGGTATCATTGACTTTTGAGACTATTTGCTATAAAGAAAGGTTTTGAAACCAATTTAGTATAAGTGTATGTGTGTGTATATGCATGATAGAATGAAGTTTGTGGTTGGCAGAGCAGTATGCTTACATATAACATTGTTTTGGAGTTTGAAGATCTTCACACTTTTTCCTCTTTGGACAAAATCCAGATGGTAGGGGAAGTAAATATAAGATACTTTGATAATGTTTCAATAATATTGATGTTACCTTTGGTGAGCTACTCTTAAAAAGAATATAAAATTCAGAATAATAATAATAATAGCTAACATTAAATGGCCTTCATAGTTTACACAGCCCTTTTCTCAGCACATCCCTAGGGCATGGGTGGTGTGTATTACTTTTATTGTTGTTAAGTTGTTTTTCAGTTGTGTCAGGCGCTTTGTGACCCCAATTAGGGATTTCTTGACAGAAATACTGTAGTTGTTTGCCATCTCCTTCTCGAGCTCATTTTTCAGAAGTGAAAACTGAGACAAAAGGGTTAAGTGACTTGCCCAGGGTCATGCAGTCAGGAAGTGTCTGAGGCCACATTTGAACTCAGGAAGATGGGTCTTCCTGACTCCAGGCCTGTCGCCACCTAGCTGCCCCCATTATTTTACAGATGGAGAAACCAAGGTTTAGAGAGGGAAATGATGAACTGTCCTATGGTGACAAGGCCAGTCAGTGGTGAAAATGTCCAGCCCCATGGTTTCTGATGGCACATTCAGGCCATGTGTTGTGAGGAAAGCCTTCTGTAAACCTTGAAGCACTCAGTGAGTATAAGCTGTTCGTGTTAGCAAGCTGCTTCTGCTGTGCTGCCATGTAATCAGCCATAGCAGCTGTGTAGAGAGAAACATGACTCTTACAAGAGGGAGCCCTGGCTTCTAGCACCTTCTTTTGTACTTTTATTTTTTTGTCAGGTCTTTTCATTCACTTAGTCTTTGTGGGCTTTAGTTTCCTTATCTATGAAGTAATGAAATAACACTTTACTTGACTGAAGGATTTTTGGGTTATTTAATTATTATATTGCTAGGGTTAGGGATGATTATCTCTTGAAATCCCTTCTAGGCATTACTACCAATGAATTTACAGAATAATCATTTATTTTTCTTTCTTTTAGCCTGATAGACTAAAACAGTTAGGTATGAGCCCAAGATACTTTGAAAAGAAGTTTTCACTTTTTGAAGAGAAGATTCCACCGGAAAGGCCCAAAGTAGCTTTCCAGACACCTCTTCCTGCCTTATCTGACCTGTCTAGGCCTCCTTTAAGTGAAGACTTTAACCAAGGGATCAACACCACCCTTGGTGAAATGATGTCATCCAGGTGCTTGTTTATAATGTTTTTCTTTTTAGGAATTAGGTAAGCAATTTTTTTTGACATTTAGATGAATTTGTGACTTTAATCATGAAGAAAATGCTATCCTTAGAGAATTATCAAATTCTTTCAAATGATTTCTTCAGTTTAGCAATTGACTTTGTTATCTTTAGTTCTGACTGTGAAATCAAGAAAAATTATTAAACGTTTTTCATTCCTTTTAGATGAATTCCTTTGGAAATATGTAAATTAAACTGTGTTGCTAGTCTTAGAAATTTCCACTTGGCAAACATTGAATTTTTCCTCTAATTTCTTACGAAAAAAATCCACTGTGGCTTTGCCTTTTACACGTGAATCATTCTAACTAGTGTCTGTCTTTAGCTGCTTTTCTGTGGCAAGTTAGGCCTTAGAAAATTTGAATGTCTAAGATATGCCTCAATTATAATAAGCTTTTAGACTGTAGATCTTGTATAAATTGTTTATTATGCTAAGGCTTAAAGAATTAATCATATTCATTACTTGAGATCCATAAATGTAACATACTATGCATCTTTCCTGTGCTGTCTATTCCTGTGGCCTGTGCTATAATTATTCTTCATGCTGTAGTTATTCTCTCCATAAAGTATTTTTTTCTTCATTTCAAAGATGCTGCTGTTAATTTCAATATTTCCTGTGCTGTACTGCCTGTTGGCAGATCTTATTCTTTTAATGACAGATTGGATAATAACATTGATATATAGTTTATAAAGTTAAATACAGTTCATAAAATTCCAAAGAGGCTAAAGAGAGACTTTATTCATTGCCTTAATGTCCTTTATATTAGCTACTTTGCTGCGCTGTGGATACTTGGTTGAAAAGGCAGGACGAGGGAAAAGAGAGATTAGATGACTAGTGAAATGTGTAAAAGATGTACTTCTGAAGGAATTACCAATGTCTCATTGGTCCTTCAAATCATTTTGAAGTAAATAGCTTGAGAGAGTCAGCTAGGCTGTACCAGCTTTATTTATTTATTTTTTTCTTTTGCATATTAAATGGGCTATTCCCTGATTACTTCTTAAAGAGGATTATTCACTGACTGGCCTTACTTCAGTCTAAGTGAGTACCTAAATAGGCCAAGGTCTCCCATTGCATCCTAGACCATCCCCATTCATCCTGATGAATATCTGGTCACAGGGTCCAGAGGACTCAGGAAGGGAAAGTGAGACTGGTCACATTGCATCCTCACTCAAAACAATGTCAAGTGCCAGTCATGTCATGTCACCATTTCTCTGATGTCATGGTCTTCTTTGAAAATGAAGGATGAACACAGACAGACAGACTGACCAGAAAGGGATTTCTGAAGAAGAAAAGTAAATGGATATTTTTCCCCTTTTCTCTTAAAAAACTTCTTACGGATCTAGAGAGAAGAGTAGAGAAAGTATGAGATATCCTATTTCGGTGCTTCCAAAGACCTTAAATGCAAGGTGTTCCAAAAGTCTTTGTGAAGCATAAGTAAAGTTTAAAACTTAACCAAGATGTTTAGGACACTATATACATTAAATACCTTGGATTATGTCAAAATATCATTTTTGAAATCAGCTCCTTCATCCTTGTCTCTAAAATTCCCCTGTTCCCCCCCCCCCCCCCCCTTTTTTTGCCTTTATGTTTACTGCCTTGAAAAGTGAATTATCTCATTTGCAAATCTAGTTGAAGGTTGGGAAAGCATGTAAATAATCTAGCTTAATCTTTATTTGGATTTTAGCTAGAATAGACCTATACATCTCTCCTACTTCAAAAAGAATAATATGCTGATATTCCCATTGCAGATAACAGACATGTTCCTAAAAAGTTATATATCAATAAAATTTTGAGAAGTTGAATAATCTTATACTCCCACTAGGATAGCTTCTTAGTTGAGAATGCTTCTGTAAAGCAAAATCTCCCTAAGTAAGGTGAATAATCTCCTGTAAATCTGTATGTATGTTTGTATTTATGACTAATTTTTGTGTACATTTGAATGTATATGCATATATTTTTGTGTATATGTGTATGTATGTGTGTACATGTGTGTGTATATATATATATATGCTTGTAGACTCTTGTATATGTATTTTTGTTTCTTTGAGTTTAGACTGCACTGTGTGAGTTCATGAGTATGTTTAATATATGTATATGAAAGAAATGGAGAGTTACATGAGTATAGAAAGATATACTTTGCTAGAGATGGGTCTCAAGAGTGACCACATTCTCATTCCTTTATAAAGAGCTGCCCTAAGAATTGGGAGTAAAGATTCTATACAACTGATTCTTCAAGTCAAGAGTTTTCATTTTTTCCCATAAAATAGTGATGTTCACTTCCTTCCAAATGGTATGATAGATGATAAAATGTTACTAAAGTACCATTTACTTGTTAGTGGGGGAGGAGCCCTGGACATTACATATGTGGGGAAGGGGATGTTAGGGTATGTGTGTATATGTGGGGAGCATGGATGAGTGATAGGCACATGGACAAGATCTGTATTTAGGAAGATATCTAAAAGTAACATGGTGATATATCTATGGGAGAGTTGTAGGTGTAAGAGAAGTATATGTGGGGACATGGAGGGATATATATGGTAGACATATGGAGATGTATGTGTGGGAGATGGATAGATATATCAGGGAATATATATCTGAGATGAGTGGAACTTATGTGGGAGATATAGGTACATTGTGTATTTGGGGAGGGACTTGGAGACATGGAATGATGAGTGTACCAAGGGAAACTGTGTTGGTAGGGGAAACATGAGTGTTCATGTGTGGAGATGCATATGGGCATACAGATGCACCAATACATATACACATTACACACACACACACACACACGCAAGTGTGAATGGGATGGATGTGAGTATATGTATGGTTAGGTATGTGTTGTTCAGATGTGAGTACACATCTGAATAAGAATGTGGTTGGAAGGCTTCTGGAACCATGAAAGGAGAATGAATAGTAGTAGTAGTGTGAAAAAATGTCAAATAAGTTTTCCTTCCTTTACAAGTTCTTCCTTTCCCTTTACCAGTTCCCTCCTTTTCTTCTTTCTCGTCCCTTCTCTATTATCCTTTTCTCTCACCTCTCCCTGTCTTTTACTCCCTTCTCTTCCACCTCACCTTCGGTCCCTTCAAGCTTTCTCCCTATTGGCCTCAACTTTTTCTTTCTCTTTCCATTTGTAGTAGAACGAAGTTGGACAAAGGAGGAATGATGATAGGGGTCCCGTGATGGCATCAGAATGCCATTTATATCCAGCAGTGCGTTGATGTTAGGGGACAGGGTTTTCTCTCCCAACACCCCTCACCCCAGCATTGTTTTTCCTTTTTTTAATCTTTCTCACCACTGCTGCTGCAACCATAAATCACGAATGTCTTTTTATCATACATGTTTTAACAGATGGCTTTATCTTCTTTGTTTTGAAGATAGTGTTCAAGTTATTTTAACTTAGAAGATAGTATTGGATCAGTTGAGTTTTTTTAAAGATCTCATATTAAAGTTCTATAAATCTTGTGTTTTGGCAAGTCCTCTCAAATTCATGTTGTTTAGCTGGGGGTTAAGTCAAGACTAGTTATACTTTGCAGGCGGGTTTTTTTTGTTTGTAATTGTGAGCATTGCTTTATGTTGGTTGCGTAAAAACATTTACTGAGGGGTGTAGGTTAATAGGCCTCTTTTAGAAGAAGGGGTTAACTTTTTACTTTCCGCTAAATGATGTTTTGAAAGGAAATTCACTCATGATTTTCTTTGTGGGTTCACCTATTTGGAAGTGAAAGGACCTTAGTGTCATAGTATAAATCTTGTTCTCTTGAATCTGAGTAAAAATTAAAAAAATTAAATCTGCATTTGAGTCCTAACTAAATATGCCTCAAATGAAGGGATTTAATTTCTTATTCCAGTTACACTTAAATCTGTATTATATTAGGACTTGTTATAGCAAATATGTTGAATATTTGCTATATTGAATGATAAAATTCTGCTATATTTATAGGGACCTTTTTAATCTTAATTTCTTTAAGCTGTACAATGAAATGCAAAGTGAATTTTCTGACTTTATTTTGATATAGAATTACATCTCTACCTCCACCCTTACCCCCTCCACCTGCACCATCTTTGCTCAACTATCGAACACCTTATGATGAAGCATACTATTTTTATGGGGCCAGGAATCCTTTGGATCCCAGTCTTGTATATTGTAAGTTAATGCTATATTAATTATTAATTAATGTATATTACGTATTGGTTCAGATAAGAAACTTGGTTTCTTGGTGGAAAATATGAAAAGATAGATTTCTGAAAAGTGTTTAAATAAGAAATATAATTTGTATTATCTTGTTAGCTATTTGTAAAAAATGTTATTTTGAAATCCATAGTGATGCACAATATAAATCACCACTTTATCACATTTTAAGTTGTTTTTAGAAAATGTGATGTATTATTTTTTTCCTTTTGAATTGCTAAAGCAGAATAGCCTGATTAAAATTATTTTGTAGTTATTTGATCATTTTTTTTGTTGGTGATTGTTTTCATATACCTTTGCCCTTGGTGTTCTTAAATTTTTTTTTTTTTGGTTTGTTTTATAGATATCTCAGATTGACTACATATTATCTTATTTTGTCTAGATAACCCAGGAATGACAGGAATACCTCCACCAGCCTTTGCTAGTGGACCTGATGCTTTTGAACCAGTAGGACCCATTATGTAAGTCTATATAATAATTTTGGGAGAGATTTTAAATACATTAACTCTTTCTTAACTACTTTCTCCTGTACAGTCTTATAGTATGCGTGTGTATGTATGTATGTGTGTGTGTATGTATAAATATGTATATGTTTATATGTTTGACTGTTTTGCGTATTTGAACATACTTTGATAGATCTGTGTTGAGAACACTGTCTAATGTTCCCATTCACATGTTCCCATCCTATGGAATTCTTGTATCTTACTTTCTTAAGTAACCGGTTCACCCCCTTTTCTGATAGTAAGTCCCCCTAATGATGAGGCACTTTCATGCAGCTTTTCATGGGTGATTTGTTGCAGCCTACTCATACCTAGTATCTGACTCTAACTTTAGTTTTTTGGAGCTAATATTCCATGACTTGTAGTTGTCACTGAAAGAATATTGTTATTAAAGAGCTGGTCATTTGTTTCATGGAGAAGCTTGGGCTCATTACAAGGATTGCACAGTTTTTCCAGAGATAGTCCGTTCCAGTGTCTTCCTCTTGTTCAATTCTGAATGCAGTTTATTGTCTGTCTTTGATGTCAGTCAAGGTTTTGAACTGTTTAACCATCCAGTTGCATATCATAGTCTGGGTAGTAGACATTCTTTATCTACTTTGTTTATCCTCTATGGATAGTTAGTTTAGTGCATAAAGTTTACTTGTAATACTTAATTTTATATATTTTTAAAACCTGCAAATGAACATTGACCAATAGGCTGGATGGTAGAAAGGGAAAATATAAAACAGATTTAGATGTCACTGATTTTGTTTCATTTTTTTCCTTTCCTACTTTTCTCTTCAATCCTTCCCCCATCCTTCTCAACCCCAGTGTAGGAGATTATTGGATGATATTTTTTTGAAAATTAACTCTTCCTCAACTATCACATTTTTATCATTGTCAGGTTACTTTTTTGTGTTGTAGCTACATTGGTAGTTTGGAGATTTTAGAACTCGAACATTTACATAAAAAGTAGTGCTCATTGTTGTTTTAACTGTTATTTTGTAAGCTATGCTTAGACTTGAAAATGGAGGAAAATGCTACAGTTTTTAGTAAACTATATCTAGA
This sequence comes from Bettongia penicillata ogilbyi, assembly GCA_023548195.1. Classification (NCBI taxonomy): domain Eukaryota; kingdom Metazoa; phylum Chordata; class Mammalia; order Diprotodontia; family Potoroidae; genus Bettongia; species Bettongia penicillata. Next base: position 381,374 of record JAJHZJ010000851.1, on the reverse strand, counting down.
CTTGTTTCTAATAATTTTCCTGTGGTTCCAGCCAGGTCAGAAAACACTAGACACTGCTTTTATTTAGTGTCATCTTAGATTGTGTTGTTTATTTTAGCAACCTAAAAAAAAGCTAGCTATTAGTTCATTGTTTCATGCCAAGCCAGGGATTAGGCGAAGACTGTTAGATCTTTGTCATGTATATATTGACAAATCAAGTATCCTCTACTCATTTTTAACAAATTATTTTTTTGAACCTAAATTAAATGCTTTTTTACTTAGCCTGTTTATCCTGAATATCATCTTACTTGATTTTGTCCTAGCATACCTATGAAGATTAATTTTTAACATGACTCAGTTTGATACGGAATCTTTTCAAGAAAATAGAATTTAGAGCAAAGAAAATCAATTGTCCTTCACTCTAGGCTTGTTTTTATTTAGAATACTAGAAATGGTGCTGTAGACTAAGAACATCTACATACCTGAATGCTGCTGCCAGAAAGCTACTGATAAATTTTATTTTCTTACATTTTTTTGTATTTGTTGTGTACCAGTACTGTTCTGCCTGTTTACGTGTGTCCTTTGAGTATCACTTGCCTATAGTTATGTTGTAGTTCAGGAAATTGTAGTTTATTTTATGAGTCATATTTTAATAAAGTTGTTTTCTGATGATACCTACAGAAACTTCTTGATACCATAATAAGCTCTTTTTTTCATTTTGTTTTCCACCCATTTATTTATTTATTTATTTATTTATTCATTCATTCATTCACTGATTCACCCATTTATTTATTTATTTATTTAACTTTTTACAATCATTTTCACAAAATTCTGGGTTCCAAATTTTCTCCCCTTTTAACCCCTCCCCCCACCCCAATACCCCAAGCAATCTAATTTTCCCTATCTCCAATCTCCCCTCTCTTCTGTCATCCCTCCCTTCTCTTGTCTCCATCTTGTCTTTTCTCCTGTAGGGCCAGATAACTTTCTATTCCTCATTAACTGTATGTCTTCTTTCCTAGTATCAACAGCAATACTAAACAGTTGTTCCTAAAACTTTGAGTTCCAAATTCTCCCCATCCCTCCCTCCCCACCCATTCTCTTTGGGAAGGCAGGCAATTCAATATAGGCCATATCTGTGTAGTTTTGCAAATGACTTCCATAATAGTCGTGTTGTATAAGACTAACTGAATTACCCTCCATCCTACCCTGCCCCTCATTGTTTCTCTTCTGTCTTTTGATCCTGTCCCTCCCCAAGTGTTGACTTCAAATTGCTCCCTCCTCCCTTTGCCCTCCCTTCCATCATCCCCCCCCCCTTGCTTATCTCCTTCTCCCCCACTTTCCTATACTGTAAGATAGGTTTTCATACCAAAATGAGTGTGCATTTTATTCCTTCCTTTAATCAAATGTGATGAGGGTGAACTTCTTGTTTTTTGTTTTGTTTTGTATTTTTTTTTCTCAGCTCTCCTCTTTTTCCCTCCACTAAAAAGTTTCCTACTTGCCTCTTAAATGACATATGTTACCCCCTTCCATTTCACCCTCTTTCCTCCCACTACATTTCTCTCTCACCATTTAACTTAATTTCTTTTAAGATATGGTCCCATCCTATTCAGTTCAATCTGTGCTCTCTGTCTCTGTATGTGTGTGCATGTGTGTATGTGTGTGCGTGTGCATGTGTGTACATGTGTGTGTGTGGTCCCACCAACTACCCAGATACTGAAAAGTTTTAAGAGTTACAAATATTGTCTTTCCATGTAGGAATGTAAACAGTTCACTTCTGGTAAGTCCCTTAAGACTTCTCTTTGCTGTTTACTTTTTCATGCTTCTTCTCATTCTTGTGTTTGAAAGTCAAATTTTCTTTTCAGCTCTGGTCTTTTCATCAAGAATGCTTGATAGTCCTCTGTTTCATTGACAGACCATGTTTTCCCTTGAAGTATTATACTCAGTTTTGCTGGGTAGGTGATTCTTGGTTTGAGTCCTAGTTCCTTTGCCTTCTGGAATATCCTATTCCACGCCCTTTGATCCCTTAATGTAGAAGCTGCTAGATCTTGAGTTATCCTGATTGTATTTCCACAGTACTGGAATTGTTTCTTTCTAGCTGCTTGCAAGATTTTCTCCTTGATCTGGGAGTTCTGGAATTTGGCCACAATGTTCCTAGGAGTTTCTCTTTTTGGATCTCTTTCAGGTGGTGATCGATGGATTCTTTCAATACTTATTTTGCCCTCTGGTTGTAGAATGTCAGGGCAGTTTTCCTTGATAATTTCATGGAAGATGATATCTAGGCTCTTTTTTTGATCATGGCTTTCAGGTAGTCCCATAATTTTTAAATTGTCTCTCCTGGATCTATTTTCCAGGTCAGTTGTTTTTCCCATGAGATATTTCACATTCTCTTCCATTTTTTCATTCTTTTGGTTTTGTTTGGTGATTTCTTGGTTTCTCGTAAAGTCATTAGACTCCATCTGTTCCATTCTAATTTTGAGAGAACTATTAAATTCAGTGAGCTTTTGAACCTCTTTTTCCATTTGGCTAATTCTGCTTTTGAAAGCATTCTTCTCCTCGTTGGCTTTTTGAACCTCTTTTGTCAATTGAGTGAGCCTATTCTTCAAGGTGTTATTTTCTTCAGCATTTTTTTGGGTCTCCTTAACCAAAGTATTGATCCGTTTTTCATACTTTTCTTGCATCTCTCTCATTTCTCTTCCCAGTTTTTCCTCCACCTGTCTAACTTGCTTTTCAAAATCCTTTTTGAGCTCTTCCAAAGCCTGAGCCCACCCGACATCCCTCTGGGGTGTCTGGGGTGCTGAGGCCCCACCCTCCACGTCTTTCCCTGATGGCAAGAATATTTCCTCGTCCTTGTCAGTTCCGAATGTCGGCATCATTTGCATTTGTTGGAAAAAACTCTCTATAGTCTTATTTTTCTTCCCTTTTCTAGGCTTTTTCCCAGCCAGTTACTTGACTTCTGAGATTCCTTTCCACATGTCTATTTCACTCTCTTCATCTATAAAGTGGAGATAATGAAAGCACTTACCTCTCAGGGTTGTTATGAAGTTAAAATGAAATAATATTTGTAAAGAGCTTTGCAAACTTTAAAGCAAGCTATAAATGCCAACTGTTACTGTTATCAGCAGGAGGTTCAGAGTACTCTTAAGAGAAAGATGACATAGCTAACATTGCTTTTCTTTGAATTTTCTTTTCTTTTTTGTAATTTTAAATAATTACATATTTTTCTTTGAATTTATTTAGGTTTTCTTTAGGAATACATCTCAATAATAAAATTTCTCATTGCTTTTAGTTTGTTAACTAAAAGTTTTTTTTTTTTTAAGTGAGGGAAGATTCAGAACTCAGAAAAATAGAAGAGTAATGTGATTTTATATACATGTATATCATCCTTATGCAAGAGATTTATTCCTGAAAAGGTTTACAAAATTGAATTTTTATAAAGTGATATTTTAAGTGCACCAATAGATCTTACAACTTAATGTTTGAAATTATTTTTATAAAGTGAAGAGTCTGTTTGTTTGGTAAATGATAACTCCCTATTTTGTTCTTTTAAGTTTGAATTTTTAAATATCAGATTTGCTTGTGAGGCTTATGTGTTCTGTAGTACACAATGTTTAACTCACAGAACATTTTGTTGTTCAAGGGTTCTATGTGTTATGTTTTCTCTCACTACTTTTTAAATTCTATATTTTTTCAAGAATCTCTTTGTTTTGAACTGACCTACATATTGTATTGATACTCTTTTTTACTGTACAGAACCTTGTGTCTAAATATGTTTACATATTGTCTTATTTATCATTCTATGCCTTTTGTTAGTTATTTCTTTTGTCATGCTGAGGGAATTTTTGGAGAATTATGTATTTGCTGTGTAGTCCACTAGTGCCCACCTCAAAGGCTTCCCATTTTAGCTTACTATAGATTCCATGCTATTTCAACAGGCTATTTTGTTTTAATTTTCTAAATACATTTCACATTGTGTATTTCAAACAGGAACAAAAATATTTTGAATGAACTAAGCACTATGAGTGATAGAACAAGAACAGGAGGACTCGTTTTTGAAGATAAATCAAGGCCTACAAAGGAATCAGTTCAATCTTATCAATATGATTTGCAGCAACAGGTATAAAATAGGATAACTATTTCAGTGTACAATATGGGGGAGTTATTTGGGAGAATGGAATCATTTCCTATGTATTCTAAAGCTCTTCTTTCATGGTCAGCATTGTATATTTGCTAAGAATTGTCTAAGTGTTTTTGACTCAACTATTTCTAGTATTCAGGAAAACTAGACTTTACAACACTGAAGTTTGTTTCATGCAAACGAACACATTGTCCTTTTGGGAATCAAATTTCACTCAAGCTTGCATTTAACGTAATATTTTGTTTTAGGACAAAAAGATTCTTAAATTAAAGAATATAAAGTTAAAAATTCAATCATAGTCCAACTGATAGACCAGTTTAGACGGTCTTTCTAGTTTCATAATAATGGCAAAATTAAAGATCTTAGCAACCATATAGACAGGGTTGCCCATTATTAAATATACGAGATAAATTAATGTTGAGCATAGAACTTCCTACCAAAAAACAGCATGTTTAAAATGTATATGAATATCCTACCCAGGGACATTAAACTTTAGTTGACCCATTATTTCCACGGGCAGCAGGACTGCTGAGACTACATCTGAAGAGGGAAGGATTATTTGAATGGCATCAGAGGGGTCCTTGATGTTTTGTTCTGATAAATAGCAGAACTGGGAAAGGGAAACATCAGGGAGAAGGAGAAATCTGGCCCACATCAGAGCATTTAATGAAAGGGAAGATATAAAGAAAAGCTAACTTTACCTAACAAAACAATCCATCTTCTGTTTTAAAATCTATTTAAAGTTTAAGAAGTTAACTTAACCAGTAACCATAAGAAATACTGAGGTGAGCAGTCAAGATTGAAAGAGCCCATAAGAACAAGGTAATAAGGTAATAAAATAGGTGGGGAGTGTAGCAATAAGCTTGGGAGATTGAAGCCAGAAACTTCCAGGAGGAGTGGGGAAATGGAATTTAGAGCAGTATGAACCTGGGAGTGGAATAAGAACCTTGATATTTGACTTTAATTGAGGTACTGTAGTTCACCTCCAAGATTTGATTTGTTAGGGATGAAATAAATACATTTCTGCTGACAGTATTTTAAAAAATATTAATCCTGGACTTAAATAGTGTAACACATTTAGAAGTAGCTATTTTGATAGATGGCTATTATTTATTATATATTCTCTTAAATATTTACTTTCCACAAGTGCCCTCTACCTTTCACCTTCATGCATCCATTTAGACAGTTTTATTTTTGAATGTGGTGGTTCCAGGATTTAGAGAATATTTCCATATACAAAGTATAATCAAAAAAGAAGATGAATATGTAAAGCTATAAATCTGGTTATACACAAGCTTGATTTTTTAAAAATGATGTATAATAAAATAAATGTTACTTTTAGAATATGCTTGTGTTTTCCCCCGAAATGCCTTCCTGTTCCCTTCTGTGCATTTTTAAAGATAACTGAAGTGGGCCCTGCCCTTTTTATTTTTTTGGCGGTACTATTTCTAGCTTCTCTTCCTCTTTTTCTTCCTTTTCCTCCTTACCCTTAACGCTCTCAGTTAAAAAGGAGGGAACACAGTCCTTGTAACAAATAAACATTGTCAAGCTGAACAAACTTACAGAATTGTCAAATCCAAAGCTGTATGTCTTTTTTTCTGTACCTTGGGTCTAATGCCATGGAAATGATGGTTATTTGGGTCACCAGATAGCCTGCAAATAGCCTTTCTTAATTGATAAGGTATCTGAAATAGTACCAGTAGTAGCTCTGAGCCCCCAGCTCCTCTGATTTCTGAACCTATTTCCAAGATTGGGGTCTCTCTGGAGCCTTTGGTATCCCTGAATTGGGAGGAACTCCAGGAGTGGTGTAGAGGTAGAGGATATAGGAACTACTCAACTTCCAAGGCAGTATAGTGGGAATACACCAAGAGCTTTCACGAAAATACCTCAGGAGGAATAGACAAGGTTCAATAGGTAGTCTATTACAATTAAGGAGGGTGTCTCAGATGAGAATGATTATCATGGCAGTGGAGAAATGAATGCCAGTATGATGAAGTTTTGTGAATTGGTAGCTGTATTTATGAGTTAAATACCTCTTAGAAAGAAAGAGTGCTACGGTTTTAATGTTTTGTTTATGCAGTGATTTGGATAAGCAGAGTAAAATTAATAATGGTATCACTAATTTTTCATTGTGTCAGACTGGCAGTACAACATTGTAAATTGTTTATTGTGTTAAGATACAGGAAAGAGAAGCAAGACGGAGGAAAGAGCGAGAGGAAAAAGAAGAATATGAAGCTAAACTTGAAGCTGAAATGAGAAATTACAATCCTTGGGGAAAAGGTGGAGGGGGTGCTCCACTCAGAGATGCCAGAGGAAACCTGATAAGTATGTTGGTTTCTTTGTTTCTTTTTCCCTTGGAAAAATGTGATTCTTTCTACTCTTAACTTTGGGAGTTAGGAGGGAGGGCACATTATTCTGAACTGATTCTCTTTCATTAAGTAAATACTTATTGCCATTCTTATGTTCTCATTTTTAGGATAGCAGGGTAACTTAATGCTACAACTGTAAAATGGTCATATTATTAGAGTGGAAACTTCCAATTAATTTTAAAATTAAATTTTATATAGACTGGTAGGTAAAGTTGGTTTTATTAGAAATTTGTCTCACATTTTTTTTATTTCAGAATATTAGGGCTTTTTGAATCCTAGTCTTAAAAAATCTTTGGTACAGTAATACTTATTACATGGTATAGTAGTGAAACTGAAATTGTCCAGCATAAAACATGTTTTCATATAATACAGGAAGTTGGCTTGCAGTATTCAGTTTTTATTTCTGAACATGAAATAAAAAGTTAAGTCAATCTGATTACTTTAGCCTTAAATGAAACAAGATAAAACCTAGAGGGAAAGTTGAGTAATATTTAAATAAATACTATGATGGGAAATATAACAAGGAAGAAATGATTCTCAAAATTACTAAAACAATTAGAAAGTACCCGTTAAAGTAAATGAGAAACATGTTAATCTTAAATTGCCTGTTATTCTTTAGCTTAGTATAATAAGCCAAAGTATAATAAGCCAGGTCAGAGTTTGAGAATTCTTTGTGACTATTACTGATTTTATGAGTAACGGATGGGAGTTATTTGCAGGTGCCTGAGAATTGTTTGAGTCCTGGATAATAAAGGATGTCATCTTATTTCTTGTTTTGATTTATATTAATTATGACTTATTTATCCTTTTTAAAGTAATAACTTCCAAAATTGCTGTACTCATCTTCTCCTAAGGTTTCCTTAGATTATCATCACCTTGTGCATGTTTTAGAAATCTGGAATAGAATAAACATTGTAGAACTTCTTAGCCTTCTTTTTAGTTAATATCTAATGCAAGTAACAGGATAAAATATCCCTTTTGCACTTGTCAGTGGTTGAGAAACATGAGGATTATGGCATAATTACAGTACTTATAAACTACTAGCCACATTGGTATACAAAATATTTAATAGTAGAATGTTGAAAATCCAAGAATAAATAATTGCCGTTTCTAACTTTAGCAAATATTTTATTACCTCAAAAATTGTAAGCCATGTTGTTCTAGGTCCTTTGGATGAATTCAGAAGGTTGGAGAGGTAACTGAGCTCTCTCGTCCCCAGTGCTTATCAGCAGATGTTTTCCAAATCAAATTATGTGGCAAAAATTACCTTCCTTTCACTAAAAAGTGATAATGAAACCCAATTTGCAAATCATATGTGTATTCTATCCAATGTATTGGTGGAAGGGTTAATATTTACAGTTGGTTGGAGCTTGGATGAAAAGCAAGTGTGGAAAGTGTGAATGCTGCCAATGCTTTCTTGAGTACTTCCAATTGAAGGGAGGGTTCCTTTTGCTTTACCAGCCTTTTTCAAGCTAGTCTAAGAATCAAGATGTATATAAAGCTTGTAGGATGAACATTTATTTATTTTGAGTTAAATTTTTTTTCAATTAACAAGGACTTATTTTTTTTCCCTTCCTCCTCCCTTACTGAAAAGAAAATTAAGAATAATGGCCTTGTAAAAATATGCATAATTAAGTAAAACAAATTTCCATAATAGTCATGTTAAAAAAAAAAGTGTTGACCTTGAGTGTTAGCTAGGGGTGAGTAGAGTGATGCAAAACCTTTGTAGAAGTTATTTAGAAAGAAAACTTGAATGTTTAGTATCCAAAATTATTAGACAAATATAATTGGGCAAATTATAATAATTAGAAAATTATTAATGTTTCAAAGAAATCCATTAATTTTTAAAGTGTAAGCAAAAATGATTACTATAAACTGTACTTAATAGAAATCTCCCACAATGAGATGACATGCAGTTACAGACAGTAAATGATAATAATAGGAGTTATAATAACCACAATAATTATAACTTGCTCAGCCACTTAACCTCACTTCTAGAAGTAGAACTTATTATATCAATAGTGCCTGTAACTGTGAGATGTGGATCACATTAGTTAAAATGATGTAAGAATGAATGAGAAACTCCCCTCTCCCCACCCAGGGCACATTCTATGACATCACAGTAGACATAATTTGGCACTATTTAATCTACCACCCACCATGGAAACTCATTTATGATGACAGATTATTTGGACAAAGATTTAAAATGTATTTTATGGGTTTTCATAGCTGCAGTTGATATATTTTGAGTGGTGTTAGTTTCTGCCATTTGACTTTTCTTTCAATTTCTGTTTGCATTTATGTTATAAATGAATTTAATTATAACTGAGTATTTTTTCTGAGTTCTCAAAGAAAAATTTTCTTACAAGGAGAGTAGTTGATTAACCTCCTCTACTTGTAGGATACAGTGATTTTTCAATATAAAAGTCAGTTTGTGCTTTGGGAGTATGTTTGGCAAGAGTTGCTGAATCATTTTAGAAATTTAGAGACCTATGTTTTGCCTCTTTAAAGCCAAGTCTTTAACAGATACAGCCATTTCCTTGCAGTATTGGTGGTTTCTGTTACTTGATCACAAGAAAGACCTTGAATTTCTTAAGAACATTCTCTCTCTTTATCTTTTAATTTTGGTTGATATAAATTTTGGGGTGATGAAATACATGTTCAGATTGGGAAAAAAGAAAAGTAGAAAATAAGCTGGGAAGTAAGGTAAGACAGCAGAAAAAGGAAAGGAATTAAAAACTTTGTTTCATGTAATTTGGAGTGATTTAGCTCATATAGGTCATATTGTTAAAAAAAATAGAATTTTTCCCATCCTGTGACTTCATTTTCTGCCCTGGACTTCTTGACCTGATAATTCTGAAATTTGGGTACAATATTCCTTGGCGTTTTCAATTTGGGATCTCTTTCAGAAGGTGATTGGTGGATTCTTTTGATGACTATTTTGTCTTCTGGTTCTAGGACTTTGGGACAGTTTTTTTTCATGATTTCTTGGAAGATACTGCCCAGGCTCTTTTTTTCATCATGACTTTTCAGTAGACCAATAATTCTTAGGGTATCTCTCCTGGATCTGTTTTCCAGATCACTTATTTTTCCAGTGAGGTTTTTGAGGTATATTTTCTTCTATATTTTTGTTCTTTAGATTTTGTTTGACTGATTCTTGATGCCTCACAGAGATCATTAGCTTCTATTTGCCCATTTGTAATTTTTAAGGAATTGTTTTCTTCACATAAGTTTTGTACCTCCTTTTCCATTTGACCAATTTTACTTCTTAAGGAATTATTTTTTCCAGTTAGGTTTTGTACCTCCTTAGCCATTTGGCCAGTTTTACTTTTTAAGGAGTTGTTTTCTTCAGTGAATTTTTTTCCATTTTTGTCAATTGTATTTTTAAAAGAATTGATCAATTTCTTCTACCTCTCTAATTTGACTTTTAAAATCCTTCTTGAGTTCTTCCAAGAATGCTTTTTGGGCTTGAGACCAGTTCATATTCCCTTTTGAAGTTTCAGATGTGGGTATAGTGTTAATACTGTTTTCTTCTAATACTGTCTTCTTCTGAATTTGTATTTCTAGCTTCCCTGTCCCCATAGTAAAATTCTATGGTCTTTTATAATTTGCTTTTTGCTTGTTGTAATTGCCTTTTTCCTGGCTTTTAAAGTCTCTGCTTCTGGGGCTCTGTCCTAGCATTCATGTGTGTTGGTGGCTATAGGATTGGTTATTGGCTTTGTTTGCTCAGGCCTTTGGTTCTGGCAGCTGCAAACTGTATAATGCTGTAGCTTACCTGTTGCTGAGCTGGACCTGGCTGGTATGTGCAGAGGCCAGGTGAAGTCTTTCTGAATTTCCCTGGGGTTACACTGAAGCTCCCTGTGTGAAGTATGGGGGAGGGGTGACCTGCCACGTGGAGGTCTCCTCCTCCTCTAGGGCTGCACTAGAACACAGGTAAGCTCAACTGCTGGTGGATGCCCATTTGTGCTGGTATCTGCTGATTCCCCTGGCTGTACACAGATAATGCCTGGGGTCCTGGTGTTGGTACTTGCTGACTCCATCACCCTGTGGCTTAGGATCTTCTGTTGGCCTGCTGAGGTGGAGCTTGCTGGGATGCCTCCCATCCTGTATTAGTTCAGACTACTTCAGCCACAGCAAGTGGGACCTTTCCTATTAATCCCCATGGCCTCCCAAGGTAAAAGACTGCTGTACCCTTTCTGCTGGCTCCACTATTCCATGATTTTTCCTGGGGCAATCTTCTCTGAGTTTTTCAAGGTCAAGAAGGGAGGGTGAGTGAGAATACTTAAAATTTACTTCACCATCTTGGCTCCTCGAAGTTTAAATCTGCTCTGAGCTTTTTATCTTAAATTATGATAATTCTCATTTCTATTAGTGACCTATATCTATTAATTTTGATTGTATAAGTTGGAAAAACATTATTTTTAGCTTCCAAGAGTACATTGCAATTGATATACCAAAGCATGCTGTCATCCTAAGCTTTGGTTGTTTACTAGTTGTTGGTAGTAATTCTTTGTTTTGTTGGGAAAGTACTTTATATTTTCTTCACTTATCCTGTTTGCCTTCCATTCATTAATATTTTGGATTATCAGTTTGGGTGTTAATGGGTAATATTCAGTTGATTAATTAAGAATTGACTATGCTTTCATTTTATCAATGAGTTTTTTGTAAGATGTATCTTATTTATGTAGGTTATCTAGCCAATATAATATTGTTCCAGTAGGTTGTATAACAAGGAGGAATGAACATTCAGTCCTGTATTTAAAGTGTAGGCTGGTTTCCCTTCCTGTGAGAGATGGTAGAGGGTCTTGAGGAATGGATATGTCAACCTGAAACAGAATACTAAGTAATATAAACTAGTCTCTTTATTAATGAGGCACCACCAAACTGCACCAAAGTACTGGAGTTCTTGAGGAGTGGTGTTACAGAGTACCAGGGCAGAGGGAGTGGGTTACAAGTCTTGGAATGGGGCAGCTGCATGTTCAAGGGAGATTGGAATATTCTGTGGAACACTTGGCTTTGGGGTCGGTGTGGGATTTGCTCAGTCTTCTGCATTCAATACTACTTGGCTATCCAGGTGATTAGGAAAAGTCCAATGTCCCTTTAAAAGTGAAGGAAGGCTTCAGTGTGGAAAACATAAGCAAAAGAAGCTGAAGAGGTCGATGGGGCATCATGACCTGTATTAGGAGGTTGGAGGGTAGAGAGTGTCAGTCTTGAGAAGAAAGGGAAGAAAGAGGGGAGGGATTTGATCGATTTGAATTGAAACTTGGGTTAGAAAGGAACTTGGAGTTGTAGCAAGCTAATAATTTCTTGATTTTTTTCTTCATAATAGACTCCCTCTGCAAAAGGTGGCAGAACCAACAGAGGGAAACCGTAATTTGTGTCTGATTTTTACCAACTAGGAGTAAGTGATTGCTGGGTAGAAATAATGAATATGTTGGGGTAAAGCTCCTAATCCTTTGTAGTGATAGAGGATGAGAGAAAAGCTGGGAAGAGTTTTTAGGAGATCATATTTTCAGACTGCTTAAAGAAATGATACCATGCACTAAAATTCTTCAGGGTAAAGTCAACGTAGGCAGATTGGTAATTTCTAAGAAGAAAACTCTGAATTCACAGTAGAGAAACAATTTCAAGAGAAGAAAAAGGAAAGTGGGAATGAAGGAGAAATTTGAGTCTGATGTGGATACCTAAAAAACTCACTTGCTAACTTAGATTGAAAATAGATATGTTCATAAAATGGAAGCAGTAGCATTTACTAGCATCAGTGCATTATTATGGTCTTGTAAAGAATACTGTCAAAGTGAGATGAGGTTGTGAGGTAATAAAAGTTTTTGATTTTATTTTTAAAGTTCTATTAGGGAAAAGAGACAGAATCTATGAATAGCACCTAAAACTTGGGGGAGGAGGAGGATGATAATAAATGAAAAAAGATGAAATAGAAAAGGCAAGGTGCTTATCTCTCTTTTACTTTTATTTTCTGTGCGGGCAATATTTGGACTGGGAGATACAGAACTAAAATAATTAGGCTACTGAATCCCAACCAGTCCCATGGACAGTATTGTTTATGGGCTCTTGAAGAGTCAGGTAGGACTGAATACTAAGACTGTCTTCCTGTCATTGATGAGTTCAGGTCACTGAGGTCAGATTCATTATATCCTTGATTAATGGAAGAACCAGCTGATAGTTTAAATGTAGCTCTTTCCTCAAATGCTTTTGCTTCCAAGTTTATCAGCTTCCTCAGCTTCTTCTGCTGTCTGTACCTTCAGTGCAGGCATATGCAGGGTAAGTTATACCTTTGATTTCATCATGATTCACAAGTGAAGCACCTCTACAGTTATTACCCATAACTCAGATATTCCTCTGATCATAATTCCCTATATTTCGTCTCTCTTTCGGTCTCACTTAATCTTATACTTCTTAAACTTTGACGTCACTCTGACATCAGTCTTTCTTCTACGCATCACCCTTGTCTTATCTTTTCTTTCTTAAAAATCTTATCCTAAAACCCTCACTTCAATTAGTTAGACTTTTCACTGCTTTCTACCCTGGTCCTATCAGTGCTTATCCCTATCCCTTTCCAAACCCAAGTGTTAGATCACTCTTAATCATCTACCTTCTCTGCTCTTACAGGTGTGCTGTTGAATGCAGATAGAAGAACTTCCACTATTGTTAGAGTTTTATAGGAATATCTGTCCATGCATCTGTCTGTCTATCTTATCTAATCTCCCAAGTGAGTCCTTAACTTCTTCAAACTGTCCTTTGCTGTGATTATCTCCCTACCCTACTTTCCTTAGTATCTATTTTTTTAAATGTAAATTTATTTATTTAACTTCTTACATTCATTTTCACAAAATTTTGGGTTCCAAATTTTCTCCCCATTTATCCCCTCCCCCCACCCCAATACACCGAGCATTCTAATTTCACCTATCACCAATCTGCCCTCTCTTCTATCATCCCTCCCTTCTCTTGTCCCCATCTTCTCTTTTGTCCTGTAGGGCCAGATGACTTTCTATTCCCCATTACCTGTATTTCTTATTTCCTAGTAGCAAGAACAATACTCGCCAGTGGTTCCTAAAACTTTGAGTTCCAACTTCTCCCCATCCCTCCCTCCCCACCCATTCCCTTTGGGAAGGCAGGCAATTCAATATAGGCCATATCTGTGTAGTTTTGCAAATGACTTCGATAACAGTCGTGTTGTGTAAGACTAACTTTATTTCCCTCCCTCCTATTCTGCCCCTCATTGTTTCTCTTCTGTCTTTTGATCCTGTCCCTCCCCAAGTGTTGACTTCAAATTGCTCTCTTCTCCCATTGCCCTCCCTTCTATCATCCCTCCCTCCCTGCTTATCTCCTCCCCCACTTCCCTGTATTATAAGATAGGTTTTCATACCAAAATGAGTGTGCATTTTACTCCTTCCTTTAGTCGAATGTGATGAGGGTAAACTTCATGTTTTTTTCTCAGCTCTCCTCTTTTTCCCTCCACTAAAAAGTCTCCTGCTTGCCTCTTGAATGAGATATAATTTACCCCATTCCATTTCACCCTCTTTCCTCCCACTACATTTCTCTCTCACCATTTACCTTCATTTCTTTTAAGATATGGTCCCATCCTATTCAATTCACTCTGTGCTCTCTGTCTCTGTGTGTGCGTGCATGTGTGTATCTGTGTGTACGTGCACGCATGTACGTGTGTGTGCATGTATGTGTGTGCACGTCTGTGTGTGGTCCCACCAACTACCCAGATACTGAAACGTGTTATGAGTTACAAATATTGTCTTTCCATGTAGGAATGTAAACAGTTCACCTTTGGTAAGTCCCTTATATGACTTCCCTTTGCTGTTTACTTTTTCATGCTTCTTCTCATTCTTGTGTTTGAAAGTCAAATTTTCTTTTCAGCTCTGGTCTTTTCATCAAGAATGCTTGAAAGTCCTCTGTTTCATTGAAAGACCATATTTTCCCCTGAAGTATTATACTCAGTTTTGCTGGGTAGGTGATTCTTGGTTTGAGTCCTAGTTCCTTTGACTTCTGGAATATCCTATTCCATGCCCTTCGATCCCTTAAAGTAGAAGCTGCTAGATCTTGTGTTATCCTGATTGTATTTCCATAATACTTGAATTGTTTCTTTCTAGCTGCTTGCAATATTTTCTCCTTGACCTGGGAACTCTGGAATTTGGCCACAATGTTCTAGGAGTGTCTCTTTTTGGATCTCTTTCAGGCAGTAATCAATGGATTCCTTCAGTACTTATTTTGCCCTCTGGTTGTAGAATCTCAGGGCAGTTTTCCTTGATAATTTCATGAAAGATGATGTCTAGGCTCTTTTTTTGATCATGGCTTTCAGGTAGTCCCATAATTTTTAAATTGTCTCTCCTGGATCTCTTTTCCAGGTCAGTTGTTTTTCCAATGAGATATTTCACATTCTCTTCCATTTTTTCATTCTTTTGGTTTTGTTTTATGATTTCTTGGTTTCTCAGAAAGTCATTAGACTCAATCTTTTCTTCAGTGAGCTTTTGAACCTCCTTTTCCATTTGGCTCATTCTGCTTTTGAAAGCATTCTTCTCCTCATTGGCTTTTTGAACCTCTTTTGTCAATTGAGTTAGCCTATTTTTCAAGGTGTTATTTTCTTCAGCATTTTTTTGGGTCTCCTTTACCAAGGTATTGACCTGTTTTTCATGCTTTTCTTGCATCTCTCTCATTTCTCTTCCCAGTTTTTCCCCCCACCTTTCTAACTTGATTTTCAAAATCCTTTTTGAGCTCTTCCATGGCCTGAGCCCACCGGTCATCCACCTCGGATGTCTGGGATAGAGAGGCCCCGACCTCCACATCTTTCTCCAATGGCAAGCATTGTACTTCGTCATCAGAAGTGATGGGAGGAAGAAACATCTCTTCCCCAATAAAGTAGCTCTTTATGGTCTTATTTTGCTTCCTTTTTCTGGGCATTTTCCCAGCCAGTTACTTGACTTCTGAGATTCCTCTGCACCCCCGCCTAGATCTGCCCAGCCAGTGTTTGGGGTCTGAGATTCAAATGCTGCTTCCCAGCCTCAGGGCTTTCTGCGGCAGGCGGGGCTGCTAGTCAATGTGAGCTTAAGTTGTGGTGCTGGGGTGGGGCCAGGGCTGCCTCTGAGGCTCAGTTCCCTCAGGGGGTTTATGCAGAGACCTTCAGTAATGGAGCTCCTGCTTGCTCGGGGAGTTCTGGGCTGCTGCTGCCTCCTCCGCTGCCGCTGCCACTGCCGCTCCCTCCGCCGCTGCCTACCGAGGGGGCCCAAGTCACGGGGACACCCTGCTCCCCTCTCAGCCAGCCCAGACGTCTCTCTCACTGACCTGTAGCGTCTGTGGGTGGAGGGACCTTCCTGGCCACCCCGGAGATTCTGTCCCTGAACCTTGCTTGGATCCGCTCCTCCAGGGCTGTGGCCAGGGCAGCACAGGGTGCGTCGGACCCCTGGGGAGAGCTCTCCAGGGCTCTCTGGAATGGAAATCTCTTCCACCGTGTTTCTGTGCGCCTTGCAGTGATCCAGAATTTGTGGGAAGTTCTTCTTACAGGAAATTTATGGGCAGTGGATTCGGAGCTAGCATACCTGAGTCTTTCTACTTCGCCATCTTGGCTCCTCCCCCTTAGTATCTATTTTAAACCTTCCCCTTTCAAGCCACATATACCACTTGTCCCCCTTCTTAGTCATCAGATATTTAACTGCCTACTGTGTGCT
Organism: Bettongia penicillata ogilbyi; assembly: GCA_023548195.1. Classification (NCBI taxonomy): domain Eukaryota; kingdom Metazoa; phylum Chordata; class Mammalia; order Diprotodontia; family Potoroidae; genus Bettongia; species Bettongia penicillata. The sequence goes on along the minus strand of JAJHZJ010000851.1, from coordinate 365,199 downwards.
TAGCTCTGGGGATACAAGTAGCAAGGAGGAAATGATTCCTACACACACAGAACTTACATTTAATGTGGGAAGACATTAATTTCATGAATATATACAGCATAAGTGGGAAGTGAGTAAATACTAATACATGCAAAATAGTTAAATGTAAGATATATTGGGAAGGAAAGTTTTAATCTAGAAGGTGGTTCTTGAACTAACTACATCTTAAAAGAAGAGAAGTAATTCTGTGAGGTAGAAAGGAAGAAAGATTCTAAGGATGTGAGATCCTTGGGTCTTTCAGACACTAGGCTACTCTGCTTGTTTGCTTCTGTACATTGTGTACTTAATGTGTTCTTTTCTAATTCTTAACCAACCAAATGGTTTTGATGATTACTGCTTTGTGGTATGTAGCTTGAGATCTAATACTATCAGGTACTCCTTTTTCTTTTCTTTTTTTTTTTATTTTTCCTTTGATATTCTTAACCTTTTGTTTATATTTTTTCCAGCTCAATAAAATAGCCCGTGATAGTTTGATTGGTATGTTACTGAATAAGTAAATTAACTTTGGTAATATTTTCATTTTTATTATATTGGCATATCCTTCCAATGAACATTATGTAATTTTTATCTGGCTATTTAGATTTGTCTTTATTTGTATAGAGTGTTTTATAATTGTATTCATAAAGTTTTTATATACGTCTTGTCAAGTAATCTAAGTATTTTCTGTAATTATTTTAAATAGCATCTTTTTATTTTTTTCCTGCTAGGTTTTCTTGGTAACATACTTTCAGTTTTGTTGAACTTGCTATTTCATTTAATTTTTTAGTTGACTTTCCTGTGTTCTTTCAGTAAGCCAACATATTATCTATAAAAATCACTAATTGTGTTTCCTCTTTGCCTAAGCTTTTCCCCTCAATTTTTGTCTTATTGCTATAGCTAGCAATTCTGGCACTATATTTAATACATGGTGATAGTGAACATCCTCACTTCATCCTTGTTTCAAAAGGTCTCTAGTTTATTCTCATTAGATCCTATTAATGTTAAGTGAAGGTCCATTTATTCTTATGTTTTCTAATGCTTTTAAGAGGAATCTATATTGCTGTTGTCAAAACTTTTTTCTGCATTTATTGGTATAATCATATGATATTTGTTTTTGTTATTAATACGGTCATTTATTTTTGTAGCTTTCCCAAGATTTAATCAGCTCTGTATAGTTGCTGGTATATACCCAGCCTGGCCATTGTGTGTAATATTTGTGATGTATTGCTGTAATCTGCTTGCTAAAATTTTGTTATTAAATTTTTTGCATTGATATCATTAGGGATATTGGTCTTTTTTTTCCCCTTCTGTTTTTAATCTCCCTGGTTTAGGAGAATTAAAACCATACTCCTTTTATTGAAGAAGTTTACCTTCTTTTCCAATTTTTTTAAAAAACAGATTTTGTAGTATTGGAATCAGTCGTTTATATGGTTACGATTAGTTTGTAAAGACAGCTGGTCTTTTTTTCCCTTTGGGAGTGCATCTATAACTTACTATTTCTTTTAAAATTGTGTTATTTAATGCTTCTATTTTTCCTTTATGTTTTGTTAATCTTTTGCTTTGATTTTCAGGATTTCTGTTTTGGTCTTTCATTGAAGGTTTTTATTTTTTTTCCAGGTTTTTTGATTGTTATTGTATGACTAATTTATTAATCTACTTTCCATTTTTATTAATGAATTGTTTAGAGATAAAACATTTTCCCTAAAAACTGCTTTGACTTCATCCCCCAAATTTTAGTATGTTTCCTCATTTTATCTTTAGTGAAATTATCCGTACTCTTATTTATTCTTTAGGATTAAGTTATTTAGTGGCTAATTCTTTTTAGTCTTTTATTCAGTGACCCTTTATTTAATATAGTTTTTATTGCATTGTGATGTATAAAAGATATATTTACTATTTCTGCTTTACTGCATTTTTTTGGCAAAGTTTTTATTCTCGAATACATAGAAAGTTGGAAAAATACGTATACTCCTTTTTATTCCCATTCAGTAATTTGGCATCGTCTGTCTTAATTTATTTTACTGTCCTTTTTGTCAACAACTAGTTGTTCCTTGTACACTACTTTGCAAATTCTATCTTTGTTCTTTGCATAGGTTGTATCCCAACGCCTCGAGTGCACTTCTTCCTCACTATTGCATTTTAGAATTTCTGTCTTCCTTCCAAGTCATAGCTCAGTTGTTATATCTCACAGGAGACCTTTTTGTGATGCTTGGTAGTATCTCTATCGAGATTGCTTTTTATTATTTTCTATGTTATTTGTATGTGTGTTGTATCCACTTAGTAGAAGAAAAACTCCTGGAGTTCAGGGACTGTTTATCTTTGTATCTTAAGGGCCTGTCAGAGTGCTTGAAAATTTTTAGTCATTTAATAAATATTTATTGAATTGAAAATGAACCAAATTGTCACTCTCACATATCTGAACTGCTGTGGTCAATGAATTTTCACAGTTTGTCATTCTTGGTTCCATCTACTCTATCAGTCTCAACAGTGACTATTAATTTACCTGCCTTGCTAGTTCCTAATCCAGGTTAACCCTTTTCATATGCTTCTTTCACTTCTAAGATGCTAAATTTCTAAGATATTTAGTTGTATACATGCGGTATTTCCCTTGTTCTTGTCCCTTGTGTATATTGTATTTCCCTGCTCTTTGAGGGCAGACACAATTTGGTCTTTAACTACCTCACCTGGTGCCTTCCACATAGTAGTAACCACTGTTAAGTTTAACCACTATTAAGGTTTGTTGAAGTGAACTGACTCTTCTTTCGAAATCTTGGATCCTTTTTGTGTGATTATTGTATCTTATTAGGGGAAATTAAGTAGATATGATAGGCAACAGCTACATTCGGTTAAGTTACTGCTACTCATTAGTTTATGGCTTTTTTACATATTAACATATCATTTTAAAATAGAATTACCAAATTCTGAAGTCACAGATAAATATTAACATAACTATGTATAAAATTAACCATGTTGTTTATTTTTCATGAATATATGCTATAATTTTCTCAGTTTCTCCACTGATTTACGTTTTAATGTTACAGGATCATTTCAGTTAAAGTTTTCCTGTAAGCTTTGCTAATTAAAATAAAATTTCAGTATAACAAGGTATCACTTTTTCTTTACCATTACTCTGTCTTCTTTTTCTTATTTCAGCATTTTATATTCTAAAATAAGAATGGTCAAATATTGCTTATTTTAAAAAACACATATATATTTGTACACAAACAAATGTAGTAAGCATAACAATTTGGAAATGTATTTTTAAAAATAAATGGCTTATTTTTCCCTCTTAGCTGATTTGAATAGGATGCACAGACAAAATATAGATGCCTACCATAACCCAGATGCAAGAGCAGCACATGAAGATAAAAGGGCTGTTGTCTCTCTAGACCAAAATTTAGCCACTACAGATGCTGAGAACCTAGAAGATTCTGCAAATGCAAATTCAGGTTTTTAATCACATTCTATTTTATTACATACCTAATATGTCACCTGTCTTTTCCTTTTAACTATGCCGATTCTATGTCGTGTTCTAGTAAGATTCTTTTTACTCTTACGATATAAAACATGTTGACCAAGCTATTTAAAACAGATTTTTTTTCTTCACAAGTCTTTCTTTGTTTGCAATTACTCTGTAGTTTGCGACTTAATCCTACTGCTTGCTTCTCTATATCACTGTTGTTTGTTGATTTTATTTTTGTACGGACTCTTTGGGGTGGGAGTTTGTTTTTTGGGCCATGTAGGGCCAAACTTAAAAATACCAATAATATTATTACTTCATATTTACTTACTTGTATAACTGTCTTAAGAGACTACGTACGTAGAGTAATAACTGGAGTCAGAAAAACCTGAGCTCAAATTCTGCTTCTGACACAGTAATATGACCATGGGCATTCATAGCACTTATGCTCTGGGTTCTCCAGGCAATATCCGAAGGGCGTGAGTTGCTCAGTCGAAGCAGTGGAAGGAATTTCTACACTGAGAATTTCGTACACAAATGAAATCATAGGTTTGAAACCAAAAATTAAATAAATCTGTCCTTTGAGGACAAGTGTTAGCTCCTTGATGACAGACTCTGGTTCCTTTTTTTTTTTGTATCCTTGGTGCCTAACTTAGTGTCTTTTAAACATAATAGTCAGTTAATAAATTTTTACTAAATTAAATTTTGTTTCTATATATGCATGCATACACACACATATATTGATGTTTTGGGGATTGAGTTTAACATCTGCCCCTTACTATTCAGTTTTGTACTGATTCAGGCGTAGTTAGAAGGCTTTGAGGTATCCATTTGGCACAGTAGAGAGGATTGAATTTGGAGTCAGAGAACCATCTGTGAATCCTGCCTCATTTGTTAACTCTTTGTGACTCTTTCATGGCAAGCCACATAACCTCTGTCAGTTTCAGTTTCCTCATCTAAAACAGGGATAATAAAATGGTGATTGGGGATCAATAATAGCTCCTGGGATTTTTGGGAGGATAAAATGAGATAACTTACATAAAGGACTTATTGTTGATATAATATTAAAGGTAATAGAAGAAATCCTAGAGAAACCTTCATTTAATAGAAACCTGGAAAGAGATGATTTTGCTTAGTCTTTTGCTTTTGGAGCATTTGTGAAAAACACTTGTGAAAAATGTCCACATTTATTTGGTATTTTCTGTGTTTAAAACAGATTACAAGGTGCTAAATAACTATGATAGTATAAAATTATTCTTGATGTGCCATCGTTATATCCTAGTGTATTTTGTCTATTACTACTAATATTGCTGTTAGTGAAACAGATTTTTATGGTATAGCCACCTTTATTCTTATACTATCTATGCATTAACCTGTGCTTAGAAGTTAATATTAAACCTCTACCTCCCCTCTGTGTTTAGATTACTAAAACACAAATTTCATAAAATTTAGTTCCAGAATTGAATGCCTATTATATGTAAACCCCTGTACTAGAAGAGATAATTGTTTCACTTTTTAGATAAAATATATTTAACACTTTAGTGCAGTGTGATTAAAAAAAAAACCTCATGCACAGATTTCATTCATTAAATAAAGGCTAATTTTAAAGATATCACATCAGTGTTGAAAATCACCTAGTTTTTTCTACAGTCTAAGCTATCTTATTTTACTTTTGAAGAACACAGGGAACTCAGAATATCCCCAACAGGACGATTACAAATTACAGCACAGCCTGGTTTGCCCTGGTTATTAGTTCATTGGCCCTATCTCCCAACGTTTCGTTTTTTGGTTGTTTTCCTCTTAATATTCTCTATCTTAATTTATTAAGAAGTTATTTGTATCTTATTTAATTTGCGGAGTCTCTGATTAGGCATAATTAACCCTTAAAAGCAATCCTATTGCTGGATTACTGGGGCTGGAAGGGAGCTTTCTTTGTTGCTGCGTGTTCTTATTTTTGGATCCATTCTCCTGTTGGCTCATACTTGTCTTGGGACCTGCTCCTTTCTGTCTCATTCAAGCGGTGCTAGACCTCCCTCATGTTGCGTTTCACAGTGTGTTTTTGCCCTACGTGACTTATCTTGTACTTCTCTGGTAAATTTCCTTCCTATCTTCCTGTTTCCTTACTATGTCTGTTTCATTTGAATTCTGCTTCTTTTCTCCAAGGTGTTAGGCACTGCACTCAATGGTGCCTTGTCTGCCGGCTTAATTCACATATTCTGAATTTCGTTAGCGTGACCTTGTGCGGTGTTTTTAATGAAGAAACGTCCCAGTTAGAAAAGGGATCGGCAATCTGACTGTCTTTTCTTATGCTAATTCTGTTGTTGCTGTTGCTCACTTTAACTTTTGCCTTTTAATTTTAAACACATCGACCAGCAAAATAAGCCAGTGTGTTAGTCAGCTTACCATGTAATTACATGGCCAAGACCAAATTATTAAGAGAGATTTAGATGCTGGAGTGAAGCTCTTAAAACTAACCAGAGATTTAAATACAGATTAAAAAACACATTTTGGGGGCAATAAAATTTCAAATGAAAAGAAAATAACCTTTGGAGAGGCATGATGGCACTGTTGTTTAAGTACCTGTGAAATTTTTTAATGTTCTAAATTAGATGTGAGTACTGCTCATACTTGAAATCTTTTATAAGCAAACATTTTTTATTTTACATTCTTCATCTGAATGTGGAGAAACACCTTTTAATTTCTACAGAATATCTATAGCTATAGAGATAACAGTAAAAGAAATAATCCAAATTTTACTTAACATATATATGTATATGTATACATATATATAATTGATAGAATTTGTTTTTTAGGTTGAGTACATTGACAAAATTAGTTATTTTAAATGCTACACATGTGTTTATAGACATGTTATATAAGAGAGGCTCAAAGTGTTGGATGTTACCTCCTAAATAAAGGATATTCAAATAATCAGAATCCAAATGATTATTTTCTATATGTAAAATACCTTTTAAAAAGCCTTTTCAACAGTGATAACTTTTACCTAATAGTATTTTTCCTTCACCTTTTGTTTTAGATCTTTTTTAATGTAGGTATATTTTTTGCTGTCAGCTTTGTTTACCTTTCACTGTGACTTTACCTTTTCTTTTTTATCATTTTGGTCTGGGTTTTGTTTGAATACTCCTCTCTTTTCTTTGCTAGAAAGACAAATTTAATTTATTTTCCCAAAAGACAAATTTAGAAAATTCTTCATCCTTTTACCTTTGTTTTGAAAATAACTTTTTATTTGAGAATATGCTAATTTTACATTTTGTAAAATGTCTTTTTCAAGGTCAAATAGGTACACAGAGCTCTCCTTTTGCCCGGGGAAACATTTTTGGTGAGCCACTAACTGAGCTTCAGATTAAACAGCAAGAAGCTTACAAGAATTTTCTTCGTTTTCAGGTGAAATATACTATTTTATCATAAAAATTGTATCAGATATACATTTTTTTGCTAAATATATAATAAATGTTGCTAAATATAAAGGGATTTTGCCTATTAAATATATTTTAAGTTTTAAAATGCCAATGCAGATATTTGATGTCAGATAATTTGTATCATAAGATCCATATGAAATATCACATTTTATGGGGTAATAAAATAATAATCAGAATTCATATGATACATGTAGAATAACTCTATCTGTGTGGTTTGTAAGTATTTTGCACATATTTACTGATAATATAAATGGTATGTGGGAAAATGTTCATTTTGTATTTCACATTGTTAAAGTAACTATAGCAGTTTAATGGGCCGTATGCTCTGACATCTCAATTTAGTCATCCTGTAACAAACTATAGATAGGGTAATTTTCTGAATCTGAACAATGTATGGATACAAAATTCTCACTCACCCTGTTTAGTCAGAAAGACTTGGCTTGTCCAATTGAATTATATTCAAAACAAGTTTCCTAAGATTGCTGTAAATTTTAATTTAATTGCTGTAAAATTTAATTAAATAAGCTCTGTAAATCATTCTTTTTTCACTAATTACTGAGGAATTAATTGACCTGACTTAATGGCAACCTATTGACTGTTACTATTAAATCATTACATTCAAAAGTCAATGCCTCAGATTTGTTTTCTACTTCAGAGAATAAATATTAACAAAATGGAATTTAAAATAGAAAAATTGGTATGTTTTTAGGTTCTGAATATGTATGTATCCATACACATATATACATACACATACGAATAAACACACACACACATACACATAGACACACACATATAGACGCCACTGAGATTTCAACACCCATCCTACTACTGCCCAGTATATTTAAATGACTAGTTACAATGATGTGAAGCTCCTTCTTACTCAGCTTTTCCAACTGTGGCCCAACCTCGCTCATCTCTCACCCAGACAGCATACACGTGCTTGATTTAGGCCAAAGTGATGCTAGGGTTCTGGAATGGGTAAGTGCACATTACAGCATATATTCCTCATCATTTCCGTTTCTTTGTTCAAACTTCAGTTAATTCCAGCTTACCAAGTCTGCCTTACTCACATATGCTGTCTCACCCTCATTAACTCTTTTTCTTGTCTTCTTCCCTTGTCCCTCTCTGGACCGTGCTGCTTCATATCTCTTCCTGGTCACCTTCCTATACCTGGCTATTTCTCCTTAATCATTAACATTTGAGACAAAGAGTATTGGAATAACAAATAATTATTCAGTTATATTGATTTTTTAAAAATTCCATTTGTGGTATAGTATTTTCTGTTTCTCTTTGTCTGAGATAGGGTATTTGAGCTACTTTATAGATTGGAAAGATTTTTGTGGGCTAATCTAGCAACCTAGCCATCACTTACAATAATCATTTCTAAAAATTATGTTGTGTATTAGAAACAGCCCACTTAGAAATTAATTTAATTACATAATTCATTTTAAGTTCTATACTTTATTTTGAATCTAACCTTTACTGCTGATGCACATATCTCACATCCATCTCTTTTTATTCCTACTCCAGTTATTCTAGACTCTTTTTAGTCTTTTCACTCTCTCTTAGACAACATGTCTCTCCCTTGATACTCAAAATTAATTAGTCAGTCAACTAACATTTATTGTGTAACTGCTATGTATCAGATATTGTGCTAAGCATCATGGATACAAAAAGAAAAGCAAAGCAGTCTCTGGCTTCAAGGAGCTTACTTTTTAATGGTGGAAGGAACATGTATGTATATAGAGAGGTATATTCAGGACATAAATCAAAGACACAGTTACCGTCAGAGGAAGCATTGGTAGCTGGGAGACAGGAAAGATTCTCATGATAGTTGGTACTGTAAGTCTTTAATGAAACAAAGGATTGATTTCAAGAAATGGAGGCAAAGTGGGAGTGACTTCCTGGCATGTGGGACAGACAGTAAAAGGCATGAAGATGGGAGAAGGAATGTTTTGTGTAAGGAACAAATAGGCCAGTGTGGCTAGACTATGGAATATGGAGGGTTGTAAGAATACCAGAAAGGTAGGAATGGATTAGATTTGCATGCCAAATATTGGAGTTTATATTTGCTCTCTGTGGTGGTGGGGGGTGGTGGTGCTGGAATTTATTGAATGGGATTTGGGTGATAAGATTTGTGCTTTAGGAAAATAACTTTGATGATTGTCAAAAATAGATTAAAGTGGGGAGAGACTTGAGTTTGAGAGACCAAATAAGAAGTTATTTCAGTATATCAGGAAAGAAATGATGAGGACCTGTGTGAATGGTGGGAAGGAGACACATCCAATACATGTTGTGAAGATAGAAAGGATAAATTGGGCAATTGATTGGATATGTGGTTTGTGGGTTGAGGCGTTGAGGGCTGAGTTGTGCTTTGAGTTGCAGAGTTGAAGGTGATGCCAAAGTTGAGAATCTGGCTGACTTGGAAGGGTGTTCATGGCCTGTTCAGTAATAGGGAAGCCCAGAAGAGGGGGATAGATTGTGGGGGAAAGGTAGAACTATAGCCTGTCACTTGAGACTCTACAGTTTGACCCCAACTCACCTACCTCTCCCCTCTTGTCTCCTAACTATTCACTATTTTCAACTGTCTGCATCAGTTAAACTTCCATTTAACTTCTGCTAAACATAGCCATTGGAGGCAGCTGGGTAGTCCAGTGGATAGCTCACTGGGCCTGGGAGTCAGGAAAACCTCAGTTCAAATCTCACCTCAGACACTTGTTAGCTGTGTGACCCTAGGTAAGTCATTTAACCCTTGTTTGTCTTAATCCACTGGAGAGGGAAATGGTAAACCACTCCAATATCTTTGCCAAGAATACCCATATGGAGTCGTGAAGACTTGGATACACCTGAATGACTGAACAGCAAAAACATAGCCATGTGTACATTGCCACGTGTGTACTTTTATTTATATTGTTTTGTCTCCCTCTTTTTTCCTTTCTACATATCTGGCTCATATACTTTCTTCTAAGCCTAGATGATGTTCTCTCATCCTTCTTCAGCAGTATCTGCCCTGTGATCTTTCCATATCCATCCCACATCTCCCTCCTGAGTTCTGTTTTTACAAATCAAACTGTCTGCTAGACATTTCTTTGATTTGTTTTATAGGTACTATAAACCATTTTGATGTTTTATAGGTATTCAAACTCAGCATATTTAAAGTAGAACTTGTTATATTTCTCTCTAAACATATCCCTTTTTCTAACTTCATATTACTGCCCAGAATACCACCATGCTTCCAGTCACCAAGTTCTCAAATGTGGTGTCGCCCTCAACTCCTCTCTCTCATACACTCCTCGTGTCTAATCATTTGCATAAGGACTAAGAATTTGGCAGCTGTGTGGAGGATGAATTGGAGGGGGAGAAACTGGAGGAAAGAAAAACAATTAGGAAACTATTGAAGTCTGTTAGATGAGAGACTAGAGCTACGATGGCTTTGCTGTGAGTGAAGAGAAGGGGCTAAATGTGAGAGGAGATGCACGTACAAATTTGAAAACTGATTGGTTAAGAACTGAGGTTGACCCCATAGTTGAGATCTAACCTGGGTGACTCGAAGGATAGTGGTCTCCTGAACAGAAATAAGGAGGTTAGAAAGAGAGATTGTCAAGTTTGAGGTGTAGGACATATAGGTGGGAGTGCCTACCAGGCAGTTGGCCTTGCAGGCCTGGAATTGCAGAGGGGTGATAGCTCTAATCCTGGGAACTTATGTGGATGATACCCAGAGACTGGGTGTTATTCTGGGTGGTACCCAGGGTAGGGATTGTCTGATAAGGTTATGTTGTTTAACATAACAACATAACAGATCTCTCAGCACTTACGAAGAAGTGAAAAAGTTTAAAGTATGGCACTCGTTAATGCAAAAATAGTACAGATTCTTAATTTATTTTGTATTTTACCTAGGAGGCAGGTAGATGAGCCAAGTGAATCCATAACCACATTGAGAGATAATGACTAGGGTTATGAAATGATTGTGTCACCTATAGAATGGTAGGCAATGCAATATTCTGATGAGTCAGCAGATGTAAAAAAATCCTATCTGCATTTGTTTTCTAGATAGAGGAAAAGAAACAAAGGGAGGAAGCTGAGCGGGAGAGGCAGAGACGTGAAGAAGAGAAAGAGGAAAAGCGTCTGGCAGAGCAGAGGGCCAGAATTCAACAAGAGTATGAAGAAGAACAGGAAAAGAAAAGGGAAAAAGAGGAGGAGGTAAACCAGTTGTCATCTTCTCTTTTTTATCAGAATGCTTAAAATTTTATGAGATTGGAAGTGTTTAATTCTTTATTAGCTTATACTTGAAAGTAAGTGAATTCAGTACATGATGTATGCCATTGTAAAAATCATTTTGGAGACCTTATTTTTTAATTTTCACTTAATAATGAATTAAATTATTTAAATACATACAGTCTAGTGTCATAAACATATTGATTAAAGTAAAAGATGGTAATTTGTTGGAAAAAAATCATAAATTTTTAAAAGCCAAAGATATTTTTTGTTGATCTGTGACGGTTTAATAATTAAAGGTAATATCAAAATTTTAATGAATGACAGAGGACTCAGATTTTTCTAAAAGAGGATATAAACTTTCAATTTGACCCATTTAAGGCAGTTAAAATGCATAAAAGGCTGTGTGCCTTTGTGTGTGGATTTTTCTACTAAGCTTTATTTTAGTACCCTTAAAAATGTTTTTTATAGCAAAGACTGAAAAATGAAGAGTTGATACGGTTAGCTGAAGAAAGACGAAAAGAGGCAGAAAGAAAGAAGAAAGAAGAGGAAAAAAAACATGATTTGCAACTTCAACACTATTATGAACAAAAAAAAGCAGTTGAAGAACAGACAACAGAGGTATGTTTGAAACTAAGATTTCAAAGAAATGATTACAGTAATCATTAAAAAGCCTTTTAAACCAGCATCAGGGAAAACCATGGTTTGTGATATCAAATCCATGTGAAGATGCTACAGACACATTATCAGTATAAGTTTAGAGGTGACGTGTTTGTTATTACTTCCACTAGAGGGTATTCTTAGTCATTTTGCTTTGTGACCAAGGGCGCATGTGTCATTGAGATAGCTGCTTTGAGACAGTTGACCTATGGCTGTGGCGCTTTCTTTCTTCAAAGCTATTTTCCCTCCCAGTACTGATGAAATTGAGGTGATTTAAGAAAACCTAACTGTGAATTTATGTTAAAAATATGTTATATGTGATTATAAACTAAACTGTATTCACATCATAGTTTTGTTTATAAGCAAGGCCCCTCAGTGCATTTAGAATATTACTTGATTTACACAGCTTTGACTCATATTGAATTTTTAAAATATTTTTAAGTTTATTTTCAGTTTTCAACATTCACTTCCACAAAATGTTGAATTTTAAATTTTCTCCCCATCTCCCCTCTCCCCTTACCCAGAACAGCATGTACTTTGATTGCCCTTTCCTTCAATCTGCCCTGCCTTCTATCACCACCCACCTACCTCCCTACCCCCCGTAATTCCATTCCGTTCTATTTTCCTGTAGGGCAAGATAGATTTCTGTGTCCCATTGCCTGAATATCTTATTTCCTAGTTGCATGTAAAAACAATTTTTAACATTGATTTTTAAAGCTTTGAGTTCCACATTCTCTCCCTTTCCCCTTCCATTTATAGTTGTAATTAATTTACTGTTAATTAACCTGAAAAAAATTAAGGCTAAAACACATATTAATGTTGTTGAGGAACAGTTGCTGTTTAGCATTTATATTAGTCAAATTCTTCTATTTTTTGAATTTGGAAATTATAGAATAATCATGGACTTTTTGAGTTGTAGTATATAACTCTGATATAGTATATATTAAGTCAAATCGTTATACCATTTTATTCCTATTTTCCATACCTCAATTTGGTATCAAGCTTACTACTTTGTTTTGTCCCAAAGAACATTCCATCTGTAAATGTGAGAGTTGCTTTTTAAATTTATATTAATACAATTTTTATGTTCTGTGTTGTATAAATATGTTGATGTACTTGATTCATTTTTGTCGTTTCATGCTTAGTATGTTATTTACTTATTTAATGAAAAGCACTTTGCTAAGAAATGTCACATTTTAAAAGCATTTGTTAACAGTTTGATATACATGCCTTTCTCCAGAAATCCAGATCGCTTTCTCCTGCAGTTCCTGCTGTTCAGAATAGAATCCAAGGCAAAGTCCATACACCTCCTTCCGTGGCAGCTACCATGATTCATGTATGTTTTATAGTTACCAAATAAATGAGCAATTGTTTTAGAAATTATCACTTTTTGGAATGGAGTGGTTATGAAACTGCTGAGTTAAATTTTCGGGTCTCTAAGTGTTACTGGTGGATATGTTAATTTATTACCAAGATTGATTGTAAATTATGGTACATGGTATAAATTTAAGCTATTAAACAAGATTTTGCAGAGGGTCATTGTTTGCCTGCCTTTCATTTATACTCAGGAGAAAAACCTTTTCTCCTGCTTTGGTGGAGCATTTCAAGCTATTTTCAATGGTTCTTAACTTATGATAATCCATTAATTACAGTGCCTCTACTTATTTCCTTTATTTCAGTCTAGGTCTATAGCTTCTTCACAATTTTGAATTCTTTAAAGGAGATTAAAGTGGAAGTCACTGTTTCTTTTGTGTCAGTGTTAAAGCATGGTTTTGTTTTTTAAAAAAAAACCACATTAAAACTTGCACCAGGTGCTTAGCAAACTTAGAATTTTGACATGTTTCCACCCCCAATTACTGCATACATTGTTTGACCTAAGTCAGCGTTTTTAAGCCAAGTAAGGGTTGATGTGCACTACTGAGTTGTAGGCTTATGTGTTGGTGAAAGGCAGATGTTCCCTCATTTCATTCTTTCATGCCACTGATTTTAACTGCCTTTTGGATGCAATGAACTGCGCTTAATACTGGGGGAGATTCCAAAATAAATAAGACATAACCCTTGTACTCTTAGATCACACAGTTCAGTATCTAATTTTCCTTCCCTCTTCAGAGGAGGAACTAACAGCAGACTTTTGGGGTTCCTGCCCTGAGCACGAACCGATATTTTTTTTTCCTCCTTAACAGCTGCTTAAACTATAGACTGGGGGAAAATACTTCACTACCTCAGCTGTGGCTGTTTGAGAGTAACTGGCAACAGGACAAGAATGGATTTAGATGGCAAATACAGAAGGAGATCTCAGTTTTTATACAGAATGATAATAGGTTGACATGTTATATTTAATTATGTTTGGTTAGGTGGACAAGTCCTGGTAAAATATTAATGAATGACAAAAAATGCAAGGCATATATTATGTATGTCATTGATAACGTCTGTGTTAAATAGGATCACCCACGGTCCAGAGTGCAATCTCCTCCAGTGCCTGCTAGGAAAAATCAGCTTCGTGCAGATGGTAGGTAGTAGTTGCATATTTCCTTTTAGGAGCAGTGTTTATTCTTCTACCAGCTAAATTTGTTCCTAAACTTCACAAACTATCTTTCCTTTGCTTTTAGGATGTTAGTTTCTTAATCTATGAAATTGTCATATATATGTCCTGAAGAGTATATTGGTGATATCAGGTGATGCTTCTGTATTGAATATATATGTGTAGATGTAGCATTACCAATAAATAATCTACCATTGACTCAAGTTTTAGTTGGCCAATCGAGGTTTTTATTTTCTGAAGTAGATTAAGTAAGCATTTTGTCCTAGTTAACTTACTTTATTTCTCATTTTTCCATGGAAAATTGCAGAGGAGAAAAAAAATGTAATTAATGAATTATCAGAAATGAGGAAACAGCTTCGTAGTGAAGAGCAGCGTCTTCAAGGAAAATTATTACAACTGGATGGTGATGATGAAAGAAGCGTCAGGTAAGACTGTAATAAGCTTTCCAAACTGTTCTCTCTAGCCTTTGGTTGTGCCTCAGATTCCTCTGCAGATTCCAGTCAGTCAGCCATGAGAGGGTGCAAACCGCATTGTACGATTTACATGAGATTGATGTATTTGGATAATTACTTGAAATTGTTGAAATGTAGGTAGTTTGAATGTTTGTACAGGTAGATGCCAAAATTCAATTGAGTTGACACTCCACTAATGGATATTATTAGTAACAAAGATAAATAACCTATAATTTAAAATAATTGCGATTTCCCTTTGGAATGTGTTATGGATTTCCCTTTCTGAATATGTTTTGCTTAGAATTGTATCAGTTTTCATTCTTGAAGCACTGGGTAAGGAATGGGCAAGTGTAGCAGGACAGATTACTTATGGATGTTCTAGGTGAAAAGGAAATTAAATATTTTCCACTAAAAATTCACAAAGTACATAAATGACATGTGAATAATGAAGAACTTAATCCTTTTTAAGATTAAGATAATATTTTTAAAAGAACATTTATATATATATTCACAGCTTTTTGTTTTCCAGATACGCATCTTTAGTTTTTTCTTCATTAAAGATACAGCATTTTGTCTTTAATGGAAGTGTCATTTTTATAAATCTAGGTTTTTCTTATTTTGGAAAATGAATCTAATTTAAGAGAAAATACCAAAATGAATCACTGAAATATGTAGTTATTTCATTTTACAAGGAGCTGACCAAATAAATGAAATTTTGATTCATTTGCATATGTAATCCTATAAAGATTTCCAGCCCTTCAAATGCTTCTGGAAAAGGTCCAAAATGTGTGAGTCAATCCATTAAATCACTGACCTGTGCTCCAGTAGGGGAAGCCAAATGAGCCTAATAATAGTCAACATAGTGTTTTCTATATCTCTTACAAATTGTAAATAGTTACAGGTATTGGTTTCTTATATAGTGTGGTGATTCAGGCCAGGTCAGGCTGCTGCAGAGTACCTGGTTAAAGTTGCCAAGTCCAAAGATCTAGAGATAAGGGAAGTATGACATAAATATTCCTCTGTTTTCAAGCAATGAAGGATGACTGTCCCACTTTTTTAGGAAATATCAGTCACCTAGTCACTGGCCCTTCTCTATACATGTGATTGCTTTAGATGTCTTGTCTGTGTATATGACTGTTAATTTCTATGTTTGCATTATACAGTGGAACTGCACATAATGTACAGCATGGATATTAAAGGATAGAAATGATACTCATGTGATGGGCCAGCCATTTAATGTTAGACTACTATACACATGCACACACATGCACACACATGCACACACGCATTTATATCTAGCTTATGCTTTAGGGAGACATGATTGACTATGATATAAACTTAATCTGTGTATGAATTGTAGGTAAGACACTTCTTAAAGGTGTGAAAGAAAATTACAACTATCCCTTCACTAATGTTCAGAATTTCCTCTGGGTAGAATGTATCACATACCATAACATTCCTTAATAGAATTTTTAATATAAAGAAATGTTATAAATGATTTTAAAGATATTTTTCAAGATCATACTCTCAGTATGAGAAATGAAGTTCGTAGTATAGGAATTTAAACATTGAATCATATTTGCTTTTGTTAGGTTATGTTCATTGTTATATCTTACCTATCCTTAGGAAAAGGGAAAAGTATCCTATGGATATATTTGATATGGCCAGGTTTCGATTGCAAGCTCCAGTCAGAAGACCTTCTTCCAAGGGTTTAGATCCTACTGCTCAGAATATTCGTGACTTTAATCTTCTTAAAGACATGGGTAAGTAGACATCCTTTTCTTTAAATAGATGCATGGATATTGTCTACTCATGTTCAAGAACTTTAAAAAGTTTTCATCCCTCTTTAGAATGCCAGAACTGGTGGATCAACAAGATGACAGACTAGTTGTTTTTCCAAAGTTCTCCAATTCCAAAACCTCAGAAGACAGGAATTATGATTCAGATTAAATGTAACTAAAGCTGCATCCACATGATAAATTAGAAACTCCACACAAGGTTAAAATTCCACATATTTAACCCCAGCAACTAAAAGGAGTTTTTTAAATGTCCTCTAAAAATAGAAAATGAAAGCCTCTGCTTTTTTGCAAACTATATGAAGCTCCTTGTGAAATCCTGGTCCTATAATCAACTCCTTGAACACAAAGGAGACTCTCAGCCTTCTGACTCGGGTGTGGGCTGCAAGGGCCCCCTATTGTAAAATGTGACTTGTCTGAGTGTTCTCTTGATTCACAGATACCAATTCTATTCAGTCATATGAAGGAAAACAGTGAAAAGTGTTAGTATGGGAATGTGGGGAGGCAAAGCAAAAGTAGGGTAGAGTGGAAGGCACCCCCTCCCTGATTCTTAGCTATAGACTAGAAGGAAAGAATTATTGGGTCTGGAGGGAAAGGGGACCAGAAACTTATCTAGAGCCAACCCTCTTCCCATTGGAGCTTACAAAGGGCAGGGATCAAGACCTGACCAACCCTTATATTTCTTAATGCAAAGAGACTGAGGTCCCCTAGTGACTCAGCCTCAGGGTCTGAGGATGGGAAGGGCCAAAATGTGATGAGGCCTAAAAGCTGAAGGACCAACGATGAGAAAGCTTGAATAAGAGCCAAGCTCGAAAGCGGGTAAGTCAACAGAGAGGAGAATAAAAACAGAAGCAAGAATGAGTAAAATCTCAAAGAGAAAAACGATTCTCTGAACATGTATTATCACATGAGAGAAAGTTAAGCTATATTGTATTATCTGAGGAAAGAGAGATGTTTGTAAATTACCCAGAACCCATAACACAACAGCAAGAAGCTTCTGGAATGGTTCACAGAAGAAACTTATTTAAGAAATTAGAAATGGATTTAGGTTGGAAATCAAGACTATCAGTGCAAAACTAAAAAACTTATACAGAAGAGTAGGAGAAATTGAATATATAATGAATTTATCTAGAGAAGTAGAAGTTGTCAGAGAGGGATGATAGAGATATTTCCTGTCATTTTCACTGACCTAGACTAAAAA
This sequence comes from Bettongia penicillata ogilbyi, assembly GCA_023548195.1. Classification (NCBI taxonomy): domain Eukaryota; kingdom Metazoa; phylum Chordata; class Mammalia; order Diprotodontia; family Potoroidae; genus Bettongia; species Bettongia penicillata. The sequence continues at coordinate 347,415 of JAJHZJ010000851.1, read as the reverse complement.
TAAATCATGTTAGCTTATTTTAAAATGAAATTTTAAATCAGCTTTCAAGGAAATAACATAGTAACATGTAAAATACTTGATTTCTTATGCCAGATTCAGAAACACGAGTTGATTTGAGATATATGTACCCAGAGTCTCCAAAAGATGTTCATACTTTGGAGATTCAGCAACAGGCATTGCTGAGAGAGCAGCAGAAGAGACTGAATAGACTTCGAATGAGAGAAAATGCAGAAGGTAAGAAATAAATGCTTAAAACAATTTGTCATTTCACACATTTTCCAAAAACTTTTAATCTTTACCATGATATTTTCCTATTTTTGAAGGAAATTTATGCTCAATTTTTCTGATATAGCTTCCATATTTTAAAAAAAAGTAAAAGAAGCTGTCTGCAATTGTATTTATTACCACTAACAAATGTATTTTTCTAATATGGACTAATTTATACTACTCTGAAATTTATAATAAAATGACTTGGGCCAGCCTGGTTTGTTTTTGGTGTTCAAGTTGGAATTGGAACAAAGTGACACTTGATAGACTGATATATTTACCAAAAGGAAGTTTACTTAACAGTAGCCTGGAAGTGATACTGAGCAAGGATACCTCAGTGATTCATGTTGGCACAACTTCCCTGCTGCTACATTTAACATGATTTCACCACAGGTCAAGCCTAAAAAACCTCCAGCTCCTTGTGCCCAGTGCTTTTACACTTAAAAGACTAGGAAGCCAGATCAACTGTTTGAACCTTAATTCTCTAGACCAATTAACTCTCAAATCTGGTTTAAATTTTTACCTTTTTCGAGGTTCTAGAATGTAGCATTATTGGTAGCCATCTTAACATTGATTGATAGAAAGAAAAAGAGTTTAACATCTCATTTTAAAGAAATGGGAAGTTTCATTCTTCTTATTCAAAATAGTTACACAAGATAATAGAAGAGCAAAATACCTCTCCTAAATTATTTCGTGTGTGTGTGTGTGTGTGTGTGTGTGTGTGTAGAGATTCCTTATTATTATGATAGTACTTATTTAAAGTAAGAATTCAGTGGTACTAGTGCCTAGCAATCATTTGCTCTGGATAATTTCTCAGAACCACTTTTAAAAAGATAATTGTTCTCTCAGGGCCATGAAATTGTGTTACGAAAGTGTGATGTTTTTAGCTTTTTTAAGCAGTTTTCTCTCTCCAAAATTAAGGTCCTACTTCATATAATTACTTACAGCACAAATAATTGGATGAATCTTGTATGTTGGGCAGATTTATCATTGTCATTATGCCCTCTATCCCTTTTTGAAAAATTGAGGTTATTTGTACTATTTTACGTATAACTGTAGACTTTAGTAAAAACATTTCTCTAAAAGTTTAGAAAGGCTATGGCTTTAGGCTACAATGCACTCATTTTTCTTACCTACTATAATTAATGGCAATAGCAGCAGAGTTGGGGGTAATTGTATAACACTGAGGACGTACTTTACATTAAGATATTTTCCTAATCTATCATAATATAACTAACAGGAAATTTTCAGTAAATAGGGATCCTTTTATTTTCATGTGCCAGAAAGATGCTAACTTATTTCAAAATATATTTGTGTTTGTGCTTCAGTGGTTTTAATTTTGTATTTTGTTTTTGGTTTGGATTGAGTACAGTTGACCTTGATGCAAGTGCTGGCATTAACTTACAGGATACTAGAATGGTAAGAAACCAATAGCATTTTCCCTTTCTTTTTCACTTTGACATAATATTTCGGGGAGCAATTCTGTGCAAAATTTTAGAGGTTTGAATTCTAATAGGGCTTTGCATGAATATTCTTTTGGAAAATTAAAATAAATGTAACCTTTCCTCCTATAAATAATCTTTAATGCTGGAAAACATTTTAAAGCATCTGATTCAGGTACCTTCACTGACACAAAATAATCTTTGTCTAAAAAATTTATATATGTTATCTTGATAAATATTTTGTAGGTATTTGCATGATAAAAAAACATTTAAATATCTTGAGTACTTGAGAGTTTTATGTGGTAAATTATGTTCTTTTCAGCAAAGCTTAGAATAAGATTTTTTTTTTTTTACTTTTGGCAATCTATTTTTTTCCATTGAGTTACATAGTTTTAAAATTGAAGGGACTCTCAGAGATCACCCAGTCCAGCTCCTGTCTTTGTCTAGCTGAGGCTCAGGAGGTTGAAGTGACTTTTACTTAAGGTTTTATTTCAGTGAAGCTAAAGACAGAGAAGTCCCAAGTGGCCTGGTGGTATTAAGGAAGGTCCAGCCTGCACCACTTGTGGTGTAGGCATGTTCTGACGGCCTGGGATCTCCACTCTCTGTGACTGAATTTTGTGTGTTCCTCCTTTGTGGTGGTAGCAGAGGAGTTGGGGGAACAAATTGGAACCACGCTTTCTATACCTGGCCAACTCTTCTGCCACTTTTGGTAGATTCTTCTTCAAAATGTTTATGTTGTGGCTAACTTGTGCTTTCTGTTAGTGATTCTCATGTGTTCCTCAACGCTCATTAAAAATAGGTAGGTTAGTATGTTTATTGTCAATCTTTATGACTTCTTTTATAGCCTAGGAATGAAACTAGGGATTTCCTGAAAAATTCTCTTTTGGAATCTGAGAGTGCTTTTATTGGTGAGTAAATTTATTTTACCTTTACCTAAGCTATATTCACGTAAAATTATATGGTAATGTTCTTCATACTACCTGTTCTTCATGTTAATAATGCTGTAATTGTTCCATCTAATATAATAATTGCTGTATTATCTGCCATGATCCGAGAATGCAGTTTTCTGTCTTGGTAAATTTTGATTAAGAATGATCAGATATCTTCATGTACTCCCACTCTTTAAGCAATTATACCCCGTTAACATTCACTTTCCAATAAAGTCAGATTGAACATAATTTAATCTTGATAATTAACAGTACATCTCAGGGTCTGGAACAGTTTCAGGGTCATTTAAACTTGGATGACAGTGGCATTCTTTCATGGCTGCAGCATTTGCCTCAGAACCCTGTAGGATGATGGCAGCTTCTTTTAACAGATTGATCATGGAGCAGAATCTCAGCTATTTAATTGTGGTGCACCTTCATTGTGCTGGCTTAGAGAATGTCATATACGGTGCATGCCTGGCCTGGAGCAAGCCATGAATGGAGCTCTTTGAGGATGTCAGTCAGTATTAGCACCTATTCTGTGCCAGGCACTGTGCAACTCACTGGGATAAGCATAAATCTCCAGCATCCAGCCACAAAAGCCTTGGCTAGATCAAACAAATATGTAAAATACAAATTAACATAAATACAGAAAATATTTCTAAAATCCTTTAGTTATTGCTAACTGCAGGGAAAAGGGCATCTAACTTTTGTTACAAAATATTGGAAGTATAAGATCTCATTCTGAAGCCATGTTTTCTGTTCTCTTGGGGAAAAAAGTCATAATAATGACCCTAAAGTATTTCAGGATTCTGTTGTGTGTTCTGAAGAATGAAAGCTTAAATTATTTTCAATACAATTTTATGATTAAGTATATCACAAATATTTATTGCAAGCATATATAAATATAAATTAATTTAACAGTCCATTAACCTCTAAATAATTAATTTGTTAACAATTAAGTATATCATTTACTTTATACCATACTATGGGATTAATCAAAATTTCCTTTTAGACAAATTCAAATAAATAAGCTAATAGGAAAATTCAATGTTTGTTGTATTATAGACGTCTTTTTTATATCGTCATAGTTTCTCCCAGGACCTTTCTCTCTCCCTCTCCCAAAGAACCAACTTGTTTAACAAATAGTATTTTTTAAAGACAAAGAAGAGGGGAAAAAAATCAACACAAATGATTAATATTTAACTTATTGTGCATCATCTGTAGACAGTGCCTTCACAGAGGGGGTAGGTTGGGAGTGTCCTCTCATATCTCTTCTTTTCAGTCATCATTGATCATCATATTTTGCAGCATTTACTTTTGATTTTTTGTAAATGTGTACTGTATTAAAATTTAAGATGAATACATTTATTGTAATATAAGGGTGTTTTATAGACTTCTTTTAGGAATATCCTCTGTCTTATCTAATAACAGTTTAACACCTATTTATGAACCAGTCACTGAGCTATGTGCCAGAGATTTAAAGATTCAGTAAATTCAGTGAACATTTATTAATATCTATTTTGTGCCAGGCTGAAGGTAGAAAGATCACAAACAGTGGCTTGTGTGTTGCATTCAAAGGCTTATATTCCTCTTGACATTTGAAACAAATACACTGATAAAGTAAATGTAAAGTATAAGAAAATAATGGAAAGCAGTGACCAAAGGGATAGAGCATTAATAACTGGAGTTAACCAGCAAATGTCTCATGTAAAAGGGGTGCCTGAACTGTGCTTTGAAGGCAGCTGGGGATTCTGAGAGGTAGACGGAAGGAGAGAGAGGATGGACATTCCATGTCCTTACATTCAAGAAGCTTGTACTCTAAGGGGGAGAAAGGAGAAGGGAATAAATATTTCTATAGTACCTATTAGGGGTGAGGCACTGTGCTAAGTGCTTTACAAATATCTCATTTGATCCTTATAATAATCCTGCAAGATAGGAGCTACTAATAACCTTTTTCCTTTTAAGCATTTGAGCAAACTGAGGCAAACAGAGGTTAAGTGAGTTGCTCAGGGTCATACAACCACTAGTAAGTGTCTGAGGCCAGATTTGAACTGGGGTCTTGATTACTCCAGTGATCGATCACAAAATTCTATCCAAGTACAACCTAAGCATTTTAAAGTTTCTTACCAAGAAAGGTAGACTTTTATATAGTGTAAGCAACACTAGAGTTGGAATTAGGAAACTCACTTGAACTGTGAATCTTGGCTCCAGCCATAGACAAACCTCTTTGTCTTTACTTGCCTGCCTATCTTAATATGCTTGTAGTGAGAAAAGAGGTATATAGATCAAAATACTATAGAAATGTACAACATAGTTATTATTTTAAGTTACATTTAACTGTTGACCATCATTGACCTGTCTGTTACATATAGTCATGATAACATGATAACATGATATGACATCACTAGAGGAGATGTAACAAAACATTTTTTCCACCTTTATGTCAGATTGAAAGGGATTGAAAGGGAGAGGGAAATGATAGGTATTTCATGATACAGCTTTCTAAGAAATACTGATTAGTCGCAGAATGGTCATTACTTGACAAACAGATCTGTTAAATTACAGATTATAGTGCTGACTGTCACCAGTCTGGGTTTTTGATGTCTCGGTCCGTAATGTTTCAGTAAGGAGTCAGTTGGGACATCTAGATGGTGCATTGATTAGCATGCCGATCCTGGAGTCAGGAGGAGGTCTTCTGGAGTTCAAATCTGGCCTCAGTCGCTTCACCCTGTTTTCCTCAGTTTTCTCATCTATAAAAAGAGCTGGAGAATGAAATGGTCCTATATCTTTGCCACAGAAATCCCAGATGGGGTCACAAAGAATTGAACACGCTCGAAGCGACTAAACAACAAAAGAGTCAATTAGGAGTGACATGAATAGCCGTTATTCCTGCTACCAGTGCAGTTTGCAGGGGGCTGTCATTTAGCCCCAGGCCTGGCACAACAACTTCCTTATGGCAGAGTTCAATGTAACATTTCTTTGGAAAATGTACAGAAAAATGACTTGATAAAACAGGTGGTTTTACAAAAAAGAATAGCTTACTTGTTAGAGAAAAATGTAAATTTTTAACTTTAGGAGATAGGTAAAGGAGTTATCTGAATACAGCTAAATCAAAGAAATCTCTCTGATGGACCAGAAAGGGAGAGTTTTTCTAGGACTCTGGAATCCTTCACCTTCAGTCTCTGAGTCTTTTGGTATTGATAAGAGGTGAGAATGACACACTGAAGGACCCATCTTTCAGTGTCCTCAGCTCACAATAAAATAACTGACAAGATGAAGTCATTATGCTTTGAAACAGGTTTGTAGAAACAGTGGAGGTGGTGTGGAGTGGGGTGTCTTTGTGTTACACAAAGTGTTAGGGAAATTTGTGATGCAGTACCAAGGATTTCTGGTAAGGGACATTAAGGAAAGTGCAGTGAGGGGTTACTTCTGGGCAGTAGCTGTTCTCAGGAAACATTCTGAAGTTAGTCTCTGGGGTTCATTGGTGGGTGTGTGAGGGGTAGTTTTGTTGTTTACTTCTCCCACAGTTCCTCCCTTTGATACTTTCCTGGAAGTGACATCATATTAGTACTACTCACAACATGATAGGTTTAAGTCAGTTACTTGTACAACAAAATAGGAAGCTCAGTCCAATGAGAGTTATGGTGGTGATAAAGCAAAAAGGTAGAAAACATATATAATCTAGAACCTTCGTTTAAATATCAGCTAGCAAACAGTTACACTGCAGCATAGGAATTAAAACAGTTTGAACAGCCTAGGTCTTAAATGTTCCAAAAAAGGCTAGAACAAAGAGACAATGGACGATAAACACGTAATCAGAAGGACAGAAAGAAACATCTAGAGAACAGGATTTTTTGTTCCATCTTGGGTTTTGCTGTCTATTTTATGAAATTGTCTGCTTCTGGGAGGCATCTTCCTCTGGAAATTTTGAGGCATCTGTCCTTGGTTACTGTTAACAGATTGTATAGTTTGACCTACTTAAACTCAGAGATATGTGTTGCTGAATTAACATCCTGGTGTCTGTTAGCTGGGCTGATAGAATGTGGAGTGGCCCTTTTCATCCTTGTTACTGGGGCAAGATCGCATTTCCTTGATCATCACTTTTCTAGGTAAAGTTGCTAAAACCTGCTACTGATGAGGCTTAATATAATTTTATAGAACCTGACAGTTTAATCATATTGGCCTTCCAGTTATTAGTTGATGTGGGGAAAACTTGTTCAGACCTTATGGAGATAATCTTGTGAAAAACAGAGCTGTAGGAAGAACATCAAGGGGGCCTGCCCATTTCAGAGGATTTAATTTTCACATTCTACTTGATCTTTCTGTCTTTATGTGAACCCTGTGTATATGGTATGGATGATATTATTTATAGGCTAGGGGGAGAATCTTGAAAAGGATATAACAATTAAAGCAATTTTATATGTAAAAACCTTAATCCAGTTTGAGAATTTACATATAATTACTAAAGTCAGATTGGTCTTAGGCAATTTTCTTACCAAAACAACAACAAAAAAATCATCAATCGGACCTAAAAGAAGTTTAGTATTTTCTCTACCTTTTTCAGTTTTGTTCTTAATTATTATCTCCAGGATAAGAAAAAAATCATGTAAGACGGTCACATTTACATGACCTTTTTTCTTAATTTTTAATAGGAACATTTGGAAGCCAATGATATGTTCTAGCTCTCACGAAAACAGTTTAATTTTGTTGCTTTTCTTAAAGTACGGTTTACTACTACATGACAGTTTTTAAACTTTCACATCTTTGTCACATCACATTTTTGCATCAGTGGTTTACAGCGTAGAGCCTACTACTTTCAGTTAGTCTTTTGCCAAAGATTTATAGTTACAGTCTTGTATTCTCATCCTAAGGTCCATGAGAATCTTTAAAATATGAGAATTGCAAACATAACCTCTCTTTTGTAGTAATTAAGTTATGAATTTTTATTGAAGACAGTTAGATGGCTCAGTGGATAGAGCATTAGGCCAGGTATGAGGAAGATCTGAATTCAAATGTGACCTCAGACATTAGCTGTGTGATCTGTAGCTAGTCACTTAACCTGTCTTTGCCTTAATATACTGGAGAAGGAAATGGCAGACTGCTTACGTATCTTTCCCAAGGGAACTCCATGGGCAGTATGGTTCACAGGGTCCCACAGAGTTAGAAATGACCGAATGATGGAACAACAAAATAGGAAGTTTATTCTGATGAGGGTTATAACGATGGTGATGAAGCAGAAATATGGAGAGCATGTACAAAGGCCAGAACATTCTCCTGACCTGAAGACTAGACTATACCCTTCTGATAGTTCTTCAAGGACAGACCTTTAGTATAATGTACATGTTGCAAACTTCTATATTTTCCATTAAGTAAATGTTACAACTGGATATGGTACTGTCCATGGTTCTAGCTGTTTTTCCATGTCAAAAAGAATATTCAAATCAATGAAGTAAGGCTCAGAGATTGTGAGAAATTTCAGAACTGTTTATAACAGGCATTTCTCCAAGTAATGATTACAAATTTACAGGAAGAGAAAATTTTTCATGTCTTCCTTGTCTCAAAGAGATCAAAAACCCTACTTAAACCTCTCTGCAAATCCAAACTCTTAGTCTGCTGTCAACTTTCCGTACCTTTGCACCCATTCTCTTCTTATCTTTACTTGCTTAAACTTGCTCTTTTTTCCTTCATAATTGCACTGTTTTCATGCTCTGATCTGACACTTCACTTTGAATATTTTCTCAGTCTCATCTTTATTTCCCAAACATATCCCAGACTATCTCTTGAACTGGTCTTCCACTTAATCTCTGCTTTGTAAAGTTTCCTTATAAGGTATCCTTATAAGTATAGGTTTCCTTATAAGATACCAATTAATTGCAGGAATTTTGTTTTGGGGTTTTTTGGTCTGTTCCCAATTCTTGTTGATAACTTTGCTTCTAGTTTACTAAATAATTTATTTCTGTTATATCATTCAAAGAAGAAAATAAAGTGATAAGACAAAACATTTTCCCAAAATGTAATTTTACTTATTTTCAAGTAGTTCTCTGATTTAAACATATCTCTTTCTTCCTGAGGTCAAGAAAATAATTAATAATAGGTGGTTCTTAAGCACCAGAAAAATTTAAACTGCAGACTGCAAACCCATTTTTTCTCCACTTTTGAACTTTAGTGATAATACTTTCAAATACTTTCAATTCTTTTTTAAAGTCAGTGAAACCACTTTCCTTTCTAAATACTGAAACAATAAATCTGTTACCCTTTAGGGAAAGAAGAGTGATAAAAGGGTCTGAAAGTTGTTTTCATGTTATTTTTATAATAAAACATTTGTTTTTTTGGTTAAAAATTCTACAAAGTGGTATTTCTAAAACTCAGTAAGATATTTGAACATTTATAAAAAAACATTGAGACCATAATTTGGAAATTCACATTTGTAAATGTAAATGTAAATAAATTACATTTTAGTGATAAATTTAGATTCTAATTGGTTTGTGATAACCATAAATTTCTGTACACTAGGAAAAAATTTTTTCTTTGCTATTGTGTGTCTTTTGTCTGGTTGGCATTAGAAATGCAGAGAGAGATCATATCTTTTTGATAGCCTTGGAAGTTCAGCAGAGAAGTTTTCACTTTTTTTCCCTTTTTCCCTTTGGCTGCTCAGGCTGTAGGAAAAAGTCATTTGGATTTGCCAAAGCACAAACTACAGACAATGCTAACAGCACACAGAATGTTACACAAATAAAACACTTCTCACTCCAAGCTCTCAGTGATCCTTTGCAATATTTTTGTCCTGCTTAAAAAGGGAAACTTCTGTAAATTCTTAAACTAGATTATCTTGTCAGTTCTGAAACTCCCATCATCACATGGCTATGGTTGACTAGAATATTCATGTGTATATCTGTTTCATGCATGACATAAAATATTAAGGCCTTAATGTTTAGAGCTATTCATAGTTTCTTGGGTTGGAAATAAGTCCTAATCATGGTTGCTAATGGTGCCTAAGATGGGGATATTTTGTACCTTTCCCATTCTTCTGAGTGTTCAGACCTTGGAGAGATTTTTACAAGATCTTCTCCTTCGACCCTCTGTGGTTTGCTAAGATTTTCTTCCCCTTTTTCTGACAGAGGATTGACTGCCAGACCATGGAGATGGTAACAAAACAACGCATAAATAATACAAGACCATAGACAACAGCTCAAGTCAGAGGGAGAAAGGAGTTCCTTTCCACAGGGGCACATGAACTCTGGGCGGAGTGTTCAGCCCTAGTCTACAGCTTATGTACTTAGGTTTGAGTACTAAGTTCTCCTTGTAGTCTAAGGAGATCCTAAGTGAGAGGTATAGAACTGACACAGAGCAACTTCTGAGTTCTTTACCTCAGATCTAGACTTTACATCTTTATCAAGGACCATCAGGTTAACACCACAGACACACATACATACGTTACCCTGATGCTGAATTCTCTCTTTCCTTCCTGAATTTTTGTGATCTTCCCTCTGTTCCTTAGGCAACCTGTGTTGTACCTGAGCCTGGTTTGTTCACTCAGAAATTCCTTCCAGTACTTCAGTTCTTCCAGCTATTCAACCATTGCTGGCTCAGAGGTAGAACTGAAACTAAAATTGAAAGTAAAACCAGCCTCACTTGGTCTTATGAAGATTTCCTTTCACTTCATCTTCATTCCCTGTTGGTTGGGTCTGCTTACTTCAGAAATCCCACTTCTGTCACCAAAAACTATAGTGGAATTTTTTTTTTAGTGACTCCAGAGGGTCATCACTCAACAGTCTGGGTTTTTGAGGTCTGGGTGAAATAATATTGCAGCAAGGCAACAATTAAGAGTGAAATGAGTAGCCATTTATTCTGGCTGGCCAAGACAGATAGCAAAATTGGACATTATCCTGAGCCTGGCACAAGAAATTCCTTTCTGTAATTTTTGTATGAAACAAAGAACAAAAAGATAAAAGGATTCATAAAATACAGGTGGTTATGCAAAAAGAAAAACATTTGTTGGATAAAAATATATATATTCTTAGTTATGGGAAATAGAAGAGTATATTATTTGAGTACAGCTAAATCAAAGAAATCTGCTAATCAGGCCAGGCAGAGAGAAGAATTTTCGCAGGACTCTGGAATCCTCCACCTGTAGCAGCTAAGTCTTCTGGTACCAATAAGAAATGAGAATGACATATTGAAGAACACATCTACAGCAGCTAGTGTCCTTCAGCTCGCACACAGTAAAATAACTGACAAAATGAAGTCAGTATGCTTTGAAACAGAACTAGAAATAGTGGAGCTGGGGTGGGGTGTCTTTGTGTTGCACAGACACGTCAAGGAAATTCATGGTGCAATGAATGCACGGTGTATGGTGCAGGGGTTTCTGTTAAGGAGTATCAAGGCAAGGGCAGTGAGGAATTTATCATGGGAATTTGCTATCCTCAGGAAGTTAGTCTCTGGATTCATGGGACAGGGGAAAAGAGGTAATTTTGTTCATTTCTCTTCCACACCTGTCACCTCTGAGTTTTCCTAGATGTTGGGAGAATAATCTTGTATGAAACTATAGAGTTGTAGTGAATCAGTAATTTATCATCATGGAATTGAAGCACGGCAAATTTTGTTTGTTTTCTAAGGAAAGTAAAGGCAATAGAAAAGGCAGAGAGGCCTAAGGGTAGCAATTTTGAATGTGAGAAGGCAGTGCTGACCTTAGAGTTTTTGCGCAAGATGCTAGCTGCCAACTCCCAGGAGTATTTTCTTACTTGTGCTCTGGAGATTATATCTAACTTAAGATCATATCTAACTCAAGTCCACGTACCTCTTGTTTCTTTGATACCTCACTTCTGTATGGAGATGTTAATTTATATTTGACTTGACATGCTGGTAGTCATGTGGTTCTTTAGGTTAACGGCAGTCACAAATAAGAACTCTAGAGTCATATTATAGGACTGTGAGGAACATTGCCTCAGGGTTTATAGGAAACAGCTGGGGTGCAGGCGTATTTTCAGAATTTTGTTAAAATCATCAATTAGCAAGTTACTTATGGTTCAGTCTGACTGGACATCATGTTTGTTACAGTCTTTGGAGAGAGAGAGAGAGAGAGAGAGAGAGAGTGTGAGAGTGTGTGTGTGTGTTCATGTGTCTTTGTTGTCTTTGAGAAGGAGTAAGCATCACCATCAACCTTAGCTGATTGTTTGATTACTAAGCTCTCCTTGTAGTCCAGCGACCACTTTAGTTTGTGGTCTGTCATTCTCCAGCTTGGTTTTATGTCTGCTTATATATTCTGCCTCCCTTCCCCTGGAAGAATGTTAGAGATCATAGACATCAGAGGTCATCTAGTCTGATGTTGTTTTATAGTTGAGGACGTTGAAATGTAGGGAAGTTGTGGCTTGCCCAGTGTCACCCAGATCGTGGCATGGGTAGGGTTTGAACCCAGATCTTCTGAACTCAGAGTTGATGTTTTTTCCACTGAACCACCCTGGGGCACATGGTATACACAATTGATACTAGTCCCCCAGCTTGGCCCCTGTAGAAACCATTGCTATAGCTGTTGATCTTATGCAAAATGGAAGAAGACATTCACTTCCCTTTCTAGCAGCATCGTTCTTGATATTTCCTTAAAAGTGGAAAGACTGAGTTCATGTTACAGTGCCCAGTGGCCTCCCTCAGAAATTGTGTACTTCCTGGTTTCTCTGAGATCAGAACCAGTTGATACCCCTCACAGTCACTAATGTTTCTGTGATCAGTGAGTGCTGGAGAAAGACAGTGGATCACCTTTTTCTGTGCAGTCCTGTCCTGCCCTCTGTGTCTTACTTCAGACTGAACATAGGAATGTTTTATGCTTAAGGGGGGAATGTTAGTGATTCGGCAATAAAAAAATCTAAGTTTTTGAATATGCATTTTTCTGCCTTATTAAAAACTGGGTGCCCTCTGCTGTGTAGTAGTAACTTTGTTTGATATCTGGTCGTTTTCAGGTTAACAGTGTCTCTGTCCTTTGTCGTTGAATTCAAGAGGGCCTTTATACAATTGAAATTTCACTTATAAATTCTATCAAATGACTTACAGCTTTACAGGTAAAAGACTTGCATGTGGCTAAGGGTTTAACATATCCTTCCATTATTTTACATTTTTCAGGGACGAATGGAGAGAGGTATTCTCCCTTAGGAGATGATCCTTTACCTTCACAGAGATTTGTGTCTGCAAGGGAACGGAGAAGGAACCAGATTAAAGGCCTGGAATCTGTTGTGTGTATGGTATGAGTTTTTAAAAAATATTTTCTTTTGTTGAAGAGGCCAAAGTCCTTTTCTGTAATCAGAAGTGTAACTGAGTGAGGATCGCCTTGTGCTCAGGTGTACATTGGCTGCAGAGCTCTTTGATTTGACATTGCTCAGTTTGTGATAGTTGTGCCGCAGAAGTGCTACAAACTTCTGGCTGGCTGTCTTGGACTTCTAGGCCTTGGGATCAGTGGCAGAAACTGTTCCCAGATAAAACCAAACACACACATAGTTGACTTCTTGCTTATGCCAGTGGGAAAACATTTGAAAGTGGGTTGAAGGCTGGTAAGTTGATAAGAATAGGCTGAGAAGTGTTGGGAATTAGTTGCTTAGCTAAAGAGCATTCTTATTTCTGATTTTTATTTTGTTTCACATTGCATTCTTGTAATTACTGCACTTCATTACTAGAGATTCTGATTCTGTAGCTCCTCACCTGGATTTGGGGTCAGAGGCCCTGGATTCAAATTCTGTTACTATAACTGTTCAGTCACTGAACCCCTCTGACTTTTAGTTTCCTCATCTGTAAAATACGGTTGGAGTAGATGACCCTTCAAATCTCTTCCAGCCCTAAATCTTTGATCCTATGAGCCTCATCTGTTTTTACTGGCATTGACATGGGGTAAACAGTATTTGAGATAAATAATGAGGTCATATCAGGAGGGAAATGAGTACTTGTGGTTCAGTTTTCTTTCAGTCTGTTAGTCAAATATATATTAAGCACCACTATGTGCCAGGCACAGGGCTAAGAGCTGGGGTTTCAGAGAATGGTATAAGCAAGTCTCTGCCTTGAGAAGCTCACAGTATAATATAGGAGGCAGCATACAAAAATACATACAAAGCACGCTTTATACAGGATAAACAGGAAATAATCAAAAGAGGGAAAGCACTAGATAGCATTAAGGGGGATTGGGAAAGACTTCCAGTAGAAGGTGGAGTTTTCTGTGAGACTTGAAGAAAGCTGGTAGGTAGAGATGAGGAGGGAGAGGGCATGAGGCACAACCAGAGAGAATTCCTGGAACCGAGAGGCATAGCATCCCCTTCACAGAACTGCCAGGGGGCCAGTGTCATTGAGAATGTGTGTTTGGGAGGGTGTCAGGTCCAAAAAGACTGGAAAGGTTATGAGCAGCACCAGACAGAATGTTTTGTATTTGATCCTGGAGGTGAAAGGGAGCCTTTAGAGTTTATTCAGTGCGGAGGGGGTGATGTGGTTGAATTTGTGTTTTAGGAAAATCACATTGATAACTGAATGGAGAGAGACTTGTGGTAGGCAGACCAACCAGCAGGCTCTTGCTCTAGTCTTTAGAAGGAAGAGAAGAAGGCCTGCTCCAGAATGGAGGCAAGGTCAGAAGAGACATTGTGAAGGGGACATTGACGAGCCTTGGCTGGCAATGGCTTGAATTTGCGGGGTGGGATAGTGAGGAATTCAGGACGAGCCTGAGGAATTGGGAAGATGGTGTTGCCTTTTGCAGTTAATAGGGAAGGTAGGAATGATGATAACGAGTTGTTTTGGAGTCTCATGTATCTACTGGACATCTGTCTTGAGGTGACTAAAAAGGCCGTTGGCAGTGCAGATCTGCATGTTCAGTCAGCAGAGGGACGGATGGGAAGATTTGAGAATTTCTGATTGTGACTGGCACTGCATTTTCTCTTTCTCCTACAAAGTCACAGAATTTGAGAGACCTCAGTGGTCGTTCTTCCAGCCAGCATTGGAAAGGAGTCCTCACTATCACAGAGACAAGAGGTCACCTGACCTCTGAAGACCTTCTCACTTTCTTTTCTGTATTCTTTGGGCAACATTTGGTAGTGGTTTCTCAACTATATTTACTCCCTAAGCTCAGAGGAACATACTTGGAAGTGCCACGATAAAATTCCATTGGACACACTGAAGCTTGCAAATTGCTTCTTTCTGGGTATTTGCATATGTATAAGTTTTTCTGAGTATAACCATCTCTGTCTGCTTTTAAGTTAATCTGTTTTTTTTCTTTTCTTCTCTATGGCTGTGTCATTTTCAGTCTTGTCATGATCCCATTTAGGGTTTTCTTGGCAAAGATACTGGAGTGGTTTGCCATTTCCTTCTCCAGCTCATTTTGTAGATGAGGAAACTGAGGCAAACAGGGTTAAGTGACTTGCCCAGGGTCACACAGGTTGTTAAGTGTCTGAGACTGGATTTGAGCTTGTCTTCCTGTCTGTAGGCTCTGCACTGTATCCACTACAGCACCCATCTACTCATTTACTTTGCTGCTGGGTACCATATCTTACTGTCTTAGCCTCCTTTCTCTGCCTCTAGTGTAAACCTTAATTGTGTGCTCCTGTACGCAGATGTTGCCTTTTATCCGTGTTATCTACATCTACTGCTCTGGCACTTAGAACTCTGACCCACCCAGTGTTCTTCTCTTACTTTTACCTTTCTCCTTCCCTTGTGCAGATCTTTGCACTTTGTCAACACCACACAGTTGAGGGGATGTCAAGGTCAAGTGAAGGGTTTTTTTTTTAAGATATGGGAGACCTAAACATATTTGCAGGCGACAGGGGACAAGCCAGTGTTAAGTAAAGAGTGAAGATGTGAGAGACGGGATGGTGGAGGGGTCAGACACCCGAAGGAGACAGAAGAAGGTAGGGTGAAGAGAGGAAGACTTGGCCTGGAGCAAAGGAGAGGACAGGAATGAAAGTGGTCCTGAAGTATGGTGTCAGGGAGAAGAGGGAGCTCACAACTGATGGCTTCTACTTTCTCAGTAAAGTAGCTGAGACTTGCCTGCTGAGAAGGAATAAGGAAAGGCTGATATGGAAAGAAGAAAAGTACTCTGCTGCAGTGAGGGCCTCTGAGATTAGGCAACATAAACTTATCATGCACCCAGGTGACGTGTGTGCGTGTGGGTAGAGATGGAGAAAGCAGGTGGGGTAATCTGGCTTGGCAATGCATGGCTGGTGTGACGAACGAGGAAGACATTCATGAGATAGGGAAGCATGTATTTGAATTGCTCGGCGCCAAGAGTGCAAACAAGGATTGAGTCTACAGCTAGGCGATGGACATGGACAACAAAAAGGTTTGAGTCAGGGCAGGAGGCCAGGAGGAGCAGGAGTGACGGGGAGTATTTGGAAGCGCAGGAGGTGATGATGAGCCTGCAGTACTAGCTCAGCTAGATTCAGTTTAGCTTCTAAAATAGGATAGTGTGCTTATTGCCTGATGTGAGTGGACATTGTTGCTCCTCTCCATGTCTTCCAGTGCTTCTCTGGGGCTTTTTTCCTGTCATTTTTCTCAGTGCTTATCAGTTGGGCAAGTCACCTGCTTTGAGCTGTAATTCATCTGAGTTCACCTTTTAGAGATACTGTTTCCTAATGTCTTTTCTTTCTTCTCTAGTTCATTTTGATACCTCTTAGTTCCCAAGTCACCCATCTTGAGAGTGCAGCCACATGTCCTAAGTGGAGCAGAGATTAGGGAAAGAGTAGAATGCAAAGAAGAGTAAAGCTCTTAAACCTTTCCTGGACTTGCGGGGTATGCAGTATGAGACTTTGTTTCCTTGAACCTCGTGTGTCCTTGGACTTGAGACCTGTACAACTTAGCAGCTTAACCTGTTGACCACTGTAGCAAAGCAGTTTAGGAAATTTGAGAGACTGATCACTAAGTTGTGGAAGATGTGGAGGAACAGGGAGGGCATCACAGAGGAGATGTGGTTCCTTATGTGGGCCTTAAAGAAATGGTAAAATCAGGTGCTCAGAAAGGAAGCGAATTCCGTGTATGAGGCAGGGTTGCCAGCATGAGTGCGAAGGCAGAAGATAGAATAAAATCAGAGAACAACTATTAGTTCAGTTTGGCTGGAACTAAGGCTGGAAAAAGACGGGTTGGTGCCAGATCTTCATATTCCAGATTAAGGAGTTTGTACTCTTAAGGGTAAGACAGACACTTGATATTTTTGAAAAGGAATGGTAGCGCCATGGCCGTAACTCTGAATTAGGAAGGTTCTCTATTAGCCCTCTGAAGGATTAAGTGGAACAGGATGACACTACCCAACAACAAGCAGTTATTAGGCACCTACTGTGTACTAGGCTTTAGGGATGCAAATACAAATAATGAAGTAACTTTTAGAGCAGTTCCATTCTGTTAGGGTAGACAGTATGTACACATCTTAAGTTAATACAGAATATATACAAATATATAGTTTTTTAAAAAATATAATTTGGTAAAGAAGCAGTTGTGGGGATCAGGGAAAGCATCATGCAGAAAATAGTCCTTGAGCTCTTCTAGCTTGGGAGGGCGCCCATGACAGTCAGCGAGGTAGAGACATGGCAAATGGAGTGTTGTGTGGTAAGGAAGAGACAAGGCCAGGCTGGCTGGCTGGATTGGAGGTTTGGGCAGAGAAGTAGTATCTGTCAATGAGACTGGAAAGATGGTTTGGGACCAGGTTTTGAAGGGATTTAAAAAAGCACACAGAAGTTTACATTTTAATGTATGGCAGCAGGAACCAGTGGAGTTTTAAGCTTGGGTAGTAACACTGTCAGATCTACATTTAGAAGACAGACTGCAGTGGGAAGGAACTGAAGCAGAGACCAGTTAGGCTGCTACAGTAATCTTGGAGAGGTGCTGACTTCCTGACTAAGTATCAGTTGTTTAAGCAGAGAGAAAGGGTCAGATGCGAGATGAGGTATATGGGGTGGCGTGAGGTAGGGAACGAGGCATGAAGATTCCAAACCTGACACTGGAAGGATGGTAGTGTCTCTAATAGAAATAGGCAAATTTGGAATAAGAGTCAGTTTGGGGAAATACATGAGGATTTAATTTTTAAATTTGTTGAATTTGAGATGACTATGAAACATCTATTTAAAAATGTCCAAGATGCAATTGGTGATGTGGAACTGCAGATCAGGGGAGACCAAGAAATTAGGAAGCTGGGAAGAAGGGACATAGTTTGGGCAAGATGCAAAGTTTCAGGTGCCAATGAAACATCCAGTGGTTATTATGTACAGCAGACAGTGGGAGATGTTGGATCAGAAGCTCATGGGAAAGATTGAGACTGGGTATAAAGATTTATTTACATAGAAGAATATCACCAAGGGAGAGTTATAGAGAAGAGAAAATGGCTGTAGAGTTCACATATAGAAGACAGGAAGGGTAAGCTGTATGACCCGTATCTCTAACAACCCTCATTTTAAGGCCTCAGAGTGCCCTGTACATAGCTCTGGCATTTCAGAAATTCAGTCTTCTAAGTATTGAAGTTCTGTCTTATAATTGCAGGATAATTTTCATCCTCCTGTTCAGCCCGATGGTTTCTCTTTAAAGTCAGCATCCAGCATAAATGTTGACCAGCTTAGAATGAGAAATGAAGAACGAATGCGAAGACTAAATGAGCTTCAAAAAAAACCTATCGACACAGGTAAACAGTATTTGAAGGCCTACTGTGTGTTCTTGGAACATATTCCTTGATGAGAGAGAGAAAAGCTACAGAGAGCTGATGGAAGTTCCATTGCACAGGAGCAATGATCTAACAAAGCTGAAGTTGTCAGGGTTGTTTCAGTTTTTCCAGTGAACAGGACCAGTAAGGAACCTTCTAATACTGGGGGAAGAGGGTGACCCTCCACTGAAGTCTCCAATGCCTTAACATGGCAAAGAGATGATGCTGGATTTTCAGAGGCTATGACAATAAAGCAATAAACTTTGACAAGGCCTGAAATACAGGGCCAGTGATATTTTTTTTTAAAAAAATTGAAAACCTAATAAAGTTCAGAAAAGCTCATCCCCATTAGATTGGCTGTCAGGTGGGAAAAATTTTTTTTAAAGCTGTGGTGCCTCCTGAAAACCATTAATCATAGGTTGCTTTAGTACTTGGGGTTAATTGACAAGGGAGATGGCCAAAAATTGTTTCTAATCATTAAAACATTTGGTTGGTATTACTGGCTTTTTCTTTTAAATACTAGTGTAGAGATTTTTCAGGATTTCATAGTAAATCATTTTAAACTCTTAGTGTTTGCTTTCTGCATTTTAGAAAAAAAGAAAAATATGAAAATAGGTTAAAATTGTCATATTAGAATTGTTTCTTTTTGTAGGCTAAATAAATATAATACTAATTCATTATAGTAGTATAAGCCCTATTGGCCAAATATGTGGCAGTAGTTTCTTCTTGGTGAAATCTGGTGATGTGGCAAGTGTAAAAGTATTACCACTTTCCACAAAGCATGGCATGTGCCCAATTCCATATAATGTACAACTAGATACTCCTGAAATCATCCTACTCACTGAGGAAGAAAGCTTCTATTTGCTTTAACAGCTTTGCCAGCCTTTCCCTCTGTAACTATTAAGTGCATGGTGCTGTCATAAGTTGCACCATTTTATTAATTCTTCCAGATAGTAAACTCGTATAATGGACAAGCTTAACATGTCCTTTGATTTATACTTGTCTCTATACCTTAACACCTGTTATTAATTTTTGGATTTGAATTTTATCTGAATGTGCCAAAGTCTTTCATTTCAAACACATTTGTTCATGTCTAGCATGAAAAAGAATGTATTAACTTGGGTAATCCCTAAGTTAGGGGTTCTTTATGGGGAAGGGAAGAGGTATGTGAACTTTTAAAAATATTTTGATAACTATTACAGCTTTCTTTTGTAGCACTGTGCATTGTTATACATTTAAAGCATTATTTTGAGAAGGGAGCGTATGGATGCTGTGGTCAGAGGGGGTTCGCTAATTTTTATTTCTTAATTTTCCCATTGATAAGGATGGATTTTAAGGTATGCTCTCCCTCAGATTATTTAGTGATAATCAATTACTGAGGTTTTTTTTTAAAATTTAATGTTGTCCTTTCAAACAGGAGCTTTTGGGTATGATGTGGATTGATTGCTCATTAAATTGTTTTCACGTATCCCTTTGCTGTGCCAGTCCTTCACAGACCAGGAGATATAATTTAAAAAAGAAATGAAATTTCCATCACAGGGTAGGAAGACAGATTTTCATGTATCTAATAGTAAATAAGCCATAAAAAATATAGATATGGAAATAATGTTCAAATAAACTAAAATCCTGTAGGAGAGAATTGGAATAGACAGTTTGATTTCTTATTTTTAGCCAAAGGTAATTACTTCCAAATGATGTTTCTGTAATTTACCACCTTCTGTGCAAACTGCCCTTCAGTTCCCTTCCTGAACATAACTGACATTTTCATAGGCCTCTACACTTGACATACTAATTTATATAAGCCTTACAGAAACCCTGCCAGGTGAGTACTACAAGTGATTGACCCTTATTTAAAAATGCAAAAACTGAGGCACAAATGAGGTGGTTAAATTACTTACCCATAGTCTCATAACTAGTGGCAGGAGTGTGCTTGAATTCATACTTCTCCTTACTCCAAGTCCAACACTATAGTATTCACTAAAATTTTCATTCCATATGGAAAGTAAAAATAATTAAAATTTTGTTTCTGATTGAATTTACCCATATGAAGTTAATGGGTAAAGTTGTTTTCTATTATCTTCACCACTTTTTTTTAGAATATGAAAAAAGGAAGAAACCTGAACATGTAATTGGTTTCACAAAAATTACCCTTGTATGAGGTATTGATAAAAGGAACAGAAATTATTTTTACCACAAATATTAAGTTAAATGTGCCAGGAACACATGTATATGCTAGCACTGACCTAGAAATGTGGATATCTGTCTATGATAGAGCAGCTTTTATTATATGGCCCAGGTTTTTCATATCGGGAACTCTTTCTTCAGAATGTTGATATGAACATTGGTCTAATGAAGCATAAAGACCCTGAGTGTGTTGAGGAAGGAAGGAAGCATATGCTGACTGAATACACCAAAATTCATTTCTTGGTCTTTGACAGCGCTCTTCCTCTTCCATGGTCATATAGTTCTTAGTTCTAAGGCTGTTTTTTCAAGAAAATGGTTTATTCTTTTTGAACTAAGATATCTTGCTGTTTTTTTCTCATAGGTAAAATTTTAAGTAAGTAAAATGACCTTCAAGATGCCTTTGCTATTTCTAAAATTCTTTTAACCCCACCATGATTTCTGGTCCCGTGGTAGAGAGCTTGAACGCAAGTGTGTGAGAGATAGAGTTACCGGAATATAAGATAAATATCTGAATTACTGAATTGTCAGTTAATAGCAATCAACATGACCATTGTTCTTTGAAAAAAGAAAGCTTGGGCCGTGTCAGTCTAGTTTTGATGCCTGCCCTCAATCTGTGGTGTCAGTAAACAGTGAATTTTTCTCACGGGGCAGATCCCTGGCTTTTAGTTAGTTAATTTTGTTAACTTAGTTAAACTAATTTTAGCGTATGCAGGACATAACAATTTACGTCTCCATGTTATGCAAAGCAGGAGAATGTGAGGTTTTTGTTTCTCTTCTCTTCCAGATGATGAAGTTTCCCTGGTTGATCCAGATGACATTCTTAAGCACTTTACATCCCATGGTGTTGAAAGAAGACCCAGTTCTGTAGAAACTGTAGCCACAGAGCCTTGGCTCCGACCTGGAACTTCAGAGACTCTGAAAAGGTTTGTGGTTGAGCAGTTGAACCAAGAGCAGCGTTCCTCTGAAAATCCATTACCTTTTAACTGGCAGGGCCTTTCTACAGCACATGGTTAAAAATAAACCTAGACTGGAACCAGTTGTGCCTTTCAAAGTAAAAGGAATGTTAATCTACTGAACTTTTTGTATTCTAGGCCTTATTATTCCCCACTTCCAAATATTCCCCCTCATGTAGATGGACAATTTTTAACCTGTAAAATATCATACTAAATATGTACATACGTATTGTTTTCCATATTTTGTTGCTTTGGTGTGTTTCATGAAAATTGTACAGGATGTATGTTTTTTTAAAGCCGCCATTACTGTTAATTACACAATGCAAAAAGTATGGAATTATTTTCACACATTTTGCCATATATTGTAGTAATGAAAAGCTCTTGTAACTGACTACCGTACGTGCATTATCTTTATTCTGCCTGTTACAAGGATGAAGTGAATAAAATTTTGAAGTGTCTTAATACATGTAAAACTTGAAGACCCTTTGGTCATGTGTCTATAAATGCACAACTCTGCAAGTGTCATCAATATTCAAAATCATTTTTTTAGCAAATACTTGAGCATGTGTGGTAGCTTTGACCATTCCCCTTACCAGCTACTATTATTTAAATATGGAAGCAAAGATGTTGTTTAGGTTCTACATAATTTTATAGCTGCTGACTCATTTTGTAAGTAAATGATGGGGGCCATAATTGATTTTGATTTTATTCCAATCAGTTGTGTACAAAAATGAGAATTACATCTTTCTTCTGCCTCTGTTGTATTTTTGGTGCCAGTGAAGGCATTGTCTTAAGTTAATGTCTAATTTATGGTATGATTTAACTACTTGTTAATGGAAATAAAATTTTATTTTATTATCAGTGCTGTTTTGTAGAAAACGTAATTTTACAATTAAAAATTATAATCCTTACAGTAAATTAGCCAACTATTCTAGTAAGATCCTAGGGTTCTGAGTTGAAAAGAAAGAGGGCAAAATCTAGGCGATGTAAAATACCAATTCCTTGGTGTGTAGTTAGTTTTCAGAATATGAGGATACTTTCAAATAACTAGAAACCTTCTACGGTGCTATGATATCAGGGCTAGAAACTGTTGATTAGATTATCTATTTCTGTTTCATCAATATGAGGCAAAATGAACTTGGATTTGGTGTCCCGTTGTAGTCCATCCTCTTTGGGTCAGGCCCTAGTAAAACCACTCAATAACCAACTCTTATTGTTTCCAAGACTGTTATTCTGGTTAAACTTTCCAGTGTTGGCAACAAAGGGATCAACTGGACAATGGCAGACTGTACTGCAGCTAGCCTTCAAAGAGTATTCATTTCAAATAGGTGACATAATAATGCTTGTGACTTCATCAGACGTGTCATTTAGAATGCCAAGGGTAGCTCTAAGCCATCCTCATAAACAGTCTCGGCTTTCTGGGCAAGGGCTACAGCTGACTGGAAGAAAAGACTATGTCCTAATCCTTTGGTATCTACCACAAGACCTAATAAATATTTAGAATTTTAACCTGCACCATGTAGGAGATAAAGTGGTAGTTTTAAAACTCGGTCCAGAAGGCCTCTCTGGTGCTCGTTGTCATTTTAAACAAAGTGTCCTCAAAACAATACCCTACTGTGACAGAAGAGGAAAAGGAATTCTATCATCTAACAATTCAGCGTAAGCATCAATTTCCTCTCCCCTACATCTAAATCCTGGTTTCATGAGAATCTTCTAAATTAGAAGTCTGAAGCTTTGGAAGGACCTTTTATTTGGGATATGTGACCTTTGGAATCCGTATCAAGTAACCAAGTGATTAAGAACCTCACCTCTGATTCACGATTACCTTGAAGCATTTTAAAAAAAAGGATATTTAAGTTTTACTTGAGGAAGGAAAGCGAGCACTGGAAAGGCTATCTTCTGTCGCATTTTATAAATACATGGAGTCATAGACAAGGAGGTTAAGTCCTGCAGTTCTTTGTCCAACTTTGTTATGAACAACTTCAACAAACCCATTTTACACATTTATTTATTTGTTCAACAAATATTTATTGAGCTCCTACAAAGGAATATAATTGAGAATGTCTCTAACACTTGGACCCTGAAGGAAAAGCACCATGTGAAGAGATGGTTGCATTATTGATATAATACCAAGTCTCTGGTAGGCTGTCAGCCTTAACTCTGGGTTCTCAGTTGCTCATACACAAAAGAGGTAAAAGCAGTTACGACTGTCTTTAGTTTGCTGAGTTTAAGCCTTCAGGAGGCACAATGTGGTAAAGGCAAGAGTATGCGGGAGGGGATCCAAAGTATCTAGAGCAAATAAAATGTATTTTGAACTGTAACTTAAAATAAACTATTTTATAGTTCTTGATATTTAGTTAAAAATCAGAGTCAATGAAACAAGTTTCTGTAGATTACACTGGTTTTGATTGCACTGATGAAAGAATCCAAAAACTTTATTGACCTGTATAACCTGATTAGAATATGCCAGATGAGAACCAATATTGTACAGAAAGTTGTACAGAATTTTTACATAAAAAACTTTACATATCTGTACCATATACATTTTGTCCATCTGAAAAAATTTTCTACATCCACTGTTAATACGGAATGCTTGACAATCTTGTCTTTTTTAAGCCATCAGAGCACAATTCACAGTATGAATACATTTCCAATAAATCTAACCATCCTCACTCAAACCATGCCAGATTTGTTACTTTAATATATTCAACATTAAATTCTGTACATAGAGTGAAATTCTACATCAATCCCCACCCCCCCAAAAATAAAAAAAATTTGTGACAGCAGACACAACCTAGACTTGTTTTTTCAGTGATTCAAGTTCCAGTCCTTGAAGGATCATATTTTTAATGGCTCATGTTTAAAAGCCCTAACACAAGTATGTTACAGGTAGTTATGTCAGTAGTAATATTATTCTACCTCTGTTTTCAATAAGAGTCAGCAATGGTAGCTTCTGGGCTATAATTCCCCTGCCCCCCACCCCAAAATTTTCACTGCACTGGGAGAAAAAAAAAGATCCCACAAAACAAAAAACAAGTATCAACTCAAACTTCTAGCGCATCTGATAAACAAAATATTATGGGTCTTTAGCAAATGAATAAGAAAATAAAGAAATAAAATAAACGAATGCAGGAAGAACTCTATAACGTTAAGATTTTATATTACAGACCTGCATCTCTGTACATTTTTTTTTTCACAGAAGGATGATTACCAATATCTCAGGTAGCCTGAGTGTGCAAAAATCTTCAGAATAAGAATACCATAGTTGCTAAATATCGTTTACCGTGAACAATAATTTTCTTTTTCCCCCCAATTATAAACATTTTATCCTTCAAAACACAGCTCTCCTGAGTTGTACTTGTTGCAGAAGTTCAAGCCTTTACATGTATCGTTAGCTCTTTGGGTAAATTTTGCTCTTCATACTTGCCATAGATATCTGTGCTATCCTGCTGTCTAGAACAAGGGAGGGGAGTGGAGCACATACTGACACTGTGCTGGGAAACAGCCTCCAAAGCTCAACATGAGCCCAGCAAGACCATCAGATAATCCATCAGATAACTGAAAAGGATTAGATGCAGCATTTGCTGCAAATCTGAGTTACAGTTCTACGCGCCTGTACCATCAAGCCACAGAAACATTCTGCCTGTTTGGAAACCTTCACTCCAGGGTCCTTTTAAAGAGCTGAAGGACAGAAACTCTAACAGAGTAATATCGTTACCATCACTGCTTGCTTGTTCCAAGCTCTTGTTCAGGCGGTTGTGATATCTGAAAAACTACTCCAATACGAAGAAAAAACCTCCGGAGAACAGCTCGAAGTTCAGGAATCAGGTCAAATTGCATAATTTCACACAAGAGAGGGTAGTAGAATGATGCATGAGCTTTGAACTGGGGGAAAAATGATTGTAACGTTTAGCATTGCTAAGATTCAAATAGACTGTTACAAATGTGTTTGCAAAACTAAAGATTTTAAGGACTGGTGAAGAATTTTCTGAATATACAAAGACAACAGAGGTTGTTTTTAAAATTTCCAGTGTTTTGTTTGTAGAATTTATTGACTATAAAACTAAAACTCAATAGATGTTTTTTCTTTTAAAAATCTGTATTTTATGAAATAACTTTTTTTATAATTTAATGATCTTCCTCAGTATTTGGAGAAAATTAAAAAGTCAAACTACTGATATAGTTTTTTATATAGTTTATGTGTAAGCTGGATCATTTAGGTTTTTCATTAAAGTTTTAAAATATTTTGTCAAAATCTTGCTCCATTTGACCAGGAAAAATATATAATGACAAATGCATGTAACCTTGTTCTTTTAAATTGATCCAGTATCTACATTTTCTGTCCTCTACATTCTCCATAAGATTTTCATGGGAACGTATGAAATACTTACTTACTCTAAACCATAAAATAAGCCAAACCTTTTTTAAAATAAATTTTTTTTTTATCCAACAAAATTATAGTCCTGAGAGAGGCGCTCAAAGCACTGGGTATCTTACAGATTTAGTGTGTATCACAGGCAGGACTTCAGTCAAGGTCTTCCTGATCCCACTCTGCTACATCGAACTGCCTTTCTCTTCTCGTATTTTGATAGAGCGCTGCCCCTACACCTATGCCGTAAGCTCCTTAATAGACAGAGATACTAACTTTTGTACACCTTGGAGCAGTTCCAGGCCTTTCACTTGGAGGATTCAGGCTGGTTTTGCATTATAGAGGATTGCCTTAAGCAAGTGACTGGTTATACTATGGTTCTCCTTCTGGCTGTGATCTACTTTTCTCCCAATCTCCCGGTCACCTTCTTCCTCTTTACCCCATCCCTCTACTGTGCCCTTAGAGACATCAACATTCAAGCTTTAGTACTCTTCTCAGACCCTCGACTTTAGAACTTCCAGGTGAGAAGCCACATTTTGCCTATAGTTAATGACATTTATTTGGATTTTACCACTTGGATTTAAATGGAGAATCACTGAATGCCTGTCACTTTCAAACTATTTCCTTCCCTGCTACAGCTTACAAATGATTTTCTGTTTTTGGTATAAAACTTAAGGTAAACACCATGAAATGTGATCATACATAAGTCTTTTAATTCTAGATGTAATAGTTGACCAGCCCTTCTAAAGTCATTGTTAAAACTTCCACAAGGAATTTTAGCACCCAGTAGGTGACTTATGCTTCTCTATCCCACACCCAAGCTCAGCCCTCAGGGCTTCAAAATCAAGTTAAGTATCTCCCCTCCAACCTCTACAAAATTCCTTAATTTCAGTTACCTCCATTCTTCACCTCTGTAGGGCTCCATCAAGATAGAGCCACACTTTAGACCTCACCACCACATGGAACAACCACCTCCAAGAGGCTAACGTTTCTTCTATTCTGGTCTCAGACCACAACCATCCATCCATCCTATCTCTCCTACCCACTTTCTCACCAATCCAGCCTTGTCCTCCTTTTAACCTCCAGGCCCCCAGACTTCTCCCTGTTCTTTCTTACTTAAGCTCTGACTCCACGGTTTGTCACTTGTAAGATTCACTAGATATTGACTGCTCCCTAGCATTTCTAGCCTGCTCTCTCCCCTGACCACTTGTGAATGGGGTAAAATGACTCAAGTTGTTATTTGGGGAGAGAAGTAAGAAAATACGTTAATGACTTTATGGTGGTTTTTTTTTTTTGGCTCTAAGTTATGACAGTTAAGTTTTCAGGATCTACCCCTTAGGAAGAGGGAACCTGCTGGGAGAGGCAACTCATGTAAAAGTGACTGGGTCGCTAGCTACGTTAGGGAGCTCCGCACTTCTCTACACTGTTCTTTTGGCAGTACTGGCTCAGCCAGCAGGTGTAGCTATCTGGAAGCCCAAGTTCTGAATGGGAAGCTAATTTAGTTTGGCAGAAGCCAACAGGAAATAGAGAAGCAAAGACACATGTTCAGGCCATATGGCTTAGAGAACAGAGGATGGGCAGAAGAGCTGAACTGGCTTACATATGTATATATATATATGTATATATATATATATATATGTATATATCTGTGTATATGTATATGGCCTACAAAAATTTAAGAGGGCCAGTCATAAGAAGACATGAAGAGAGCAGCCTGTACTGGGGCTAATATCGCTCCAAAAGAGGTGAAAGATGGAAAAACTCCTGAAACTCTAGTCAGGTAGCTCTGAGTTCAAGAAAAGGAACCTACTATGTTCCAGGCCCTGTGCCTAAGCACTTTTTATAAATACAGACAAATCATCTCCTACATACAGGTCATTATATTATGTATGGGGTGATAATATCTCATATCATTTTTTGGAACTTCAGTAAGGGCCAGAGCTTGAATTAAGAAGAGCCTGGACCTAACAGTCTCTGTTCTCTGAAGTAAACTCAGAGAATACCCTCTTCCTATGTCAACAAGGCCAAATGGGGCTGACTTAGCGTTCCTTATGAGACACTGAATCTGAGACACTATCTTGAATAGTGGGATTTTTTTTTCTTGTAGACATGTACTATGTTATGACATATTAATGACAGAGAAAATACAGATGTTCTGAGTTGTAATTTCAATTCATATTTTGTCAGCTCTCTTATTTTACTGTATTTAGAACCTATCCAATTAAGAAATTCCTTTCTCGTGGTATAGTTAATCACTCATGGAGACTATAAATCTGAAGAACACAAACAACTTTGGATTGTCCTAAAACAGATTTAAGCCTAGTCATTCTTGTGTTAGAAGTTTTTCTGGCTTCATGATCATGTAACCGCCAGCTTTAAGAGAATAAACAATGTGCCTATTTGCTTTTTTGAACCAAACTTTCAGGTCAACAGGCGAAAAGGCATGAAAAGTTTAGATAAGCCATATACCTAAATATGTATAACATATAGTTAAGTGTGATGTAGGTTAAAAACAAAAGGTAAATTCCATCAGAGGGAAGGGCCCCTAAAAAAAAAAAAAGAAAAGAAAAGCCTTTCTGCACCATGTATTTTAAAAGGATCAGTAGTAGTTTACTAGGTGAACGGGAAGAGAGGGGAAGTTTGTTTAATGCAGAAGAAGCAACATTAAGGTAAAAGATAGGAAAAGCACACTGCAGGCCCCTGAGACAGGAGTTCAATTTGGCAGGATGGGTATGTCATAGGGAAAAGAATGATAAATCTAGAAATGTTGAGAGATCCCATATTGTGAAGGGCCAGGCAAAGGAATCTCAAACAAAGGAATCTCAAAACCTTACTTGGTAAGTACTGAGGAGACAGGATTTTTTGAGCAGAAGCCTGACATGATCAAATCAATGCAGAACAAAGGCTAGTTTGGCAGTAAGATAAAGGAAGGCCTGGTGACAGGAGAAAGTGGAGATGGGAAGACTTGTTAGCTGGCTACTACGACAGACCAAAGGGTGGTATTAGGATGGTGATAATGGGAAAGAAGGTTGGAGATACCCGGGAAGTAGAATCATCAGGACCTGGTTACCAACTGATAGGAGAAATGAGGGGGAGGGAAGTGTCATACATAATAATAGTGGAATGAAGGTGACAGTGACAGAATATGACCCATATTCCCAAATCTTCTACTGAGGGTCAAATGATAGAAAGCTGTGAGTGATGGTTTTAGCACTTGGAGTAAGCTGAAATACCAAGGTTCAGATTGTTGGTGAGAATTCTATGGCAACAAGGAGCTCAAGAGATAGAGCTGGAACATCAGGAGCAAACTGCTGGGATCTCTGTTGGCTGGGAACCATTCACACTGTCATTGTCTTACTGTCTCCCACTCCTTTATGCTGCCTCCACATTAGTGCTCTTCAGCTGTGTTTCGTTGGGACCGTATTGGGAATTCTCTAGGCAATGATACTGGAGTGGTTTGCTATTTCCTTGTCATTTTACTGATCAGGAAACTGGCAAACAGGGTTAAGTGCCTTGCTCAGGATCACAGAGCTAGCTAGTGTCTGAGACCAGATATGAACTCAGGAAAATGAGTCTTCCTGACTCCAGGCCTAGCACTCTCTCCATTGCACCACCTGGATGCCCACAGTAAATCCCCTTTAAATAGCAAATGAAGTTGTTGTGCTTATTAGAATAGAAAAGGGGGATAAAGGGAAGCACTGTGGTCTTATCTTTGCAGCTAAAGCACAGTTTGGGGATCCAAGTAAGCAAGGATGGGTAGTGGCAGTGCGAAACCTGAAAGAGGTACCAGAATGTTAAGACCTAGGTCTTAACATTAACACTGGTAAAGTTAGGGGAAAAGACCAACACGCTGAATCCTCCAACAGGACTTCAGGCTCCTTGAGGGATCTTGTTTTATTAGGCAGCAGAGCGGCACAGTCGATAGAGCTCCAGGCCTGGAGTTCAAATCCAGCCTTGAATATGATTCCAGGCAAGTCAGTGGACCGATGAGGATAATAACAGCACCCACCTCCCAGGGTTGTGAGAATCTAATTAGATACTTGCAGAAGTGCCTCTACTATCTCATTTCTCAATGAAACATCTCCTTCTAGATGTTCCATTGGTGCCTCAGGCCCAACATGTCCAACACTAAACTCATTTCTGTTGCCACAATCTTTCTGATTTTTCTTCTCTATAGCATCATCTTTCCAGCCACCCATGTTTTTAACCTAGGGCTTATCACTGAACCTTCCTTCGTGTTCTACATATACATCCAAACCAGTCACCAAGTCTTCCTGATTGTATGCCCCTCAATAACTCTCACATCCATACCTTCCTGGTCATTCCCACTAGTATATTGTAGTTTAAGGGCTCTTTCCCTCGTTTGGACAATGCCCCAGTCTCTCAACAGGTCCCTAACTCAAATTGTTTCCCTCTCCAGTACACCTTACCTAACAGCACAGACATGGATTCTACCAGTCAAAAACCTTTCAACACTTGCCTACAAAGTATACAGTCATTAACCTACCAAAGCCCTTCATAATCTGGATCCGGCCTGTCTTCCTATCTTGCCCCCACACTGTTCCCTCTCAGCTACGCCAGAATCAAGTCAACCCGGCTTGAAAACGTCCCATGCTTTTCTTCTGCAGATCTTGCTCCCACTACTCATTCAGCATGGAATGCTCTCCCCTCCCCACTTCTTCCCTGTGACTTCTACCTGCAAGTCAGGCTGAACACTGCCTTCTTCAGGAAACCATTCACAGTTACACAGCTACAAGGAATTTCTCTCTCCATATTATAGTACCTGATAACTCATTTTAGGCCCCCGGCATATTTTAGCACAGTGCCTGGCACATAAGAAGTTTGTAATAAAGGCTTGTTTACTACTTGAATTTGTATTATTTTTATACTTACATGTTCCTTACATAAATGAGCTGTTTTATATTTTATAACTCCTCCAGATACATGTAGCTCAATGCCCTCCACAAAGTAGGTGATTAAAAATGCTGAATGTCATAGTTAAGTGACAAAGAGCAAAGCTACGTGCACGAGGCAGGTGAGAGAAGCTGTGGAGCGTGAGGGAGGAAGGAAGGAAGGTGCTGCTTGGAGCCCTCAGTACTATTCAATGCAGTTCCTGAGGCCTCTGTGGAGGCGGAATGATTTGCAATGAACAGTATTTATGAAGAATGACGTTTCTCCCTCAAATCCACAACATTATCAGTTTTCATAATCAGACCCAGAAGTCAACACTGTTTTAAGGATGGAACAAAAGAACCATGTCTATGGCTAATACTTACTCTGTTATCACTTATCTTTAGAACTTTAGTGAGGAACAGAAGCAGCAGGTTTGTCCAGGCTTCCCGGTGACTTTCTGACGTCAGAGTTAAGAAATAACTTAGCGCTTCACTGCAGACACTGCAGAGAGAAGGTACAACTTACGTAAAAAATATGTATATACATACACACACAGACACACACACACAGCGCCCCAGTAGACTGTAAGCTTAATAAATGCTGGTGACAGAACTGAATATGAAACCAAGAGAAGGGGAAAGGAGAAGAAAGGGGGAAGGGACATGGAGACAGGGACAGAGACCAAGAGAGGGGACAAGACAAAGAAAGAAGGAGGAAAGAGAATTCACTGCAAGCCTCACAGGTAGTGCCTGTCACACACAATGTGCTCCATAAATGACTTGAGTTCCAACTTTGCCTCTGACACATAACTAGCCTCATGGGCCTAGATGCATCATTTATCATTTCAAAGCCCAAGTCAACCCTCTCTAAGATTATAAGTTAGAAGATGCTGATCTGCTCTGCAGAGTAAGTTCCTGACAGAACTCCTGACACTAAAGAAACTTGCAGTTTTAAAAAAAATAGGATACTGAAATCAAAGGTAAGGAGAGAAGTTTAAATCAATCAGTTTTAAACAAGGAGAGCAGTTTGGCTGACCAATTTATAGACAGAACATTTCCACGGAATACTAAAGGTCTGACAATCCACAAGCATTTATTAAACATCCACAACATGACAAGCAGTGTGAGAAGCTCTAGAGAGTACTGATAAAATCAGTGCAGTCATATTTTGGACAGGGGAGGGCCCCAAAGGTGACCAAGACTGCTCATCCTGGGCTTCATGGAAGAGGAGTGGCCTTTGGAATTGACCTTTCAAAGCTCTAACAGATGGAGGTGAGGACGAGATGGGCATTGCAGCTGTGAGCAAAGGGGGACCCCCCCCCAATGCAATGCAGGGGGATGACCAGTGTGATATGGGAGAAACAGCAAGGTGGCCACTTGGGCTGGACCAAAAAGAACATGAACAGGATATTTTGTCAGGAGCCTGGAAAGGTAAGTTGGTACCACATTTGGAAGAGATTTACTGCTGTATAAGAGAATCTATATTTAATTCTAGAGGTAATAAAATATAGAGTCAATAGTATTTACTGAGCAAGCGAGTAACATTTTCTGACTAGATACTTGTGTCCATATCATTTATTTATTCTTTGCATGCCTATATAGTTTTAATTGTGTTTAATTATTTTTTGCATTATACCCCTTTATCTGTGCAAGAAGATTTCTTCTACCTCCAAAATCCTGAGTCCAGAATTAAGTGCCCCTCTGGGCCCAAACAAGCCCATATATTACCCAGGACTACAGATACTGGACTTTTAGTACCCCTTTCCATGAACCTTGAGCAGGTATAGGATTATAATAGCATTATAATCCTATCCCTTGCCCCCATTTAACCAAGGAAAAGAGGGCAAGATCCTGCCACACCAGAGACAGGGCCTTTCCTACACACAAGGAGAAAGCTGAGAGGCTACTTTGGAACTGCTATACCTCTTGCTAATCAGATTTATGCTTGGTGAGGACTCGGAGCGTCCTACTCCCTTTTATATGCCTTCTGTCTTCTGAGCTCTCAGTCAGCTGCAAAGAATATCCTTCAATAAATCTTACTGCATAGCTCAATTTTGAACATGGCTGTCTCTCCTTTTTCCTGTCCTGGACACTGATTTGTCATAAGATCATTCATTCTGAGAGACATTTGTTGTCACTTGTAGGAGTTAAAACAGGTAAGAGAACCTGATCAATTCTTTTTAATTCAAGGAAAAAACCTACAGAAACCTAGAGAAACAGCACTGATTCTCCTTGAAATGCTCACTATACTGGGTCAATCCTAAACTTAAAAATTTTTCAATTCAAGATGAAAAACAGTAAAAAGTTCTTGTAACTCATTAAGCAACTTCTGAGTGAACTCCATGGAGGTTTCTTACTTTAAAATCTGCTATTCCCTTTGGTTTATTTAAAAAACAGGGGCATTTTTCTCTACAACATTGAAAAAAAATGCCACAAGGATGCTGCTTTAAGATAAAAATTTTCAAATTTGGCCTGAATTTAAAATTTCTGAGTAAAGAATTTTAACAGTCTTATTAAAGAAGTGAAATAATTAAACATTTTTTATAAATGCATGTTAGAGGCAGATTTTCGGCACTAAGCCTATTCTCTGTACAAATGGAGATGGAGGAAAGAAAATTATTATAAAACGTAATCACTGGATATTTTATTGTGATTTTAATGTTTGCTGTATGCCTAAAGAAATTAGAAGAAGCATAATTACTCGCAGTGTCTTACTTTAAAAGTCTCTGTTGGACTTCTTCCCATGCACTGGTTCTGCTCTCATCCATGTACATTCGGAATAGAATTCGTAATCCACACGCCAGACTACTAGTCTCTTGTTTGAGAAGATTGGGCTTAGATTTCCCTTTGAAACCTGCAGGAAAAGAAAGATTGCCAAGTGTCATCTGGCTTTAACAGAAAGATTTTCATTCACTAGCTTCAATAGGTCCATTTCAAGGCACAGAGTAATCTTAGGCCCAGCAAATTTTGAGACTGGAGGAGAACAGCCAGGCATCAATGGATTTCAGCTGTATTAAAAACTGACCAACTGACCCTGCCCCCAGTACAGTGAGAGCAATGGAAAGCTAAGGCAGGGAGTTGTGCCCTGCAGCAGGCACTGATGAAAAGGCCCTATTCTGTGCTACCCTGGGAAATTCTACCACAGAATTTCATACCACTTTTAAAAGACAAATGGCTCAAGGATGGTTAAGGGTCATAGTTCATTCTCACTCCTGTATGAATTTACCATTCCAAGATGGTAAAGGACCTCTCAAGACAGGTCATCATTAAAAAATGTTTGTTGAATTAAGATAAACATCAGTTAGGGAGCAGAACTGGGGGGTGGAAGGGAGAGGGAGAAAGGCAGAAAAATAAGGCTATTTTTATTATTAGAAAAATAAGATACTATTTCAAAGTTTCATAGTTTGAATATTATAGATATTCCTTTTATTGGCTACTACTCATGACAGGCATTACTCAGTACTGACCACACTAGCCACTGGGGATACAAAAAAAAATGAGAAATAATCCCTGCACACAATGAGCTTATGTTCTAAAAGAGGGGGGAGAGAAGACACTATACACACATATATGTATATACAGAGCAGATACAAGCTAACACTGGCAGAGGGAATCCACTAGCAGTTTGGGAGGACAAAGAAGGCCTTAATAATGCAGATGGTGACATTTCGGCCAAATCTGGCAGAGAATGAGGGACTCGAAGAGGTAGAGGGCAGTAGGGGAAAAACATCAGCTACTGGAGAACAGTCAGTACCAAAGCACAGACACGGAGAAGAGAGGGCTCTGTCTGACAACTGGTGTATCATTTGACAGAAACATCTCCTTTGAGAGTTTCAGTTCTGGCTGAAAAGTCCAACCTGGGATTAGCTTCTCTAAATTTTGTTCAGCTGGTCCTTTGGGAAAAGAGATAGAATCTGTTTGTCACCAGGACCTACCTATTTGCCTTTTGCAAACAGAAGCATCTACATTCTAATTAGAGAAGAAACGATCATTCCTTTAGAAAACCTACTGTATTCATATGGTCATTAAAAGAAGCTGGTCATCACACAATGCTGTCAATGCCGTGTACAATGTTCTCCTGGTTCTGCTCACTTCACTCAGAATCAGTTCATGCAAGTTTTTCTAGGTTTTGCTGAAGTCCACTTGCTCATCATTTCTTATGGAACAATAGTATTCCATTACATTAATATACCATAACTTGTTCAGCCACTCTCCAATTGATGGACATTCCCACAATTTCCAATTCTTTGCTACCACAAAGATTGCTATACATATTTTTGTGTATGTGGGTCTTTCCCCCTTTTTTGTGATCTCTTTGGGATAAGGACCTACAGTGATATTGCTGGATCAAAGAGTAAGTGCAATTTTATAGCCCCCTTGGGCAGAGTTCCAAGTTGTTCTCCAGAATGGTTGATCAGTTCACAACGCCACCAACAATGTATTAGTCTTCCAATTTTCCCACATCTCCAACATTTTTCATTTTCTTCTTTTGTCATCAGTTAACCAGTCTGATAGGTATGATGTGGTACCTCAGAGTTGGTTCAATTTGCATTTCTCAAATCAATAGTGATTTAGAGCATTTTTTATACGATTATGTGACATGACTTGCACTTGACATTGTTTTGAGTGAGGGAGGGCTGTGCAGGTCATCAGCCTCACTTCTCCAGAGCCATCTGGGTCCAGTGACCAGATATTCCTCAGGATGACTGGAGATGACCCAGGATGAGGCAATTAGGGTTAAGTGACCTTGGGCAAGTCACTTAACCCCAATTGCCTCATCACACATCCAGTGAGTGTCAAGAGTCTGAGGTGAGATTTGAACTCCTCCTGACTCCTGCACTGGTGCTCTATCCACTGCACCACCTAGCTGACAGCTTTAATTTCTTCACATGAAAACTGCCGGTTCATATCCTGTGATCATTTATCAACTGGGGAATGGTTTGTACTACAAATTTGATTCCG
This sequence comes from Bettongia penicillata ogilbyi, assembly GCA_023548195.1. NCBI lineage: Eukaryota > Metazoa > Chordata > Mammalia > Diprotodontia > Potoroidae > Bettongia > Bettongia penicillata. The sequence goes on along the minus strand of JAJHZJ010000851.1, from coordinate 311,777 downwards.
TTCTCTATATATTTTAGAAATGAGGCCTTAATACAGACACAAGCGGTAAAAATTGTTTCCCAGCTTTCTGCTAATCTCTTCTAATCTTGGTTGCATTGGTTGTGTTTTTAATTTAATGTAATCAATTTAATGTAATCAAAATCATCACTCTGGAATTTCATAAGATTCTTTATCTCTTGTTTGGTCATAAAATCTTCCCTTCTCCACAGATCTGACAGGTAAACTATTCCTTGCTCTCCTAATTTGCTTATATATAGTCTCACCCTTTATGTATAAATTGTGGACCCGTTTTGACCTTAGAATGTTAAATACTTTATTAGGATACATCCCTCTACAAATGCTCAAATGTATTTCTCATTCTAGTTTTTTCTTTTGACTCTTATATTTGCATCACAAAGCTGCTCAGATCTGGTTCTTTCTTCAGGAACATTTGAAGATTCTCTATTTCATTAAAGGTTCTTTTTGTATTATGTATGTACATGTATGCATGTACACACACATATATGCATATATAGGTATACACACACGCACTCATATATAAAAACAATAATGCAAGCTACAGTAGTAGCTGCTAAGTTTTTACCTGTACTCTTGGGTTTTGGTGACCTGATTAAGATACCCAACAAGTCACCATTCAGCCTTACCTTCAATTTAGCAGGAACCAATACCACGACCTAAGTGAAGCTGCTCCATTTCTGGATAGCTCTTGCTAAGGAGTAAAGGTTAAGAATCTGTCCTCATGCTAATTTCTATATCTACCTCTTTGCAACGTCGTACCCATAGTTCCTGGTTCTGTTCTCTGTGACCAACAGGAACAAGTCTCATTCCCCTTCTACATCTAATTGAAAATGGCTATTACAGATGCCTGAACGTGCTCTTCTCCAGGCAAAACATTACCACTTCCTACCCTGATCTACACAGAGAATGAACTTAAGGCCTTCCACATTCCTGGCTGTCCTGCTCTCTAAATTAGCCGTATGCTTCTTAAATTGTGATACCCAAACTGAATACGATAGTCTAATAAAAACCACAGGAAGACACAGTGATGTCACCTGCATATTCATGCAGCCATGCCTCCCTTATCACAGCCCAAGGCTGAGTTCATGTTTTTGGTTGTCACGTCATACTGCTGACATTGGGTTTACAAGTCTACTAAAATCCATACATCTTTTTCAAAATAATTTTCTAAGCATGTCACCCTCATGCTTGTGAAACGCTTTTTTTAAGTCAACACCTTTATCATATTAAATTTTATTTAGTTAGATTCAACCCAATGTTTTAGCATATGAAAATATTTTTGGATCACTTTATTAAGTGTGAAAGTTAATCTCTCTCCTATTCTGGCTATGTCTACTCTATCAGACCATTTCTGGTTTGAGATTAGAATACCATAAATCATAAAAAGCAATAAAAACAGCTTTACTGAAAAAAAAAACCCTAAAAAGGACATAATTCCTCATTGCATTAAAATAACATGCTCCTCTTCTTTCTCCTCTACTACATTCAATTTGGAAATCACCAATAGTATGTGGCAATTCTACTAACTCCAAAACCCTGACTCCAGATATAGGCAGAGCTTTTTACAGCACATGGGTTCTTAATTTGGTGTCTACATATCAGTATGGGGTATAGGGATCAGGAAGTCAATAAAACTGAATGGGATAAAAATACAAGGTTATTCCAATATAACTGGCTTCCTCTGTAATACAATATATCCTAGACTGCCAAAGAGATCCACGTCACAAAAAAGTTTAGAATTTCTGTCAAGAGCCCCTAAGCCCTCCAAGTCTAGTAACAACAGCCTTAAGGATAGCCTCCTTGCTTCCTAAGTAAAACCATGGCTTATATAGAATAAATATTATTCCTATGCCTTTATGGGCAATCCTTCCTTTGTGGGCAAGATTCCAATAATCCCCCAGGATATGTTCCACCAACAAAATGACCGTAATCTAACTGGCTTCAGGCAAGTTAGTAGAGGTAAACACTGGAGAACCATAATATAATTATGTCTGTTTCACAGGCAGGAAACTTGGTTTCATCTTAAATCTTTTCTTTTCTCACTCCTTCCATCTTCTGGCTTCCACCAAGCCCTGCCTTCTTCCTGATGACACAGACTCCTTGTCTATCCTTGCTGGCTACAGTTTTCACTAGTTCTCTCCAACTCATGGGTGCTGGCAGTTAGAATATTCCTTGTTCCCCATGGCCACCTTCAGGTTCTTTCTCTAGTACCATTATTCAATAACCTCTCCTTCCTTGAGGTTCACATAATTCTTATCTGCTCCATGATAAAAAATCCTTGTAGCTACTATCTATAGACATCTCTCCTCCTCCTTTCCCAATGAATTCAGCTCCTCACAATCTTTCCCTGTTCCCCAAATCTTTCCTTCATCTTAGAGGACTGTAACATTGATACTTCCTCCAACACTTAAGATCTCAAGTCATCAACTTACCCATTTCCCCTAAGTTAGAAACTTTCATCTCACATTAGGCACACAAAAAGATGGCATAGCCTAAGATCTTGTCACCACCTCTAACTACACCACCATCACATTTGTGAACTCTGAAGTTCCCTTACTTGATCACAATTTATTGGATTTCCATTATCAAACCTTCCTATTCATGTACATGATGACCTTCAATCCCTCAACCCCTTAGTCCTTCCCAGATTATCACCTCTACACAGGCCATACTTTCCTCCTTTCCTCAACTTAGTCCCCTTGGTGAACCAGTTCAACTATATACTAAAGTTCCTTCCCTGGCTCATCATGCTGTGCTCTGCCAAGTCTTGGGCCACTCACACTATTTTCTCCCTTAGATCCTGCACATTTGCTGCTCAACAAAAGTGGAGACAATTATCCTGGGCAGGTAAACTACAAACTTGTGTTAAACAATCTAATTGGATCCTCACCGTTGGTAGGCAATCCTTTTACACCTCCTATTCCCATTCACCACTGTAGCTCTTTCAAACTTTTTCATCATGAAGGCAGAAACAAGCAGAGGATTATGGTATCTTTTAAGGGCAATGGCATGCTCTACTAAAAAAAATATATAAGTTAGGAGGCATGAACAAAATTCCTTGATTAGCCTTGACCTCAAAGGAGGGAGGATTAACTGTTCAATTCTGTTCCTTGCAGACTGATGTCATTCAGCAAAACCCAAAGTTATTACCAAGGAAACAGGACAAGAACAGACCTTTACTCCTCAGGGTTTTCTCTGATTAATAACTCTCAAAGTCTAATTTTGTATTTTTTCAAAACAGGTAGAACTATCGGTGAACCAAGGAAAAGAGAATTCCTTTAGAGAGAATTCCATAAAGCTGGGAACTCACTGGGATAATGGAAGAGGTAAAGCATTATAAGGCTATACATGATAGACACTAACATCCAAACACAGTCTTGAAAAAACAATTTCCATTTAACAATGGAACTAGTCCTTGGCCCTATCCATCTTGTTAGAGGAAACATCTTTCTTCAACCCAACTCATAAGAGGCAACTCTGAACCATGCGTCCTTTTGTTCACTAACAACAGGGGCCCAGTGATAGGCAAGGAACTTCTTTTCTTTTTTTTTGAGTTTTCCTTGTTTTTGTTTTTTTTTTGGTAATATTTGAGTTCTAAGATGTTTACCTCCCTCCCTCCAAACCTGCACAGGCAGCAAGCCACTTTTAAGCTACTTTGTTTACTGTTCCAGAAACCTAATGGTCATTTAATCTGGTCACTACTTGGGTGCCTGCCAAAGACTCCACTCAATCTTGTCCTTATGGACATAAGACATTCAAAAACACAGACCCTATAGGAACATAAGAATTCAGTGAGAAAAACTTCTGGACTAGCTATTTTAGGTTCTACAGAGTGACAGTCTGTTTTAGGACCTACTCTAAGGAGATTAATGAATGATTCAGTAAATGGGGGCCTTTAACATCAAGGTGGAGAATATGGATTCTCTAAAACCGTAAGAATTCAAAATGCTCCCTATGTACACCATGGGGTAAGCAAAAGTCATTATCCTATTATGAACTTCGAGCTGTCTCCATCCTGTACACTTCTCCAAGTTTAACTGAGCAGACTGGGCCCTCGGGTTGTCCTTGAAGTTCCCTGCCACTCATATAAGCATCTAAGGTTACGCCAGATCTAGTGCCTCTTCCACCATGTCAGTAGTCAACATGATATTATAAAAATATTGATGGACACCATTGCCCTTAGGAAAGGTGGCTTTTCGGTTTTTGCCCATCATACTGTGGCAACCTGAAGGAGAATTCCCAGGTAAAAGCAAATAGCTCCTGACTAGTCCCAGTCACTGGAATAGAGAAAAAAGGACACGAGTGGGACAGATACCCTATGGCACTAGAATTAAATGGTTCCTGTTGAAGGTGAGATTTTAGCTGGGACTTGAGGCCAGGGAAACCATGAGGCAAACAGTAAGAGGGAGAACATCTCAGATGTGGAATATACAGCTGGACCATCAGGACATATATCTTGGAAAGACATATCTGTAGATAAGACAATGAACTAACCCAAAAATGGAGAGTAAGAAAGCATGTTGGAGCTTGCCTTTGGATAATTATGCAGCGCTTCTGATGTGAATATTCATGTCTGAAGTAAAGGGGATTCTCAATAACTGGTGAAGAGCTGGAAGAACTACGCCCTATGAATGTAATTACTGTATAGCAATATGAGGAATTCAGAGAAATACGGGAATACATGCAAAATGAAATAAGCAAAACCAATAAAAGTACTGGAGAAGAGACAATGAAATGTTATCTCTCTTGTTATAGTAGAAACATAAGGGAATATAAGATATTTTGTTAAATAGTTTGTTTTTTAAACAGGTGAGGGCTCAATCTGCAAGGCAGGAGGGCTTTTTGCTTCTCAAATGGCTGTGACATAAAAATATAAGATATCAATATATCATTTTAAAAAATAAAATAGGATTTTCCTGCAATGGGGAGTTTTGGTTTTTTTTAAAAACATGTTCCTATTTTGTCAACATGGGAAAATCTTGTTGTAAAATATGTATTACTGATGTTTTTCCTCTTTATTTCAAGTTCATTTTGGGGAGAAGAATCCTTTTCCATACTGAATTTTCCCTCACTGGAAAAAAATATGCAAAAATACCTGGTATTGTAAGTACATTTGACAGTACACATAACATTCTACCATGTGGAAGGAAGGCATGTTTCATCATTGCTTCTTCAGGACCTTCACTGGTTTTTCAGTTACTCAGAAATGGCTTTGTGATCTTCTCATTTACACTGTTGTAGGTAATTGTGCATACTGTTCTTCTGATTCCCCTCATTTCACCCTGAACCAGTTTATACAAACTTTGCCATGTTTCTTTGGATTTCTCACGTAACTCCTACCCTATTACACAGTAACATTCTACTGCATTCAAATACCATAACTGTGTAGGCACTCTCTTTGTTTTTGGTTCTTTGGTACCATAAAGAGTGGTTCTATCAGTAGTCTGTATATATCACTAATATTCTTCTGAGGGTGCTATGTAGAAAGCCCTTTATAACCTGGTTCTCCCCTACTTTCCCACTCTTTTTACACTTACACACACACACACACATCTCCCTGACTCTCTGCCCCCATGTACTCTTTAATCCAGTCACAGTCGTTTCTTTGTTCTTTAAATACTCCATCTCCCAACACTGGACATTTTCACTGGCTGTCCCCTGTGCCTGGAATGCTCTCTTCCTCAGCTCAATCTCTTGACTTCCCTGTCTTCCTTCAAGTCTGACCCAGCTAAAATCCCATCTTCGACAAGAAGCCTTTTCTGACGCCCCTTAATTACAGAGCTTTCCTTATGAGGATGATTTCAAATTTATCCTTTATACAGCTTGCTTGTATACAGCTTTCCCCATTAGACTGTGAGCTCCTTGAGGGTTGCCTTTCTCTGTACCTGCAGTGCTTAGCAACGTCTGGCACATAGCAGGCAGTTAATAAATGTTTACTGACTCACTGACTAGTTAGCTGTGTGGCTGCTAATCTCTGAAAAACTAAAGATGACAGGAAACCAAAGGGAAAGGGAAAAAGAAGCATGGCAGGCACAATCAGGCTGTAGTTTAATTACCAATAAAGAAATACACACACAACAGTGGCAATAAAAATATCAAAGAGATGTACAAATGGAAAAGGAGGTAGGCTCATCGTGTGATGAGGGATAACTAATGGACAGTTCATATGTTCCTCTAGTATCATTACGATAGCCACAGTAAGGACCTCTCCAATGAAAAAGTTATAGGGAGAACATGAACAAAGTCACACAGGACAGACTGTCATCTGTACAGCTAGAAGGAGTATCCACAGAGACCCTGGAGAGTCTTGGGAGTATATGTTAAAAAATCTATATCCTTCTGATGTAATGCAGAAAATTTGTTCCTTAAAGTATTAAATAAAAAAGAATTACTGTTGCACTCATATAAATTAAATTCAGGAAATGAAAGTCTGCTTTATGACAGGAATTCAATTTTTATGATTTCCCAGGCTTAAGGCTGGTCATTTTCTGGTAGGGTACTTTTATCTGATATATGCCTTCAGGAACTCTCAATACATACAATCATCTCTTTATCTACTGCGGTTCTGCACCAGGTACTTTGGAGAAACTGATTTACGGAGACAGCTGGTTCCTGGCTTGCACAGACAGTAAGAACTACGTACGTGGGGCCTGGGCAAGTTATAGTGTGGGTCTGTGTTAGAGTGGAATTATACTTTAAAGGCAGCATTAAGTGGTCAGTCTCATGTAGCATGGTATTTGCTGATGACTTTTAGTCTGATCTTGAAAACAGGCTGGAAAACATGAAACATTTTACTGTTGTACTCCTTTCTCTGGAAGGGTGAAAATCCTGTCAATATTTTGGAAATTCAGGTTAAGGGTAGAGATGGCATTAGAGAGGAGAAAATCAGTATTAAGTTTGGGAAATAATGGGACTACCACTGTCTTCTTAACTCTTGCTGAGAAAGTATGTATCTCATTAAAATCTGAACTTAAGGCAGACAGCCAAAACTTTTCCCCTACCTACATAACATTTGTATCAAACAAAATTAGAATTAGAAAGGATATTAGAAACTATCCAAGCCAAACCAACCTCTGAATTACAAATCCTATCTACAACCTACCAGCCAATTTATCCAACCTCACCTTGAACATGTTTGGTGACCAGGAAGTCATTATTTTGTAAGGCAGCCTTTCCCCTCTTCTGACTACTCCATGACAAACTTCTGCCTTCTTTGAGCTTCCTATAGTTCAAACCCTCTGCAGCTACAAGAGTAAATCTATTTTTCTAGATGACAATCCTTCAAATATAAACACAGCATTCCTATGTTTTCTCTGAGTTAAACATCTCTACTCTGTTGAAATGCTTTACAGACTAAATGGTCTGCATTAACGCAGTCTAAGACCACATTAACATTTTTGACAACTAGATCATGGGGCTGGTTTATACGGTCCAATCAATAAAAATCCTGAAACTCCCCTCTCCGTCCCCCGCCAGGAATTGCTGCAATGCCACATCTTCTCTCATTCTGGATTTGTACAAAAGATCTTTGGAACCTGCTCAACTTTACTTCTCTTCCTATAAAATCTGACCTTGTTAGCTCCAGCTCACAATTTTAGTCTATCACAATCTTTATCCAATCAAGCTATCCTCACCTCTCTCCTTCCTTTCTCAAACTCCTAGACTGCTTGCTTCCACTTCTCCCTTTATTCACTCCTTAACCTTTCTGACTAAAATGAAACTTTCATCTCCAGTGTTACCAATGATTTTTGAACTGCCAAATCCGATGGCATTCATTCAGTTCTCATTCGTACTGACCTCACTGCTCACACTCTCCTGGATTTTCTCTTCTGGATGCTCTGTCCTCTCTAAGTTTTGGTGAACATTAATCTTCCTGATTCTTCTCCACACAGTCTGAACTGCTTCTCCTTAGTCTCCTTTGTTGGTTCACTGTACATATCATGGCCTCTAAACGTTGGTGCTCTCCATGGCTCTTTGCTGAGATTCCTTCTCTCTCCCTCTATACCCTTTGTCCCAGACCATACTGCCAGCCCCTATGAACTTAATTATTATGTCTATGTAAACGATTCAGACCTACATACCCACCTGCAGTATCTCCCCTGAGCTCCTGTTCTGTTATTGCCAGTTTTCTATCACACATTTCAAAGTGGATGAGCCAGAGACATCTCAAACTCAACATTTCCAAAACAAAAGTTATTTATATTGAACCCTGGAAACCCACCTTTTTTTTTTTATCTCTGCAACTGATCATATTCAACCCCCTCTCTCTACTCAATTACCACCTTAGTTTAGGCCCTTATCACCTCTGCTCTAAATTACTGCAACAGTCTCCTAATTGATCTCCCTGCCTTAAGTCTTTCTATTTCTGTGCCTTCACCATTCCACATGGCCTCCCTCCTTACCCGGGCTTCCCTAAATCACTCACTTCTAAGACTAAGCTTATGTACCACCTTCTACATGAAGCCTTTCCTGATTCTCGCAAGTATTTAGGACATGATTGTATTACTTTTATGTTGATTTTGTATTTATTCTGTATACACATGCATGTGAACATGGGAGTGTGCAGGTGTGTGTAATGTCTTCTCCAAAAGAACACAAGTTTCTTTAGCCTAGTACTGATTCATCCTCTTTGCAGTTGTATCCTCAGTGCCAAATCCAGTGTCTTGCTTATAAAGGTTACATCTTGATTACATCTTGATTTTGTCTAATGCAGGAGCTATGATGATCCAGTTTGGGTCATCTGATAAGCACTTAAGGAGAGGTGGGAAGCTAAACCTGAGAGAAACCAAAATGTGGTATTTTAAAGACTCTCTAAAGAAGTAATTTCTTTTATCACTCAAAAAAATATAAGCTTTCATAAAATAAGACTTAGCAAGTGACTTTCTTAGTTTAAAGAAAGGGTGAAATCTATATTTGGAAACATTCTTAGAAATAACTGACTCATCACAGAATGTCACAGGACCATAGGACAAAATAACAAATAATACTGTCTTTAAGGAGCTTAAAGTGGGTATTTCATGTATGTTCATTGAGAGTTCAAAGGGACCTCCACATCCAACTCCCTCTCTTTACAGATGGGGAAGGTGAAGTCCAGACAAGTTACGTGATTTGTCCACCAAGGGGGTCACACAGTAAATGCAAATACAGAATTTGAACTTAGGATCTCAGTTTCAGAATCCAGTGATCAAAGTATGAACAGGTGTTAAGAAGAAAATGAAGCAATTAATTGCTAGTTGAATTCATTAGTATAAAAGTTGCTTTTTCAAGAAGGTTTTTAACAAATGAAGTATAGTAAAGTATATTATATATATAAAATATATAATAATATAATAAACTAAAATAAAGTGCTGACAGCAATACAGCACAATAGCACACTTACATGTTTAAATGCATGTTTATGGCAACAAGAGAAAAAAACGAATTCATTCCTTTTCTATGCTAAAGAAACATACAGTAAGTATTAAAATCAATATGGAAGCAAGTATAAGAAATAATGCCAGTCTTTCAAAAACATTGTAAAAAACTTCAAGAACCTACCTGCTTTCCAGAGAGCAGTCCTCTGTTCGTTGTTTGAATTAAATGCCTTGGCAAATCTATGGGATTCTAATAAACAGTCCAGTAACTTAAAAAGTTGTTGCGAAGTTAAAAAGCGGTACATCCCTTGGTCTTGAGTATCAACTCTAACATCAAAGTCGACTGCATCTCTCTTTCAAAGACCAAAACAATGACAAAAACACACAAAAAATTCAACAGTAAATTTCTAACTCAATCTTTGCTCCACACTGTTTTTAATATCTTCCAAAATGTTGCCAATAATTTCAGTGATTAAAAATGCATACTACTTTTAACGGTTTATAAATTTCACTTTCAAGAAATAAATCCTCTGAAAAATGCCCTGTCATAACTTTCTGGCCCTTTTCCCCAAACACACTCAGCATACTGGGACTAGGGTAGAAAAGGTTTACACCGATAGAGGAGAAGTAATTACTTTACATAACTACATGATATGTTTTAATATCCCTAGAACCTATTAAAACTATCTGGGAAATAGCAGCTCTCTTTGTGGAGACCAAAAACTGGAAATCAAGGGGATGCCCATCATGTGGGGAATGGCTGAATAAATTATGGTATATGAATGTAATGGAATACTATTGTGCTATAAGAAATGATGAAAAGGAAGACTTCATAGAGGCCTGGAAAGACTTATATGAACTGTTGGTGAGTGAAAGCAGGAGAACTTTGTCCACAGAAACAACCACAGTGTGCAAGGAATTTTTCTGGTAGACTTAGTATTTCCATTGCAAGGCAAAGATTTAAAAAATTCCCAATAGTCTCTTAAGGCAAAATGCCTTCCACATTCAGAGAAAGAGCTATGGAATTTGACTGCAGAATGAAGCAGATCATTTTATTTTGTATTATGTTTTCGTTTGTTTTATGATTTCTCCCATTCATTTTAATTCTTCTATGCAACGTGACTAGAGTGAAAATGTATTTAATAGGAATGTATGTGTAGAACCTATGTGAAATTGTATGCCATCTCAGGGAGGGAATGAGGAAGTAGGAGGGAAGCAAGGGAAAAATTTAAGATTTATGGAAGCAATTGTAGAACACTGTGAACAAATAAAATAATTAAGAAAAAATATCTGGTTAGAATTTCATAGGTTCTTTGAGTGCTACTTTGAAAATCAATAATGAATTTATACAAAATTAAACAGAGGAGAAATTTTAGTCTTAAAAACTGAAGTCACATACATATATGTGTATATGTATATATACATACATATATACATACAAACATATATACACATATATATATACATATATACACATGCACACACACACACACACACACACACACACACACACATATATATTAGTTAGTCAATAAGCATTTGTTAAGCCCTTATGTATCAGGCACCAGTAAGTACGGGAGATACAAACAAAAGCAAAGTAGAGGTCACATACAAATATGTGTGTACATGCAAGATATAAATAGTGTAAAAAGAAGGTAATTTCAGAAGGAAGGCACTGGCATGCGGTGTGTGTCTAGGTCTAGATCTACCACAAAGTCAGAGAGCCAAAGAATTGGGGCTAAGAAAGGAGAACCTCCCAGGCATGCAAGAATATTCAGTGAAAAGGCACCAAGTTTAAATTTGGAATGTCCTCTGCAAGAACCAGCAAGTAGGTCAGTGTAGGTGCATCACAGACTACGTGAAGGAGAGTAAGGTGTTAAGGTGACTGAAAAGGCAGGAAGATTCAAGGCTGTGAATGGTTTTAAATGCAAAACGGAACATTTTATATTTGTCTTGGAGGTATTTAGGTAGCCATTGGAGCATACTGAATTGAGGAGTTAGGGTGACATGTTCAGATCCATGGCTTAGGAAAATCACGCTGGCAGCTGAGTGGAGGATAGCGTTGAATGTGGAGACACCTGAGGCGGAAAGACCAACCAGAAGGCTACTGCAGTAGCACATGTTGAGAGGTGATGAGGACCTGCATCAGGGAATTGGCTGTGGAAGTGAAGAGCAGGAGACCCATAGGAGAGATATTTGAAAGTAGAAATGACAACTGACAAAAGAATGGATATGCGAGGCAAACATAAGTGAGGAGTTGAGAACAATCCAGTTGATACTGGATTGTAAGCCCAGGTGACTGGGATAATTCCAGTGGTGCCCTCAACAGTACCAGGGAAGTAGGGAAGAAGGCACTGGATTAAAGGCAGCAAATTCAATTTTGAATGTTTTATCGTATGTCAAGATGTGGTTGTGTATGTCAAAACGTGGTTGGCGATGGGGGAGCTCAAAAGATTCAGAAATATCTGTACAGCAATAGTAGTTTGTACAGCTAATCATAATTTCTTAAAATATCTTCAAGACTCAGTTCCAATTCCACTTTTTTGTGGAAGGCCTTTCCCTTCTCCCCTTTCTTCTTTCAGAGATTACCTCTCATCCACTCTGCATATATTTTTTTATGACACAGTTATTTCAATGCTCTTTCCCCCCATTACAATGTGAGCTCCTTTATGGCTGTGGCTTTTTAGGTTTTTCTTTGCATCCTTAGAATAGAGCTTAACGTATAAAAATAAAAGTATGTACATATGTGTGTGTGTGTGTGTGTGTGTGTGTATTAATAAGTGCTTAATAAATGCTTGTTGACTGACAAATGTACATATTAATATCATGAATCAAGATAATAACTCTTCCAAATATCAGGAAGGAGGTAAAGATGAAAGCTTTCATACTTCCAGTTACCTGCGCTGCTGCAAGATTTTCTGCATCTTCTTTTTTACTAGTTGCTGGGAAAAACACAATGTTGTCTATAGTTTGGATGAGTTCCAGCTGTACAACACACTTAATCAAAAGGGCAGCAAACAATTTCTGTTCTGGAAATTCTGGAAGGCAAAACAAACAATTATTTTCAGCTACTTTAAAAAGTCCCCCCTAGTGCAAAAATACAAGAAAAACTTTGCTATGACGCAGGAAAAATGAAGCCATGGAATACTGACCCTGGTACCAAGAAGAGTCACCACTAAAAGCTGCACTGTGTGTCAACACACAATGGCACTCACTAGTCGAGGAAAACTGCATATTATTTACTAAAGTGGGACTTCAGAGAATGAACAATTAGATAGACCAAAACCAAAAGTATTATCATTTTGCAAAGTTAATAATAGGAGACATTCCAATTGAAAATGTATGACAAGATCAAATAACTAAAGTGTTTAATAGAATATTATATGAAGTTATTATTAGTATTAAAAAAAAAATACAAAACCTTTCCTCTAAAACCTCAGCTGTCTCATTATAGGTATGAGGCATTCTTGGACAAGCTATATTAGTGGAGTGCAAACTCTTGCTTGAGGACCAGCCTAATTAAATTCAAGAAATCATGAAAAAGTGCCTCCAAGTGATGAGTTTTTTTGCACTAAGCAACTTATAAAGCTATCTACTAAAATACGTACCATTTATATTGGTGGGGGATTTACTACATAATAAAATCATAGGTCTTTTGAAGCACTGTACTACAGAACACACCCTCTAATTCCCGGTAACAAAAAATAAAGTCATACTACCAAAAGAACCAAAACAAAACAACACAACAATATTGGTATAGAAGAATGCCCCTTACCAGAGATTTCTTAAACTTTCTTTTCAGCAAATACATTGTAGGAATACCCCGAACTATAACTGAATTTCATGCCAAAAACAACAAAAAACTGTTTAGCGAACAGGGCACTAAACATACCTTCAAATCAGCTTCTATAGGAGGTTTGAGAAAGGGGAACAGGTAGGCATTGTCACCTTGGCCAATAAAGCCTTTGCTGCCTGCTACCCATCACCCATAATTAGAGGAGGATAAAAGCACATACGAGTAGATAAGATTCCTTTTCCTTTTCATGGTGGGAGGAGAAACATGCATGTGAACTGCAAATGCCAAAGTAGAAAAGAATTCGCTTGGCCTAGAATACCATCTATGCTTGAAGTGCCTAATCTCACACCTTTAAGTTTGTCAGAAGTTCCTCATCATTTGCCAACTTTTGCTTAGGACTGAGCATTTCCCACCATTATGAAATATGAAGAAGAAAGAAGATGTCCAGGTTTCTCCAAATCAGAAAAGTACAGGGCTTGGAGGGGAAAGATAGGTGGATGGGGACAGGACATCAGACTGTCCTTCTTCCCCAGTGGTCAAGAGCTGAAGGCCAGGATCACACAGGTGTTAAGTGGAAAAGCTAAGATTCAGGCTCTTTAACTTCAGATACACTCCTCTGCCCACTGTGCCATGCTGGCCCTCAAATACAGGTTTTTAAATACATTCCTATCAGGTATGATACAGGCCTACTGAATCCTCTTCTGTGTGAATAATTTCCAGAGCTTTTCCTTTCCTAAAGAAACATCAAGAAAGGAAAGATTCTATAAGAACCTTCTGTACAAAAGGTAGGGAAAGGAGGACATAGTGATTAAAATGAGAGGTTACTCAGAGAAAGGAGAAGGTGTTCCAGTTCCCCAAGTTTAAGAAGGTAGCTGGGTAATTGTTACAGGCTTTTAAAAACAGTGAGGGCTGAAGATAAGTTTGAAGGGCCAAAAACAAAACTAAGGAAATAAGTATTCCAATGCTAATTAGCAAATATGTCAGCTCAATATTTCCCCTAAGGTTCAGAGTATGGATTTTACCAAGTGAAAATATGCTCTGCTCCCAAACCAAGGACTGAAGAGATGTCAGAGACAGTGAAAAATCAAAAGGAACTTTGGAATAAGGGAAAGGGCTACGTGAGAGTGGAAATCAGGTTGAAGATCACTTATTTTGTTTAAATCTGACTCAGTCCAGGGGGGAGTAGAATAGGGAACAGGACTTGTTTTGGCATGTATAAGCTGAGCTGTGAATCAACACTGATTTGATGATGTGCCATAAAGTTATTAGGGCTTCTTGAACACATCAGAAAACAGGAACCAAAAAGATTATGAAATGTTGGGAAAACTCAGCTGAATGTAATGGGGATAAACATAAAGTTTTATACCTGTATTCCAAAAAAAAAAAAAAGTCACCTTTCCTAGTAGAAGGGGGAAGACTTACCTAGTAGTGTAACTGATGAAGATTTGAGAGGTGGAGGTGGGATATGAGGTGTTAGTGGATTACAAATTCAATATAAATTAACAATGGGTCATGGCAGCCAAAAAAGCTAATGAAATCTTAGCTTTTATGAAGGAAAATGCAAGCTCTGTTATATTTAGCCTGATCAGACAATATGTGTTTAGTTCTGGTTGCTAAATCATAAACGAAGTACTTCACAAAATCTATTTCTTATGTTGCACAATACCCTGTAAGTTATAGTAATTCACAAGATCATAATCTTGGAGAGGGAAGGAACTTCAGGGGCCATCCAGTCCAACCCTTCATTTTAAAGATGAGGAAACTGAGGCTGGTTGTTATCCTTTGTTCTCAAAGAGGACAGAAATGACATCACCATGATAAAGCGAAGTTTCAGTGTGTCTGACTGTGGCTGATCAGACCAATATGAGCTCAGAATGCTCCACCACAGGTCGGGCACAGACAGTGTGTGAATATTTGGGGTGGATATCTAAATTTGCGCATCCTACGGTTTACTTTGTGCTGTCTCAGTTTTGCTTTGCTCGAAGAGCACAGCACCCTTTCTGATGTGGGCACACCATGCTGAGTGGTCCTGTGCCAGTGTCTTCCATATTGCACAGTCAAATTCAAAGTTCTTGAGAGTGTCCTCATATTGCTTCTTCTGACCACCATGTGATGGCCTGCCCCACATGAGTTCTCCATAAAATAGTCTTTTTGGCAAGCATACATTCTGCATTCTAACAACGTGGCCAGCCCATCAGAGTTGAGCTCTCTGAAGCACAGTTTGAATGCTTGGCAGTTCAGCTCGAGCAAGGATTTCAGTGTCTGGTACCTTATCCTGCCAGGTGATCCTCAGAATCTTCCTAAGACAGTTCAAATGGAAACGATTCAGTTTCCTGGCATGGTGCTGGTAGACTGTCCAGGTCTCACAGGCAATCAACAATGCAGTCAGCACAACGGCTCTGTAGACCTTCAGTTTGGTAGTCAGTCTTATACCTCTTCTCTCCCAAACTTTTCTTTGGAGCCTCCCAAACACTGAGCAAACTCTGGTAATGTGTGCGTCAACCTTATTGTCAATGTGTACATCCCTGGAAATTACACTACCAAGGTAAGTGAACTTATCCACAGCATTCAAAACTTCTTCATTTGGTAGAACCAATGGTTCTATACATGGATGGTGTGGTGGTGGCTGAGGAGCACCTGTGTTTTCTTGGTGTTAATTATTAGGCTGAAATTAGCACAGACAGCAGAGAACTGATCCATACTTTGTTGCATCTCAGCTTCAGAGGATGCACCGAGTGCACAATCATCTGCAAACAGAAAATCATGCACCAACACTCCCTCGTCTTTGGTCTTGGCTTGTAGCCTTTTCAAACTGAACAACTTACCATCAGTACAGTAGTTGACCCTTGATGCTGTGTTCATCCTCATTGAAAGCATTTGACAACATGGCTGAAAACATCATGCTAAAAAACATGGGAGCAAGCACACAGCCCTGTTTCTCTCCATTGGTGACTGGGTAGGCAAAAGAGCATTGCCTATTATCCAGAACCTGGGTAAACATGCCATCATGAAATTGATGTACAATACTGATGAATTTCTCTGGGCAACCAAATTTTGACATAATTTTCCATAAGCCCTCATGACTAACAGTGTCAAAAGCTTTGGTCAGACCTACAAATGTTGTGTAGAGACCTCTGTTTTGCTCCTGGCATTTCTCCCAGAGTTGTCGGGTTGCAAACACCATATTGCCTATTACTTGACCTTTTCTGAAACCACACTGGTTCTCAGGCATATGACAATCTTACAGGTGAGGGATCACCCTATTAAGGAAGACTCCAGCAAGAATCTTTCCAGCAATGACTAAGAGAGAGATCCCCCTGTAATTGTCACAGGACAATCTATTCCCTTTACCTTTACAGAGATGGACAACAGAAGCATCCTTGAACTCCTGGGGGATAACCTCCTCTTCTCATATAACTTGGAAAATTTCAGTCAGCTTTTGTATGAGCAATGATCCCTGTACCTTGTAAATCTCAGCTGGAATAAATACTAGGTGCTTTGCCACATGAAAGGAGCCTAATAACCCTCAAAACCTCTTTTTCAGTTGGAAGTTGAGCTAAGGAGGGATTGACTTCAACCTGAGGTTGAATCACCGATTGGTGATGGTCTGTTGAGAACACTATGGAATTGTTCAGCCTTTCTCTCTAGGATCACGTTGTTATCACTAATCAATATGGCTCCATCAGCACTGAGCAGTTGTGATGCATCACAGGTTTGGTCCATAAATAGCTTTCAAGGAATCATAAAAGTATTTTGGATTGTTACTATCAGCATAAAAACTGAAATTCGTCTGCCTTCTTACTGAGCTACGAATCCTGTATCTCTTTCAGCTGTGTTTGCTCTTTACTTTTGATGGAATTAAATGCTGCCTTCTTAGAGATGGATGAAGTGTCCTGCTGGTGAACCCCGTGGAGTTGATTTTCATTTAGCAGCTTCTGAATTTCCTCATCATTTTTATCAAACCAGTCTTGGTGTTTGTGAGTGTTCTGACCCAGAGGAGCAAATGCAGTGCTGTACACCAAATCTCTGAAAGCTGCCCACTCCTTTTCTGCTCCACTGTTGCCAACTGTGTGTTGGCTCAACTTTCCCTCCAAGTTAGCAACAAACTGTTCACACTCAGAGAAGGGCTCTAATTGGTTGACATTAATTCTTCTGGCAGTCATTTTGCCTCGGGGGCAGAGCTTTTGATGAATACAAATATTTAGCTTGGAAAGGATAAGTCTGTGATCAGTCCAGCACTCCGCACCACACATTGCCTTTGTCAATCTCACATCTTGCCTGTCACTTCTCCTTACAAACACATAATCAATTAGATGCCAATGTTTGCTGTGAGGGTGCATCCATGAAGTTTTATTGTGTTTAGGTAAACAGAAAACAGTGTTGATCATGCGATGCACAAGTCTTCAGCAGTAAATAATCATTGTTATTGCTGTTCCCAACTCCATTCCTCCCTAGGACTCCCTGCAAAATCTGGCAGTCTGAGCCTACTCTAGCATTAAAGTTGCCCAGAATTATACGCCTGTCCTCTTTTGGCACACTGATGATAAGGGTCTCTAGGTCTTTATAAAATTTTTCTTTGACCTCATCAGGGTTCGTCATGGTGGGAGCATAGGCACTGATGATGACAACATGGTGTGTTATGAGGACACTGACACACGGAGCAGCTGACTGACTTGTCCAGCGTCACAGGAGTATCTGAGATGGGGTTTGAACTTAGGACCTCCTAATTCCAGGTCCAGAGCTCTATAGCTCTATCTACTATGCTATGTTGCTTCTAATAATTCAACAGATATTAGCTCATTTGAATGAACAGTAAAACAAGTACTGAAATTGCATGTCATGCAGCATATTAGCTTGCAACCACTAATAAACAAAAATAACCAAATGAAAACTTTATCCTATTTAAGATTTTTCTTAACCCATGCTGTTAATTAACTTTTACATGTGAGAGGATGACACTTTTAAATTTAAAAAATAACTTACTTGCTGACAGCTTTGTTTTGTTGACTTCCTCATTCACAACGGACCCCACAGGGGATTGTGTCTGGTATCTGTTGTCTGCAGATCTTGGCTGGAGTGAGTCATGTATATCTACCGATTTCTGTGATATTGTATCCTAAATAAAATAAAAAGTACATTAAGGGCACTGAAAAAACGTTCAAAGACAAGATTATTTTTAGAAAGAGGCATACATAATCTGTGGTGGAGGAGGTATTTCATTGTTGTCATGGCTTTCTAGCATACAGACATTTGTTAATCCCTCTGTTGGGGTATCCAAGCCCCACTCCAATTTTAGACAATTTTAGGCTGGTTTAGACAACAGTCACTTCTGTGTCTGTTAAGAAAGCAACTTGTAAAAACCAGCCAATCTAATATAGACCACTTACAGAAAAATATTCTTATCTAACTCATAGTTTATTTGAGTGTTTGGAACCATCATTTACTTAATGCTCATGGTGATATTTCTAGCATTAAAAAAGCAATAAAACAATGAAACCACAAAAGTGAAAGTACTGCTCAAAATAAAACCTTCTAAAGCCAAATTGGCACAATTTTAAGACTATCTTCTATTTGAATGAAATGAGTCTAGAACTAAATTCGAGGAAATTTAATTATTTCTTTCAGACAATTCTTCTTCAAGTCCTTCCAAAAAACTTCCTGTTCAATTTCTCTTTTGGTACCAAAGTTTCTTTACTTTTGCTTTTATTTTTACTTTGGATTCCATGTGAAGCACTAAAATTTAGCAAGATGACTAATTTTACTGCCATAAGATACTCCTCTAATGGTTTCAAGAAGTAGGAACATAGCTAATATGCCAGCAAAGAAAGGAAAGAGTCTCTATGAGGGAGTCAGGTGGTGGAGTGGAGACAGTATTGGGTCCTGAGTCATAAAGACTTAAATTCAAATCCAGCCTCAGACCCTTATTAGTTGTGTGACCCTGGGCAAGTCACTTACTTATTAGCCTGTCTGTTTCAATTTACCCATCAATAAATTGAGAATGATGGCACCTTCATCTGAGGATTGTTAGGAGAGTAAATGAGGTAATTGTACGGTAAAGCCCTTTGCAAACCTTAAAGTACTTTATACATGATGACAATGATTAAACAATCAGGCCCTTAATATTAAACAGCTGAGTCTTATGTACAAATGTCTAATGAGAAAAAAATCAAACAAATTAATTGATAAAGAATTACTTATGAAATGGATGCATAAGGATGCGATGAGCCTTCCTTTCCTAAAATAAATAATGATGACAAACCTCTCCTCTGTTAGTAGGAGTGGGAGGGAAGGGGCAGTTTTGTAAATCCTCACACCATGGCTCACCAGCAGGGCTGGGTCTGCTATGATCAGAGAGAGGCCAAGTCAGAGAGTCCTGGACAGAAAAAAAAAGTCTAATACTAAATCTGAAGATCTTGGCATTTGGAAAACAGCACCACTTCTTATTTCTCAAGTTAATTTCCATCCACTGTTAAGTCATTACTGTATGCGAGGCCCTGTGCTAAGCCCTGGGGACACAAATACAAGCAGAAAAAAAGATAGCCTCTGTCCTCAGGAGACTTAACTCTAATGGGAAAAGACAACAAATAAAAGGAAGCTGAAGAGGATGGGCATAGGAGGGAGAGGAAGGAACGTGGTGGAGTAGATGAGGCCATGGGAGAGAAAATTCAGAGTGAAGCCTAAAGAAGGATAAAGGAATGGAGCCTCTTCTCTCTTCCCTCACCCTTCACTGCTTCTCTTTCAAAGGACTTTATTACTGATCTGCCCAGGAACTTGGGGGCCAAGTTCAGAGCTGCCTTCTCCTTTCATCCAAAACTCGTAAGACAGGATTGAGTCTCTTCAGCCAATCCCAGTAAACTTTCTGTGTAACCACCATTTCACTCCCTTTCACCCAATGGTTGGAAATTTTGTATTCTTTCCAACTGGATTAACCAGGTTGTTTGCTCTTAGTACAATGCTCTTAACCGACTGTTTGATTCAAGAAGGATGTTTTTATTCAACAAATATATTAGGACTACAGCGCTTGGTTAGTTATTTGAAAAGAGGGAGGATGACTGATTCTTAAACTTATATGTGGTCATGTTGTTTATCCACAATAGAATGTAAACTCCTTGAAGGAGAGTAATTTTTCATTCTCATATTGCTAGCTAGCACAGTACTAGGCACACAGCAGAAATTTAAAACGCTTGTTGACAGATGAATAGCTGAATAACTAGCTTGACAGTTTACTGTAATGGCCTAAAATTTTACCTTTTGGATGAAAGTTTAAATTCTGGAACACTTTTATAGAAACAACCATTATAAAATAAAAAAATATGCAGGATCTTTACAACCATCCATTTCTATTATTTTAGAACTATATAACCAGGCTTGTTTAGGTCATTCTTTGTATTCAGATCCTTAAATCTAGCACAGTGTACAGCAGCTGATGTGCAGCTGCAGCCTAAGGAAGTTTGTGGATTGAAGGCTTAGGTACATAATTTATTGTAATGGTTGAAAATCTACCTTTCCAATTAGAGTTTAAATACTGGAAAACCCATGTAGAAACAATCATTGCAAAATGAAATAAGTATTTAATATTTCTCTACACACCCAGAAATTTCTATTATTTTAGAACCATATGATCAGAAACAACCAGGTTAATTAATCCAAACAGGTACTATTCTATTCTCTGTATTCCTATTTTCAGTGCCTAATGTGGTGCCTGGTGCTATAACAGTAATGATAATGGGTAGCACTTATATAACACTTGAAGGTTTGCAAAATTATTATCTCTTTTTTTCCTGGGAAAACCCTGGGAAGTAGGTGCTATTATTATCATCACCATGAGGTCCAGAGCAGTTAAGTGGCTTACACAGTGTCACCCAGCGTGTGTTTGTGGCCTGACTTGAACTCCAAGTCCAAAACTCTATCTAGAGTGCAACTTAGCAGCTTAATATTAATAAGTGCACAGCAGGTACTTAAAAAGTGATCATTGATTTCTTGATTTTAAAAGTATTTTCAAAGGAGAAATTAAAATCAATTAGGATAAACAAAGATTTATATTCTCATATATATCACTGTTAGAGTTTGACTTTTGTAAAGTTTTTTTTCTTTAATGAGAGGGAGAGGTTTGTTTTTCCTGTTTTCCTTTTAGTAATAACTATTTGAAATCACACACACACATACTCTTATATATCCTTATACCCCTTTGGCTGAATAAATTATGGACTCAGAGCTAGAAGGGTCCTTATGCTGATTTTATAAATGAGGAAACTGAGGTTCAGAGAGGGGAATGATTTGCTCAAGTTTCCAAAGGTTAAACAGAAGAATCCATATTTAAACCCAGGTTCTGCACTCAAATGTTTCTTCTACTATACAATGCTGACAATGGTTCTGAAGTCAGTAATCCTGCCCTGCCCTGGCCATGCTCACACCACAGAAACGTTCATCAGTGGAGAAGAGGCCTCTGAACACCCAACCAGGGTAGACACAGTGGGGAAAGAAAAGAGCGAATATTATCTACAAAAGGCTAGAATGAACAATAAAGAAAAATAGAGATGGGAGGTGAGTACATGGGACAATGAAGCAGATACAGCTGTAATAAGACACTCGAGCAACAGAAGAGAACAAGAACACAGGATGACTTTGCACTCTAAGGGAGCAAACAACCCACACATAAGAATGTAAATTAAAGCTATGATTTGGCAGATAGTGAAATAAAAAAATCATAACTGATAGCTGTATTTCATGTCATAAAACTTACCAACTGTTTTTCACTCATAGCAGAGGGAGATGCTGGAGCAGTTTCTCCACTAGTGGGCCGCCAAGTCAGAAGCCTTCAAAATACCAGAAATATATACACCACGGGATGTGACACATCATATACATTTTGATATAGGCAAAAAAAGCCCTAAGGTTTTTCTTTTAAAAATTATAACCTATACTAGTCATGCTATTACTAGGCATTTTTAAGCAAATAACTAACTGGTAATTATTCAAAACAAGTGTTTCTAAAAACCAATTCAACATTATTTTATCGAAAATATAACTCTGATGTCAACTTTATATAATAAATTTTTTTTCCCCAAATAGAAGATAAAATTTCAAACTAATCCAAGTATTAATTTAACACTTCAAAGATCTATAATTTATTTTGTATGAATCCTCCCTCAACTAACACAAACTATAATTTCTCTTCAACCCTGAGTTTGTTCCAGCATGGTGGCCAAAAGAAAATGCAGTACCCTGCACACAACATGATAATAAACCCCTCTGGATTTAGTTAGGCTCATCCTTAGATAACAGACATACAGTCTGTCACTGCTTAAAGAGTTTCCAGCTTGGTCAAGAATTTGCTATAGGGCTTTTTCTATCACAGACACAACCTCTGAAAACCCAGGGCCATTCCCTTGCAATGAAGAGGCATAACAGTAAGATTTTAGTAAAGGAATCAGAATAATAATGTAAAAAAATATTTTCCCCAGTAAGAGTTGTAAAGCTCAAAATATGATTGTGTAGGCAAGTCTAATGCCAAGTCATGACAGGGAGGTCCCAGTATTTGGTAGAAGAGTGGCAAAGGTCCTATACCAACCTGCACCAAGTCAGAATTAACTAAGGCCTGCTCTGAGTGGCAGTCTGTTAGAACTACTTTAAGTACCCAAAACCAGATTGTCACTTTGGAACATACTTGGTCATCCCTAAAGGCCAGGACCTACAATATGTGAGGATACCTGCCCCAGAACAGGTCTTTTAGATTCTAAGAAATCGGGTAACATATAACTCTTTCTTAAAGGTATAAGAAAAGTTCTCTTCTCTGCCTCCCCCAAGGGCTTCTAATACAGCCTTAGATTACACTGCCACAAAAAGCAGAAGGCACATTAATGAAACAGTCATCTTAAGGCTAGTCTACCTCTACGGCTCCAGAAACAAAAGGATCTCAATAGATGATTTTACTTCTTTTGTCAGGGGTCTCCTGTTAGAGGGCCTATCAATCAAAGTCAATCAAACCTTGTTTCTGCATAGAACCACATCTCACACTACATTTCAAAGATATGGTCAAAATGAGTATATGATTTAGTCATAAAGGGTGATATCATAAGCAAATTAGGGAAACATGGAAAAATTTCCCTGTCAGATCTACATATAATGGGAGACTTTATGACCAAACAAGAGATAGAGAGGATCACAAGAACTAAAATAGATGATTATGATTATATGAAATTAAAAAGTTTTTGCACAAACAAAACCAATGTAGCCAAAATTAGAAAGAGAGTAGGAAACTGGGAAAAATCTTTTTTTAATGTTTTTAAAATTTTTTTTATGTTTCTCTGACAAAAGTCTTCTCAAACACACAGGGAATTGAGTTAAATTTATAAAAATAAGAGTCATTCCCAATTGATAAATGATCAAAGTACGTGAACAGGCAGTTTTTAGAAGAAGAAATCAAAACTATCAATGAAAAATGATCTAAATAACTATAGAGAAAGGCAAATGAAACAATGAAACAAATGAAAAAAGAAATCAAAGCTATCAATGAAAAATGATCTAAATAACTATAGAGAAAGGCAAATGAAACAAAAGGTACTACCTTACACCTTATGAGACTAAGATGCTAAAAAAAGAAAATGACCTGCTGGAGGGGATGCAGAAAAACTGGTACATTAATGCACTGCTGGAGGAGCAGTGAGCTGGTTTAACCACTCTGAAGAACAATTTGGAGCTGTGCCCAATGGGCTACGAAACTGTACATACCCTCTGACCCAGTAATACCACTACTACGTCTGTATCCCAAAGAGATCAAGTAAAAAGGACCTGCACGCACAAAATATTTATAGTAGCTCTTTTTGTGGTGGCAAGGAATTGGAAATTCAGGGGATGTCAATCAACTGGGGAATAGCTGAACAAATTATATGTTATGATTGTGATGAAGTACAATTTGTTGCAAGAAATGACAGAAGGGATGATTTCAGAAAAAATGTGGGAAGACTTATGAGCTGATGCAAAGCGAAGGGAGCAGAACCAGGAAAACACTCTATATAGTAATAGGAATAATGTAAGGAAAATTAACTGTGAAAGATTTAACTATTTTAATTAATAAAATGATCCAAGACAATTCCAAAGGACTCACAAAGAAAAATGCTACATATATCCAGAGAGAGAGAGAACTGATGGAACTCCAAGTGCAGACTGAAACCTAGTTTTTCCACTTATTTTACTTTTCTTGCTTTAAAAAAAAAGCCAGTTAATAGAGAAATGTTTTGCATGATTTCACATGTATAATTGGTATAATGCTTGCCTTCTCAATGGGTGGAGGAGAGGTTGCAGGGAGAGAACTGGGAACTCAAAATTTTAAAAAATGAATGTCAAAATATATTTCTGGGAAGATAGCCAATTGCACATATTGGAGATGTTACTCTAGATATACTTAACCAGAAAACTGAAGTAGGGAAATCCCCCTACCTCTTATGTTTTCTAAAGTATAAAAAAGAAGCTTTAATTAAGCTTAATATCTCAACTCTACCAAGAATAAAAGAAATAATTCATAAATAATATTGCAGATCTATCATTTTTGGTAAAGTTGAACAACTTAAAATGGGCAAAATAAATTTAAAATAACTAAATTACTATAGTAAAAAAACATAAAAGTCATACACATTACAGTCTTTTATCAGGGTTGATTTTCTCAGGCACATTATTTTAAAATACATGTGAAAAAAATCAGTGTTATTCTAATTCTAGTAATTAATACCATGGCTAGTTTTTATCATCTGACTTCCAATGAATGATGAACAAAAGATGAATCTGGTGAAACTGGTTCATCATAAGGAACTGTGTGTAGTAGTACATGTGTAGAATATTTTGGAGAACTTTTCACACTGATCTTATTAGTATACTGAAAATAATGGTCAGCAAATCACAAAATTACATTGTAAAAATGGAAAGGGCTTTAAGCAACATCAAATACAATTTTACAGATGAGGAAACTAGAGCCCAGAACACTTAAGTGACTTGCCCAGAGTCACAAAGCTAGCGAGTAGGAGAGCTACCACTACAACTCATCTTATTTTTCTTTCTGTTACACCCAAGTGCCTTAAAGGGGGATCAATTTTTAATGTTCACGCATTCTGCTCAATAACTTTCAAAAATCGTTTCTTTTTGCACAGGAACATGTGTTCATATTAAAAATTATTATCATACAAGTCAATTTAAGAAACTATTATCACTTTATTAGTACTCATTATCTAATATAACAAAACTAAAAATAATTGGTAAGTAATATTTTAGATTTTTAAAAACTGCCTTAGAATGAAGATGAGGGAGAAACCTGCTAAGTGAAAAATTTCATTTTTTTATATAATAACTGAAAAGAAATAATTTAAAAGTATTCCTGAAATTATTACATGAGAAGTCACGAGAAACGAGTGCTTTGAAAGGCAGCTGACTTTTGTCCAATACTTAACTGCCTCTTTTTGCCTCCTTCTTAACCCACAAATTTACAAAGTGAATCTGAAATAATCATCAATAACTAATACACTTAGGGGAAGCTGTGCTGTTTTATCTGAAGGTGACAAAAGTTACAAACGGCCACTTCAGAAAACGGGGCTATGGACTGAGAGTCGGAAGGGGCCTTAGCTGTCAGTCATCTAGTCCGATCTCCTCATTTTACAGATGAGGGACCTGAGGTCCACACAAATTAAGTGCTTCACCCAATATCATACAAGTGCTAAGTGAGAGAGTCAGGATGCAAACTCAGGTCCTGTGAACCAAATTCTGGATGATTTCCACTATAGAAACCTACTTTTATAAAAAAAAATTTTTTCACAAGATTCTGTAAGACAATTCAATTTTCCTTTTATAAGGTAAGAACTACAGCAAAGTGAATGTTGTCACAATGGCTCTGTGTCTAGCCCTTATCCCTGTATGGGTGTGAGTGAATTAAATGGCCTCCAAAGTCCTTACTGATGCTAAGATTCTATTTGTCTGGAATGCTATCAAATGAAAAGCTCCTGGGATTCACCGAGCCATTGGCTCTCCAGAGAATGGCTCTACAAAGTCATTCTAAATGCATCAGAGTTGTTACCTGTTAGGTTATAAAAGAAAACTACGAAGGCCATGGAAAAAATACTATTAAACTATCATTAAACTGCAGAAGTATGTTGTAAAATGCCAGTGCCTTTTAAAAATCTAAGTGATAAATTCAGTGATGGAGACGAAGGGAAATATTAAACATAAAAATCTGTGATTTCTCTTAAAAACAAAACAAAAATAAAAAATGCTCCGGGTTACAATTTACACATCAATTTACTAAAATAAAGATATGAAATAAAATTCTCTGGGAAGAAGACAGCAGCTCCTGGACCTACAAAGTCAGAAAAGCCAAATTCTAATTTGGTAGAAATACAGAAAGTGACTTTGCCATTTGGCCTCTGTGTATCTTTTCTTTCCATGTATAAGTATTAAAATGAGTTCAATCACAATTTTTAAGGTAAGATTCCTTATAGGAATTTTGGAACCATTATTTATAGAATACTATAGGGCAGTAAAAATAAATTAATATTTACATTGTATTTTGATGCATATAATATTTATACAAGTTGCCACTCAGGAGAAGAAGCATTTTGTTAGGGGGTTCTAATACAGAGGTATAGACATTCCTTAAAAAAAAAATCATTAAATATAATAAAAATCAATGCTCAGTACTAAATATGCAAAAATATATTTGAAATTGTACAAAGTCCTCTTACGCATGTGGGATTGTGGTTTTGAAGATATCCAATGTGCAGCTACAAGTTTTATCCCAAATTTCTAGGGTAAATTTCTCGCCGTTTAGAATGACGACATTTTCTAAACAGTTTGTACCAGATCGTGCTAATTGTTCATTGTCTAGAAAAGAAAACAGTTGTTTATTTACTTGAAATCACCATAGTAACATTTCTGCATTAATAAAGTCTGGTGTAAATCTACCTTGCTGCACACACCAGTACAGCTGTGCAAATATGTCATCCAAAAGGACATCACTTAGTACTTCTAAATATTGGGTGAATACGTCACAGATTGCATAAAGTGCATGATTGCAAGTAGTTGTCATCCATTCAGCTTTCTGGCAGTAAAAAGAACAAAAAGAAAAATGAATTTCATACCAATAGTATGAACTGCTAAAATTTAAAAAAAAATTTAAACACATTTTTGCTTTTCAAATATAACCTTATCAAAGAGTCCCACACCTGAGCTCCTGACTATTCTAATTTACCTTTTCTTACTAGCACTATTTATCTGCTTTATAAATAAAAATGTTGAATATTCTGTGGCTAAAACAGATTAAGTCATCTACTGTCTTTTTCACTGATTATGAGAATATAACTTTTATTCTGGGGATAAAAAAGATTTATTTCCTGTCTTTTTTCACTGATTATAAGAATATAACTTTATCATTCAGAAAATAAACAATGATCATTCAAAGAATCTTAAACAATGATTATGGTCCCAGAACACAGGAGGGTAAGTTAAAGGAAAGGAAAAGGGAAGGGATGAAATAGAAATTTAACTCATTTGAGAAGGGGTTCTGAATGAAATAAAATTGTCCTTATCTTGTTAGGATTATCTAGGATCACTGAGAAAAGAAAAAGAGAATGTACTACTGGTCAATGGGAAACAATTTCTGTATTTTGAAAAATGCTAGAAAAATAGTATTTTTACATTTTACAAAAATGTAGCCTTTATGTTTGTACTTAAGTATGACCACATATGTGAAAAGAGAAAAAGATATAACTATCTCTCCAAAGTTCCCAACAAGCATGACAGAACCATACAGCTTACAAAATAATGTATTTAAAAGAAAACAACTATAAGAATTTGTCAGTGTTCTTTATTCACTTAAGATTGAGGGACCACCTGAAGCTTAAGAGAAATATGTTTTCCTTCTTTTACAAATACAGTGACAAATTTGAATGAAAAAAAGAAAGGCAAGTCAACAATAGCTGTGCAATGAAGGTAAACCCAAACAATTAATTCATACAGCTCTACCCCACAAATAATATTCTGGTTCATGAAGATGTACTATCATACTACCTTGCCTATAGGAATACTTCCTGAGGCTTATTTTTACATAAAACTGTTTAATGCAACATATGGAAATGTATTTGCACACAAATGGAGAGCCACTTCTCTCTTGTTCTCTTACCTCAGTTTGTTGCTCTGGTAGTTTCATGTTGTCAAAAATCCTGAAGACAATTCTAAATAAATCCTGCCACCAATGTTTTTCGTAAGTGTGGCCATATGTTTTCATTATTTCAAACATTACTGTCAAGCCTCTAAAAAGAAAAAAAAATTGGATCTATTTAGCAAAATGATATTACATATCAGAGGCCCCTCAACTACTCATCTCCCCAAAACAACTGGAAAGTATAAAATGAGTTTTAACTGGGTACATATTCACATGTTTTATTTAATTAAAATGCAAAGTAAATTATTTCTTGAAGAGGAATCATCTAGAAGAAATGCAAAATCTTTGAAAGTACTTTTGTTTACATAAGTGAAGAAAATTAAAGAGAGAGACCCTTCCTGCCCTCAAGAAGCACAAAATCTAGCACAAATAACTATAATGTAAACTGAAATATGGAAAAAATAGGAAAGAAAATGCTAGTTTTTGAGTCAGAAACTCTAGGCTCAAATTCTCCCTCTTCTACTTGCTACATACATGACAATGAATTAGGTAAATCACTTAACCTCTCAGAGCCTTGATTTTTGTCATCTATACAATATATGCATTGGGCTTATCACCTCTCTCCCACATTACTTGCAAAGGTTTCCTATTAAGTTTCCCTGACTCTAGTTCCTCCCCACTCCAGTTCACCCTACACAAGGCTAGCAAAGTGACTGTCTTAAATGCACATTTCACCATGCTCCTCCCTAAAGCACTAGGATGAAATAGAAAGTCCTCTGTTTAGTTTTTAAAGTCATACACAATCTGGTACCAACCCATCTTTCCAGTTTTGCTGAGCATTACTAGCATCATATATCTGCACTCTGGCAAACTGACTTTGTTTCCTCACAAAGCTGTACTGGCTGTCTTCCAAACATGGAGTCTACTTCTCTGTCTCAGGCTCATAGAATCCCTCTCCTCTTCCTTCAAAAAGCAGCCACAAAATCTCGAGTTGGAAGAAACCACAGAGACTATCTGGTTCAACCAAACCAGGATTAAATTGACAACATAGGCTTTTTTCAAGGCTTTCAACACAGTCCACTCTAATTTTGTGATAGCCCTATTAGCTAAGATTTTCCTTACATAGGACCTAAGTTTGCTTCTGCAACTTTCACACACTGTGCTTAGTTCTAACGTCTTGGGTCAAGCAGTAGGAAGTCTATTCCCTCTTTTCCATCTGGCAGCTCTTCAGTGTTTACAAAGAGCTATCATAATCCCTACATTCTCATTTTCTTCAAATAATACTCATATGGCATGATCTCAAGGGCCTTTCAACTTCTCGGCTGCCCTTTTCTGGATGCACTCTGATATTCCTAAAATGTAGCACTCAGAACTAATCCTAATGTGATCTGACCACCACAGAAGGCGGGATTATCACCAACCTGGTCCTATACATTACAGGTTTCTTACTGTGGTCTAAGACTGCCTGAAATTTTTCAGCTGCCCTATCACAAAATATAGCTCCAACTACATCTGCAGTTTACCAGTTTATCTTTTAGATAAACAGCTGTACTGTTAAATTATATAACCCATATCTTGTACTTAAATGGCTAGAAAGCAGTTCATTTGAAAAAGATTTGAGAGTTTTGATGCACTATGAAGCTCAATAGGAGTAAAACAGTTTCCAAAAAAAAAAAAAAGGTAATGAAAACTCAGGTTTCATTAAGGGAGACATTCTATACAGGACTAGAGATGCAACGAATCTTATTGGTCATGGTGGTCACTAATGACAATTGTAAAAAGCAATACAAAGATATTTGTATAACATTAAGGAACCTAGAGGAAGGCACCAAACATTTTAGGTGGAAATTTATGGGAAGATATGAAGAGGGGAGAAATGGCTTTGGAATCTGCATATTTGGAAGCAATATCCGTGAGATCACCAACGCAGACCATTTCCAACCCTGCCACCGATCCCGGGCCCCCTGGACCAAGCAACCTGCTCCAAAGGCCAAAGTCACGGCCTAGAAGATGATGTACTTGTCATCTCCCCTGCCAACTGTGGCCCTTGCATGGAATTCTAGAGGAAGCCACACAGTTGGGAAGAGAAAAGTCAATTCAACTTTAAGTTAGGAACTGGGCCCTGGAGCAAAATAGCCTTTGTTGATGGTTTAAGAGGGAATAACGAATCAGTCTCAGTCACCTATAACCAGCAAGAGCTCAGACCTCTTCCCCCTTGACTCCACACCAAGCTTGCTCTTGCTCAAGGAATTGTAATCAAATCATCCCTGAAGCAGGATACAAGAATATGGAAAATATATGAAGGGGTCAGCTTTTACAAAACAACGTACTTTATATCAAGATTCTGGAAACAATTAAAGACCCCTAGGCCATTTCCATTCCTTTCTTAAGGAGTTCAGTATCAGGCTCACATTCTTTCTATCCCAACCCAGTCATTATAAGAGAATTCAACTTACTTGTTCACCTCCCTTTGAACATCCTTATTTTTCAGGTTTTCAAGCTCCTTGATTCTCAGGATCTACGTTTTCTCTCTAGCTCATTGTCACTCACAAGTGCTCCCTCAGTGATCCACAGCTGAAGCTCCTCCATTTGACCAGAAGCTAACTGCTTTCCCCTCCGTCTCTGGTGTCTTACCTTACTAACTGCATTTTCTGTTCTCACCATCACCTCTCTTTACTCTCGTTGTTGCTGTTAAGTTTTTTTTTTAGTTGTGTCCAACGTGTGACCCCTTTCGGGGTTTCCTTGGCAAAGATCCTGCAGTGGTTTGCCATTTCCTTCTCCAGCTCATTTAACAGATGAGGCAAACAGAGGTGAAGTAACTTGCCCAAGGTCAGAGCTAAGAAGCACCTGAGGTTGGATCTGAACACATATAGATGAGTCTTCTTGACTCCAGGCCAAAAGCTCTGTCCTCTTCACCCATAGCTGCCCTTCTTTACTCCCTTTCTCTTGTCATCAATCTAACTCAGGTCTTAGTTTCCTACCCTCCAAATCGACATTGTGGTTCAATTTTACACCACCTCCGCTACCCTGGAAACCTGTAGTTCCTTGTTCTATCACTTGCATATACCCTTCAAAGCACCAAATGTGGATTGTTCCCAACATTTCCCTCACGTGTTTCACTGTTACTGCTGACTACCTCTAGAACAAGACATAACAGTCATGCTTGACTGGATCCACTACAAATCTATTATGTAATTTTAAATGGATCGTCATTGTTGCCTGCCAATTCTTTATTCTCCTCCTTATGTGACTATAGCACTACCTAGGCTAAGTTTAAACCACCCCCCTCTCCTCCGGTCACCTCCACCATCCTCTCTAGCTACTGTCCTATGTCTCTAATCTCTTTCAAGGCCAGACTCCTAAAAGAAAATTGCCTACACTGCCTTTACTCAACTGAATATTCTCTACTCAGCACTTTAACACTTGACTGAAACTGCTCATTATGAAATCCAATGTACTTTTCAAAGACATCCTTCTTGATCTGTTAGTATGGTCTGTTAACTGTCCCCTTATTTTTGATATTTTCTTCTCCTACAGTCTTTGTGTTCTATGTCTTGTTCTCTGACTCCTTTTTCTTTGGTCTTCTATCTCAGTCTCCTTCCCTGGTGATCAGCCACACTCCAGTTCGTCTGTGCAGGTAGATCTCAGGGTTCTGTCCTGGGCTGTCTCCTTTCTCTACACTCTCTTTTTGTGTTCTCATCAGTTATTGTGGGCTCAATTATCTCTGAGCAGTTGATTTTGAAATTTACACGTCATTCCTCTGCTCCAGAATGACTCTAGGATCTGCGAAAACTCCTGTTTGCCATTTAAAGCCCTTCACAACTGGCTCCAACCTTTTTTTCTCCCAAACCCATTACACATTATTCTGTCATGCACTCAAATGAAGTAAGTGGCATTCTTCCAGGTAAATGGCATTCCATTTTTGGATATCCAGGCTGCCCTCTCTCCCCATGCTTTAAATGCCCTTCCTTCTCACCTTCTGCGTTTTAAGGTTTGCCTCTAGCACCACCCCTTACAAAAGACTTTTTGTAACTTCCCCTGTTGTTAGTGCACTTTGCCCAGTAACTGATTTGTGTCTCCGCTTCTTTTTTGTCCTTATTTATCTGTTACTCTTATCACTTTTCCCAGAAAAGTATAAGCTAATTGAGGGCAGGGACAGTTTTCTTTTTTGTCGCTGTGCCCAGCACAAAGGAGGTACTTTATACATGTTTGGTGAATTGAAGTGAATCCTTGTTCTCCACTACCTGCACACAACCTTGGCCACGTGAATCTGGTAAAACAATGGGGACAGAACTCTTAAGTTCCCTTTCTGATGTCACAGGACTGTAATAATAATAGTAAAAAATAGCTTCTGTCACTGCTTCGGCTGATATTCAACCAAATGACTTCCCCTTTACGCTTTCCTTCTTGCTACCCGATTTCTCAAAAGTCTACTTTTTAAATACAAAACACTACTTGTTTTCCTCACTCCTTCCACATTCCTATCTCCTCCCTTTCTGGCCAGATTTCTCAGTCTTTCTGATTAGATTTGCATGGCTCCAGGAAAAGTGGTTTTATGAAGTCTTATTAGAGACACCCCTTTTTTGACCCATAACTTCTTTATTTAAGCTCTGGCTCAAAAACAGAAATTGCAGTCTCAGACACCATCTTTTTAAATAGTTGGCTGAATACCTGACAAATGCACTTTTCTTTTCTGAAGTCCTTACTAGTAGCAATGAAAACACTACTTTCATCCTAAGGAGTTCAATTCCTTGCCTAGTACTTCATAATCAAAACGTTTTAGGATTCTTCTGAACGTATAACTTGTGTTCTCATAAACTGCTAGAAGGGGATACACATCATCATGTTTGTCAGTCTCAGAAGGTTCTCGGTCACTTCCTGAATACTTTCCTCAGGAAGAGAGCAGGCTTCTCCACTGCTGCCTCCTCAGAGGAACCACTAACCACCACTCCCCTTCTCCTGTCTTCCTTACTGGACGATCTCTTACTGTGGATCCGCAACAGCATTTCTTGGAGGACAAGTTATTTTTTCCTCCTAAGAAAGTTCCGCTCTTTTTCTCTTTCTTTTGTGTCACATTCTTCTACTTCCCCAATTTCCTGACAAAGCAAGATACCTCTCCACTTCTGGAAATCCATTTTTGTCCTTTGTTTTCAAACAGAAGCCTTCCCTCCCTTTTTCCTAATGACCTGGAAATTGGCAAGGCACTTCTTAAACTCCTTTCCCCCTGTGTCTATGAAGGAGACCAGCCTGTGCCTCGTAGGGAGGCAACCACTTGGCCAGACCGAAACTCAAATATAGCTCACTCTAGAAAGATTATTACACAATTCTTCCTACTCTCCGTATTTTTTGAAACAAGATCCTCATTCCTTTATTGCTCTTACTGGAAGCTCCTTTGGTTAATTCTCTTTGATATCTCTCTCATTTAGTATTTTCTCATCTTGTCACCCCCTTAACATACAATTTCTTTCTGCTCCTCCCCCTAGAGTTTTCCGCTTTCCATTAATATTTATAGGAATACACTAATTATGAGAAATGATCTTTTTTCCCTT
The DNA here is from genome assembly GCA_023548195.1 of Bettongia penicillata ogilbyi. Lineage (NCBI taxonomy): Eukaryota > Metazoa > Chordata > Mammalia > Diprotodontia > Potoroidae > Bettongia > Bettongia penicillata. The sequence continues at coordinate 277,919 of JAJHZJ010000851.1, read as the reverse complement.
TGATTCACTATAATACTTATTATTTCCATTACTTGCAGTATTTATTCTTTTTCAGGATAACTACATTGAACGGTTAGCTATCTTCTTCTATCTCTATGCCTTACTTAGCACACTGCCTTGGGGATAGTAGATTATATCTATCTATCTATGTATATGTAATTCTTTGATTAATAATACTAATGTGGAAATATATTAATAAATTATTAGAATTCCAGAGTTGAAAAGGAACCTTAGAAATCATTTAATCCAAATCCACTGTTTTACAGAGGACTCTGAGATAGAGTAAACAATTAATTACTTACAGATTTTTAAGAAAAATATATTTAATTTAGTAATTAAATAAATCATATTGTTAAAAAGTTAAATATAAAAAGATTTCTGAAATCACAAAGACAAAAGAATAAACTAACCCTCACATTTTATATTTACACAAATATTACTATTATTACCCCTTTTTCTTAGACCAATGTAATACATCAGAGCCATTCTCAGACAGCCATACTGACCATTCTGAATGTCATTTTATTTGCCAGCCCACTGATGGAGCTTTCTGACATACAAATAAGCAATGAGGGAAACAAATAAGGGGACTGGCAAAAGAAATTTGTATGGTTTATTGTTTCAGGAGTGTTAATCTCATGTTCATGGTTATGCTATATGCTCCCAAGGGCAGAAGCTGTGTCTCATGCCTCTCTTATATCTCACATTTCCAGTGTTTTCTGCAGTGCCAGGTGCAAAACATAACACTTAACAAATAGTTACTAATTCAATAACAGGTTATTTAATTTTGCTGCCTCAATGTAATAGTCAAAGAAATTTTAAAAAAAAGTTTTTTTCTCAAAATTTCTTCTAAATTCAGTCACCGACACTGATGATTTTCAGCTAAAAACAACAGAGACAACAAATTTTATTTTCAAAACTAAAGGCAGAATTAATTTAACCATTCCTTTCAATGCTTATATAGAAACTTATGTAGGAAATTAATTATTAAAAAAATTAAAAATAGGTAACTTGAAGTCAGTTAACAATTCATTTTGTTGGCTGGTGATTTACTCTCATTTTTTTTCTTTCATTCACTTCAAAATAAATTTGCATTTCTAGTCTACCCAATAAATTCACATTAGGCTTTTGCCTATTATATTAGGGAACATGTAGAAAACATTAATGTGATTATAGTACTTCAAAATAAATCCTTCTAAATTTTAATTACAAATACGGATTGTTACCTGGTTCTTACATCTAATTTGCATCTATTGATGATACATGATAACTCAAAGAGAATTGGGAACCATCCTCTCACCCACACCCTGTCTTCAGGAGCCACATTCATGTCATCACTCGTATATTCCTTGAAAGCCTGTAAGAAGAAAGCAAAACGAAACTTAAGAAAATCAAAGGAAAGTATTTCAATGCACCTAAGTTAAAGTTTCTTGGTTCTGAAAAAGCATTTGTAAAATACTTTATAAATCAATATGTTACATAAAAGTAACATGTTCAAAAAATAAAATTGGGAGAATAAAGACACCTGGTGGAGGAGAAAGAGCTCTGCACAAAGTATTAGGAGAGTGTCAGGTCTGTCAACAGAGAGATGTGTGACTCCAAACAAATCTGTGTCTCATTTTTTTATACATTTAAAAAATGAGGATCACTTTACCATTTTACTAACTTAGCAGGATGATTATGATATTTGAATTATACAATAAACACAAAAGTTCTTTGAAAATTATGAAGTATTGCCTAAGTTCAAGGTAAATTTTACCATGAAAATATGTATCCTTTCTATAAATCTAGATTAATACCACTTGAACTGACCAGAATAAAACAGAAGACTAATTCTCAAACCCAAAATGTATTCAATTCAAATAAATCAGAAAAAAAAATAGGCAGCTGGATTGTGATAAAACCATCACCTCAATTCTCTGGATTTCAAGAAAAGAATTAAACGATCATTTGTCATATAGAATACAGGTGATCAGGTTTGTAAAGTATGGTGCGAATCATGATCTGCTCTATGTATCTGATGTGATTGATTATCAGTGTCATTATTTATGGTGCTTCTGATTCAAAGCAAACTAAGTACCTTTTAACTTCCAAATATAATTCAAATTCACTTTAATCTGATAATCTGTAAAAGTGTTTCCAATTTAAAAATTATGTCATTAAATGATACTATACCTGAGGCCTGTCAAATACATATTTTGCACAATGGCGAATTAGACGAATTGCTTCCATACTCGTGTCTGGGAAGGCTGCATTGCATGCAAATTCAGATAAACATTTCACAGCATCTTGGAAAGAATCAATGGTAGCAGGAAAGTGCTTTTCAAATACAATGGCTGCAAAGAAAAAAGTAGTAGTACAACGTTTATAGATACAATCTTCAAACTACAAAGAAAAGTGTCCATCCCCCTTAAAACAGGCATATTCCACACCCCTTATCCTTCACTTTTTCATAGCATGTAGCGTGCTCTTTATTGCAAGGGAAGGTTGGCAATGGTCAGACTTCTCACATGCAGCTTTGGTTGGTCTTAGTACAGAGTGACCAGTTCTTACACCATGAAAAAAATCAGGGATCAGTTTCTATGGCCCTTGAAATGCAAAAATTAGTTCTAAAAACCTGCTGTTTAATAAAGTCATCATTTAAAAGAATTAGAATGTGCTCCAATGACCTAATGTAAGCTAAATTGAAGAAAAAGCTTTTCCTAGTAAGTTTTAAATGATCCAAACAAAAACCTAATCTATAAATATTTAAAAAGGAACTTTTTATTCCAAAGACATGAAAAATACATTTGAACATATTAAAAGCAACACTGCTATAAATAATCAGTCAATAAACATTATTAAATGCCATTATTAAATGCCACAATAAATGTGGCAAGTATCATGCTAAGTGCTGGGGAATTTTTATCAAAATTCATCAAGAAAGACTCGTTAAATTATAAACTTTAATCTTCCTCAACGGTCTGAGATAAATCAAGTCAAACCTGAGAAAAGTATATTTTAACAAATCTGAAAAAAATGTATTTTAGCGATTATTTTTGATGTTTTAAAAAGTATCCTGATGACAACATACCTATGAGTTTCTATATTCATTTAAAAAATTCTTGCTACATTCACATTTCCCTGACCTTTTGGAGAGGAATGAGTAATATGAGAATGATGATAAAATGCCTAAAATTATTTTGGTTAAATGAGACACGTTAAATGTAAATGTAATAATCAGGATACATTTTTCTTAATTTACTAAATATTTCTTAATAATGTTGATATTATAGTCAAATGAAAAGATACACATTGAGATCGAGGGTCAATTTCTGACAATAATAAAAGTTTTCTCTAAAAAATATTCTTTTCAAAAAATTTTATATCCAATGTATGCCCTCAAAAGCAGAACTTAGATCTATTTTGTTCTAAGAAAGCCAGATAATAAAAAAATTGAATGACAAAAAGATACATTACAAAGTATTTATTCACTTTACTAATGAAATTCGCCATGAACTTCCTTTTAATAGTTAAAGCAGTATCTGATGGATTTAAAATGTTTTGATTTAGGCAAAACTTTTTCAGGACACTCTAACGAAAGAATGTACAAGATCAGCTTAAAAGACTGTACAAAATCAGTTTACAAGCATAGTCTCTGCCAAATAATGACATCTCAAAAATTTGTAATTTACAATGTACAACCTCTGCTATCCTTTAGAATTTCAGTTTTTTGCTGTTATACAAGGAGTGAAAATGTCATCACATTTGAAAGAACAGGCATTCTGCTTTTTTGTAAAAATAAGGAATGAAAATTTTAGGGTGATCAAATTAAGGAGTGGGAGGGAGGGAGAAGAGAATCACCAAGTCATTAAATTTTTAAAGGAATTTTTTAATCAACATTTTCTCTTTCTTATATCATCATATTTATCCTTAGTATTCCTTCCCTTTCCCTTTCCAGAGAACCACCCTATATGATAAATAGTAGTTTTTAAGAGGGAAAAAAATTAGTACAACTGATTAATACACTGAAAAAGACTGAAAACGTACCATGTGTTGTTACAGAGGACCTCCGACCTATATAAAAGGATCGACTGAGGGTGTCTTTTCATATCTCTTCATTCAAATCATACTTGATTCTTTATAATTTTGCCCCATTTACTTTTGATTTTTTGATGTGGTGTTATTTCAATTTACACTGCTGTAAGTCACTACATATTGTTTTCTGGACTCTGCTTACTTCATTCTGCATTAGTCCATCAGTCCATACAGATCTTTCCATGCTTCTCTGAATTCATCACAGAGATTATTTCTTTTGGTACAGTAATACTCCATTTCACTCACGTACCACAATTTTATTTAGCCATTTCTGAAACTGATGGGCATCTATTCTGTTTCCAATTCTTAGCTATCACAAAAAGTGCTGCTATGAATATTATGAAATACATAGGAACTTAATTCTTATTGAAGTCTCCCTTAAGGTATGGAACCTGTGGTCAAAGATATGGATTTTATTCACTTAATTTGCCTAATTCCAAATTTCTTTCCAAAAAGTACCATTTCCCAGCTCCACCTACAATGCGTCAGTGCACCTATCCTTATAGAATCCCTTGCAACACTGACTGTTGATATTTTTGCCAATTTGCAGTGTGTGAGGTGAAACCTCAATGCTATTTGTTTTGATTCGCATTTCTCTTACTAGGGTTTGCACTATTCTTTCATGTGGTTATGAATTTTTAATTCTTTTGAAAACTTTTGAAGTTCATATCCTTTAACTACATTTTGGGGAAGAGCCACTAGTCACATACACATATACATATGTGCATACACAGATATACATATAGAAATTATTTATATATTTAATATATAATAATTATTTATATATTTAATATATAATTTAATATTATATATTAAATATATAATAATTATTTATATTTATATATAAATTAAATGATATTAAATTATCAGTGAAGTTGGATACAAAGATTTCTTTTCTCCCCAATTTGGCCACTTTCCTTCTTACCCTGGATGCATTAATTTTGTCTGGGCAGAAGTTCTCGTGTTTCCAGTAATTCAAGTTATCTAACTTTTATCTCTTTGCACTGCCTCTATCTCAGTAGGTAAAGAGGATATCTCTCACCGACTGGGAAGACCCTTTAGGTCCTCAGGCGAGAGGGGCTTTGTTCTGGGAAGTGTGAATTCAGTCAAAGGGTTGCACCAGAGGCCGCAGGTTCCCCACCCCTGTACCCATACCTGTGAAAGGTAGAGGATGTTTCTCTCCTAATTTTTTAAGAGTATGATCTTTAATATTAAGGTTATATATTTATGTGGAATATATTGTGGTATATGGCATAAGGTGTTAATCTAAACCAAATTTCTGCCAGACTGCTTTACGGTTATTTTGACATTTTATCAGTTCAGGAGTTTTTCCCTAGATAATTTATATTTTCCACTTTATCAGACTCTGGATTACTGTGTTTTATTCTTTCGGAACCTCCCTTGTCTGGTCTATTCCACTGAGCTATCTTTCTATTCTTCAACCAGTAACAGATAGTTTTGATAACTACTGCTTTATAATATAGTCTGAGATTTATAATTCCTACTGCCTCATTATCACTACTTCTTTTAATATTCTAGATCTTTTTTCCTCCTAATTAATTTTATCATCAAGTTCTGTAAAGCATCCACTTTGTAATCTGATTAGTATAGCATTAAAATGTAAATTAACTTTGGTAGTAGTAATTTTTGACATTTTAGCAAGGCCTACTTATCTAGGAACATTGAGATTCCCCCAGCTATTTAAGTTGTTCTTTATTTCTTTAAAAAAATGTAAATTAATTGTGGTAGTAGTAATTTTTGAAATTTAAGCAATGAATAGTGAAATTCCTCCAGCTATTTTTGCTCTTTATTTTTTAAGGAACACTTTGAAATTCAATCTACTCAAGTCTTTTATGTGCTTTGGGAGGTCAATCTCCAGGTACTTTACACATTTATACATTATTTAATTAGAATGGGATTTCCCTTTCTATTATTCCTCCTTGTGTTTTGTCATTACTATATGGAAATGCTGTTTATTTCTGAGGATTGCTGCCACTTTTCTGAAGTTGTCTCAGTTAGTATCTTGGTGAATTTCCTAGGATTTTCCAAGTAAATCAACTTATCATCAGCAAACAGGGTTAAGTGTATCTCCTATCCCTACCTACCTTCACTCCTTTTATACCTTTCTCTAGTCTTAATGCTGTTGCTGATTATTTTCAGAAGACTATTAAAAAATAGTCGGGGGCGGGGGACGGGACAGACTCTTTTTCTCCACTGCAATATTTATTGTTAGAGATTTCAGTGTATTCCTCACTGCATACAATGCTCATTTTGGATATTAGATTTTTTTTTATGATATTAAAAAAGGTACCTCTATGGCTACACTTTGTAGGATTTATAGCCTAAAAGAATACTGTCCTTTTTCGAAAGTTTTTTCTGCATATATTGAGATAATCACATGATTTGGGATGTTTTGGCATTTACTATTTTAATTGGTAAGGCAACGGAAGTGTATACATTTACTAATGATACGAGTTTGTTGGCTATGATTCCTTTCAACAAAATGTAGTTTCCTTGATTCTCTTTTTTTATTTTTTGAATGTTTGTTTTTGCTTTAATAGCATGATTCTAACTCCTTCTAGATTCTGACTTACTTGGATTCACTTGATGCACAATAAATTTTTTTCCATCTCCTCAATTTTATTTTATGTCTGTTTTTCATTGTGCTTCTTGTAAGCCAAGGATTACAGGGTTTTGTTTTCTTAGCCCATCTGTCCCTCTTTTACCTTTTAGTGCACTGTTTAATCCATTCACATTTATAGTCATAAGAGTCAGATTTATATTTTTCCTCCATCTGTCACTAATATTATGAGTTTTTTTCCAAGTTATGATCTTCTCCTGTAAACATAGTATTATATTCCTTTAGTTATTTTAATCTTTTTAAAAGGTGGTCATGTTCCTGGTCCCCTTCTCTCATTTGTTATACCCTTTCTTCTTGGGATTTTGCTTAATAGTTCCTTTTTCTCTCCTGTTTTTATCTGGTTATTTGAATCAACTTGATTCCCTATCTCTCCTCCTCCCTTCACCTAGTCCTGTTCATTAGCTTTCAAAATATCCCTTTCCTCATCCTTTTCCAAAAAGGAGTTCTCTCACTCTTTTCATTATCCATCTTTTCTGTCTGTCTACTCCAAGCTCACATAGTATCCATTCCAGGTTTGCCTCTCTATGTACTTTCTGCCACTGCCTTGCAGGGTTTGCCTCATTTCCATGACCAATACTAACTATTGTGGGAGGGTCTTTCCCCTGCCACATCTCTGATTATGCAGCCCATCACTAATCCTATCCTCCCCTAGTTACCTTTTATTCCTCCCATTTGCTTCAAAATGTCCTCCTTGGATCCATGCTCTCTTACCCCCGAGACACTCCGCTGGATGCTGTGCTCTTTTCCTCATGCTTAATGGAATCCTGTATATCCCCCTTCAGACCCTACCCCCTAATTCCCACATCCCCACCCACACGAGTCCTGTTTTGGTGTCTTGTTCTTCTCTCTCTGCTCCTCATTTCTTGGGCATGGCACCAGTAGTTCAGTGCTTTGCAGTGCTGACGCTGGTAGCCTTTTGCTTCTAAAAGCCTGTGGCTTCCTGACTGTTGTGGGCAGGGCAAATTTCTGCAACATGTACCTGGGGGAGTTCCTGGCACTGTGAAGTGAGAGGTGAGACTATTTTCTTGAGGTGAGACTATTTTCTTGTAAGTCTGTGTTGGGTCCTTGGGTCTGAGGGTGAAGCCTCACCACCAGTAGTATGGGAAGTGGAATAAGGGGGCTGAATTAGTTCAGAGTCAGTGAGTTCTTTCTTTTTTTAAACTTTCTTTTGGATTCTGGGCATAACTAGATCCACGAGACAGCTGAAGCTACTTTATCTTTAGGGCATAATTTCTGTTTTGGGGAGGTTTAAGAGGTCATAGGAATCAGAGAAAATGTCTAGTCCTCCACCTTGCTGCTCATGTAACTCAAAAATGGCTGACTGAGTCACTGAGTTTTTCAAAACCCTTAATATTAGTATGTTAATCATATTATTAAGTAAAGTGAACAAGGTTCTGTGGGGCTTTCTTACAAATACTATAAATAGCTATATTCAAAATATAATTAGGTACTGCAACATATAAAAGTTTACAATGGTATGGCTAAATTTAAAGATGAGAAACAGGTTCAATTAGTATAAGAATGTTAAGGATGTTTCAAGACATATTCCTAAGCTGTAAAACTAACATTACAGAAAGCAACTTCAACAGTGGCCCTCCAAAACAGGAATATTTATCAAAAAGAATACTAAGCTAGATGACCCAAATGGTCTGGTACACTGTAGCAATTCTTCTGTTTGATGAAGGATCCTTGAACATGTACTTGCCATTTTTAAAGTAAATAATCTGGTCAAACTATACGAAAATATATTTTGGAAAGTGATATTACAACTTCCATATACAGGGAACATATGCCTTATCTAAACTATTTCAACTATTAAAGCTTAAAACTGCACTAAGATATTTGGGACACGTGTTTCCAAGCGTAAAAACTTTTCCTCTAAAGTTAAAACAGTACTTACTGACAATATGGCCTGTTGTTTGAAATGCAAGCTCCACAATACTTTCATCCTGATCTGAGGCAGCTAGGTGAAATACTGAAAAGATGTTCTTCCAGCCTGAGCGTATATTAGCAGCTTGAGAGTTAACCATTTGTGCGATACACCGTACAACCATATCCCGAATGGTGGGAGACCTAAAAAATAAACATAACTGTTGAGATGTATACGGATAAAATATTGTAAAAAGAAATCTGCTTTTAAAAATTCTATAAAATATTAGTAAATGATAACAAAGTATAACTCATCATGGTTACCTGTTTCTCTTCATTATATGCTCAAACGGTCTTAAGAAATCCTTCTGGAATCGGAAGTTTGCAAGCTCCCCTTTCTCTAAGAACTTCATTGATAACTGCCTCAAGGAGTCGACTGCAAAAATGGCTACATCTTCATTGGGGTTGCAGCCAACCTGTGACAACAAAACAGACATAAAGCATTCATGTTAACACTGAAAGTTAATTTTATGTACATTTTGATCAACATAACTTGGAAATAAACTTTTTTAAAAATGCCAGACAGAAATACTAGAACTTTTATTTCTTCTCTAAGGCTAACTGTTGCTACTCAATAGGAAAAAGAGGTATGATTTTGAAGATAACTATTTGAAACTTTATTTAGTAATAGACAGCAAAAACCTATAACACAATATTGCACAACAATTTCAACAATTAATAAACAAGAGTTTTACACAAAGATCAAACAATTGTGAACAAGAGCTGCTAAGATGCTTCAATGGATCTTAGTGAAATTTTTACAACTAGTAAGGATTGCAAAACACCTGTGTCTTTAAATAAATACCAATTTTTACATAAATGTTCCATAGAGGGTCTACCCAATACCCCTTTATTGTAGGTACCAGTACATCATTCTGGCTGGTTACATGACTGATACTTCTTATCAACAAGTCAAAAAGCATTTATTAAGCCAGGTTCCAGGTTCTGTGCCAAGTGCTAGAGTTACACACAAAGGCAAAACAGTTCCAACAGGGGAAAGAATATGCAAGCAACTATGTACAAACAAAATACTGGAGATAACCTAAAGGAGAAGATAACATTATTTATCATTTCAAATAATTTTAATTTACTAAGATTTTCTAATTACAGTCATATTATTTGCAAAAAGAAATAATCTGTTACCTCTCTGCCGAGGCTTACTTAACCCATGCCAATTTTTTTTTCTTGTTTTATTACTATTTCTTGCATTTTCAGTACTACATCAAAAAGCAGTGATGATAACAAACACTGCTTTGGCCCTGATCTTACAAGAAAGGGCTTTATCCTTGATTCATTACATAAAATATTGGCTCTTTGTTTTAGATGCTACTTACCCTATTATGAAAAGGTTCATTTATTTCTATACCTTCTAGTGTTGTTTAAAAAACAAAACAAAAATAGCAATGGGCATTAAATTTTGTCTTTTCTGCTTCTATTGATACAATCACATGGTTTTTCCTCTTGTGATTAGCATGGTTCTTTATGGTTTTTGTCATGCTGAACAAATGCTGCATTCTTCAGTATGAATCCAACTTGATCAAGGTATGTAATCATTTTTCTTTTTAATATGTTGTTCGTAATACTTTTGCATTAGTGTTTGTTAGGGATATTGTAGGTTTCTTTCTCTCCTCTATCTCTCTCTGGTTTAGGTATTAAGACCATATTTCTATTAAAGGAAGAGTCTGGAAAGAGACCTTCTTTTCCTATTTTTGTGTATTGTTGATATGATTCTAATTCTTTGACTGTTTGATGAAATTAACTTATAAATTCATTTGGTCTAAAGTTTTTCTCCCCTCTTTGGGAGTTCATCTGTCCCTGCTTTGATTTTTTTATCTGATACTGAGTTACATATACAATGTAGTTTTCCTGCTAATCTGGGCATTTATATTTTTAAAAATAATATCATCCATTTCACCTAAGTAATCAATTTTGTTGTTTTAGGTAAAATAGTTTCTGAAAGTTTCCTTTACTTCGTCTATGATATGAATTATCCTTTTAAATTTTCCGATACTGACAATTTGTTTTACCTTTCTTTTTAAAAAAATATGGCTACCTGTTTATCTTTTATTAGTTTTTTTAAAATCCAGTTCTTTCCTTTATAAATTATACAGCAGACACTTAAAGAGGTAGGTATAAATGAATGCACATATGTACATGTATATATGCATATACTTACAATTTTGTTAACCACTTCTTAGATTTTCAAAATTCTACTTCTGATGTACTGTCATTTTCCCAGTTTTAAAAGAATTTGCTTAACATATCAGTGATCTATAATTTCAATGACCTGTCTTCGTTTTTCTTCTCTCCCTGGTTTTGTGCTTGACTGCAGGTTTAATGCTCTTTCCTTTGAATTCCCTTCTAGGTTACACTTTTTAATGCTTAAGTTGGTTCTGCTTAGGATCAGTATCTGGCCCTTCTGCTGAAACCCATTTTCTCCCTTCTTTGTTTTGTGTGCTCAGTCATGAAGGATTTTTTTAATAAAGAATTCTGTCTAGTTCAGACAAAAGGGAGGTATACATGATGCCTGTTGTCTCATATAGTCATTATGTTTTGTTTAGTCCATTCTAATTTTGAGGGAATTTTGATATTTTGCTAAACAATTCTCTTTTCTGTTCAACATTTCCTGTTTAGATGGCGTTTTCTTTATCATTACAATTTATTATCTCTTGCCTGATTTTTTTCCCCCAAATACTCTTGTTCTTGGTTCCATGGCATCTTTTTTCTGAGGATCTACTTGGGCATGATATGGATTTTCTCTTTTTCTGAGTTTACCACTTGGGCTTTTCCTTACTCTACATGATTTTTTCAGTGTGCTCAGCATTTTTTTCTGTTTACTACAATCCCCAGGAGCAGTTTTTGGATTTGCACTTTGGTCAGGTTTTATTCCTTCCCATTTTTGCATGGTGTAAGCAGGCCCTGCTTAGTTTTGGATGGGGTAGCTAACACTAAGCCCTACCTCTTTCAGTAATTACAGGGTTTTAGCTCAGTTTCCTAACGGTTTGACTTAGTTTAATAGCTCTTTCTTCTCCTTTCTCTTCTATGAACCTAGTATTTGCTCCGTCCGGAGCCCTATGAAACTCCAGGTGCTTCTCTGTCTTGCAGTGGATTGGAAATAACCTGCCTAGGAACTAGTCTATGCTACCTGGGAGTTGACCTGATCTGTCTCCTGATGATTTTATCAAGAACATCTTTGATGTATTCATCAACCCTTTTCATAATGACCTTACAGAGCATAAAAGTTAGGTCTTCCCAGTTACTTTTGTTTTGATGAAAAAGAAAGGTAAAATCTCTTGTGATTTTTTTCCCCTATTCTTTTAGAATGTTCCTCTTTTTGAGGTATCTTTAAAAATCAATGAATGCAAGTGCCTTCTTCTGCATTCATGGGAGTTTGGCCACGCTTCCTTCACGTTCTTAGATATCACTGCACTTTTGAAGGCATCTAAGATGGTAGAGTCCAAATGCAGGCTCAGTGTTATCACTGATGAGATGGGTCACGGAAACATCAGCTGTCCCATTTTAACAGGTACTGTCTTCCCAGCACATATGTACTCTTCAAATGTTGTCAGTTAAGTCACAGTCGAACTCTGCAGAACCATTTTTCCATTTAACTGATTATCATTAAAAAAAATAGATATTGCTTGTAATAACTCATCCTTCTCCACTGCAATCTTTAGTCAGTGAGTTTATATTCTAAAACACCTTGAGCTCCTATGTCTTCACATGAGGTGAGGCAAGCTGAAGGTAAGCCTCAAGAATGAGGCAGCTCCTGGATTCCTACCTCTTCTTACTGCAGTGACTGTACCTACTACATAGTCGGAAGATGCAAAAGGACAATTTAGGCTTGATGAAAATCACAAAAATTAGAGCTATCCAAAGTAGAATGGGTTGTGAGGAGGGGGTGGTAAGTTTGTCTCCAAATGAGAGAAATTCCTTTCAATATGGGATGCCCTGGATGGCCATGAGGTCCTTTCCAACTCTCAGATGCTGTCCCACTGTAAAACACTTTACAAGAGTGATAATCAGGAACAATGATTTCACTTCTGTTTACTTCTTTTTTCCCCTGCAGTTAACAGTTTATGTTGTTTGAGATGAAAGGCTCAAGTTTCTCCCCCTTTTCTTTTCACCCTTGTTCTAGCTGTCAACGATCTGACCGCACACAGAAGACTCAGAAGTCACACTCATTCAGCAGCAAGGTGTTTTCTGGTTACGATCCAGTCCATCTTGTTTCGTTAGCTGGATTCCAGGTTCAGTGCCTTCCAAGCACATTCAGAAAGGTGTGCTATAAGAACAACTGTTATACCTTAACCCTAAACCTTCTTTTCCATCATAGTTTTTGCCACCTTTTTCTGCCACCAGTTTTGCACTGAAATTGCTGAATTTCGAGGTAGAGATTCACTTATTTTGGACAAGCTTTTCGTAGAATTTTTTTTTAGTCTTCATCCTCTATACCAATCCTATGATTTATCTGCTTACAGTCTCCATGGGAACGACAGAATGGGATCTTTTCATAGGATAACTGATATTTATTATTTTGGAATAAATAATTGAATGAACTAAGCTAATGACCTCATTTGGTTTTCTAAGGTGATCCCATTATCTGTTTTCTTCACTTCACTGCACCTGCTTTATATCCTTTGATTTCATGTAAAGCAAGAATGTTCTGGGTACGTCAGACCCAACATGTCCAAAACAGAATTCTTTTCTTCCACTCCATCCTTTGTCCCAATTTCTGTCCGAGGTACAACCATCCTTGCAGTCTTTCAGGTTCATAATACTGGTGGTAACTTGGAATCGACATTCTCCCTCAACCTCCCATTATCTAAACAGCCTCCAAAATTAGCCCAATCTACTTGTACAATGTCCACACGGGACCATCTGTCCACCCAACACAGCCACTTACCTTAGCGCAGGTCCTCACCATCCCGCCCCTACATTACTACAGCTTCCTTCCCGGTCTCCCTAGCTTGTGTTTTCTAACTCCATTCCACCCTATGTGGTTACCAAACTGATTTTCCTTAAATGGAAATCTGACCAAGTCACTCTTCTACTCAATATACTTCAATGGCTCCTTATTGCCTCTAGGGTAAAAGTTAAATGTTCCTGTTAAGTTTTTAAAGCCCTATACAACTTGGCCCCGACCTCCCTTTCCAGCCTTATTGGATTAGATGTTACCCTCTGTCCTATAAACTGGGATCTGGTCAAACTCGTCTTCTCTCTGTTCCTCACTCACAATTTTCTATCTCTTGCTTCTGTACCTTTTCACTGGCTGTCCCATATACCTGGTATCTATTCCCTTCTTACCTCTGCCTAACAGAGTCCCTCTTACTTTAAGATTCAGCTCCAAACATCATCTTCCACAAGAAGCCTTTCCTGTTCAACTCAAGATACCCTCCCCCCTTCCCAAACTACCTGATATTTAACTGCTTTGTCTATGTATTCATCTATATATTTATTAATGTTATATTTATCCAACATACTGTTTCACTTGGTGATCTCATAAGCTCCCATGGATTCAATTACCATCTCTTCTCTAATGATTCTCAAACCAACGGATCCAGCCACAATCTCTCTGCTAGACTCTAGTCTTACACCTCCAACTACCATCACCCTTGCACAAACTCTCATCTCTTCACACCCGAACTACTGCAAAAGGCTGCACAAACTGTCTGCCACAAATCTCTCCCAACTCCATCCCTCCACCATTCAGCCACTCAAGTAATTTTCTTAAAGAACAGATCCTACCCACCTCATCTCTGTAATTAAATGCCCCTGCCTCCCTATCATCTCCATGAGCAAATGTAAAATGCTACGTTAGGCGTTCAAAGTACTTTCATTATCTAATGCCCTCCTTCACTTTTCCAGTCTTCTTACACGCAGAGTGACACCATCTTTCCTGCCCTTCCTTGAATAAGACGCTCCATCTCCTGGCTCTGGGAATGTACACTGACTATCCTGCAGGCCTACAACACTTTCCTTCATCTCTTCATCTTGGCTTCCTCAGTTTCCTTCATGTGCTAGCTATAATCTCAATTCTTACAAAAAGTCATTCCCAATAATGTTTAACTCTAGCACCTTTCCTCTATACATCATTTCCTATTTATGCTGAATATAGCTGTCCGGCACACAGTTGTTCCTATGTGGTTTTCCTCATTGGATTGTGAACTCTTTGAAGACAGAGACTGTCTTCTGCCTTTCTTCCTATCCCAAGCATTTAACACCTGGTGCCTAGGATACAGAAGGCACTTAATAAATGCTTACTGAGTGACATTTTAAAATATCCTTGCTGTCGTCTTCACCACTGGAATGTAAGCTAAACTGCAAGAAGTGATTTTTTAATCCTTTGTGCTTGTCTTCTCAACACCTTGCACAGTATCCGTCAGATAGCAGATGATTCATAAATACTTACTGACTATTGGTTTTTAAAGTTCTTCACAATTTTATAGCAATGTGTTTTCATGCCTCACTGAACATCACTTCTCTTCCCACTCTGCAGTTCTGCCAAACTATCCTTCTCTGTTTTTCATACATGGCATTCCACTTCCCTTCTCCACACTTTAGTACTAGCCTGCACTAGGTACTCTAATGGAGGAAAGCACAAGTATGTATAAAAATTGTTCAACATAAATATATATATCACTGGCTCTGTCTTGCATTCATTCCAGGAATATATTCCTTCCATACCTCCACTTTATAAGAATCTTCCTTTAAGAAACAGTTCAGGCACACCTTTTTCATAAAGCTTTTCTGATTCCTCTAAATATTAACATTGTCCCTCTCTGTCATTCAGCTGTTTTCAGTTGTGTTCAACTCTGTGACTTCACTTCAAAGATACTGGAGTGGTTTGAAATGTCTTTCTCTAGTTCATTTTACAGATGAAGAAACTGAGGCAAGTGGGGTTAAGTGATTGCCCAGGGTTACATACCAGTGAGAGTCTGAGGTCAGATCTGAACAAAGGGAGACGAGTCTTCCCGACTTCAGGGCTGTCACTCTATCCACTGTGCCACCTAAATGCCATTTCCCCTCTCTTACTGCCTTGCATTTAACCACTCCGCTCTTATTTGTATTTTTCATGCATTTATGTATAATATGTGTGTGTGTGTATGCTTGTTTTCTTCCCTATTAAGAATGCCTGCTTATTCAGAGCAAGAATTGCCTCATTCTTTGTGTTTACATCCCTAGTATTTAACACAATGCCTGGCATACAGCAGGTGCTTAATTAGTGCTTATTTATTAAATGGGTAACTGAATACAGACATGGTTCATTTCTTTGCTGTTCTCTGAATAAATATTGTATACTGAGAGTGGCAACAGTTAAGTGTTTGTGAAGGTTTTATTCTTAGCATCCTTTGACCCATTTTCTGCCACTGTCACCATGTAATAGGAATATGGATTTAAAGCTGGAAAAACTTCAGAGGCCATCTATTACCTGAAGGAAGATTACGTCACTGGAAGTAGAAGCCCACAGAACCGAGGTCATTTTACTTGTTTCATGTAATATTGTAACAAAATAAAAATCACTTAGTGGCTAAACTTCTAGAAGTGAATGTTCTCAAACTTGTAGAAGTGAATGTTCCCCATACTTAAAGCCTTTTGAGCTTAGTAGAATCTCTAAGAGGTAGTGTTCTGTTGGCATAACCTTCAAGAAATCAATTCCCTCTGTGCTTCAATGAGACAACAGAGGAGTTTATGAATGACGTGAGTATAATAATTAATCAAATACCTTATTAAAATGGTCTCCAATGACTTCCCAAATTCTAGACCACTGTAATCTTATTCTTCCCATGTTATAATAAGATATTTCTACTATCTTCTGTAAACTAAACATGCGAGGATGTGTAGTAGAAAGCAATTCATCCATAGATACAGCACAAAGCCAACGGACAAAATCCACTGTAAAGCAAATATAGAATGAAATTGTTAACTCAATCTTTAAGTTTTTAGTCAAAAGGTCAATCTGTAAGTGTGACAGTAAGTTTACCTACTCACCAATAGCATTTCCATCAAGCCTTGTAGACCCCGTAAATATTCTGGCCAGAGGGCAGAAGAGTGGAGAAGAGGAAGAAAAATCCATGATTATTTATAAAAATTTTAGAGTTCTGACTCCAAAAAAATATATGTTTTTTAAATTAAGAAGTACACTAGGCATTTGGTAATGTTTGCTGAATGAACAACTAAACTTCAGACATTATTCAATTTCCATTGTGTTTTATACTCTTTGAGACAGCGGAGTACATAACAACATTAAACTGCTGAATAAATATGAATAGGAATTTGAAGAAGGATAAAGCATTCCCAGTTGGTGTAAAGATTAGTGTAAAAACTGTCACTTAAGTTGGATTTTAAAGAAGAGAGATTTCAGTAAAAATGACATGAAATAAATGTGTTCAGGCACTGTGTTCTAAAAGTCAGAGTTATTATATAAGAGCAGAAGGCAGAAAATATTCAAAGAAAAGGTAGTGATCCATACTGGCTCAAATGGAGTGCATAAAAGGAAATAGGATGAAATATAACAAGAATGATAGGCTAGAGCCATATTGTAAATGAACTTAAATATCAAAATTATAATTTGGGTTTCAACCTACATGCAGCAGGGAATCACCAAAAGTTCTGGAAGCAGAGGAGTAACAACGCATAGAATATACCTGGGCATTAGGAAGGTTTAGAGAAAGATGCATTGGAGAGGGAGAGCAGAGAAACTAATGATTTCTGAGGAAAGACACAGTAAGGTCTTACATAGCGGCAGGCAGTGGCAGTACAAGTACAGAGGAAGGCACAGAGAGAAAACAGATAGGGCCTGGCAAATTACTGGGTGTGGGCAAAGGAGGAAGAGTAAAGGGGATGTCAAGATGGTGGAAGCAGAAAGCAGAAAGAAGCTGGGAAGAAGGCTATAATTTGGGCACAAAATGATGAATGAGTTTTGGACATGTCTGTAACTTGCTCATGAGCTACTGAATAGCTCATGTAGAGCTATTCAATACGTAGTTAAGAATGCAGGACTGATGTTCAGAGGAGAGGGATCAGTGCTGTAAGCAGAGTTTTACCCAAGCTTGAGCAGTGGATAAAATGGCCAAAAGAAGAAAGTTAAAGAGAAAAGTGAAAGGGACTAAGAAGAAAGCTTTGAAGGACACCAACATTAAGGGGACAAGAAAGATAACCAGTGTAGAAATGTGACACAGTGGTATATGGACATAACCACTGATAAAATCAAGAAAATGCTTCCTAAGAGATAATGAAGTAAAAATGCTTTATATGAGAAGCTCATCTTCTTTTTCACCTAGGCCACTGCTTTTTTTTTAACTAAAATTTTAATTTAAAATCCATATATTTACTTGTTTCTGTCCTTCTTACTTTAGTATATTAGTTGCTAACCATATGTGTGTATAGATACAAACACAGAGACACTAATACTAAGTTAAGAGCAATTTTAGAAGTTCCTCTAAATATCTAAAGCTTCTAATAACATTACTGACTATTTTAAGTAGTTCACAAAGTAGTGAACCAAAAAGGAAATGCAATGAGTACCTTACCTATCTACAGCAACAACAACGCTTTGTGAGCTGGTCTCGCCAATGGATTCCTGAATGCTTGCGATCTGCTTCCAGTCCACATTTCCTCCAACTATCATAAAAATAAATCAACAAGTCAGTTCAGCTTTTGGGGAGGAAATGAGCAAAGATAATTCAGTAGAGGCTCATGATTGTAGATGATAAATACCCAGAATCAATTTTCCTGATGAAACTAAAAGGTTTTATGAGCTATTTTTTCCAGTAACATCATTGAATCATTGATAATAGTATGTTAGGATTGCCAAACATACACATCGTTGCTACAAATATAAAAATGAATTAGAGATATAAAATACGACTATTAAGGCTCATAAAATCTAAACATATTGAAACACAAACCCAGTAACCTAATAAAATTAGTCCCAAATTACTTAGTATAAAGCGTCTGTCAACTTACTAGAAAACCCAGCACTTACCCAGACTCGTAGCTTTGATCACCACCTTTACAAAGATGATTTTACGTAACAATCGGTATCCCTAATTCTGACTTCTCAGTTTAGTTACAGCCTGCTATTCCCATTTGGATGTCCTATTGCCATTTTAAATCCCACATGTTCAAAACTGAATTTTTAAAAAAAGTTTCCCTATTTCCATCAATGATACCACAGATCTCCCAGCTGCCCAAACTCATAATCCTAAAACACATTCTTGGTTTCTCTTCTATTTCACCAATCCTAAGCCACTGACAAATTAAGAAGCCATTAATTGATCTGTCTTTGAAATGTTTGCAGAAATACCTCTTCATTTCTGCTACTGCCATCTTAGTCTTTGGACCTATCGTTTTACATCTTAAGTCTCACTTCCTCCCTCTCTAATTCACTCTGCATTCCTATCAGACAAATCTTCTTAATATGCCACTTTCATCACACATTGCTCACTCTCCCCCATCATTATTGATTCTCTGGTACCTATAAGATGGAATTCTAATTCTTTATGATATTGAAATTCTTTATTCTTACCCTCAAGAGCCTCCTAAATTTTGCATAGTTCTACCTTTTTTATATTTTCCTCTGGCTTTCTTGGTACCCTTTTCTCATACTTTTATATAATCTACATAGCAAAATGCTGTCGATATAGCTAGAGAATTTCAGAGTTGCACAGGAAGTATCATAAAGGCTGTCTAACCCAACTCATTCATATATGGGAATTCTACTCCCTTATAATATCTCTGACAAGAGGTCATCTACCCTTTGCTTAAACACCTCTGGTGGAGGTGGGGGAACCTACTTAATCCCAAGGCACCCCATTTCATTCTTGCACAGCTAACTACAAGGAAGCCTTTCCTTACAATCAAATATAAGTTTTCTTGTTTGCAATCACTGCTCAGGGCTCTGCCAGCTGATACAAAGCAGAATAAATCTATTCCCTCTCCTAAATGACAGCCCTTAAAATGCTTGAAGACAGATAACATGTCTTCTCCGTTTCTCTTCTCCATTAGAGAACACGTCTAGCTCCTTCAGCTGACGCACCTGTAGAACAGACTTAGGACAGCTTTTCCTTGACTGCTCCTCTCCACATATAGTAGGTGTTGATAAGTAACTGATAAATGAATACAACATGCCAATTGATATTTTAAAGATAATTTATTATAATAAGAAAATGAAGAGCATAATCTACAGGAAACAACATATTACCACAATCTTTACACCTACTGTGCTCTCGATGTCCCCAAATATACCTAATTTTTAAATATAGTAATTTAAAAGTATATTCATAAGTCATAGTACATATAGGTAGTTTAACAAACAAAGGATTGCAGAGTTTAGATTTGCAGAAGTCACAACTTCAGCAGGATAACACAGAGGAGTTTCTAGAGGGTACAGAATTGTCTGGATTAGTTTTACCTGCCCAAAGCTGACCAATAACCAACAGCAGCTTGGGGCACAAACGCTGAGCCCCAAAGAATAGTGACAGTCACTATGAAATGAAATCACAATGAGCAGTGGGAATGTTGGTACACATTAAAGAGGGAAATGAAAGTTTGGTTTATGTAGTATTCAACAATGAATGATGAGCAGGGTATTTCTGTAGGGTAAAACAATGAATAAAAAGTTTTGCACAAGGCTAGGGGTTGCAGGCACAGGGCAGGCAGTTTATCATACAAACAGGTTATTAGGCAGGATGCTGCAAAGACAATCAATGATAGATGTGCTCTCTGACTTACAATAGGATCCCTGAGAATTCTAAATGAAGTAGGAGATCCAAAAATTCAGTGGGAAATGTCAGTAGTTCAGTTGTCTGGAAGGATGTTAATAGCAAGCACATGAGTAAATCCTACTGTCTCTGGTAGATCCAAACTCTCACTGTTGTTGAGCAAAGACAGATTCAAATGAATTACTACTCAAAAATACACACTAAAGAGTCTTGAAACATTTGTCCAGGAGCTGAAAGAATATGTTTCGTGAAACACTGGAAAAATGTCCTAAGAACCCGCATGACGACAAAATATTAAGTCATCCCCAGTTTCTGATTTTGCAAGTAATTGATGAAAGGTGTGCATATTGGTATTTATCAAACTAAACAAGCATATACTTGCAATGGCTATCCAAAGCATCTGAAATGACTAAGCCACTAGGTCATTTTTTAAAAAAATACCCAATATATGCATATTTCTTATAATTCAAGATGAAAATTTATAGATAATGCATTCTTTTCAGTTCATTTTTTCATTTTTTTCAGTTCATTTACCAGGCTGGAAGTACAGATCTTGAACTCTAAATTTTATTAGAACAGTTTGCAGATGTGCAATAGGTCAATTATCTTTTTACTTGGTTAAACAGAATATGTGGAGCAAAAGCAAGGTGGAAGTAGTTTTCAGTGTTAAATGTTTTGTTATCAAATGAATTTCATTTTCAGATATGTTTCTAAACATTTTCAAAAGTTCTCTATTTTTTACATTACCAAACATAATAACAAGACTTGCATTTTTACCAAAAGCCATTCTACATAAAAACTGCAGCTTCTGACATTAAATAGCTGTGTGACCTTAGGTAAGTCACTGTACCTCTCTGTGCCTCAGTGTTTTCATCAGCGAAATGAAGCAGTTGAATTAGATAATCTCTAAAGTTCTTTTCTAGAGCTAATGTATTACAATTACAAAATGAGTATCATAATGAATGTGTAATTAGTTGTAAAGAACTGGAAAATGCCCATTCCCATTTCCAAGAAAAGGCAAAACCGGAAACTAAAACAAGAAACTGCTTAGTGACTCCAGAGAAGAACAGACCTTCTAAGAAAATAGTACCATTTCCTATGAATGAACTCCAGGCAGAAATGTCCCCT
The DNA here is from genome assembly GCA_023548195.1 of Bettongia penicillata ogilbyi. NCBI lineage: Eukaryota > Metazoa > Chordata > Mammalia > Diprotodontia > Potoroidae > Bettongia > Bettongia penicillata. Next base: position 256,421 of record JAJHZJ010000851.1, on the reverse strand, counting down.
GGGGTCACATAAGCAGCTCTGTCAAAAATTTGTAGCTTTTGTTTTTTCTCCCCTTTTATTAAATAGCATCTCTATTCCTTTACCACTATGTTGACAGCTCAATGCCAACCCTTTCAATCATTTTCTGTTCCAGAAACAATACTCTTAACCAGCTAGAGAACTTTTAAATTCCATTGGAAACTTTCCCAGCAACCTGATATACCACAGAAAGTAGGCTAGAATTATGCAGTGGTCTCAGAGAGATATGGAGGACCCCTGAAGGAGCCCTTCTAATGACATAGTCTCCAATTTTCCTTCTCTTCGTCTCCCTGTGTTACCCACTCTGTACATAGATGTGGCTGAATTGGTTTCCAGGTCTTTTTGGAGGCAATATGGCACAGTGAATAAAATCATGGACCTGGAATCAGAAGACTTTAGATTTGAAACTTGTTGTTCCAACACATTAGCTGTGTGATCATGGGTACTATACCTCATAGGACTATTGTGAAGAAAGTGCTTTGCAAACCTTAAAGTTCTATATAAATGTGAGTTATTATCATTATTATATCAGGTATAATACAACATCACATGTTATATTATAAATATATAGAAAGAATATATTGTATTCCCCTTGAAAACGTCCCTCTGAAGCGTCTTCTTGTTTAGGATGTTCTTTGATGTGTCTGCTCTGATGTCTCACATGCTAAACAAACAGCAAGATGGAAAGAGCAAGTATAGGCCCAGATAGGAACGATATCTGTTATGTCAAAACCTAACTAAATATGAAGAGTTTTATTACTAGAAGGCTGACCATGGGGTGATGAACTTTTTCAGGCAAAGCAATTTACAAAAACAACCTACCAAGGTGGACTACCGTATGCACTGGTGAAGGAGACAGTATCTGATGAAATCACCGATCCTTGAACTGACCTGCTCTGTCTGTGAAAACTCTATGTGCTTGTCCTTTGAATTAATCTGAACATCTTCTTTACTTTTTCTGGACCTCCTATGGTTGCTGCAACATTTTGTTCATCTAGATTTTGCTACCATAATTATTCTCATATTACCTAGAGCTCCAGCTACCACTTAGAACCTTGTTCTTGCTCTAGAATGGATTTTCAGTTCTCCACAAAGGTCATCAAACATTTGTCCAAATGGCTTTGGATTTCCATTTCTGTTCATCAAGCTGTTGGTACATGGTTCCTCTGTTGGTAGAATTCTTGAGATTTACATGCCAGTTACTGTGGCTCTTAAGAATTTGGACTCAATTTCCAAGGACAGCCCGGTCCACTTGTTTCATTATTGCCACAAAAGGATATAATTTCCCAAGAATTATCCATTGCAAGTCCAACCTTGGATCAAGAATGCAGTTTTGGTCTCTATCCCTTTGCTGAAATAAACACAAAATCCACTTGGATTTTCTAGGATTTTTTAAATTATGAGTAATTAGGGAAAATTCCCAAGAAACAAAGTTACCATTCAAAATATTATAAGGTAAACATCCCTGTGCATTGACCAATTTTCCTTTAGTTTCAGACCTGCTCTCCTCCATCCCAGTGACATAATTTATTTGGCTTCCTTCTTTTCCTGACAGGACTCAAGACCTTGTTTAACTCAAAGTGTTCTTGAGTCTTTTGCCCCTACACCTCTATTTTCTTCCAGATGAAAATTGAAAAGGCCTAGACACAGGCCTGATAACAACATTGGCAAGCATTAGGAGTATGATTGAGAGCTGAGCAGGTAGCTCTTTCCCCTCCTTATTCACGCTGAGTCATTACACAAGAAAGATAGCAAGGCATTTTATCAAACTCTTCAGGTATTATTTTAAAGCTATAGGAAAGTAACTCTTTATTAGAAGATAAAAAACACATTTCAGTTAAAAAAAAAAAAAACTAGTTAGAAAATTCTCACCTAGTCCCAGGCCCACAAACTCATCCGGAGCCTGATCCTTTGTTCCGCTGAAAGAGCCTTCTCTGCCTCGGACGGTGCCAGAGATGTAGCGTGGCTTCACTCCCGTCCCGATCAGCTGTGCCAGCTCCAGCTGACTGATGCATTTCAGAATCTGAATGATAAACAAACAGACAATAAACCAATACCCTGAAAAGAGCTGAAATGGGAAAATCTAAGTCCACACTATAAAAAGTGGTAACATGTTATGGTCTCTCACATTTGTTGCAAATAAAATAAATTCTCTTCAAAGTATTTCAGCATATACTCACTGTTTTAACTATTTAGCATCAACACATCATGAAAACAAAATGTATTTATAAATGTAACAATAAACTAATTATACCTCATGCCATGAATTTCCCAAGTAGTTTCCATCTGTATGAGCCACTGTGATGAGTGTCTTTATTGTGTCAATGTTCTTCTGCTTCATCTCAGTAATACCTGAACTCACTGTGAGCAAAGTGAATCTTGCTAGTGCCTGGACATAAGCATCTCTTTCAAGCTTTGGGTGAGAGAAAGAGAAACACAGAAAGGCCACTAATTAGTTTGAATGAAAAAAAAAATAACTTCTGGACTAAGTGAATGGATGTATACATGCAAGTATGTATGTACTTATACACACATGTTTCAGAATATATATGTTGTATTTTTATTCCTGTAAGTATGTGTGTATATACATATACAGACACACACATACACAATATAGGAATAAAAATACAGCCTAAAAAATAGTTAAAAAAAACCCAAAACACAGAGTGTTTCTATAATAGGAGAGCTACGTTTACATACACATTAGATTATCAAGTGATCTATGAATTTGAAAACTATGTAAATGTCAAAATTTTTGACACATTTAAACAAAATATTCAGTCATATCATGTAGGAAATAAAAACTCAGAAAACATTCCTGAAAATATTAATATTCTCTGGAGGAAAAAATTTCCATCAAGCTTTGTGATTTTTAGACACATCAAGAATCAAAGCAGTAGAAATCACACAGAACAAGAGAACAAAAACTTTGTGGAAATTTTAATTTAAACTTCACTCACCTGAAGGAACTTCATACAGTCTTAACTCATTTCCAAATAAAGTAGACAAAAGAGAATTTTGGTACTTATACGCTACACTAATGACATAAATAACATTTTCTGGCTGACTACAAAAGCCAAACATATCAAAATATTTCATGTTACCTGAATGCTGAAAATGCAAGCAATTCTGATTGCGCATCTTATGCCCTCTAGACAAAGAGAAGCTACTTCAGTATCATCACAATCTTGTAGGCCCACACTGAATGCGGCCAGAAAAGGTGTCCAGGCCAACTAGAAAAATTAAAAAATATAATATGTTCTGGGAATTCAATCTGTACATACATCCATTATTGTATGATGATAAAACACTAACTTTCATAACAACATCTGAGAAACTCTAAAACATATTTTGAATTTAAAAAATGAAACTTTAAAATTTAGAGACTCTAATAAGAAAATGCAATTCATGGCAAAATGGGCTCTGCCAGGCTGTTTCAGAAAATAGGAGAAGAATGTCTTGAAGCTAATCTGGTCATAGAAGTAAAAGGGCTGAGAATCCCATTTTTGAGACCAGTAAGTGTTTTAAATATAACAGCTGAAAAAAATTAATTCCAAGTAAAACATTAATGGCTGTTCTACAAAGAAATAAAATCTTTTCTAACAAATGGCTTTCCCACACTCCAAGAGTATCCCACAGATTTTCCCAAATGCCCAAATGTTAATTTTAAGGCTTTCAATCATTTTGTACTTTTATTATCTTCTTCTCTTAGACTTGCTCCCTGATCAAAATTTTAGCCTTGTTCCCTCATATATTGAAAAAGCTACCTGTTCCGCTTAGAAAATTGCTTTTAAAAGACCAAATCAAAGATAAGTAGATCAGGGAAAACCAAAAGAGAATTTTAGAGTACAAGTAGGAAAAACAACTGCCCCAAATTCAAGTATATCCCCTTCAATTTTATGTTATTAAGAGTAATAGCATTTATATAATGCTTTAAGGTAAACGTTTTTGTTTTGCTATTTTTAAAATCTCAATAGAACCTACACAGTAAATATAGTATTGCCCTAATTTTAGAGATGGGGATACGAAGGCTTATAGGATCTGCCTGGCATAATACAGATTGAGTCTTGTCAGATGAGAATCAAACCTAACAATTCCAAAATCAATACTGCCTCCACTACAGGAAAATGTCAGGCAAAAACTTGGATAGACGGCAATGATCCAAAACAGTACAGAGTCTTCAGTGTATTTCTCATCCAATTTACAATACAGTTCCCATAGAGCTTACTGCCCCCTATAATACTGCCTTACCCATGTTCATACTCTGCTGAATGAAGGTGTAGGAGCTAGAGAGAACAAAAATAAGGACTGACATTTATAAGTTCTTTGATCATATATAGGATCTCACCTGATCCTCAGAACAGCCTTGTGTGGTGGACAGGACAAGCCCCATTGTATGAGCTTAAAGACATTAAGTGACTTGCTCCAAGTCACACAGGTAACAAGTGCTGTAGGCACTTCTGCCTCAGTCTAGCACTATCCATTTGGCTACAGTTGTCTCCCTGTCTGAAGAGAAAGCTCTTCAAATGTTGCCTGAGAAAAAATGGCAAAGGAGGAAGGAGATAACCTAAACCACTTCCTAGGATCCTATAGGAAAGTATAAAGCAATGCTTTATATAAAGCTATAAAGCAATTGCTATAAAGCAATTCCTGCTATGGGGCAGGAATTATTAGGAGTGGAAGTTTTCATACAAAGTAAGAATATACTTTCACTTAAGAATAATGTTCAAAGGTTTCTGCAATTGTAGGTACTTGTCAATCATTCTTATGTTAAAGCTAACTGTTTTAACTGAAAGCAGTCTGAAAAACATATTCCTTTCATGAGGGATTCCTAGGAGTTCCTGAAATGAATGGAAAAAATAATCCGAGAAAGAAGGTTTTAAAAACACATAAAAAATACCTTTGAGAAAACAGTGTCAAGAGTCTGTCTAAGCGGTAGAATGACAGACAAAAGTGTAAGTTGAAGAAAATAAATTCTGAATCACCAGAGTCAATCAGCTAGCGTTTATTGTCTACTAAGTGCCAGGCATTGTGCTATCTATATATGACAAGCATTTCAGATCTATCCATTATTCCTGATTATTATTCAAAGCATTTAAATTATAATAATATGAAAATGTGTCTCACTGCCAAAAATCACTAACAATTCTCACCTTGAACATAGGCCTCACATGTTCCAGATGAGTTGCACTGGTAAAAGGTGCTTGAACGTGACTCACTGCTTCCATGAGAGCTTTCGCTGTCTTAGCCATTTGTTCCATTTCTAAATTATACAGAAGTCTCCTCTGCTTTTCACTGGCTACATCTGCAACAATTGTATTTTATACATGTATAGTTAAAATTGCTAAATAAAACATAAGGCTTTTTACCAGTTGCCATTTTATTTACAAAGTAAAAAGCAATGGTTACTAGTTAATAAAGTAGCAGTTTAGAGGAAAAAGTCAGAATCGGGAATAAACCTCCCAGGTGAAGCTTGGGAGCAAAGAGGATTTAGTTGAAAGGTCAAGGAAAACTGCCTTCCCACCCCAACACGTTTGCCGTTTTTCTGGTGTCTCAGTGTACCACTATCACTCTCTCGCTTCAGACTGCTATGAGTCTGACTATACGCCTTCAGGTAAAGGTGAAGGGTCGGAGAGAGCCCTCTGAGAAGATCGTAGAAGACTCGGAAGGAAGACTATGAAAAAGTAGAGGTGGAGGGTCTGTATTTGTATAGAAAAGTTAAGTAGAAATACTTAAGCACATTTTAAATATAACACGTGACAATCATCATCAACCAAGTAAAAAGTTAATGGCCAATTAAGTTCAAAATTTTTCTTTTGCTCACTATCTCCCACAGAATGAAAATTTCTAGTTTGTGAATTCAAAGTCTTAAATTACTTCCTTATTTCCATCACCTTCATTATCCTTCTCTAATTATGTTCCCTGGACATCACCCCTTATCTTTTGGAACATAAAAATACTGCTGGAGAGTATCATCTTGACATTTTTATCCAAACACTTTCTTTTCCCATTCTGTTTTTTGTCTCTGATTAGAATTTAAGTACTGAGATCAAATAAGCTTTATTTTGTCCATAAAACAGAACTTGGAATTTTCCAGATATCTCCATTTTCTGCCATTTCACCTTTGTTTGGGGAAGGATGGAAAAAGACATGAAAAACCATTTTCTAGTCCCACTCTGAGCCTATAACAAGCGTTAAAGTAATAAGCGAACAGGTGTGAAGCTCCTTCAATATACAATGAAACAACTGTAAAGTATCAACGTATCCATGACAGTGCATGGAAAGTCTTGTTCTCAGAATCAGCAAGTTTAGAACAAAAAAGAAAACCCAAAACAAACAAAAGGAAGATGGGGACTAACCCCAATGTAAGGTGTGAAGTTTCAATGCTTTAGTCAACTTTTAGTGTCATGAGAGCAGAGATTAGAATACTTTTGTATTGCACTTTTGTGGTTATACTCAGTATGATTTTTTTAAGAGCTGATCAGTTAAAATTATTTTTCTGATAAGAAAATTTCATAGAGAGTACAGTGGATCCCATAACCTCTCTGGCTTCCAAGGACTCTGCTGAGATGATCCTGCTGTAGGACTCACAAACCTGGAAATCATTCGCAGCACATGCTCCTGCACCCTGCTCTCAATACTCACATTCCAAGAGAGACCTCACATTCCACAACTGCCCGGTTCTCCTGCACCTCATTCCTTTTGCCCATGTCTGACAACTCGCACAGTCTCAAGTGTAGGTACTTGGTTTTCCCATCATCCTTTTCTGTGCAGGCCTGTTCCAGTCCATTACCTGGCCCCTTCCTAACTTTCTTCTTCCTTACTCCCTTACATACTCTGAGATCAAGTACAATGGCCTCCTTGCTGATCCACGTGACACTCCATCTCCTGACCAAGCACTTCCACTGGCTGCCGTTCAGCCTGAAACATCCTACTGTCCTCATCTCGGTCTCTGAGCCTTCACTGGTTATCACTCCAAGTCCCACCTTGTACAAGAAGTCTTTCCTGATCACTTTTAATCTCAGGGTCTTCCTCAGAGACTCCACCGGCTTATCCTATATGTATTCTGTTTGTATGCAGTTGCTTCCATGTTGCCTCTCCCCCATCAGACTGTAAAGTTTTTGAGAAAAGAGACTGTCTGGGGCTTTCCTTTGTATCCCCAGTGCTTCACATAGTGCCTGGAACCTAGTAGGTGCTTAATAATGTTAGCTGATTCGCTGACTGACCTGTGCCTGGGGGGTGTATGTGTCAGTAAACTACTGCCTGATTTTGAGCTCAGAATATTTTTTACATTTTTAAATGAAGTTTAATTTTAGCCCACTCCTGTTTTGGCCCCCCTGCTATAGTTTGTTGATCCATTCCAAGTCTAACACGTTTACGTTTAAGAAGTCTAGCCACCTAAGCCAACCAAGCTTGACTATTTCTACATATCAGTTTCTTCCTATACCTAGCAATGTTCTTTCTGATTTGGCCCCAACATTGTGCTGTCATACAGACTGAGCTCAGGGGTTACACATTGTTAAATCAGCTTCTACCATGCAATGAGGTATACTGAGGTAATTTATTATAGACCAAGGGAGAAATTAAATTATTCATTCTATATAATAAAGAACTTTTTCCCCCACTGATAATCAACATTTGACTAATTCAGGCACTTACTCTGCTTACTTGACTTTGTAGGTATTGCCAGTTCTTTTGTTTCTTTCATTGATATCTTCTTCCCAGCTATTTCATTATAGATAGCTGACAGATATTCTTCAGGAAGGTCTTTACTGTCATTGATACCTCTGTTCATTTTAATGTACTGTTCCTTTGTCATTTTATTCTTTACCTAAACATAAAAAACAGGTAAAAATAAGGAAAATTAAGATAGGAAAATTTCCTGTATTTAGTAGAGTTCAATTATCAACAGACTGAAAAGTTTTGTAGACATGAAAGAGAAAATGTAAAATCATCCATGCATAAGAATGGAAAAAGAAAACAAGAATAATGGTGTATAGATACAGAGATTAGAAAGAGAGAGAGATGGACCTACCTACCTATCTATTTTTCACTTTATAGTTTATGATGTGTTTTCCTCACAAGAGCAAGGCGGGCAATGCAAGTTTTCCTCCCATTTTACAGATAAAGAAACTGAGGATTAGGGAGATAAACTGGAGATAAACATAGCAAATGAGTATCAGAACCAGTGCTCAGGACTACTGATTCCTTCCACTATACCACGCTGTTTGACTAAACGGTAGATGAAGTATAAAGACAAATTTGATAGGTTTGAAAACACATGTGCTGCCCTACACTAGTCTGATACTATGCAACATGCAACATGTATAAGGGGAATGGGATAAAGAGAGAGTGGAAATGGCCCTCAGGGAAGCCTGAGAACTCTATTCAAAATTCTTACAAATATTAAATCAGGATCACTTATGAGAAAGGTAAAGGATACCAAAAAAGCCTAATCCTTGCTCTAAAAGAACACAAAGAGTTAAAAAGCACACATGTAGTGGAAACAAAGGTGAAAATACATGAAATTTAAGGACAAGAGAAATATCAAAGGGACAAATAAGTGTTATTAGGTGACTTGGGGCTAGGTATCTGTGAAAGTTTTCTCCTACTTAAATGTACCCTAAGTGGAAAGGACCTTACGCATACCTGGGTGAAGTTTTGGAACCAAAGTTAGGAGGCTGTAAGATGGTAGCCCCATCAACCATAGTTGGGAACCAGCACAGCCATAAAACCGCACGACTCTGATGGACAATGAATCAGGAGTCCTAATAAACTACATAAACGGCAGAAGGAAAAGCAAACTGTGTATCTTTTTGAAACAAAGATGACATTATAGAACCAGTCCTAACTTGCAATGACGGTGGCAGAAAGAGAAAAGCCACCACTGGGACAGAAAAGGTGTAATCATCTGCTACACTATCTCATAAGTCAACTTTCTCTTAGAATAACTTCTAAAAATCTAAAATGGAAACCTAATCTTTAGGAAGATTACATGTTGGGAACAAAATGTAGAGGGATGAAAAAAGTTTGTGTGCAAAATAAAGAATATCCAAGAAAACCCTAGTAAATATTTGAACAAAATACAAACAGTGGTGAAGGAATACACAAGGAAAAGAATCTGATGATGGATTTTAATTTCTTTGATAAGGGTGGCAAATAAAGATAAGGTTAAAGACAAATTTACATGAGAGTTCATATTAGAAAATTAAGTATTGAAAAAGACCTAAAACATTTTCAAAGGACTAATGATGCAAAATGTCAACCACATCCAGAGAAAGAACTATGGGGTGAGTTGGAAACAGAATGAAGCAGACAATTTTCTCTTTTGTTATGTTTTGTTTTTCTCATGGCTTCTCCCATTTCCTGTAACTCTTCTGTGCAACATGACTAATGTGAAAACGTGTTTAATGGGAATGTATGTGTAAAGCCCATATAAGACCGCATGCTGAACTGGATAGGGAGTGCTGAGAAAATTTAAACTTAATGGAAGTGAATACACTTAATGGAAGTGAATACTGAAAACAAATAATAAATTTGGGGAAAAAAAAGAAAAGCAAGCATTGAAAAACAGCTTCCCAACCTTAAAAAGTTAGAAAGATAACAATGTTCCCAGAACATTTTCAATTCAAGCTCTGTTTTACCCTTTGAAAAGTTATGGTTCTAGCAAATCAGGGAAAAAGGAGAGTGCTTTCAACAGCAACTAAGGAGAAACTAATTACAATATAGGTATGTATAGTTTAAAAAAAAATTACTATTCTTTAACACAGGACATGGGAACAGAATAATTTAGTACATTTAATTTTGGAAGATGCTCTTTACATTGCATTATAAAGAAAAACTGGTGGAGTAGGAGAGCAAGGGGAAATCAGGAAAATAATCTGTCCTTAATATTTTGATGAAAACTAAAAAAAAAAATCCTATTTGCAAAACAAAAATAAAAGAGAAAATATTTAAGGAGGCAAAAAGATTAGGAAGGACCACAGTGATTGCTAGAAATTCATAAGCCTGGTATTGATACCTACACCATGGTATAAATAGAAATATAACATAAATATAATAAATAAATATAAATATGGCATAAATATCATGGTCCCTATCACGCAAAAAGTGCAGGGGTGGGAGGGTGAAAGAGGAAGGGAGGGTACAGTAGAGGAGCGAGAAAGCGAAAAGGAAAGAAAACAGCAATGTGGTTTAATAAATACTTATGTGCAAAATGAGAACCACTGATATAGTGGGGAAGACAAAATGGAATTTCATGTGTATATAAACACACATACACATATGTACATGCACACACACATATGAGCTGAAAGTAAGCCCTTTAGAATATCTAAATTCAATTTTTCTAAAAAAAATCACAACTTAATGAAAATTAAACTGTTTTTGAAGATAACACAGAAACATAACTATATTAAGAAAACTGCAGAGGAAATTCACTTCAGAACCACTTTTAACAATTTTAAGAACAAGTTGCATGTCTCATAAAACATTTCTACTATTTATGAGAAAAGAATAACTTTTATAAAGTCAGGTCTCATAATAGCTTTTTAACTTTAAATAAAAATGGAGAAAATAATGGGATTTAATTTCTTATACATAATTTTCCACACATTTAAAAAAGAATGCAGGCCAGAACATACAGCTATTCTTTTTAATTCCCAAAGATTATGCTAGGAGACAAAGCAACAGATAGAAGAGGCCACTTAGTGTAACTGAATTTTCTTTAAATACTATCTTACTGAAGAGAATAATGCCATCTTCACATATATAGGAAAAAAGTAATTCCTACTACATTACCTGTACCTTCCATGTCAATTAATAAGTTCATGTTAATATAGCACTTCAAGGTTTCAAGTGCTTTACATACATTTTCTGTTAATCTCAAGATTAGTTGTTCATAATAGGTATAAAATATGTGGAAATTATTATGTTAAAAGAATTTTAAACATTTCCACAGAACTTTTTAACAGAACATACAAGTACTTAAGGCAACGTAAAAATGCTAGAAGGATGTATAAAATAAGTCTGAGCCCAAAATGTGAGGTAAGGCTGGATATTACCATTATTTAATTTTTATAATTGAGTACAGTCTTTTAAAAAATAAAAATGTAAACAAATAAAACCGCCCAAAGGGAAACACACCCACAAAACCGAAAGCCAAGATAAAAACAACACTATCACGTAATCTCTACCAAAAGGGCTTTAGAAGAAACTTAAATCTAGATTTTAGTAGAATAGGGTAGAAGAAAACAAGGGGATCCATTTTTACTAGCTCAGCAACATCACTTCAGGAGTAGAAAAGATCTGCAATCAAAAAGGCAAAAACAACTAAATAAACCCTCATTTGGCAGAATGAGGAAAGCTTAAGAGTATATACATTCCTCAGAGGGCATCCCTCATCTACCTCTGAAAAGTTCAGCTTTAACCTGAAAACATCCGGTGACAGGTGACTACGTTCCTTATGAAAAAAAGCTTATTATAATAACTTTTCAACCACTCTAATTACTGGAAGCTTTTCCTTCATGTTGATCTAAAAGCTTTCCTCAAACTTCCACGCAAATGGTCCTAGTCTGTATTCTGTGGTCCAATATGTCCAAATAGATTTCCAGGGAAATGCATTTATCTCAAATTGAGGTGTTCATGTACATAAGTAAAAGACTATAAACATGTGTGCATCTCTTCCCTTATTTTTGAAGTGTAAAAGAAAAACTTGATTAGACAAAGAAACAGACAACATCACCTTGGATAAGTGATTTTGAAGACGTTTTGAGAAAGTGAAAGAAAATAGCCATGGGATATGAGGACATTACAGATGTGAGAGGCGTAATCTTGGAGGGAAAAGCCAAGGAACAAAAAGTGCTAAGAGACCTTAGCTTGAAAATCACTGCTATGTAAATCCAGTGGGTTTAATGGACTATTACTAGAGCTCAGTGGTACAATGGAGAGAACACTGGTCTGGAGTGAAGACGGCCTAAGTTCAAATCCCTCCTCAGTACTTACTAGCTGTCTGACCCCGGGCAAGTCACTGCCTCAGTTTTCTCGTCTGTAAAATGAGGGTTATAACAGCACAGACCTCTCAGGGTGATTATTAAGATAAAATCAGATCATATATGTAAAGAATTTTGCAAACCTTAAAGGTTTATATCAATAATAACTATTATCAGTAGTTATATTTGCCATTTATTCAATTCTCATTTTATAGAATAACTGATTGGACTAGCTAATATCTAAAACCACTTGAAGGTCTAATATTCTACTTTTTTATTTTGGGAAAAGAACTACAAAGATTATAATGAGTTTTCCTTTTAGTATACGTAAGGTTCTGAACATTTCACTGACTGTGTGTAAATATGTGTGTATAAATACACATATGTAATACACATGGATATACTGGGTTTACCGGTTATTAATCTGGGAAATGTATATTTTTTCATCTATTTTTTTCCAGTGAGGACTAGTATTATTAGCTGGATTTCTTTTCAGCGGATTTAGATGAGGAAGTTTTAAAGTACTTTCAGGGCTTAGCAAAATTGGTACGAATCTCAATCAAAAGATTCCTAATTTGACTCCATGCATCATCTTCCACTATCCTGGCAAACACCTTCAGTAAGCTTTTACTTTCCTTTTCTTGAATAGTTTGATGTTGATATGGAGACAGCAAATATATGCAGATTAACGGATACATTTACTTTTGTGGCTGTTTCTGGTATAGTATCTTGTGTGATTTTTAACATATGCATAGGAGACACTTTATTTGACAAGATATTAAAATTAATAATGAATGGAAAAAGAAGATCCTTTCTAAATTACTTTGCCAATTATGATTATGAAGAGTTCAACTATAGAAAATCAGTTGTAAAACTTACCTGTTACATTTTCATGTTTATATTTTGAGTACACTTGACTGCACCAAACTTTTTAAAAAGACTTTATAGAGATAAAAAAAGCAAAACACTGGTCATTAGCTGCTGAGATCGAATTTTCTCCTCTGACATGTCTTCAAAATTGATTCCTAGGTATCTTTAAATTATAGAAAGGACAAATTTCTTTCATATGCGTTTGGTCAGCTCCAGCTGCTCTATTTGACTAAGTTCTACTTCTTCAAATATACTACAATTTTTCACTGTATTTGTATCTGAGGCTGAACTGTTTAAATCGAGCAGGTTTACTCTCAATGATGAGAACAGGTACAGAAATGCTGGCAGATGACATTCCCTTTGCTCTTTTCTCTCCTTTCTGGCCCTCTTTTCACCAGCCACATGTCAACAGGAGCAGGAATCATGTCCTGGGGGTTCTGTCACTGTGGTCCCAGACATGGGAGTGACAGGTTAGCCCCAGTCAGTTTCCCTTCATTTCTCACCTCCTAACTACCTCCCTCTCACAAGCTGCCCTGCAGCTGTCTGTACGTCCTGCCTCCCTCTATCTTTGGAACCATAACCAAATCAACAATGCCCAGGTGTGCCAATCTACTTCTGTACAGACTTACCATTCTAGGTACACAACTTATTATTTTGAAATGACTTGCACACCAGTAATTAGGGTTTTCATGTTTTAGATATAATCCACTTCACTTTTTGTCATGTTGCTCCCAACATCTAATATTGTGTGTCTTTTCTTGATGGAAAACATTTACAATATATAAACATAGAGCTTATGGTTAATATATCTTTCCTTCTTCCATTTATTAATCATAAATTTTATTTTCCAATGTATCTTTTTGTCATCTTCCATTTTTCAAAGATTTCTGCACTGAAGTAACTGAATATTAAATTATATGCTGATTTAGTTTGGGGAAATAGAGTCAAATTCTTAATAGAATTTCTCCTATCCATCACTTATGGTTGTTGATGCATAAGCAGAAATTATCTTTATATAGGTTCATTTGCTTATAGTTAGCATAAGCACTGGAAGATAAGATGACCAGGAAATATCCCATGAAATGATAAATTTTTGTTGCCTTTGGTTGCACATTAAAACAAACTCTGCCAACTCCTTCACTTGCCTCTCAAAGAAGAGCCTGGGAGGCATTCTTCCATTTAGCTACAACTTATGTATGTTCTCTGGCTTCATTTATAGTGAGAATGTCCATATGGACAGGATTCTGTATCTCCAGGAGCATATCAACTCACTAGAAATAGGACAAAGACCACACATCAAAGAGTATCAAAGAAATGTTTATCTAGGACTTAAGAACTTTACATCTAAGACTTAAGAACTGTACCATTCTTTTCATCTTTTTGTGGTAAGAGGACCTTTGGTATTTGACATCTGCAAAATTTTGCATCAGACCTCTAACCTCTTTACTCAAAGGAGAAAGTTTAAGTGCTTATCTTAAAAAGTGAAGAATATAAAGAAGTCTTTAAATAAGTCTCAGCGCTTCATGTTCATCAGAGAAATCAATATAAAAGCATAAAACATTCAGTATGCAGTATTTAACATACTAGTTTACCTTAAGAATAAAAATTAGACTCTTTTTAAGAAAAAAGCTCCAAAGAAATTCTTAAAAAGAAATAATTAATGCAGAGGCTGTCATCCAATGATTTCACTGTGTAATAGAACCAAACCCCTAAGAGTATAAGATGAATATTTAAAACAAAAGGTAAAAAAAGGAAAAAAGTTAAAATCAACAATCTTTTTCTTTTCACAAATATGTCCACTTTTGAAAACAGAATATAATAAAGCTAAACCATTATCACTGTACTATAATCATTAGTACCAGAGAAAATAAATCACAGAATCACAAAAGCAGCAAAACTACTTAAAATTTTTATAGTATTTACTACTTTTTAAGATAAGAGTGCTCTTATATATTACCGTGAGTGGCAAAAATGTGCAAATAATCTCAGATGTCTTCATCTGCAATACTCAATTTGGATTCAAATTTACTTTGTACTTTTTACAAACTATTTTTGAGTCAATCATGAGGGTTCAAATTCACTACAGATTTTTATGGATGAGAAACAAAGCCTAAAGAGAACAATCAGGAATGCAATGAGCAAATTCATTTTAAAAACCAATTGGTCCGATAATTCGGACAAAAATGTAAACAATAAGAAAGAAAGCCATGAATTTTGTTATGAACGTGTGGGTAAATTCCAGTTCTTATCCTCTGCACCAAAGATAAACTGGAACAGAACAGATCAGAACAGAATTAAATAGAACAGTGATTTAAGCAACTGATTGAAGTAAGTCAAAGTTTCATAGGATCACATTCAAAACTCCTTTTATTCTAAAATAATTACTGGAAAACTAACTTAGAAAAACAATATACCTGTGGGCTATGAAGATCTGTTGTCAACATGATAATTGAGTAAGCCAAAACATAGGCAGTATCTGCACTAGCAAAAAGGGTTTGTCTGAAAAATAATGAAGAACCACATTATAAATTTTAGTTGATTTTATAATTTTATGCAATTACAAATCATGTCATCTTACTTACCCTTGGTTACATTCTAAGTATCTTGCAGCAAACTTTTCCATTAGTCGATCAATTTTCTGAGCCTCTCCTGGAAGACGAAATCCCTCCAAAAACATGCGGAGGGCGGAAACAAAGTCCTTTCCTGAGAAGTCATGTTGGTCCACATATGCATACATAACTTCTTTATTAAATTTATCATTATCTCCAAGGAACTCACCCACCTGAGTCTAAAGCATAAACAAAAATACAAGTTGGCATGTTTACAATAAAAGAAACACAAATCTCACAAACTACTACAGTGGAGCATGAAAACAATTGCTAATCCTATCTGCCAAAAAAATTTAACTGATATTCCAAAATACCAAGGGAAATATTTTGAGGTTAAAAATCAAAATGATTAGCTATATTTAGGTTATTTTTGGATTATATATATCTAACTACAAAGGCTGATATTTTAGAGCCACTTTAACATACGAAGTAAACTTCATTTAAAACAAAGCTTCCTAAAACAAGTCAGAATGAAGTAAAATGTCATTCTTACAGAATCTAATCGTTCCTCTTGATGCAAAAATTGAGCGATATCTTCCGGCGAAGTACCAAGCATCCCTTGCTCCTGCAGATATTGTATTCCTCTCTTTGGTTTCTTATTAAATCTGGATGATGTTAACGGCAATATGAACATGAAAAATAGAAAACCTTACATAGGCTCTGAAAAAATCTTAAGCTACAGTAAATTACTTTTCTAAAGGAACTCAGCAACACAAGAAGTAGGCCATAATATCCAATAGTTATTATGCAAAGGAACTTTCACCATGCCATGTCACTTTCATTCCTTTCAATAGTAAACAGCCTCAGAATGTTACACCAAGCCCACAAGCAGCACCTACAGGCAGCTTATCACTACACCTAACACAGAAAACGCACTGAATAGTTTTTCTTTATATGCTATACACTATCTTCTGGTCTATATTAAGAAGAAGGCAAAATGTTGTTTGCCAGTAGCCTTCACTTGTAGTATATGAACTATAATAAAGATTTCCCTTGCTATTTAATCTAAATTCCATTAATTTCACGTGGCTATTGTCCGTTATTAACCAACAGTTTTAGGCTGATAAGGGACAGACACTGAGTTTATAGGAACTATTTTATCAACATATTATTGTAGGTTGTTAATTATTTTGGCCATGTCTGACTCTTCATGACTCCCTTGGGTAAAGACACTAGAGTGGTTTGTCATGTTATTTTCCAGCTTATTTTACAGATGAAGAAACTGAGATGAACAGGTATAAGTGGCTGGCCAAGGGTCACAAGACTAAGTGTCTAAGGCTAGATTTGAACTTCTCTTCCTGACTCCAGACCCAGCACTCTATTCATTATGACACCTAGCTGCCCTACTACAGGTTACCAAATTTGTTTTCTGAAAAAAACTGTGGAGGATTTTGCATCTCCACTTTACTAAGTCAAATTTACAGACTTTTCTTTATGATAATTTTCTTTTAAACTAGCTACCAAAAAAAAAAGCTGAACCATTAAAAAGAAATTGCAGGGATTGGAATAAAAGTTGGCATACATCATGATTTAAGAGACAAAATAACGAAGATTTATTATTTTTAAAATAATATTACATTTTTCCCAATTATAAGTAAAAACAATTTTTAACATGTTGCTTTTTAAAGTTTTGAGTTTCAAATTTCAAATTCTATCTCTCCCTCCTTCCTTCTGACCTCCCTGCAGTAAGCAATCTGATATACATTATAACATGCAATCATGTTAAACATTTCCATCTTAGTAATTTTGTATGTTAGGGATTTTAAAGAGACAGTCCAGTTTAGCCTTCAGAATACCTTTTCCTGCCAATAAAGCCCTCCTCCCTTCTTGCTGTATCCCCTAAACCATGAACATGCCTGGTTACAGTATTAGCTGATAAGAGTTTTTTTTTTAGTATACTATATACCTTACTTGGAGTATTTGTATTTTAACAGGGTCTTCTAAACTATAAAAACCGAAATGAATTAAGAAACTGTATTCCTACTTCTGCAGACTTATATCTAGAGTTTAGAATTCCAGACAGAATAATGGAAATAATCATTTCTGAAATCTCCAAATTTGATTTCTATGATTTTCCTACAAGAATAGGATTAGGTCCTTAGTACACTTTAGCTATGGTATCTCATACACTAACTAAAGGCCTTGGATAACCAAAAGATCCTAGAATAACTGTCTTGACTTATTCTATTAACCTGAAAAGAAGGGAAATTTAAAATTCTGGCAAGAGAAATGTGTAGTTTTATAGCATAAAAGTAAAATATACATATATGAGACTTTAAAAGGAAGATATGCTCACCAGTGAGTAAAAATAAAACCCTTGGAAACTTTTGGGCTTACCCTACCTTTATAAAAACAAAAGGCAATGAAGATAAAATATCCCATCACCCAAAAATTTTAAATTACACCCAGGAAAGAGTTCAAAGTATTTTCAATAGATAAAAATGTGAGTTACTTTCAGATCTGCAGCCAAAATCAGTAAAAACTGGTTTTGGAATGCAAAAGTGTATCGTGAAGCAAAGAAGGGCACATAGTAAACTGAGAAGTATGTGGCTAGGACAGACATACACAAGTATGTGTATGATGAAGGGCTCTTAAAAAATGCAATGAAGCAAAACAAAAGGGTGTAGAATCTGAAGAAAACAGGTGTGTAAAGAGAAAAAAAGCAACATGTTGAGCTCAAGATGGCAGACAGAGTAGAGAGACTGGACCAACACAGGCAAGATAGAAGAGATAATGAGAAAGACTAGATTTCCTTGGGCTGAAGTCACAGGTACACATACTAGCTTTGCTGAAGTGGGAGCTGACAATAAGATCAATGCATTAAGAAAAATTTTAAATTAGAAATCCAAAGGGTGGGCTTATGACCCACACAAGGATGAAAGGACTATTTTTGGAAAGGGAACAATAGCTAACAAGCTAAAAGCTAAGATGGCACTCTTACATACTTTAAAAAGTGAGCTTTCACCCACATTCACAGTAATGTGAATACTTTTATTACATGAGCTAAGCTAAATGAAAAATGTGAAAATGTACTAATAAATGACTGCAAAGTAGATACAGTTTATATCCCAGAATTCATTCATACGTAGTCATGCACTGAAATCATCTGTGTTAGACTACATCAGAGAAGGTATAGGAAAAAAGGTACCGCTGCAGAAACCAGAGAAATAGCTGAGATCCAGACTAGTTTCCCTTTCACCACTTGTGGGGTGTTTAAGAAGAGAGAAGGTGAGATCATTTGATATGTGCACAATTCCAACTGAGTTACTAAAGCCTGTCCTTCCCAAAGACAATCAACATGTTCTCACTTTAAATTTGACACTTACAAATCTATCCCCTGTTCTATGATTTCTTTCTGTTGCTTTAGGACTTCAAATTGTTCTGGATTGTCAGTGCCAGACATCTGTGTACTGTAGCTGCCAATTCCTGAGGATGCTGTAGAATCCAGAGAATTTAAGCTTCCATATCTGTTAATTGTCTCAGAGTGTTTGGTTTCATTTGCCTCTTGCTCTATGGGTTTTTCCTGACCTACAAAAATGACAGTAAAACAGAAAAAATTCTAACAAAAATGTGCCATGAAAACCTTTGAACTTTGTTACTATTTTTCCAACATCTTAATCACATGAGTCACAGAATGTTAAAGCTAAAAAGCACCATTTACAGATAAGCTAACATTCACAGAGAAGTGAAGTGACTAGCCCAAGGTCACACAGCTTATTAACTGGAGGGTATCTGCTTGTTACAGGCATTAGCATGAGTTAAAAGTATCACTATCATAATTACTACACTTCAAGTAATTAAAGTTTCATAAAAAGTTGTTTTGAGGAAGAAATTACAAGTATGCCCCATTTGAGAACATACAACATATGATATATAATATAAAAATAAAAAAAATTTCAAAATAGACAAATTATGGTATTATGGAAGTATCATTTGCCTTACAAAAACAATTTTCACAAGAATTATCTAAAATATCGGACTTTTCTATTGACCTTAAAGGAGGTATTTATTGTTAAGACATATGCAATTTTTATGAGCAAAATTTTAAGCATGTTAAGGCTTAATGGAGCAACACAGAAAATGCTTCAGTCGCCTGCTTTGTGCTAAGCTTAGTGACCCACCATGGGAAAGAGATGCGCTTTGAGCAGGTAGACACTGGTCTAAAGTGAACCACTCATATTCTTTTGATCCTAAACTTTTAATAACAGGTTTGAACTTGGTTAACATTATCACCAGTATAAATATTAAAGGGATGGGGTGTGGGGAGAACATGAAAGGAGAAAAAAGGGAGTCAGAGACATGTAGAATTTTTGCAAAGGACTTTAGAGATCGTTAAACCCCGAGCTCAAGCTTGAATCTTCTTATATAATTTCCCAAGTGTTTGTCTATACTAAAACTGAAAATCTGGCAATACCATTACATTTTTTTTAAACAGCTGTAATTACTTGGAAGTTCTACCACATATCAAGCTGAAATGCTCTCCTTGTAATTTCTTCCCATTGCCCCTAATAATAAGTCCCCACATAGCTAACCAAAATCAATCTAATTCCTTTTCCACATGATAGACATTCTGATATCTATTCACTAACATGTTTGCAAATCTCTTTTCTAGGCTAGATATCTTATTTCCTTCAATTGACAGATTTAATCAAATGATTTTAAGTACTTCAACATCCTGTTTACTTTCTTCTACATAAACTCCAGACTATCAATATCCCTCCTTAAATGTGGAATCCAAAACAAAACAAGGTATTCCAGAAGTGGTCTGAACAAAGTCAAGTACAATAAGTATCACCTGCCCTGTTCTAAATCTAAACAATACATTTCTATTGATGCATTCTAATATTAAGTTACCTTTCTGGCTGCCACAGGGCACTGTAAACAAATAAAATTCATGTTGTTATATAATGTGACTTCTTAAAGAGGGCATATACCTTTTCCCAGAAGCAGAAGTTTCCACAAATCTTTTAATTCCTTGAAATCAATTTACTGTAAAAATCATTTTATAAATCCAAAATCAACTTTTGCTAATGCCACAATAGTCACACTGGTACATTATACAAATCAAAGGCTAATCTAAATAAAGTCAACTAGTCTACCCAAAGAAACACATTAGCAATATTTTAGGTCATTAAAATTACCTAAAATATCTGAGGTACTGAAGTGTTTTTCCTAAGCTATAAAAAAAGTCTCCATATTAACAAGGTAATCAAAGTATGAATCTAAGGGCAATTTAGAACAATTAGTTTATATAATTAGCTAGAAGACATGTAATTTTTAAGTCAATGCTCAATCACACAAAGAAATAATTAGTGAAAGTGTTTCTCTTAGCAAGGTTAAAAACAGATACAATTCACTGGAGTGGATTAATGACAATTTCAACTACCCAGAAAATATTACTCAAAATACAAAAAAAATAGTAACTTAAAATATCACCTTACCAAGGGTAGTCTGAGAATTCGGATTCACGTACTGATCTTTACTCCATTCAACCATACACTTCAAAATCGACACTAAACATTCTAAACCCTTTTTCCTCAGGCTTAACTCCTATTAAAAAATAAATGAAAAAAATTCCCTTAAAAAAAACAAAAAGATAATCATTCTTTGGATGTAGTTAAAATTTGAAAATATATTTCAAAATTCCTACCTGAACATTACTCATACCGAGTTCTTGACTACCCCGTCCTTGGGCTATTTTTGATAGATCATTAACTAATCTTTCAAATATATTTGCTGCATTTAAGTCACAGTCATAATTTACATAAATGTCCACCACACTCTGAGCATCTGTAAAAATGTAACAGCATTAATTTTAACAAGCAAATCCCAAAACATATTAATTTACTTGCAATTAGTGGTTAACATTTAAGAATTCATTTTAATACCTGCACAAATCCTTGTTAGTGTCTGGATAACCATCCATTTGTGGTCAAATGAGCTGGTAGAGGTTTCCAATATATATAAGAAAATTTCTTTAAAAAATACCTAACAAATAAGAAAGACAAACACTTAGGAATGCATCACAAGTAGTTGCTTCAAAAAGAGTAATTTCTTAAAAACCATGCTTTTGATGTTCATACTCTACATGCTAAGCCTGAATAAGCAGTACTGGATAAGTATAGTTAACATGTAAGGTAATCCCAGACATGCAAAAGAAAAAGAGGATTTCCACCTGTCATCACTGGGATTCTATGGCCTCTAAGACACACACACACACACACACACACACACACACACACACACACACACACACACACACACACACACACACACACACACTGACAAAGGATTCTTAAACTGGTATATTCCTCTAAAATAGGGCTAACAAAGTAAGGTCCAGGAAATGAACATAGGTGGAATGATAAAGGAAGATGAGGGGTGCCAGGAATGCACAACATAAAGTAGCTTTAAAATAGAAGTACTTGGAATAATTAATCAAAAAGCATTTATTAAGCACCCTACTTAGTGCCAGGCACTATTGCTAGATGCTGGAGATATAAAGATAAAAATGAAACAGTCTCTATCCTCAAGGAGCTTACAATCTATTGGAAGAAATAACATGTAGATGTGCACACACAAAGTTAACATAAGGTAATTCTTAAGTAAGGGAGGCAAGGAGGAACCAGGAATGGGAGGATATTGAGGCATGGACACAGAATATGGAATGTCATGTGTGAGGAACAGTAAGAAGACAACTTGACTGGACTGCAGAATACATAATGCTGAGTAACATGTAATAAGCCTGGAAAGGTGGTTTGGAGCTAAGTTCTGAAGGGCTTCAAAAGTCAAACACAAGTCTGAATCTGATTCTACAGACAGTAGGAGGCCACTGCAACTGGAGTGAAAACGCGAAATAAAATTTGCATATAATAAGATGGTATGGATGAGTTATTATTTGCACTGGTGAAGGAAATATTCATGCCAAAAGTAACACAATATATAAATAGCAGAAACATTTATATCTCTATATAGCAGCAGATGATATAATTCTCAAATGCAAATGTTCATTTTTAATATCCTAGTAAAATAAGAAAACTGATATCCTAAAAAGTTACTATTTAGAAAAAAGGAAAACTGAAAATCGTCGAACAGAGACAGTACAGAATGTCCAACAATCTATATCAAACTCTCACTCCAATTTATATAAAAATGCTTCAAATATAAAAGGTGTTGGCTGCATAATGAACCAATTTTCAATTTTATAGGTAAGTATTCTTAAAGTTCAAAAGTAACTGTAGACAACTTGACTGAGACTTAAATAGGGATAGCTGGGAGATGCATAATAATCCTGGGATATATTTAAAGAAAACAAACTGTAATTCAAAGGATCAATCATTTCTAATCAACTTTTTTAACTATGCAAAATCATCACACAACACAAATTTGAGGAAATAAACACCACAATCTCCCTGAGGGCAAGCATTACATCATTACTTTCTTTATACAGCCAGTTCCTAGCAGAGTTCCTTTTGAATAGTAGGCAATTAATAAATGCTTGTTGAATTTAATATTCAATGCTATTTAATGAATACCACGTTGCACTGAACTAGTAAAGAATCGTTTTATGTAATAATATTGGGCTACTTCATCTACATATCAAAATCAAATTTAAAAAGATTTGTGTGCACAATGTACAAGACACTTTACTTGGTATATGAGTATGACCATTCGTTACTTTGTCTTATGCAATGAGTTCTGGAAATGCTGCCTATTTTTATATTTCTAACACACATTAGAATACAACAGTATTTTAAGAAACACTAAAATGATTTGTTTTGTGAAATTTTAATCTCTGTGTAACATATAAAGTTGCAGAGGAATATTTAGGCCTGACATAAAGAAATATTTCTTAACTATTCAAGCTATCCAAAAGTGAAACAGGCTTCCTTTGGAAGTAGTACCTTCTCCTTCACAGAAAGTCTAGGCCCGATGGTGGTTTGTTGATGACATCACAGAGAAGACTCTTGGTTCAAATACAGGTTGAACTAGATGTATGTGAATTCTCAGATCCCTTCCAACTCTGAGATTTTGTGAAGTCTAACTTTCCTATTTTTGTTTAATAAATTCTACTTTACCTTCCTTTCATAGGATCACAGATTTCAGAACTGAAGGCAATTTCTGACCTCTTCAATTTAGAGATGAGGAAACTGAGGCCCAGAAAGGTTAACTACTTGTCAAGGAAACATAAAAGTAAAGTCAAGAGTAAGAGTAGTAAAGCCAAGATTCATATCCAGTTCATCTAACTTCAAATTCAGTACTCTTTCCACTGTACCATGCAAACTCAGATCTACTGTTATTCTAAAACAGGCTGATCCTTTTTGGGGAAGTATATTTACATCCATTACCTCATTTAATACATTTATCAATCTCTAGAGGCCACAAATCTAAGCTGTTTTGTTGCTGTTAGTTGTATCCAACTCTCTGTGATCCTGCTGGGCCTTTCCTGGCAAAGATAACAGAGTGGTTGGCCATTTCCTTCTCCAACTCATTTGATAGATGAGATGGAGTTTGTGAACAGGGGTAAGTGACTTGCCCAGGGTCACTCAGACAGTAGTATCTGAGAACAGATTTGAACTTAGGAACATGAGTCATCCTGAATCCAGGCTTGGCATTCTATCCACAGCTACTCCTAAGCTGTTTCAGAGGTTAACCAATAATAGGTATACACCATGTTGTAATTTAACAGTGATGTATGTGTCAGGAGATTGTTTAGCACTTTTCCTTACAAGTCTATATTTATATTTGTGTACTTCCACACATTTTAACATATATTTATTAGGATACCAATGTAAACATTTTAACATTAGCAATGACTATTTGTTATACTTATATTTCAAAAGAGAATGAGGAAATATCTTAAAGCTAGATCTGAACCCAATTTCTCCCTAAAGTTAATTGTCCAAAGTGTATAAAAATCTTCATGTAAATTTTTTTTGAGGCAATCAAGGTTAAATGACTTGTCAAGAATCACACAGCCAATAAATGTATAAGGCCTAATATGAACTCAGATCCTCCTACTCCAGGACTGATGCTCTATCTACTGTGCCAGCCAGCTGTTCTCATGTAAATTACATTTAAGAATTACAGAATATCTGTATTGGAACAGACCACAAGTCCAAGATTTATTTTAACAAGAATACCATCTTTCTATCTACAAAATCTTCAAAAAGTCTTCAACCTGTCTTTACTCAGGAATAAAACCTATTATATCCCAAGGTAATGTTAGTAAAAGCCTTTGTCAGTCCTTCCAGGATTACTGAAATATGTAAAGGATCTCTGATTTGGTCCAAGTAGGGAACTTCCTCCACCAAAGCAAATCACAATTCAGTTAGAATTGGAAGTTCTGTCAAGCTGTCTAAAGCACAAAAAAGTTAAGTGACTTGTCTGGCTTCAGTACAGGATGTAAAACTAGGTCTTTCTGACTCCAGTTTACATTGTGTACAAAATTATACACTAGTCTTCAGTGCCGTGAAGATTCTATTGGTTAAAGTATGCCATAGCTCCAGCGGTCACTAAGGAGTAAAAGGGGATCCTACAGATTCAGACTGAAAGCTCAAATGAATGTGTAGACTCCAACTCAGCCTTTAATTCAATAAACATAAAATACTTACTATGTGTGGGGTCCTAGGGCTAAAAGATAAAACAAATAAAGAAAGCAAGTAGCTCACATTCTGATGATGTAATATAATAAACACGGATAAATAAAATAAAAAATAAGCTGAGAAAGGAGAGGGAACTAAGGAGTTGGGGGAGGGTCATGAAAAGATTCTCAGAGGAGGCTGAACTTGACTATGAAATAAGATTTTTTAAAGAAAGGGGGTCTATTCCAGGGGAGAAGGGCAGATATTCCAGCATGAGTTACAGGTAGCCTTTGCAAAGGCACGCACATGGAGATGTAGTTCCAAGTTAGGAGAAGGCCTAGCTGGCCAGTTTGGCTGGGACACAGTGTGCAAGTATGGGTAGTATGAATTACATCTGGAAAGGTAGGTGGGAACCACACAATGGAAAGCTTTAAATGCAAGACTTAAAAGTTTTATTTTTATCCCATGAGCAATGGAAAGTCACTGAAAATTCTGAATAGGGCAGAGAAATGGGCAGACCTGAGCTCTAGAAATATTAATCTGGCAGCTATGTTAAGGACGGATTATAAAGAAAACAGACTGGAAGCAGGGAGAATGAGAAAGAGACCATTTCTCAAATCATGGTGAAAAGTGATGAATATCTCAATACTGGTCACTTGAGTATAGAGAAGAGGAACAATGTTATGTTATATGTTATGGATTAAAATTAAAAATTTCTGAAATTCTATAGAGAAACGATCAAATGTACACCTTAAAGATAGGTAGTTTGCAACAAAAAACAATTCTAAAGATCTAAAAATAATGCTCTTATTTTCAATTACCTATTACAAAATAAAAATAAGTCTTAAAAACAGTAATTGTGACCAGTTTTGCTCACCATCTCCTTCTAACAGACATAAAGGAAGTATGCAACCAGATGACACAGAAGAAACTAGAAACAATTTCACTAAAAGTTCCCTATCAAAAAAGCCTAAAATATCCTGTAGCACACTTTAAATAGAAAGTACCTATTCTGTTCTCATATCCATGATAATGTATTAAATTCAAATTCACTACCGAATATTTATAATTTTAATTTTTAATTAAACTTTAATTTTTCCTACCACCAAAAAAATTCTTGAAAAATACGATCTTAATGCCCAATTAAGTGATCAACTATTAGGTTGTAATTTGATCTGTTCATTAAAAAATGCATATAATGAACTAAACAGAAGACAAAACAGAACAGAAAAGACTCTTGCACGTACACTAATATTGTTACTTACTAACAGAGAAAAGGAAGCTTGACTTTGAGACAACATACAAACAGCACATCCTTGATACCAGACATTATTCTAAGTGACACTCTTAAAGTGCAGGTGTGACCAACTCATTCTCCTATTTGTTTCCTATCGCTTCTAGGGTCAAACACAGACTCTTCCTTTGGGCACTGCACAGCCATCACACACCTAGTGCATCAAGCTTATAGATTTTGTTCTTCTTGATGCCAAATTGGCCACCCTTGTTGTTTCTTAAATACAAAACTCCATTCTTTCCCATGTTGGCCATGTGTCACATCCTTATGTCTGCTTAAGAATACCTATGTTCTTGCAAAACTCAGCTCCAGGGCTGCTTTCCACATGAAATCTTTTCTGATTTTCTCCCTGCCAGTTTTTAATGTATTCCCCCCAAATTCCACTGTAATGATTTTGTATTCATCTTGTATATACTTACATATATGTGTGTGCTTTCTTGCATGCTAGAATACAAGCTCTGTGAAGGCATGGACTCTTTCATTTTTGTGTCTGAATCTCTACAATCTACCCGAGTGCCTGGCACAAAGCAGGCAACTCAAATGCTTGGCGACTGATTAAAAGACAAATAAGCTAGAAGAAATTTCTACCAAAGCAACCAAAGTTCTCTTTTCGAAAAACGAGAAAGTTCTAATGCTTGTTTTGAAAATGCAAATTTGTTACAATGTGACTGATATATTAAGGGAACAACCTGATCCACATTTGATGTGGTTTGCTTCAGATAAGCCCCCTTCCACCACTTCACAGTAACTCTCAAATTGCAACCCTTCTGAGGCCCACTTCCACAAGTCCTCATGTCTTTTTCAAGGTAAAGTGCTGTATTTATTGTATATATTCTGGTATAGTAGGAGCTGTGGGCAGAGGAGGACTGTTTTACACACGTACCTTGGCTACAGCCAGGACCTTTGTCCTTGGGTTACATCTTTGCCATCGGGACCTGGCTGCAGGCCAAAGTGTAGCCTGATGCTGCAGGGTGCCACCATTAGTTATTATATTTATATATTTATTACATATTTTAACACGTATAAAACTGTGTTAACAGGTCCTATCTTTTCTTTTGATGTGTCACTGACAGTTTCTGTATTGTGTCCCAACTTCATTTTACCCATAAGTCTTGTGGTTTTTGCAGAGCAATTTTGCATAGCTCAATGATTTTCAGGAATACATGTCATATTATAGCAAAACTGACTGCATTTGGTTGTGAAAATAAATTAAGAACTACTACATTAGACATTATAACAACAAATCTGAAAATTAAAAGACAAAATGAAAGATTTCCTGACAAGTTTACATTTTCATCTATGAATAAAATTTAAATGCATCATTTATATTATTTTCCCAAGTATCTTGTGTGTTAAAGGTGGGGAATGGGAGGGGAATAAGAACAGATGAGTGAAACTCAAGCTAGTTTTATAAACAATTTAAAAAATTACTAGGGATTATAGCATAATTAAGATTTTTCTTTTACGACAAATTTACTATACAGTAGGTCAAGGCTGCAAAATTTTAAGGACCAGCCCTCATATGTAAAATATATATGAACATATATATGTATATACATATACAACCATATATACACATAAATATATTTAATATGTAAAATAAGAAAAGTAACAACTCAAACTTACAAGAATTTCTGTCAATAATTCTATTTAAAAAAACCAATATTGCTAAAAATGAGCAGCCACATAATGCACTCTTAAGATGCAGCATGTATGTTAGCAAACAGCAAGTTTAACCAAGACTTATCTGCAAAGCATACCTCAATCTGCATCTTCAGGTGTGTCTTGAAGTTTGACAACAAGGTAAGAAATATAGAAAGAGAAAGCTCAAAAACCTCTGGAACAGATGACACTCCATTTTTAGAGAGTGCAACACAAAGATACTGCTTAATAGCATTAATGAACATTTCATTGGTCCTGAAAACAGGTCCTGCATTCTGTAGAATGGACAGAAGCAACTGCAATGAAAGGATCTTGGATCGCAATTCGTGAGACCTGAAATGTAAAGCAAAATGCACAACAGGTGACAAAACTGATCACAATTCTCTTGCAATGACTGATGAACAGGAATGGTTTCTTCTAGAGATGTTTCCTGGTTCTACACAAGTATAAAAACTTTCAAAATGGAGAAAAATAAACACAAATGTTGTGTCATTATATATAAAAAGAAACAGATTTGAAGACTCGTATCCTTCCAAGTTTGCTCTGAAAGCACACAATAAAAATAAATTACTACATCAAAATGATTTTGAGTTTCACAAGTTGAATATAACTACTACACAAAACAGTTTTAACATTAGTTTCTCTATAGAAGATATTAATTAATAAACCAATGTTTTCATACTCATTCATCTCTGCAGAATTTTACACTTCACGATGCTCTCCATTCCTTTGTCTTTAAATTTATCCATATTTTGTCTGCACTGGCTCCTCTTCTAGCCCCTTTAAGATAGGTGATGGACATGTCCCATAGGCTTCTTCTTTTCCATCAATCTCTCCTCTCCTCAATGTCACTGATTTCAAGCTGGAAGAAACTGGGACACCTAGTATATACCTTGGCTTTAGGATGCAAAAACTAAATTCCAGAAAGGTCAAGTACAGGCAAATGATTCAAAAATCTTTACCTTCTGTCTTAATCTCTCTTATGTACTCCAGACCTTTATCTTCAAATGCCTACAAGGTATCCCTTTCTAGATGTCTAATCAATCAGGCAGATAAACTCAACATGTCCATATTTTACCTATCTTTCAAAATAAAACAATATCGTGTAACTATTAATCAACTCCATCTTCCATGTTTGAGAGAAACCTTGGTGTTGTCTCTGAGTTTCTGCTCCTTTCCCTCACATATAATTTCCAAGATCTGTAGGTTCCGTGTTCACAATAATTCTCACATATATACTGGAGGTCACTCCATTCATCTGGGCCCCACTTTCCTCCTTTCTGGAATATTTTAATTTCTGTTTCTATAATCTCAATCTCTCTATTCCTACTGTCACTGCCTAATAAGAGGTGCTCATTGCCATCCACCTACACTACTGGAGAAGGTGCATAGCTAAGTTTTCTACGGTCTACTCTTTCCAACATCCAATCTAACCATTACACTAATGGAAGACTCATCATCCTTATGCATTCATAGACCTATTTATGTCTTATGTGACACTTAAGAAAAGTTCAAACACCTTAACCTAACAATTAAGGTCCATCACAACCTAGCATCATCCTACCTTTTTACTTTTATATGAAACAACTTCCTTCCATATAATTTATGATCCATCCAAAAAAGACTGTTTGCCATTTACCATACATGTCCTGCTATTGCCTTTTTTGGCACTTTTTCCTATGCCTTGTGTTAATTCCTTATTCCCATTCTTTAAACCATAACTCAAATGACTTCTCTTTTAGGAAACTTCCTTTGACCTTCCAGGTCTAAATGAGCAGTCTGCCCATAGACCTTGCCTAATACTTTGGTCATACCATGTATTATATTATTGACTCTCACAACATGTTATTTTACGTTTATAACCTCAAATCCTAACATTTATCTACCACTTTCTATAAAGCAAATTATCTGTGCCAGGCAGCACAGATACAAATACAAAACACAGGATAGTCCCAGGCCTGAAGGACACAGATCACTGTACAACACACACACATACATACATACATACACACACACACACCCTCACACGTAAATAAATGAGGCAATTTTATACAACAGAAAACAATGACAATTGGGAAGAACAGGAAAGGCTTTCTAAAGGAAGGAGCATCTGAACTAAACAATGATAAAGGTGTACAAGGGTTGTGGTTATAGGATATATAATCCAGAGTGAGGTTTGGCAATGAGAGATGACATGACAAGGGGACAAAGGAAAATGTACAGCTAAACTAGCTAAATCCAGCCAGCTAGACTATATTCTCATCTTTGTAATAGTAGTACCTGACGTTTACATATCACTTTAAAGTTTTTGCTCCAAATACATTGTCTCATTTAATGTTGCCCTCTAGTGGTGCTTCAGGTTGATCCCCATTTTACAGCTTAAGAAACTGAGACTCAAAAAGGTTAAGGAATACGTCTAATATCACACAGAGATTAATTTCTGGGGAAGAATTCCAATCCAAGGCTTCCTGACTCTGAGTCCAGCACTATTCCATTATGTTATGCAGCCCCCAGGAGATTATATATTTAATTTTTTTAAAATTAGCAACTACCTTTTTATCATTCTTAAACTCACTCTACTCCTATGAGCCAAAAATACTCCCAAGCAAACAAAAAGTACTCCCCAAAATATAGCTCATTAATATACAACAAATCCCTGTGTTAGCTATGTTTGAAAATTTAGGTCTCTCTGTAATTCAAGTTTATTATTGCTCTATCAGGACATGAGTGTCATGTTTATTTTCATTCTTTTAGACTGATGATTTATCACTGAGTTGATAGGAGTTCAAAAGCCCTTGATAGTAGTTTTTCTTTAGAATGTTGTTACCATGGTATAGGTTGTTCTCATAATTCTGTTTACTTTTCTCTGTAGTGGTTCATACAGATCTTCTCAGGTTCCACTAAAATTGTCCATTTCATTATTTATTATGGCACAATTAATATTCCATTACATTCATATGTGATTTATTTAGCTATTTCCCAATAGGAAGACTTCCCCTATGTTTCCAAATTTTGGCTAGCACAAAAAGAGCTGCTATAAATATTTTTGTATCTATAAATCCTCTTCCTTGGATTTCTTTAGGGATATATTCCTAGTGGTGGTACAGCTAAATCCACATGTCTGAACAGTTTAGAGATAGTTTCAAATTGTTGGCTGGACTAATCCCACCACCCCTCCAACCTTTGTCATTTTCTTATGTTGCCATCTTTGCCAGGATAACAAGTACAAATTGAAACCTCGAAATCATTTCAATTAAAATTTCTCTAATTATTAGTGATGCAGAACACTTTTTTCAAATGGCTGTTCATAATCTGGATTATCAAATCAAATTATTAAATCTAACTTCTTCTAGACTGCTCTCCCAGTTTTCCCACTGTTTATTTCAGTGAGGGCTTCTCCCAGTAACTGACTGTAATTTTGAAGAGGACACCTGGTGTTACACAAACTTTGTACCACCTCTAAATCCTAGAGTAGAGATATCAAAGTTGTGGTCCATGTGTGTACTGAAGTAGAATAAAATATAACTGGGAAATATTGAAATAAAAAACACAATAAAACATAGATAATGTTAAGATGTGGTTTTCTAAGGCAATATATGGCCAGCAGAAAGCATTATATATGTAGGCTTTAATGGGAGTTGGCCCCTCTTTCTGTTGAGTTTGACACCACTTCTCTGAGCACATTACTCAGAACACCAGAGGAGATTAACAAATGTTTGCTAAAACTAACTCAAAGCTTTTAATTGTTCTACAAATCCACTGGTTTTACTGCCAGATCACAATGCTTACCAATGACAATTATTTTCAGTTTGATGTTTTTCTCTTTAATTTTAAATAAAGCCAGTCATGGTTACTTTTAGATTATATAAACATTATTTTTGTTTCCAAAAGCCTATTATTATTCTACACACACAGACACACACACACACACACATAATCATGTAATGATTATTTGTAAACTGAGGGGATTAAATCATATAATCTTAAAAGTCCTTTCTAATTCAGGTTGTTTTATAAATCATTATTCAAGATTGTTCTGGATTTCTGACTTGTTTTCAGTCTTCTGTTAATTTCTAGTACTCCTATTTTCAGATATTCAAAATGTACTTTCCATACTATTGTGCTATAAGAAATGACAAACAGGAAGACTTCAGAGAGGTCTGGAAGGACTTATATGAACTGATGCTGAGTGAAAGGAGCAGAACCAGGAGATCATTGCACGCAGTAACAACCACAGTGTGCGAGGAATTTTTCTGGTAGATTTAGCCCTCCACAGCAATGCAAGGACCTAAAACATTCCCATTTTCTTCCGACAAAATATTCATTAAAATTGTTGACAATTTTCAAGAAACACAACAAAACTATAGTGATCAAAGCTAGGCATTATTCCAACTGTAGAATCCATTTAAGTATTTGAATGGCTGGTTCTTTTTTTCGTAAATGTTGTCTTTAATCTAGTTCACACAGTATAGGGGAACTTAATGTTCCTAATTTCCACATTATCAACTTCACAAATAAAGTTCAAAATAATTGAGACCTCAGTTATCAATATGATGTTTCATTCCTCATAAGTGGATATAACATAAAACATTGCTCATCAATATAAGCATTATATATTATAACAATATATCATTGTTACACGAAGTAATTACTTCTTATAAGAAATACTTCTTATAAGAAAGCCTTCCTTGATTCTCCCCAGTCCTGTTGGAAACTATACTCTCCTTTGGACCTCACATGGTACTATTTGTAGCTCTCTAATGCATTTAGTGTGTGACATGTCACTGACTCTTTCTTAGGGACAGCTAGGTAAGTGTAGCAGATAGCATCCTGGGCCTGGAGTCAGAAAGACTTTATCTTTCCAAGCATCATAAATATTAGCTATGTCACCCCGGGCCAGTCACTTAGCCCTGTTTGCCTCAGCTTTTCATCAGTAAAATGAGCTGGAGAAAGAAATGGCAAACCACTTCAGTATCTTGGCCACAAAAATCCCAAATGAGATCACAAAGAATCAAACTCGACTGGAAATGACTGAACAATAAAGATACCATTAGTATCTGCTTGTGTCTTACAATAGTAACAATAAAAACGGCTAAACGCTTGTATGACACTAAGCTCTGCAAAGTGCTTTACACATGTGATTTAATTTTATCCCCATAACAAACTATAAATTCCTTCAAGGAAGGGAACAGTACCTCACATTTTACATATAGTACTATATAAAACCAAGAAAATAAACATAAAGTAGTTGGTGGGACCCGGCAAAAGCAGTAAAATGTAAAATGCTCCATGCTCCTTGTACACAAGAACATGTATTAAAAGTTCCTCAACAGAACAGCAAAGCCTCAAACCAACTCCAGTGCTGCCTTCTCAACAAAACATAAAACCTAAGGAAAAACAGTAGCAGTTATCCCCAAAGTACCCAGCACGCTACACTGAGAGCAAGCACTCAACAGCTGGTAACTTCTGGATATGCCACAAGCCAAAGAAAGTCTCATATAGTCTGCTATCTATCTATCTATCTATCTATCTATCTATCTATCTATCTATCTATCTATCTATCTATATCTAATTCATCCATCTATCTATCTATATTTTACAGCTGGTCCCAAAGGTGAATTTTAATTTGGAACCCAAGTATCATTATAAAAGTTTCAATATGCTGCAATAGTTTAGACAGGATAATGTTAATTTGAAAAATAATACATCTAAAGTTATTTCAAATCTTTCCCTTTTTTCTCAGACCTCCTAACTAAATTTATATTGTACCTACTCTATGCCAGGCACTATGCTAATAACATTCATCCCGTTTGTTATCAAAGTACAATGCTGTCCTTGTCAGCAATATTTCCCTGCTAGAGTACACAACCAATTGCTTCAAAATGAAATGTGATATTTTTTTTCCAGAGAGTAGCAGCAGAATTTTAAACTTCCTTTAACAAAGCTTGGTAGTATTTATTCTTTTCTGTAATTCTTTTTAAAATAAAGCTTAATCTAATGATGGGTTGTTTCTTGAAGAGAACCAAAATGACATCACTATGCTGTGTTAAGGTGCATTGTGTCTGACTGATGGCTGAGAGGACCAATAAAAGCTTGGAAGGCTCCACCACATGCTGGGCACGAATAGTCCAAATGAACAGGTGGACTGGAGATGTCTCTACATTTATGTACCTAATACTTCTGAGCTATTCCAACTGTGTCCTGCTATAGAGTACAGTGCCTTCTTTGATGGAAACACACCATGCTAGACAGTCCTGTGCCAGCATCTCCCATGTCTCATAGTCAATACCAGAGCTCTTCAGAGAGACCTTGGGAGTGCCCTTTTATTTCTTCTTCTGGCCTCTATGTTAGTGCTTGCTTTGTGTGAGTTCTCTATAAAATAGTCTTTCAGACAAACTGAGTTTGGCATTCAAACAATGCAGGTGGCCCAACAGAGGTGAACTCTCTGAAGTGGAGTTTAAATACTTGGCAATTCAGCTCAAGAAAGCACGTCAGTGTCCAGTGCCTTATCCTGCCAGGTGATCCTCAGAAACTTCCTAAGGTAATGGAGGCAATTCAGTTTCCTGGCATGGCGCTGGTATACTGTCCTGGTTTCATAGGCATACAACAATGAGGTCAACACAATAGCTCTGTAGACCCTTAGTTTGGTAGGCAGCGTCTTCTCTTCTCTCTTCAACCTCTTCTCTCCCAAACTTTCCTTCTGAGGCTCCCAAACACCGAACTAGCTCCAGTAATGCATGGGTCTACCTTGAGCTAGCTCTAGCAATGCATGGGTCAACCTTATCATCTATCCCTGGAAAGTATACTGCCAAGGTAAATGAATTTATTGACAACAATCAAAATTTCTCCATTTGTCATAACCAATGATTTTATGTATAAATGGTGTGGTGCTGGCTGGTGAACCTGTTTTCTTGGTGTTAACTGTTAGGCCAAAATTAGCACGAGAAGCAGAGACTCGATCCATACTTTGTTGCATCTCAGCCTAAGAGGCTGCACTGAGGGCATAATCTTCTGCAAACAAAAAGTTATACACCAACTGTCCCTCCACTTTACTCTTGGCTTCTAGCCTTTTCAAGTTAAATAATGTATTCAGTGCAACAGCTGTCCTTGATGTCATTTTCACTCTCATTGAAGGAGTCTGACAACATTGCTGAAAACATTATGCTAAAAAGCATGGGAACAAGCACACAATCCTGCTCCACTCTCCATTGGTGACTGAGAAAGTGCAAGACCATTGTCCATTATCCAGAACCTGTGCAAACATGCCATCACTAAACCGGCATACAATGACTGGACTTCTCTGGGTAACCAAATTTTGCAATTATTTTCCACAAGCCCTTGTGACTGACAGTATCAAAGGCCTTGGTCAGAGAGATGAACACTGTGTCCAGACCTCTGTTCTGTTTCCTGACTTCAAGTTCAACACTGGGCCACTTAGCTGCTTCAACTAGATATTGATGAATTCAAGATGTCTACAAAGCACACAGATAGAGATGCATACTGGGGAACTGGTGATAAGTCCTAAAGATAAGGACAGAGATGAAGTGGGGGTATGTAAATCTGGGAATCGTCTGCATAGAGCTGATCATTAAACCTACAGGAGCCAATGAGATCACTAAGAAAATGAGTTTAGAAAAAGAGCCAAGGACAGAGCCCTGGGGAATGCCCAAGCAAGAATAAATACAGCAAAGGAGACCAAAAAAACCCATCAGACAAGTAAGAAAAGACATTTTTAAAACAACAACAAAACCAGGAAGAAGAGATAGCCAGAAAGAACGGAGAAAGAACTCCCTCTTCTCTTTCTCATATCATTCAGATGCCTTCTGCTACTACCTCTTTCGTATTACCCCCACATGACATGAAGAGAAAGCCTCTCTCCTTGCCAAGGCAAACTCCTTGTACAACCAACCCATTTCATCCAACTTTTCCAGAAAACTGTCACCTTTATTATATCCACTCTCTCCTCACTTGTTCCTCATCTACTGGCTATTTCCCTTCTGCCCACAAATATGATCGTATTTCCCCTATATACTCAAGAAATTCTCATTTGATCCATCCATACTCTCTAGTTCCCATCCCATATCTCTCCTCCCTCCCTTTTGTGGATAAACTCCTTGAGAAAGTCATCTATGATGAGAGCTTTTACTTCCTTTTTTGTCACTCTCTTAACTCTCTGAAATAAATAGGCTCGTCTATTAGACAAAACTGCTCCTCCAGAGTTAGTAATGATTTCCTAATTGCCAAATCTACCAGCCTTTTCTCAATCTTTATCCTCCTTTGACCTCTTTTTAGTCTTTAGCTCTGTCAAGTCCCCTCTTCTCCTTGATACTTTTCAGGTTTTTGTGATACTGTTCTTTCCTGATTCTCTTCCTACTTTCCTGACTATTCCTTCTCTGTTTCCTTTCCTGGATTTTTATCCAAGTTCTTCCTGCTAAAAGTACTAGGCAATTCCCAAAACTCTACCATGGACCTTCTTCTGTTTTCCCTTCACTTGGTGACTTTATCAGTGCCCATGTTTATCATTTTTAGGCAAATGGCTTTCAAATCTACTTCCCCAGTCCTAAGGTCGCTCCTAACTTTCAGTCTTGCATCTCCAACTGCCTTTTAGACAACTCAAGTTCAGCTAAGGAGGGACTGACTTCAACCTGAGATTAATCGTCAATGGCCTCAGCATTGATTGATGATGGTCTGTTGAGAACACTATGGAAGCGTTCAGTCCATCTCTCTAGGATCATGTCCTTATCACTAATCAATGTGGCTCCATAGCACTGAGTAGTTGTGATGCACCGTAGGTTTTTGGTCCATAAATAGCTTTTTAGGCAGTCATAAAAGCATTTTGGAATCTGAAACTGAATCACTTCCATTTGAACTGTCTTAGGAAGATTCTGAGGATCACCCGGCAGGATAGGGTACCAGATACTTAAGTCTTTGCTTGAGCTGAACTGCCAAGTATTCAAACCATGCTTCAGAGAGCACAACTCCGATGGGCTTGCCACACTGTTCGAATGCAAAATGTACCCTTGCCAAAAAGACTATTTCATGGAGAACTCACATGGTGGTCAGAAGAAGCAAAATGAGGACACTCTCAAAGTCTCTCTCAACAACTCTGGACTTGACTAAGCAACATGGGAGACACTGGCACAGGACCACTCAGCATGGTGTGCCCACATCAGAAAGGTACTGTGCTCTTTGAGCAAAGCAGAATTGAGACAGAACAAAGTAAACGCAGGATGTGCAAATTTGGGATATCCACCCCAAATATTCACACAGATGATCTGTGCCCAACCTGTGGTAGAGCATTCTGAGCTCGTATTGGTCTGATCAGCCACAGTCAGACACATTGACATTTCACTTTATCATGGTGATCTCATTTTGGTCCTCTTCGAAGACAGGACAACAACCAAGACAACTCAAACAGGATGTTCCAAAGAAATCTTAAACTAAACATTCCCAAAAGTGAACTATTTTCCCTGAAACCTTGCCCTCTTTCTAAACGTTCTATTAGATTACTATTAAGAGTATCATCCTTCCAGTCACCTAGGCTCACAATCTAGTCGTCATCCTTGACTCCACTGTAACCATCCTGAAGCAGGTATTTATCACCTCACAGACTATTAGAATAATCTGCTGACTGGTTTCCCTAACTCTAACTCAAGCACCTCCCTACTTCAGGGTTGGGGAACTTGTGGCTTCAAAGCCACATGTGCCCTTCTAGGTTCTTGGGTGTGGCCTTCTGACTCAAGTTTGATAGAAGAAATGCTTTCATTAAGGTGGTTTGTTCTATAAAATTTGGATTTAGTTGAAGGACTGCACTCAAGGGCCTAGAGGGTCACTTGTGGCCTTACAGCCACAGGTTCCTTACTCTACCTTACTCTAATCCATTGCCTACTCAGCTATCAAACTGATCTTCCTAAAATGCACTCACCTATTCAACCAACTCCAGTGGCTCCCTATTGCCTTCAGGATCACAGGCAAAATCCTCTGTTTGGATTTCAAAGCCCTTCACAACCTGACTCTTTCCTACCTTTCATGTTTTTTACACCTTCTTCCCCTCCAACAACTTTGCAATACAGTATGGACTGGATGGCATCCCTGTGGTTCTTCACAACCCATCTCCTAACCCTGAGCATTTTCACTGGCTATGCTCCATGACTGAAACAGAGGCCCTTCATCTTTCTCTCAGCCTCCTACATGCACTGGCTTCCTTCAAGTCTCAGCTAAAGTCCCACTATCTACAAGAAGCCTTTCCTAGTCCTCCTAATCCTAGGATTTTTTTTTCTGAGATTACCCCAAATTACACTATACACATCTGCACACAGTTTTTGGCATAATGTCTCTTTCATAAGAGTGAGTTTCTTGGGAGCGGAGATTGCTTTCTTCATTTCTTTGGATCCCCAGTATCTAACACAGTATTTGGTACCTAACAGGCACTTAATAGATT
Source organism: Bettongia penicillata ogilbyi (assembly GCA_023548195.1). Taxonomy (NCBI): domain Eukaryota; kingdom Metazoa; phylum Chordata; class Mammalia; order Diprotodontia; family Potoroidae; genus Bettongia; species Bettongia penicillata. Next base: position 217,953 of record JAJHZJ010000851.1, on the reverse strand, counting down.
CTAGCTGATTTACTAGGCAATGTTGTCAAAAAGTAGGTGGGGGTCAAAGAAGAATGAGTACTGAAAAAGGTATATTGTATTTGGCAAGGAAGAGAGTGTTGGTGACTTTGGAGATGGCAGTTTCAGGAACTGACTGAAGAGGGCTGAGAAGTCAATGGGATATGAGGATAGCATGTGGTCGTTTTTTCAAGGAATTTGGCAATGGAATGGATGAGAGAGGAAGGGCAAATTGCTTGAGGCCAGAGTCAAGTGACTTTAAGAATAAGTGAGAGATGCTATGTTTGTAGACAGTAAGGAGGGATTCAGTGGATAGAGAATGAGCAAAAATTAAAGAAAAGACAAAATGGATAAAAGGGATGGTACGTATTCCTGGAGGCACCGGAAAGGAATGAGATCAAGGGCACACATCTCTATTTAAGGACTGGTCTTGACAAGTAGGACTACCTGTCCCTTAGAGTTGGTAGCAAAGGAGAAAAAAAATGGGAATGACATTAAAAGGACCTGAAGTGTGAGGTGATGAAAACTGGCATCAACTTTCTCAGTACCTTATGAAATGAAGCCTACCAATGGGCAAACAGTGGAGGAGGTGCCATAGGTGGGGCTTAAGGAGATAATGTATGGAACAGATGGTAAGACAAACCAAGCAGGAATTCTATCAAGGAAGATAAAAATGAATGCATGCAGCAGTGAGGACCCAGATGAGATTATCCAATTTAAATAAATCTGTGGCAGACCCGGTTAGCATGGTTTTATGACTTTCTCTAGCATTATAGAGCAGAAAAGGACAGGTGGATAGCTTGGGTTTAGAAAAGGTCAAGCAATAACAAACAGGACAAGGGACCAAAGGATTAGTGGGTTATGGAATCAAAGAGTTAGTCCTAGAAGAGACCTCTGAAGTCACTTCCAGTAGAAATGGATGGAGTCAGAGGACCTGGGTTCATAACCTTGCTCTTCTCTTCAGTGCCTACGTAACCTTGGGCCAATCATTTCACTTCATCTTCCTGTCTGTAAAATGAGGAGGCTGGACTGACCCGAAGTCCCTTCCAGCTCTAAGTGCACGATCTCACAACTGTATAATGTGCTCCAGCCCCCTCTTTTTTATAGGTGAAGAAGCGAGTGAGGCCCAGAGTGTGCCAGAGCCTTGTTCGAAGGCAGGGCAGGGTCCTCTTCAAACTCAGGCCTCTTCTCAATATCACAGCATGCAGAGGGCGACATCCAGGTCAGCACAACACCAGCACTTTCACTTGGGTTTCTGGAACCTCATCTTGTTTTCGGAAGCTTACTTTCCCTACCTGATTCTCCCCAGGTTTGCTGAGACTTCTTTTTCCTCTAATTTAATTGGGTCCCAGTGAGAACAAAATGAAATAGAGTAGTTTAATTAGTCTAAAATTTAAAATTTAAGAAAAACAACATAAATCAGTAAAACAGGTAATGACTTACTTTGGGTCTGGCGGTCCATCTGACAGTGGTTTCATCGACAATTTACATAATGACCTGAATACTAGAAAGGCATCCTTTTGTAAAATGTGGGAAAACTTAGCACCAGGTGAAGGTCCTGAAGAATTTCCAGATTCCTATGTATGGTAACATATCATGAAAATACAGACAATTACAATGCAGAATCATCTTTTGAAGGCTAGTGAGATGTGACTTCATTCCCAATATAAAAAAAAAATACTGTACTATCAGAATATTCTTTTTTAAAATATTTTAACTTTTTTTTCCCCTCCACTCTAAGTAACAACAGCCACTGACTTTCCCTTCGAGATTTTCTTCTTAGTCACTAAAGAAGATTTTCAAGTCTCCTCACTTGACCTCATCATTTAACAAACCCCAGGCAGTTTATCACATCCATTCCCAGTACTTATACTGTATTTTAGGCTGTTTGCATCATTACAATTTTTACCTACTTCTGAGCAAGTGTGAGACTGGCACCTGGCTATGATTTCTATAATTTCTTCCTTGATGTATTTATTAGCTGATTTCTGGATAGAAGTCTTTAAGGGGGTAGTGAACAAAGCACTAAGAGGACCTTTCACTGTATATAATACAAATAAATCTGCCTGGAGGTAGAGAGATTTAGACTAAAGTCCCTTCTAGCCCTATGGATTTGTCTAAGAATCTGTGATGAGGGCACTTCCCCCAAGCATTTATGTTTCTAATTTAGAATATTTGAAAAATTAGTTGATAACATATCACAGAAGCTAATGGGTCAAATTTATATTAAATGGCAATAACATCATATTAATAAATACTAATAAAGTCAACTTTAAAACTTTTATTATATCAAACAGCAGAAATCCCCCAAATGACATGTCAGGCATCATTTAATTCAATTCAACAAACATTTGTTAAGTCCCTACTATGTGTAAGAGGCTATGCTAGGAACCAGGGGGAAAAAAAAAAGCAGCCTCTTGCCAGGGAGAAACTTAAGAATCTACTAAAGATATTTTTTATAGGCATTGTTCAACATTAGAACTGTGAGCCAAATGGCTCAGTGTGATTCTTCAGTTTATACCTGAGTATCATTGGAAGAGACAGACAATCTGTCATCAGGTAAGGATGGCGTATATGCAACAGAAATTGGAGTCCCTGGAATTCCATTTGCCTGGATATTTTCACTATCACTACCATCCTCCAAAGTTCCAATGGTGCCATCTGCACTTGTATTTTCAGCAGTCCCTTCTCCCATATCTAAAAAGTTAAAATCAACAAAAATGTATATAATACAATGAACCTGAAAACTGCTTGAAGAGTAGAATTTTTAAAAGTAGCAATTCCTAAAGAAAAAGCAGGAAAGTAGTATTAAATAAACAACAATATTAAATAAATGCTATCCAATCCAAAATGTTCTACAATAGATTATGAAAGGATTATTAGAAAAAAATTGGAAAAAAGATTATCTTTCACAACTATTTTTAACTGCTCTAGGAATTCATACTATTTTATTAACAAATACTATTAGACAGCTGATCAGTTTTTGCAAGGAAATGCAAGCTTTAAGTTGGCACTATTATCTATTATAACACAGTTACAAATAAGATTCATTTTGAGAAACTATCAAGAGAAGTAAATCAGTTTAGGAAAAGCAAAGATAATTTATACAACTTGCTAAGTGGCTTCATCAGCTACCAGGTAAAAAACAACCTCTGCCTTGTTAATCGGAAGTGACCATAATATCAGATAAATTAGCAAATGAAAATATTCTCAGTAACATATTCAAATGGTCCTTTATTTAAAAATGACTCACACAGAAGGATTAATAGTGAATTCTCGAACCCTGACCCCAAATAAGCATTATTCCCCACAACAGAAGCAAATGTAAATCAAAGCAGCATTAGGACTACATACTTCCTAACCCTGAAAACTGAGAGGCCCAGTCAGTGCAATGCCAGCTCTTAAAGCAGCAGTCAGAAGTGCTTTCATAGTCAGGAGTACGGACTCTGAAGTTACAGTTTCAAAGAAATAGTATTACAAACAGTGGTTAAAGGGATCCAAAGTAGTATTAAACCTTGTTTTTCAGGAATATTACTCACTCAATAAATATTTACAGATAGAAAACTATGAGCAAGGTAATCTTATAGGTGTCCTAAGTGAAATAACAGTTGCATGTACTGGACAGTAAATCAAATAACCATTCACAATATTATTTCCACTGAAAAATGCATTCAGGGTGGTATATGGTGGCACATGCATATAATCTCTGCTGCTGGGGAAGCTGAAACTAATGGGATTACTTGAGCTCAGGAATTCTGAGCTAGGATAGGGTTAAAGCCATTTGGATTTTTTCCCTGGATGGAACCAATACGGTGAGTCCCCAGGCAAACCAGCATTGGTTGGAAATATAAAAAGTTGAAGACTGTGTTGTGATCTACCCAGTAGTAAGACTGGGCCCATAAGTTGCTACTACATTTTCATCCTGGGTGAGATAAAAAAGATCCAGTCTCCAAAAAAATGGAAAAAAAAAGAAAAATTAAGAGTCTCAAATACCTACCCTAAAGGTACAACTGTATCTATGCATTAATTACATGAACTGAAAGGCACCATGGACTGAGTATCAAGATGACATGGGCAAGTCACTTAACCAATCTGAGCCTCAGTTTCCTCATCTGTAAAATGAAGATAACAATAGCACCCACCTTATAAGGGACTGGAATGCTCAAATGAACTGCAAATCTTAAAGTGCTACAGAAACGTCAGTTATTATTACTGTTATACCTTGGTCCCTGAGGACAGTTAACAAAAGAAGATTACATCAAGACCACATCTTCTATGAGTGATTCCTTCTCAGTTTTGTAACTGCCAGGAATGTTTCTAGTGGATCTTAACAGGTACAATGAAATTCTCAAAAGAACAACAAAAACATTACTCTTAATTTCAAAAGATGTTAATTTTTTTTAGAACATCTAAGAGGAGAAAGTTTCAAACTTAAAAAATTAACAAATTGAAAATGGTTGAGAAATATGGACTTATATAAATTATTATCATGTAAGAATAAGTGAATGTGTGCTGCGCCAGACAGATTGAGACCTGGGAAAGACCCTAGCTTAAAAAGGCCAAGGTCTCCTACTGCATCTGGGGCCAACACCAGTCATCCTGACCTATATCTTGCCACTGAACTCAGATGACTCTAGAGGAGAGAGTGAGGCTGATGACCTTGCACAGTTCTGCCTTACTTGAATCCAATTCACTTGCAAGACATCACCCTCCTAATGTCATTGGACTTCTTCAAGATTGAAGGACAAACAATATGTAAGAGGAGAAAAGGATGCGATGGGTTATTCAAAAAATGAGTCATTAGTTTCTTATCAGTGGATTAACCATTATCACTAGAATACAAAAACTGAAATATTTTAATTTTTACAGTTATCATAATTATAAAAAATTTTTTTCTATTCAAACGAAGTTCCACAGCCAACATACATGTAAGCTAGTTTAAAGTACAATACCTCCAACAACTATGTTCACCATTTCTTGTACGATACTCTGCACAATATCTTGTGCCTTATCTTCATAGTCATTGCTTTCCCCATCATATAATCCATCACTTTTAGATAATGCTTTAAAATAAAGAAATTCAAAAGGTATTACTTTAAATATTAGAAATTGATTTTCAGTCAAGTCATATATCAGAAAGAGCAGTTTTAAATGGCAGCTATACTTTTAAAAAGAGATACAATCTAAAGCAGGCAAAACATAAAATAGGCACACAAAAAGATGCAGCTGATACTTAACAATGGAAAGAACATTAACCTCAAATGATAATTTAAATTAATTAAAATTATGGACTTCAAGGTCTTAAAACCTTTTTCCCTATTCAAGCCTGCTACAGTAAGGCCCAGTACCTGAGACAGACTCAGAGCGCTGAATTTTCTATATAAACACTTGCTGAATAAGTTGTGAATTAATTTATATCTATCATTACAGGTAGATTTTTTCCAAACCAAACCATAATTTATTTATCCCTGGAATAATCAAAAACTAATCAAAACATTTAAAAAAAATAATTGGAGTGTGACTTGGTAAAATGAACTACACTCTTCTTCCTTATAAACAGAATACGGGGGCCAACTTTGAACCTTTCCTGCATGATACAAACTGGTCATTTTTAACAACAATATTATACTGGACTATTTTATGCCCTCAACAGCTTTGAGGTGTGTTTATTATTAGCTCTTAATACTAAATGACTTTACTATTTAGTCATTCTGCTGCCTCATATATCAGCTTCATACACACACACATACACACAGATATATATACATATAGATCAGCTATAATTATTTATTCTGTATGCAAATTCAAGTAGTCCTTTTCCCTCCTCTATCTACTGTACCTCATTGTTTAATTCACCTAACTACTGCCTGCAGTAACCAGGAATGAAATGATGCTAGCCAGAGGAAAGCAGATAACTAAGTTAAAGAGACCTTATTTTATGCCCACTTTCAGATGAATAAGAAGCCTTAGGAGAGTAGGTTTTTCAACAGTTATTTTTCCTCACCACTTTGAAGTCTTTTTCTCCTGCCATATTCCAGGTGGCTGAAGTTGCCAAAAGTCTAGTAAGTGAAAGATTAATGGAATTTTACAGAAAAGGCCATTGGTTACAGTATGGCTAAAAGAATCAGTCAATTGTTGATCATATAAGGGTGGAATATTCACTTTGCTGATGACCATAGCAAATATAACTTTCAAATTCTGACTGCAATTATCTACTCTAAGAGTTGTAGGGACAAACTGAATTTTTATTTTATGTTAGGTCCTAGAAGTAACATTCTTCATGTATAATAATTACATTCATTCCCTGGGTGGTCATGTCTTCTATAACTCTGTATTCCACACAGCCCCTTGCACACAAGAGAGGTACAATATCTATTTCCTAAATTAATGGAATTTGCATGGAGAACCCAGCCTTAATAAAGGCTGGTCCTTCAAATCAATGGGTGGGATGATACAGTCTTTTCAAAGTGTGACTGGAATATGGAAGGGGTTGATTAGGAACAAACCAAGGAAGTCAAACATTATATATGATATTTAGCTATAAGAAGTGCAAATTCCCAGAACAATTACATTTAAATATAAGTATTCTCAATAAGCAATAAAAATTATTGATATATCAGTCTGAAATAGTTATGCTACTGCTTTGACTCATAGAAAAGATTAAGCATATAATCCACAGTTGATAGCACATTCTGTGAGATCAGAACCAGTGATTTCATCAGAGTAACGAATTTTCAGTGAGAACTCTGCTCCTTCCCTCCTTAGCAGACCCTTACAATTGTGTTTCAATTTATAATTAGGGACAGGGGATGAGGGGAAGGCACTGAGAGATGAAGTCACTTGCCCAAGGTCACACACTCAGTACTTGCAATCAGGTTGCCCTGACTCTATGGACAACACTGTCTCTATAACACAGAAGTTGGTCTTTTAACTACAGGATTAGGTAAGGTCTGCTAGAAGCAATTGTTTAAGCAGTCAGGCTGAAGCTGTAGAAAGCAGCACTAGGATAAAAGCTAATCTTCTATCCAACCATACAGATCAACATGTCAACGTCTAGAGAGAAAATTTAGAATAAGTATGCGTAGTAGGTAGACCTACTCATGCAATAAGACACTTGATCTGATTCTAGAATAGAAAGAGTAGTCTCAGTGACAAAAATGGAAATTTTCCTTAAGTAGGGCAGCTGCATTAACTGAATAAACACTTTAAAATTAACTGAGTCCCATCATTTATCTGCAATTAGCATTTTCCTGATTTTTACTTTTTTTCCCCTCCACATGCTCTTTACATTTCCCATGAATGTGGTGGATTGATGGTAACTGTACTCAATTCTCAGAAATGATGGGCAAAAGTCACTATGGTTTGGCTATCTGCAGTGAATCTATTCCACAATGTAGTATTTGCAGCCTTTTTCAGAGAGGTCCATAAACTCTCTAGAAATTATTACATGGCATATAATAATTTCTTTGCATATACCTGGCATATAATAATTTCTTTACATTATTTTGTACTTGATACCATATTACAATCCTATTTTTTCCTAAAATTTCTTCACCATTTCCAAGCGTGAGAAGTGTTTTCTATGTATGAAACACACTCAGCCCTCCCCACGTGCTTCCCTCCAACTGCCTTTCACAAGATTACTTTCTGCAGCAGTAGCCTGATCAGCTTCGGTTTGTTCGTTCTCCGCGCTGGAAACGTCAGATCCATTTTCTGGCTCCGTATCCTCATGAAGGCTCTTATCCACATCATTTGTGTGGGGATCAAGTTCCCCTTCATGTTCTTGGGGCAAAGTATCAACAGCCCCAGGTGGCAGATGTCTCAGCTGAGGTGATTCAGGCTCATGATGGCTTACAGGGGATTGTAACAGATGATGATGCTGACGATGTCTTTCCTTCTCCATTTGTTTGGCTTCCTGTAGCTGAAAATATGAAGTATGAAAAACTGCCATGCACTATCTACAGTATTGTTAAAATCAAATTATTTAGAGTTTGGAGAAAACAAAGTTTGGCCAACAGTAAACTTTAGCAGAGACATGATCAAATTCTACATTGACTCACAGACTGTAAATTAAAATTAGGTGACTATCAGCATAACACCAAAATATTTAAAACATGCCAGAGGAATAACTGTGTTCCTACTAGGTTTTTTCCCCCTTAAACTTCAAGCAAATATGCTATACTTAACAGTGATGTGGAAAGAGCCCTAGATTTAAACTTATTAGACTAGAGTTTGAGTCCCAGGACTAAAACTTACTGGCTAGGAATCACAGGGCAAATCATTACTTCTCTGTGTCTAGATCATTTCTAAGATCTAACTCCTGCTATCATATACACAAATTATAAGAATTTGGGAGGGACCGTGATTGGCCCATCTACTTAAAACTAGTACGCAGACCAGAATTCCCTCCACAAACATTCCTAACAATGAGTCATTTAGCCTCTGTTTGAATACAAACATTGAAAGGGAATGCTCTACTTCTCTCAGTAACCCATATGGATAATTTTCAAAGATAATGTAGTTTTTCTTTACACCTAGTCTAAATCTATCTCTCTGCAACTTCCATGGACTGCTACTAGCTCAGCTCTCTTCTTAATAAAATTCAGAGTGTCTAAGTATTTCCCAAACTGTGACACCCAGGAAAGAGAAAGAGTACAGTATAACTATTACCTTCTCTGAAACTGGACAGTAGGCCTCTTTAATTCAGCCTAGGATAGCACTCATTCTTTTGGCTGCCATAACATAGGGAGCACATTGAATTTATAGCCTACTATAATTCCCACGTGTTTTTCACAAGACTGATTTCTAGCCATGCTCTCCATGCTTTGTCTAGTTTTCCAGAAACTTAAACATAACTTTCGGTGGAGCTGTAATTTGGTCTAACCATTCTGGAAAGCAATTTGGAACTATAACTAAATAGCTATTAAACTGTGCATACCCGCTGACCTCTCCTCCTACACTATACAATCCAGTCAAACTACCGGACTTCACTCCTTCATGAGTGATCTTCCATTTGCCTCCCTAGCTTTTACATCAGCTGTCCCAAACGCCAGCAATGCCCGCCTTCCTTATCTCTACCTCAGAGATCCTCTACTTTGAAGAAACAGCTCAAGTACCACCTGCATGAAGCTTTTTCTCATTCCTCCACAAAGCTAAGGCATTCCCTCCCAGGGTACCTTGTATATATTTGCGTTTGTTAACTTTACATTCATATGGTATATATTTACATACATATCTGCTATCTCCCCCAATAGAATATAAGTTCCTTGTCAAGTGGGTATTGTGTCTCTGTAATTTAAATCCCCAGAGTCCAGCACAAAGCCTGGCATGTTAATTGTTGCTTAAAAAACACATGATTTACTGATTGGGATGTAATCCCAAAGTGAGACAGTCCTTCCCCTCCAAGGGTTAAGGTTCCATTAGGGTAAATCAACATGTTCACATATGTAAATGAAAAATATACACGTGGTAAAAATACAAAATAATTTTGTTTGGGAGGGACATGATGTCTTCCTCTTTTTTCTTCTGACCTCCAATTTCCTTCTTTAATACTCTTAGGATGATTTTGATTAACTGGTTATCTCCAGAAGCTGTCTATAAATGTGTTTTTTCCCTTTATACTGCTTACTATGTTGTTGATTTGGGAATTTTATAAATTTGTAAGGAATTATCCACTTTTCAAAAGATTTTCAAGTCTATTAGCGTGGGGCTATATGAATCTGATGATCTACTTGTTTTCCCCTTGTGATTATCCCTTTTCTCATTTCTAATTTTGGTTACTTGATTTGGTAGCTATGTTGTTAATTTTTTTTGTTTTTCATTGGACCTGTGATTTTATTATAGGGAACCATGACAGTATGGAAGGATGGGAAAAAAATTCAAACACACACAGCTTCTCTATAAATGCATAATGAGTAAGCTCCATCTACCAATGCATATTGGTACCTGCTCTATAACTTACAGTCTTAGAAAGGTGTCTGCGACATTAAGCCACTTGACCAGTGTCATGTAGCCACTAGCTCCTTCTGGCTAGCTCACCAGTGCCACTATACCATTTTTCTTCTCAAGTAATTTTATAAATCTTTTAAAAGAATAATGGCTACTTTTCTTTATCACTTCCTTGTTTTCTTGTTATCAGCTCTTTTTATATTATTATTAGCTTTTCTTTTGGTTATTTCTATTTTTCTGGTCCTTTATACATTTTCAGATTGTTTCTTTATCACCTCTCCATCTTGGTTTTGTCACCTGCAAGTATGACAGGCATATCTTCTATAGCTGCATCCAAATTAACTGATAACAATGTTGAAATGCACATATTCCCAAGGCACTTTACTAGAGATTCTCCTCCAACGTGACACCAACCACTGCAGGCTATACTTTGGAGCCACAGTCATTCAACCAATTCTGAATCTCCTTGACTGTACTGTTTTTTAAAATTTCTCTTTTTTTTAAAAAATTAGGAATCTGAGATCTCTAAATATTAACATTTCCATACACAAATAGGAAAAAAGATTTGTATGTGAAATTGTGAATCTATTGTACAGTTTGGGTTTTTTAAAATATGTATTACATTAACATGATAGTATCAATATTGCTCCTCTACTTTGTCTTCTAATCTTCCTTTTGCTCTATTTTGCATATTTTTTAAGTCTTTCATTGAAAATCCTGCCTTTTGTGGGTGGGTGGGGGAGGGCATCACTATCACTGTTCTTCCACTCTCCTCCCCCCATCTCTCCATCCTCACAATTCCTTCATCTAAGTAGAGGTTTTCCTTTTAACAAGTACAGCAAAGTAAAACCAATTCGTACAATGGCTGTTTAAAAACGTTTACTATGCACCTCTATGCCAAGAGAGCATGTTTCAGCTTCACTCTTCTGAAGTCACGACTGGTCACTACCTAAGTGTACTACGATTTACCTCGATACCCCTTAGTCCACAAGGATAGCATGAGAGATTTTGTCAAAGGCTTTCATGGAATCCAAGTATATCAACCTCACTATTTTCCTTGATTTGCCAATCTAGTTAGTTCCCCAAACAAAAACTGAATGAGGGTTAACCCTGTTTCCTATGAATCTATGTTGGCTTTTATTGACTGCTATTTACCATTAAATTCTGTGAATTATAATTTATTTCTTTTTATTCTATATGTTCACATTAACTTAAAAAGCTCTAGTTCTGGACGTGTGTGACTTATGCAACTTAGCAGTGTGTCTGACATCAGGAATTTGTACCTTTTCATAATGAAAAAATCATGGAAATTCCTTTATATACAACAAAATAAGATACTTAATAAAAATAATCCTGAGATAAAGATTCATTAGGAAATAAGGTATTTGGAACAAGAAACCATACTCAGAAAAATTATAAATTTATATTAGAAAACTGGATAGATTAATTTTAACACTTTTATGTAAATTTACATCAGTAAATTAAAAATCCAGCATACTAATAATCACTAAAAATATTAACAATAATGATAAGCCTCATTATACTCTGTATTTCAACAGCATTTTATAGTTTCCACTGCTTTTAACCATCCTATCTCATTTGATTTTTACATAAAAGTCAATCTAGAAAGATTAAAAATACTGCTAGTATTACACAGTTACAATGAAAAAATGTTTTTAAAGCATAAAAAACTGTTTTAAAGGGAATGATTATTGTTTTTAAATGGCATATGGCATCATACCCTAATAAATTTGAGGCAACTGGAATTCATTAAAAATGACATTTTCAATAAAAAAATAAAATGGCACAGCAGACATTTTCTAGGCCAATGGTCCACTAAAAACTAAATATAAAGCTGAATTCAACAAGGCCTGTGCTTCCAAACTTTAGGTAGAAATGTAAATACTATTATTGAGAAGACCTGACAACATTTAGCTATTTATTAATTTTCTATTTAAAAGACTTCATTTACTGTAAAGAATATTAGAAAATAAATTACATTTTTGTCTTATAAAGTTCTGACCAATATGTAAGTTAGCTCTGTTCAACTTTTTTTTCCCTCCCTCCTATTTCTATTTGTTAAAACTGACTGTAACTGAAGTATAGCTTTTCTTCATTTATTTTGCTTAGAGGTTTATATATCCTGTTCTTAAAATTCACATTCTTGTGAATGAATGGAATGTCTTCTAATTTTTTCTTCCCATAATACTAAGTTAGATTGTTTTCACTGACTCTTCATTACCCCCACTCCGTAAGCATCTCTGAGATAAAAAAAGATATGTCTTCATACTTCTATACCCTGTAAAATTTGAAAAATGTTTTTAAATGGTCTAAAGTATATTGAAAATAAAATGTTCCATTAAATTTAGATGAAACATCACTACAGAAATGTATCTTTTTGGAAAAGACAATAATGTAGTAGTAAAAACACTGAATTTACAGTCAAGAGACCTAGATTCAGGTCTTGGCTCCAAGATTAAATTAGTTGTATAACTACAGATAAGTCATTTTACCTCACTGAAAAAGGAAATGTTTTCTTTTATTTAAAAGGAAGAGTATCTACCTCACAAGGAATCTTAGCAGGAGTTTTTACTGGCTCACATTTTATTGTTACAATTTTCAAGAATCAAAGAATAGCTCATTTGTAATAAAAACAGTAAAAATAAAAGCCATTATTATTAAGAATAATGGCTAGCATTTATAGAGTGCATTATGGTTTACAAAATGCTTTCTTTGTGTTATTTCATTTTATCCTTACAACAATCTTGTTACACCCACATTCATTTGTTCATGGACCTCAAAATTAGTCACTTCTATGAGGAACCTAAAACAAAATTCCTATTTTATTAGCAGTTCAACAGAAAACAAAATTTATCCAAAGTCATAAGTAAGTTAGTCAACTGTTAAATTATAAATGAGAGATTATCTCTATGGATATATATGAAGCTAATAAAGAACCACCAGTATGTATCACTTTTATTTATGGCTTATATTTGGCATGTGGGTTATATTGTACACTTATAAAGTTATCTTCATAATAAAATTTCAATACTTACTGCTTGGTTTTCCATACGTGCAAATATAACATTTAACATTTGAGTAAGAGTAGCTTTGGCTGTTGTCTGATTGATTAGGTTTTTGCTTGCTAGATATATATTGTAACATGTTCTTACAGCTTGCAAAACAGTTCCTTCATGAATTTCTATGTGCTGTGATGTTACTGCGGTAAGCAAAGCCTAAAAAAAAAAGCCTATCATTAAAACAATGTTTTTCTTTCTCCAAAGTTACTCCACAAAACACATTTACATATAGTACTTTTGTATGAAATTAAAACTCTAAAATACTGCAATAGATCTATTTTTGAAAAGTAGCAGGAAATCAATTATAGTACAATGAACTTGGGAAATTCTTCAATAAAATAGTCATTACCCTATTTTACCTACTGTAAAATGGATATACTGGGTTTTCTTAAATCAAGGCATACATGCTATGCTTTCAAGGGAAAGAGTTCTTTCATAAATCTTTCTCTTCCAAAAGTATAATACTTTTTCCTCTGAAGTAAAGACATAAGGTACAAAGCAAAAAAGTAGGACTGTTAAAATTGAAGGGTTCATAAAATGACTCTTTTAAGCAGTAGGAAACTTTTCACATACTATTTGGAAGACGGTACGAGCTATGAATTAAAACTTTTCCAACACATACCTTAACCACCATAGTCACTGTCAGACAGTGTGAGGTGAGATATCGATTTAATTACACATGGCAAGATAAGCTTAAACAAAGGGTGACAAGATCCCCAAGGTTTCATTTTCCTTACTGCATTACTCCAGGAAAAAAAACCTCAGACTATTATGTGTGTGTGACACAGGATAATGTTATATTATCCTATAATACTGTGACAAGACCTCTTGAAGCACTGATATTCTGGCTTGTGTTAAAATTGTGAAGTTGCCTTTTTGGCTACTAACCCATAAGCACCTTTAACATACTTCATACAGTGCCTAGCACACAACAAGCACTTAACAAATTTTTGACTCCAGACAAATTAAAAAATTTTAATCCTCCAGAATGCCTACATTGATGTCATGTTCATAAGTGTTCAACAAATATCTGAAAAGTTGAACTGCACTGATTTATTACATAGATTAAGATATATTGCAGATGAAAATCATAGCAGGAAAAAGTTAATTATATCATAAAATAAAGACCTAATGTAAGTCTTTTCCACAGGTGCTAATTCTTTTTGCAGCAGTGCGGTATGCTGGAAAAAAGTACCTGAATAGGTATCAAAATATCGGGGGGTCCCAGTCCTTGACTTGTCATGAACTACGAGACCTTGGATTAAGTATTAATGTCTGCGAATCACAGTTTACAAACTAGTAAACATAGATATGTCTGGTAATCAGGATTATTAAGAAGGTCAAATGAGATGCCAAAGAAACACTATTCAAATATAAACTATAATATTTAGTTTAAATTTCAAGTTTGTTTATTATGTACCTTTGGTATTTTTGCCTTTAGTTGTTTGCTTTAGATTCAAGTTGATAAAAGAAATGGATTCAGTTCTTTACCACACTATCGGTACACAATATATAACATAATTAAGTACACACACACATAATACATATTTTTGGTGCATGAAGTTAGCCTTGATGCAGATAAAGAAGGAATACTGGCAAAAAGTAGTTTCCTTAATAGCAGTTCGATGAGGATGTCTTAATCTGGAGTCTGGGAACTTAAATTTTTTTCTATAATTATAATTCAATATAAGTGGTTTCCTTTGTAATCCTACGTATTCTATTTTATGCATTTGAAAACATTATTCTGAGGAGGTCATGAATCTCATCCAACTTACAAAGAGGTTCAAGATTAAAAACTCTTGAGTTAGATGACAAATTACAATGACTCTCAAAAGACTAGAAACTCTGCTAATGAGAAATATTCAGGGTTTAAACTGAGTGGCATACATGTGCAAGGTATACTTGTTTTACACAATAGATGCTTAAGACAACCATTACAGATACATTCCCCTATTTTTGTAAGAAAGTTACTTCTATAAAGTAATCCAATTTTCTCCAGTACTTTAGCAAACTACTTCTGACAAGGTACAGATACTACTAAAATAACTAAAACCAAGTGAAGTTCCCTCTGAAGATCCCTTGAGAACATGGTAGCAATGCTTTGTGCATTCTGGCTAATATGAAACTGGCAATGTGCTTGCATATTTTTAAAAAAACTCCAAGGTCACCTCTCCATTGTTAGCAGCCTATCACATGAAATTTTTAGATGTTTACACATTCACTCATTAAGCATTTATCTAATACTTGCAATGTCTAAGTAACTAAACAAACGTAGTTCATTATTCCAGATTCCTAAATGTAGAGACCTTTTTTTTAAAATAACTGCACCTAGTCCTCAACATTACCAAAGGATTGTATTCCAAAAGTCTGTCTGTAAATCAGTTATTTGGGAGCTAAATTTATTTTTTCAAGGAAACTATGTTATATATTGCTGATAACATTTCTAGGTTTTTCTGTAAGAGATCATTTAATTCAAAATATAAAAAGGAAACAAGGAAAATATAAGAACACTGGACTTAAAAGTCAAGTGAGCCGAGTTTGATTCTTGACTCAGTTACTCACTAGCTGCGCCATCTTGGGTAAGTCACAACCTCTTTTTTGTCTCAATTTGATAGTCAAAATGGGATAATAGGCCTATAATATGTTCATTCAAATGGCTGAGAGGGTTAAAAAAAATACAAGTTCTCATCATTTTAATCTCTTTCAGCCTGCATCCGGGAATTATACTGGTTTGGGAAGGCCTAGTACGGAAACGCCTTCTCCCACTACAGATCCTTTCAACCGCCTGGTGCACTAAGTAACTTTGAAGGTCACAAGTTAAGTGTTTATGTGTCAGAGGCAGGGCTTTAACCCAAGACTGGCTCTGAGCACTATGCCTCTGATGATTGTAAGAAAGCTTTTGATTTTATAAAGCATTTCTTCCAAGTTCTGTCTTTTTAAAGAAAACCCAATATTTCTATTTTTCCCAATTTTAAATTTTCATTTAAACATTCATTTTTATTTTGAATTCCAAATTTCTCTCTTCATTATGTAAAACATGTTTCCATATAAGTCATGGTGTGAAAGAAGAAACAGACCAAAAGAGAAGAAAAAACACACACACAAAAAAGTGGAAAATAGTATGCTTCAATCTGCATTCAGACTCCATCAGTTCTTTCTCTGGGTGTGGATAGCATTTTCATCACAAGTCCTTCAGAACTATCTTCCATCACTGTACTGCTGAGGATAGTTAAGTCATTCACAGTTGATCATTGCACAGTATTGCTATTACCGTGTACAATGTTCTCCTGGTTCACTTTCCATCGGTTTGGATAGATATTTCTAAGTTTTTCTTAAATCATCCGGCTCATCTTTTTTTTTTAAATTTTATTTTAGACTCAAGGTTTAGAACACAAATACCAAATAGAGAAAAGAAACAAAAACATCATAAACTTAAATACAAAGGAAAAAAGAAAAAAAAAGCATGTCTTGTGCATAGCAAACATAAAAGGATTCAAAATATGTAACAATACATTTTGAATTTAAGAAAGTCTATATGATAGATAATACATGTTGTGTTGAGAATTGTCCATTTTTTCTTTGCTTCCTTGTGAGTTTTCTTCTGTTCTCTGCTGTGTACTTTTTTACTTTGCTCTTTTCCCCCCTCCCCACCCTCCAGAAGGCTACAATAAAGTTTAGATATGTTTCTCTATAGTTATAGATATATATCTACATACATACATACACATTTTCAAACACATTCTATTCCTGATCTTAGTTTTTATATTTGTGCATATCTCATTTCCTATCCTTCCTGCCTCCTTTACTTCTACCCATTACCTTACCCTCCTATTACTTGCCTACCCCCCTCCAAGGATCCCTCCCCTATCCTCCCATCCCCATAAATCTAAACACCCTTCTATACCTTTTACCTATTCTCTCATTTTCCCCTCTAAAAATTCCTCCATTGTCCTCTCCCCCCTCCCTTTTGCCCCTACCATTTTATTTCTTCTGAATTTAGAAGACTTAAGTACTCTTCCTTTTTAAACCCATTTCTGATTCTGGTAGATTACCAGAACTACCAGCCTTCTTCCCCCATCTAATTTCTCTGTATCCATTCTTCCTCTTGCATCTCATTTGTATAAAGTAATTACTCTTTTCAGCTCTTCTTAAATGTTTTTACTTCTTAAATTCATATCATAATCATGTTTACCCCAATCTTTCTTATGAGCTACCATCTTTCTTATGAGCTACCCAATTATTAATAAGAATCTTAGACATACATTTTATATTTTATGTGTATAAAAGGTAAACAGTGTATGCTTATGACTTCCTTATAATCAGTCTTGGGTTGTATATCTTATGTTTCTCTTGGTTCTTGCATGTCAAATCCTCTATTAAGTTCAGGATTTTTTAAAACAAGGTCTTGAAAGTCTGAGAGTTTATCAAATACCCATTTTTTTCCATTCAGGATACTACTTAACTTTGCTGGGTATGATATTTTTTGGACAGAGCCCCAGTTCTTTTGCTCTTTGACATACTGTGTGCCAAGACCTGCAGTTCTTTAATGTCTCTGCTGCTAAGTTTTGTATGATTCTAACTGTGACATCAGCATATTTAAATTGTTTTAATATTGATGCTTTTAATATTTTATCCTTGAGCTGGGGGTTTCAGAATTTGACTATCATATTCCTATGAGTTTCCCTCATAAAACCTCTTTTAAGTGGCAACTGATGGATTTTTTTCTATTTCTACTCCTTCCCCCCTCCCCCCCGGGCCTTGTTCTAATGCTTCAGGATAATTTTCTTTAATTATTTCTTGTATTATTGTATCAAGATTATTTTTTTAATCATATCTTTCAGTTAGTCTGATTATTTTTATATTTTCTCTTCTTGACATATTCTCCAAATCTGTTGTTTTTCTTATGTTTCACTTTCTTTTCTACTTTTTCATTATTCATATTTTGGTTAATTATTTCTTGATCTCTTATAATTTCGCTGACTTCACTTGGCACAATCCTAATTTTCAAAGTGTCATTCTCTTCCCTAAGATTCTGGATCTCCTTTTCTAATTCTAAACCTTCTTCTTTTTCTTAGATTATTCTTATTTTTTTTAGTTTTTCTTCCATCTCTGTCATTTGATTTTTAGTCTTCTTTAAGATCTTCTATAAGTTCTTTTCGGGCAGGCGATCATTTGACATTACTCTTTGGGTGTTTCTTCACTTCAATTTCCTTCTCTGAAGATGAACCCCGATCATCTCTATTCACATACTAGCTTTCTATGGTTGGATTCTTTCTCCTTTGCCTATGTACTTTTTTGTGTGGTAATAGCTTAATTCTTGTAATCACCTCTAGCCCTAGGATATGAGAGATGGTGCCTCTTGCCCCAGATCTTAGTTCTCCCTCTAGCCTGGAACCAAAGCCACACCTTTCTGTCCCACTGCTTCTGTACTCCCAGGACCTGTGCTAGTTCCTTCTGGTCTCTGCTGCTCCTCACAACACAGCTGGGTCTGGTGTTCCTTATCAACAACAGTTCCTTCAAACACCCAAACACTTCTCCTTCTTATGGGTGATGAGGGGAGGCAGCCTCTCCAACCAACTAATCCCAGGACTTGCTGGTTGTTGTTAAAACAGAACCTAGCCTGGAGGTGTTTACTCTTCACAAAGACCAAACCTGGTCCTGGGATTTTTCTTCTCAAATCATCCCAGGAAGACATCAGTTGTGCCCCGGTGCTTCTCTATCTCCACCCACACTTTGTCTGTCCTAAGGTGCTATTTTAACTCTTTTGTGGGGGGAAGTCTTGAGAGCTTGGAATTTTCTGACCTAATCTGCCACCTTCCCAGAATCCTCTTT
Source organism: Bettongia penicillata ogilbyi (assembly GCA_023548195.1). Taxonomy (NCBI): domain Eukaryota; kingdom Metazoa; phylum Chordata; class Mammalia; order Diprotodontia; family Potoroidae; genus Bettongia; species Bettongia penicillata. Next base: position 199,096 of record JAJHZJ010000851.1, on the reverse strand, counting down.
GCTCATAACTTATTACAGCACCAGAGTATTCTATAACATTCATATAACACAAATTGTTCAGGCATTCCCCAATTAATGGACATCCATCAATTTCCAATCCTTTGCGACCACTGAAAGAGCTATTAAACATTTTTGTACATATAGGGCCTTTACACTTTTTAAAAATTTCTTGTGGGATACAGACCTAGTAGTAGTATTGCTACATCAATGGGTATACATAGCTTGGGGTATAGTTCCATATTGCTCTCCAGAAGAGTTGGATCAGTTCACAACTCCACTAAAAGGGCATCAGATACTTCCAGATTTTCCCATATCCTCTCCAATATTTATCATTTTCTTTTTCTGTCATACTAACCAATCTGATAAGTATGAGGCAGTACCTCAGAATTGTTTTAATTTGCATTTTTCTAATCAATAATAATTTAGATCACTTTTCATGATTACAGAAAGCTTTGATTTCTTCCTCCAAAAACCGCCTGTTCATATCCTTTCACTATTTATTAACTGGGGAATGACTTGTATTCTTATAAATTTGACCCAGTTCTCTCTATATTTTAGAAATTAGCCCTTTCTCTGAGACACCTGCTATAAAAATTGTTTCCCAGCTTTCTCCTTTCCTTCTAATCTTGTCTGCATTGTTCTATTTATGTAAAAACTTTTAAATTTGATATTATTAAAATTATCCATTTTACATAATGCTCTTTATCTCTTGCTCGGTCATAAATTCTACCCTTCTCTACTGATGTGACAGGTAAACTATTCCTTGCTCTCCTAATTTGAACCATTATGTTGAAATCAGGTACCCATTTTGATCTTACCTTGGTATACAGTGCAAGGTGTTGGTGGTCTATACTTAGTTTCTCCTATATTATTTTCTAGGTTTCCCAGCAGTTTTTGTCAAATAGTAAGTTCTAGTCCCAAAAGCTGGGGTCTTTGGGTTTAGCAAACACTAGATTATGATGGTCATTTGCTGCTTTCTTGTGTATCTAATCCAATCACTGATTCACCCACCTCTCTATTTCTTAACGAGTATCAGATAGTTTGATGATTACTGCTTTATAATATAGTTTGAGATCTGGTACAGATAGGCTACCTTCACAATTTTTTTCATTAATTCCCTTGAGATTCTTGACCTTTTGTTCTTCTAGATGCAGTCTGCCATTATTTTTCTCACTCTATAAAATAATTTTTGATATGGCACTGAATAAGTAAATTAATTTAGGTAGAATTGCCATTTTTCTTATTTGGCCTGGTCTACCCATGAGCAACCAGTATTTTTCCCATTGTTTAGATCTGATTTCTTTGTGGGAAAAGTATTTTCTTTGTATAGTTTGTATAGTTTCTGAGTTTGTCTTGGAAGGTAAACTCCCCAGTATTTTATGTTTACAGAAATTTTAAATGAAATTTTCTTTCTACCTCTTGTTGCTGAACTTTGTTAGTAATACATAGAAATGCTGATGTTTTATGTAGGTTTATTTTATATCTTGCAACTTTGCTAAAGTTGTTAATTATTTCAACTAGTTTTTTGGTTGATTCTCTAAGCATACCATCATATCATCTGCAAAGGGTGAGAGTTTTGTTTCTTCATTGTGTATTTTAAGTCCTTCAATTTCTTTCTCTTCTCTTACTGCTATAACTAACATTTCTAGTACAATACTGAATAATAATATTGATAATGGGCATGCTTGCTTCTGACCTGGGGAAGACTTTTAGTTTTCTCAATAACCCATTACAGATAATGCTTGCTGATGGTTTTAGAAAGATTCTACTTATGATACTGCTTTGTTTTCCACGAATCTGTAAGGTCACAAAAATTCCTGGGTTAGACATAGACACAGAGATGATGTCATGTGAAAGTCCTCTGAGTATTAACTAAGACATAAAGCAAGAAGAGTGCCAAATGTGTTTACCAATATCACACTTTTTGAAGGTACTCGCAAATGAAAGCTGTCTTCAATAAAGTGCAAGTGGAAGAAATGTTCCCTACAGTCCACAAGACACTCTGAATTGTAGATGTTTACAACTGACATACAAGTTCCAGACTGACTCTATCAAATCCCAAAATACTACAGGTCTTCCTCAATGAAATCCAAAGCCATTCAAAAGACTCAACTATCTAGACAATAAAGAAAGAAAATAGACACATGGTGTTGTTTTTTCCTTCTAGATTATGACAATTTGGAGCAACTCATAGAATTGGTTCATCACATGTATATTTATATCCTGAATTGTAGACAATAAACTGAGTCCAGAACTCAACATTCTCCTCAGAATGTCAAAATATATAACAGCATATGAGTTCGTAACAGAAAAAGGATGCATTACAACAGAAAATCTAGATAATACCAGACTCTTCAAAATATTCAGACTAAACAACTACAACCCAATTAAAGTAACATGTGTAATAATCTGCATACTCAACAAGCCGCTAGGTAAAAGAAACACAACCTTATTACAGGGACCAGTGAGCACAGGAAAAAGTCGAATTGCTCAAAATATATGTGAGTTAGTTGGTAATGTTGGATGCTACAATTCATCCAATGTAAACTTTCCTTTCAATGATTGTTGCAACAAAAACATTATATGGATTGAGGAAGCCAGAAACTTGGAGCAGCAAGTAAACCAATTTAAAGGAATAATGTCAGCTCAAAACATAAGACTATACCAAAAAGGAAAGGGCAGCAAGTCTATTGAACCAACTCCAATAATAATGACATTTAATGAGGACTTGTGTCAAAACTGGCTGTGAAATAAGACCTGAGCACGTTGAGCCAATCAAGCATAGGTGTGTAAACATCAAACTCACTAAAACCTTAGTTGGTCAGTTTGGTATCACTGAAGACCATGAAATACCACACACATTCAAAACTCTAGAAAATATGGGCTACCATCCAACAATGGCATCATACATTGAGCACTGGAATGATGTGCCTCAATGGTCAGAGAACTGGGAGGAGTCAACTGACATAAAAGAGAGACCCAGCACACCAGAGGTAGTCACGGAAGCAGAACAAGAATGGGAGCTAGTCAGCAAGAGCAGCAGCGCTGATGTCTAGTTACGACGATCACAAGACAGCTTCAAAACAGGAGTGGATCTGACTACAGAGACTGACAACAACTTGGGCAACAGCTCCAACACGACCGAACCAACAGAACCAACCATCTCAGAAGACCCAGGTAAAGGAACAAGTCTGCCTCAATGGACTCAATAACTCTCATAGGACTTGGATGACTGGTAGCTTGATCAAGAAATGGAGTGTGTCTTCCTATAGATGCCCAACATAAACAGACCTAGACAAGGTAAGCCACTAAGCTACATTTCCTCACAAAACACTAACCATCTAACTACCACTACACTAATGAAATGTAACTCTCTGGCTTAGGTTACACATTACCTGGATACAGGTACCCTGGATTGGGGAATACTTGACCAGGGAAAACCAACCAACCCAAGTGATTAGGCTGCCAAAGAACACGACCAACATTATCATCTTATACAACTGGGACATAACCCTTACTCCTAACTTCAACGAAGCTGACACTAAATTTATCTAACAAACAAACATAGCAACTGACTGGGGTGGCTGGTTTGGAAACAAAGCCTTCAGAATAAAGAGGGCCATTGCTCCCGAACTGGCTCCCCTCCAACAAACAAACAAAAAAAGACCAGCACCTAAACACATATTCATCAACTTAGCAAAAAATGTAGAGTACTAGGAGTAAAAGCTAAGGAAAATATGATAGACTCAAGATTCTGAAAGTATGGACTTTTCACAAGAAGGAAGAGATGGACCTAAAGAAACTGTGAGGGGAAAGAGGAGGTGGGGTAGGAAAATCAACAGCACAATTGAGTGGTCATTTGAAGGACAATATATAACCATCACAGGTAATACATCTAGACACATAATTCTAAAAAAAGCTGACAGTTCAGGATACTCACTACAAATAACCAAACCAACCAAATCATGTGCTTAAAGCAGAGATGGTTCTAAAAAAAGCTGACAGCTCAGGATACTCACTACAAATAACCAAACCAACCAAATCATGTGCTTAAAGCAGAGATGGTTGGAGAAATAATTCTCATGCTCAACTACTAACACCATGGCTCCTATTAGATACAAATGCTTGGGGGGTATGGATGAGTCCAACTTTGCTCACATGGCATATGTTTGCAAACATAGAATTAACAGACTTGGAACAAGAAATATTCAACATTAGCATAAAAACAGTAACTCAAACAGCAAAAACACCACCACAAACACAATACACAAATGATAACAGCAACAATGCTAGTAAGCTGAAGACACAAACAACATATTTCCATGGGGGTGTAGTGGAACACTAATATCAACATTAGGCTACAAACCATGGCAAACCACCCAACTAATGCAATATGGATACTACTTTAATTCTTTTAATGACTTTACTGCCTACTCTTTGCAAAAACAGGTATCCAGTAAAACAGAAATATATTTATTTCTAGCATGTGAAAACTCAGTACCATTTGAAATGCTAAGAACTGGAGATAGTTGGTAGAGTGGGGAAATAAATTCAAGTGTAACAAAGTAAATCTAAGAAGAAATATACAAGATACCAGAAAACTTGGTAGAGCTCCAAGAATCAAGGCAGATTATGATTCTCCAAATATGGCTGAAGGGGTGGAATCAGACAAAAACTGGGGAGCTAGAACAGGAAGACCAAACACAGTATACTGGGAGGCTCTAAGAAAGAGACAACACCAAGTAGGACACCTATTTCCAGAATATATTTTTCAAGTTGGTAAAAGGGGCCCAGCAATTGCAGCAGGGCCAATAGGAACTCAATCTGTAAAAGTTAACAGAGGAGAATCAGGAAGTGTCAATGCTTGGGTAGGAGATGAAAATGGTACATAGAAAGTGGTTTGCTCATGGAGCAAAGGAACCAGGAGATACTGTCTCAGATAGTGGAAAAATAACAGAGAACACTTGGTGGATGCAAGAACAGGCCTCAGAAACAACGAACTCTTGGTGGCAAAGAAGTACTGGGGGGCGGGGCCAGGAGCTCTACCAAATGACCTAGACCCGCAGACAGTTCACAATACCAACCAGTACCAAGCTCAATAAACACATGTAGTGATTTTCCTTCAGTTGACAATACCGGACCTGTACATCCACATGGACCAACATTCGACAAAGAACGGCACTACGATAAGCCGGCATCTCTCAAAATTTTAGCACCACTCACATGGCAAAAGAACCCATGAGGATAAACATTTCTAAGACTGACTCCACAATACACTGACCAAGTGGATGAAAATCAAATAAAAAAGGCTAAAATAAACCCCTTTGCATCATTCTACTGGAGAGGCAAACTAACCATCAAAGGAAAACCAAGGGTTCCTCACACCCTCAATCCAGCAACACTCGTGTCTGAATTCCTTAATCACAAACGCTGGGTTCCAGATCAGGCAGGAAAGACTGCATTCCCAATTACGCCTGGAAAACAAATCTCATTCATGGCCTATTAATTATGATGTACTTAATTGGTTGATTTTACTTGCCTTGCAATGTGTGAAAAATAAAGCTTGGCTAAGCAAATTGAAAAAAGCCTGTGATGATTAGTAAATAAGAATGAACTACACTGTCTACGGGTGAACCAACCAAGAGAGATGTCTGCGTTGAATATCGGCCAGGTGGATGGGCATGCCATTCGCTGGCCATACATACTTCCCACACCACACGCTAACCAACCAACTAGTTGGATGGATATGAGAGATAATAGAGCACTTTTAATTGTGTCAAGCAACACTGTTTTGATATCAGTGTTATCCTGGTAAAAATACATGGTTGCAAATAATGAAACACTATAATTTTAGAAGAACCACACTGGTATCTGTGAAACATGTAAAGAACAAAAGGAACATGAGTAACACATTGGACAGATCTTACATGGCACTCTTGTATCATTGCAATATGAAGGAGTAATTATTTCTTGCTTAAAATGCTATCTCAATGTAGGATGGAAATTACCTTGGGCTCTTAAAGGAATTACTAGTGGACTTAGTCCAGTAATCCTGAGCCACCACTGAATACACTGTCCACCCTTCCTCCTTTCCCCACCTTGACCCCTTGGTGAACCAGTTCAACTCTATACTGTCTCTTCTCTTCGGTCTCCTGCCCCATTATCACATCACCAAGTGTGCCAAGTCTTAGCCTTGGATCACTCCCACTATCTACTTCCTTTGCTCTTAAACACATACTGATGAATGAAGATGGAGAAAAATCTCACAGCTGTCTTGCCTGGGGCAACAAATAAATGTATGCTACACAGCCTCTGCTTGGTCCTCACTGTGGCTAGGCAATTCTTTTTACACCTCCCTACCATCCCCCTCACCACATTGGTTTTTCCGAACCTTTTCATCCCTTCTGGAAACTCCCATGGTCCCCCTACCTTCTCAGCTGAAAACTGCTTCATATTTTACAGAAAAAATTGAATCATCTGCTGTGAGTTCCTTTTTCATTCATCTAATATCACTCATGCCTTCTTTTGCTGTTTCCACCTCCACCCTTCTCTCACATGAGCTAGCCCTTCTCTTTGCCAAAACCCTATCTTCTACATGCACAAATGGTCCCACTCCATCCCATCTCCTCTAGCAGACTGCCTCCTGTATCATTCCCACTCATCTCCCTATCCACAACCTGCTTCTCTACTTCTACAAACATACCCAGGTCTCCTGCATACTCAAAAGATCCTTAACTAATCTATTCATTTTCATTATCATTCCATGTATCTCCTATCTTTTGTGGTACCTCTACTTTCTCTTTCACTCCCCTCTCCTTCATGCTCTTCAATGAAACAAAACTATTCTCTCCAAAGTTATCAAAAAAATTAATTCCAAAATCTACTGGCCTCTTCTCAAATCTCAGCATTCATGACCTCTTTGCAACCACGAACACTGTCAATCACTTTCTCCTCCTTGATACTCTCTTCCCTCTAGGTTTTAAGGACACTTTCTCCTAGTTCTCCTCCTGGTCCTCAGTATCTTTTGCTGGATCAGTGTCCCACAGGGTTCTGGCCTGGGCCCTCTTTTCTTCTTTCTCTATATCATTTCCCTTGGGGAACAGAGAAGCCAGTAAAATTAAGAGGGGTTAAGAAAAGTATCCTGTAGAAAACAGAATTTTAGCTGTGACTTGGAGGAAGTTAAGGAAACCAGGATGCAGAGATGAGGAAGAAGAGCATTCCAGTTGTAGGAGACAGCCAATGAAAATTCCTAGGATTGGGAAATAGAGTATCTTGTTTGAGGAAAAGCAGAGAGGCCAGGGTACTAGCTCAAAAAATAAGAGGCCACAGGCTCATCAGCTCCCTTGGACTCCCTTATTATTTCTGATGATTTCCATTATCTACCTATCTAGCTTTAAACCTCTCTGCTGACCTCTAGTTTCACATTTCCAACTTCATATTAAACATCTCACACTGGATGCCCCACAGGTATCTTAAACTCTACATGTCCAAAATTGAACTAATTTCTTTCCCCTCCAATCCTCCCTCCTTCTAAAACGTCCTATTATTGTTGAGGGCAACACCATCCTTCCAATCACTAGGACTCTCACCTTAGATGTTATCTTTGATTTCTCAACACCCCCTTTCCAAATATGATCTGTTGCCAAGAACTGTCAATTTCACCTTTGTACATTTCTCAAATGTTCTACCTTCTCAGATACGACTATCCTAGTATAGGCCTTCATCTTCTCATACCTAGACTACTACATAACCTAGTGGTGAATTTACCTACCACAAGTCTCTCCCCGCTCCAATCCACACTCCACTCAGTTGCCAAAGGGATTTTCCTAAGATGCAGGTCCAATTGTGTCACATCCCCCATTGATAAACTCCAGTGCCTCCCTATCACATCAAGGACAAACAGAAATTCTCTGTTCAAAGTCATTGTTAACTAACCTCTACTTCACCCTCCACCCCATTCCAATCTTCTTAAATCTTATACTATTACTTCCTCTCCCTCCCCACTGGCCACTTATTCTTTGAGCTAGTAATACTGGCCTCTCTGACTTTCCTCAAACAAGAGATTCCATTTCCCAGCACCAGGCATTTTCACTGGCAGTCTCCTATGCCTGGAATGCTCTACTTCCCCATCTCTCCATCCTGGTTTCCTTGACTTCCTTCAAGTCACAGCTAAAATTCTACTTTCTAGAGAAAACCTTTCTTAAACCCTCTTAATTTTATTGCCTTCTCTATGTTGATTATTTCCTATGTATCCTGTGTACAGCTTGTTTATATGTGGTTATTTGTATGTTGTCCCCTCCATTAGATAGTGACCTCCTCAAGGGCAGAGACTGTCTTTTGTTTTTCCCTGTATTCCTGGTACTTAGCGCAGGGCAGGGACCATAACAGGTGCTTAATAAATATTTATTGGTTGACCAATTTTGTTCTTAGAACAAAGGTCAAAGCAAATATATAAATTAGAAAAAAGGATAAAAATGAAAAAGGCATCATGTGTGATTACATCAGCTTCAACTTATCCTGTTTAAACAGCTGTTGGCTTTAAAAATGAGAAAGGCACAAATTCAAAAGAAGCTTAACTGAGGCCAAACAGTTACCACAAAAGAAGCTAAAATACCAGAATCATGCTAAAGAGAAAAAGATGGAAGTCAAAGGCAAGATTGCTACATTTGTAAAACAAGGAAGTCAGGGGGGCGGAGCCAAGATGGCGGAGTAGAAGGACGCACGTTTACGAGCTCCAAAACCAAAGCCCATAGAATTAATGTAAAAAGAGACCCCCATAACTTCTGGGTCAATACAAGGTGTGCAGAAACGGAGTGGAAGAGATTTCCGTTCCAGGGAGCCCTGGAGACCCGTCCCCATGGTCTGTCGCACCCTGGAAAGAGGACCCCACCCCAACGCTGGTCTGGCCGCGGCCCCAGAGAAGCTGACCTGAGCAGGCTTCAGACACGGAAGCTCCGGCAGCCGGGAAAGTCCCTCCGCCCACAGAGGCTGCAGGTCAGTGAGAAAGAAGGCTGGGCTGGACGAGAGGGGGAGCAGGGCATCTCCGTGACTCGGGCCCCCTCGGGAGGAAGCGGTGGCGGCAGAGACGGGGGCAGGAAGCAGCGGAGGCAGAGGCGTGGGCGGCGGCTGAGGCGTCAGGAATCCCCCAACAGCAGGCAGGATCTTCATTACGGAAGGTTTCTGCATAAAACCTGACGGAGCTGAGCCTGGGAGACGGCCCTGCCCCCACCCCGCTCTATTACTGAAGGCCTCTGCATAAAGCCCCCGAGGGAACTGAGCCTAGGAGGCGGGCCCCCCACCCCGCCCCCACCCACTCTGTTCCTGAAAATCTCTGCATAAAGCCCCTGAGGGATCTGAGCCTGGGAGGCGGCCCTGCCCCCACCCCAGCGCCAGAACTAAAGCTTGCAGCCGGAAAGCCCATTTGAATTTCAGAGACCAAGCACTAGCTGGGTGGATCCAGGCGGGGGTGGAAAGGAATCTCAGAAGTCAAGTAACTGGCTGGGAAAATGCCTAGAACAGGGAAGAAAAATAAGACTATAGAGAGTTTTTTCCAACAAATGCAAATGATCCCGACCTTCAGATCTGATGATGAGGACGTATTCTTGCCATCAGGGAAAGACGTGGAGGGCGGGGCCTCAGTACCCCAGACACCCCAGGGGGGTGTCGGGTGGGCTCAGGCCTTGGAAGAGCTCAAAAAGGATTTTGAAAAGCAAGTTAGACAGGTAGAGGAAAAACTGGGAAGAGAAATGAGAGACATGCAAGGAAAGTATGAAAAACGGGTCAATACCTTGGTAAAGGAGACCCAAAAAAATGCTGAGGAAATTAACACCTTGAAAAATAGGCTCACTCAATTGGCAAAAGAGGTTCAAAAAGCCAATGAGGAGAAGAATGCTTTCAAAAGCAGAATGAGACAAAAGGAAAAAGAGGCTCAAAAGCTCACTGAATTTAATAGTTCTCTCAAAATTAGAATGGAGCAGATGGAGTCTAATGACTTTACGAGAAACCAAGAAATCACTAAACAAAACCAAAAGAACGAAAAAATGGAAGAGAATGTGAAATATCTCATGGGAAAAACAACTGACCTGGAAAACAGATCCAGGAGAGACAATTTAAAAATTATGGGTCTACCTGAAACTCATGATCAAAAAAAGAGCCTAGACATCATCTTGCATGAAATTATCAAGGAAAACTGCCCTGACATTCTAGAACCAGAGGGCAAAATAAGTATTGAAAGAATCCATCGATCACCACCTGAAAGAGATCCAAAAAGAGAAACTCCTAGGAACATTGTGGCCAAATTCCAGAACTCCCAGCTCAAGGAAAAAATCTTGCAAGCAGCTAGAAAGAAACAATTCCAGTACTGTGGAAATACAATCAGGATAACTCAAGATCTAGCAGCTTCTACATTAAGGGATCGAAGGGCGTGGAATAGGATATTCCAGAAGGCAAAGGAACTAGGACTCAAACCAAGAATCACCTACCCAGCTAAACTGAGTATAATACTTCAAGGGAAAATATGGTCTTTCAATGAAACAGAGGACTTTCAATCATTCTTGATGAAAAGACCAGAGCTGAAAAGAAAATTTGACTTTCAAACACAAGAATGAGAAGAAGCATGAAAAAAGGAAACAGCAAAGAGAAGTATTAAGGGACTTACCAGAAGTGAACTGTATACATTCATACAGGGAAAGACAATATTTCTAACTCTTAAAACTTTTCAGTATCTGGGTAGTTGGTGGGACCACACATACACATGTACACACATGCACACACATACACACATGCACACACATACAGAGACAGAGAGCACAGAGTGAACTGAATAGGATGGGACCATACCTTAAAAGAAATTAAGGTAAATGGTGAGAGAGAAATGTAGTGGGAGGAAAGAGGGGGTAACTATATGTCATTTAAGAGGCAAGTAGGAGATTTTTTTTAGTGGAGGGAAAAAGAGGAGAGCTGAGAAAGAAAAAAAAAAACAAGAAGTTTACCCTCATCACACTTGACTAAACGAAGGAGTGAAATGCACACTCATTTTGGTATGAAAACCTATCTTACAGTATAAGAAAGGGGGGGAGAAGGAGATATTGCAAGGGGGGGGGATGATGGAAGGGAAGGAGGAGGGAGCAATTTGTAGTCAACACTTGGGGAGGGATAGGATCAAAAGACAGAAGAGAAACAACGAGGGGCAGGTTAGGAGGGATGGTAATTCAGTTAGTCTTACACAACACGACTATCAGGGAGGTCATTGGCAAAATTACACAGATAGGGCCTATATTGAATTGCCTGCCGTCCCAAAGGAAAAGGGTGGGGAGGGAGGGATGGGGAGAATTTGGAACTCAAAGTTTTAGGAACAACTGTTTAGTATTGTTGTTGCAACTAGGAAAGAAGACATACAGTTAAGGAGGAATAGAAAGTCATCTGGCCCTACAGGAGAAAAGAGAAGATGGAGACAAGAGAAGGGAGGGATGACAGAAGAGAGGGCAGATTGGAGATAGGGAAAATTAGATTGTTTGGGGTATTGGGGTGGGGGGAGGGGGGAGAGGGGATAAAAGGGGAGAAAATTTGGAACCCAAAAATTTGTGAAAATGAATGTAAAAAGTTAAATAAATAAATAAATTTAAAAAAAACAAACAAAAAAAACAAGGAAGTCAGTATGATGAAGTGGAAAGAATAAGAGATTTGGAATAAGTAGGCCTAGACCTACTTATGTGGAATTGTTGGTGTGGAAACTCCCCTGACCAGGGAGATTAGCAAATCAGCTGTAAATTCTGATCCCAGAAAATGGCCTGGAGTACTGATGTTATTTCAGTGACTGGCCCATGGTGATACTGTTGGGAATATGTCTGAGGAAAGATCTGAATGGAAGTTTTCTTGAGTCCAAGGCCAGCCTTCTATCCACTATCTAATGGTGTCTCTTATGAGGGAGGTAATGCAAATAATACTTTCTGTTTTACAGATAAGGAAAATGAGGCTCAGACAGCTTAGTGACTTGCTCACAGTCACAAAACTGTGTAGATAACAAAGGTGCAATATGAACTCAAATCTCCCTGACCTGGAATCCAAGCTTCAAAATGTTATTAATGACTATAACTGGGTAACTAAGAATCTCTTTGAGCCTCAGTTTCTTTATCTATGAAATTAAGATGATAATACCTGTCTAATCTCTCTCTAAAGCAGAAGGTGTAAGTCTCTGAACTTATTGTTTAAAATATTGCCCCCAAAATCTCTGCATTTCTAAACTCTTAATAGATTAATTCACTGAGACTTTTAGGACAGACTCCCTGTATTTAAATATAATTGGTTTCCTTTGAAATATATGTATTTTTAAAAATATGTTTAGAAGCATTATTTTGAGAAGGCACTGGCAGACCGGCAATTGCTCTAAAGGGTTAAGTTCAAATAAGATAAATGTATTTGAGTGCTCTATAAACTATAAGGCTGTTATAATTTGAAATTACGTACAAACAGAAATACTGAATCTAACCATCATTTCATACAAGGAACACATTTTTGCGTAAGAACAAGAGTACTATCAGGTCTGGATGCCACAAATACATTTTACTTAACTGTAGGCACTAAGACTAGCTAGTCAATAAACTAGTGTTTATGAAGCACTTACAATGTGCCAGGCACTGTGCCTTTTACACACAGGAATGAAGTTTTTACTGGTGATAGCTCCTGTAGCCTAGATTAGAGGCTCCAAGAGTAGAAGTAAGGCAGTGAGAATGGAGTATATATGCTTTTCAAATGGGGAGCAGAATGGAAGCTAGGGAAAGGGAAAGGGGGGCATCTCTGACACTTCAGTTCTGAAGATAACTGTAATCTATACCAAAGTGTTAATATTAGATCACTAAGGACCTTAAAAACGAAAGTACCCTGTATCACACTAAAAGGGCCATCCTAACTGTAATCTATACCAAAGTGTTAATATTAGATCGCTAAGGACCTTAAAAACGAAAGTACCCTGTATCACACTAAAAGGGCCATCCCTTGACTTATTTCTTAAAAATGCCTATTCACTGAATGGGCATTACCTCACTCAAAAGGACTTAGCCTAAAAGGGCCGGGTCTCCCATTACATCCTGGGCCATCTCCAGTAGTCCTGATAAATATTTGGCCACTGGATCCAGATGGCTCTGGAGAAGAAAGTGAGGTTGGTGACTTTGCACAGCCCTCTCTCACTCAAAACAATATCAACTGCAAGTCATGTCATCATTTTCCTGGTGTCATGGTGCTCTTTGAAGTCAGAGGACAAACACAACTTTGTACTAAGGACTTCTTGGTATTAGACTAACTAAATGGTCCAAGAATGGGCTGAGGGCTGCCTAAAAAGAAGTCAACATACTGAAATCTTATTTTATAATGGATAGCATTATAGTAAGATTTCAATGTAGTAATACTCAAATGCAAGTAATAACTTTATGTAACCAATTACCTTTATTATTTGCAACTGGACCCCTTCATCTGTTTGAGGACCTTGGAAACAGGCACATATTGTCTCAATAATTCTATCAATTAATTTTTTGCCAGGAGTAGTATTATCTGGAGCATTGCCAGTTAAGTGTCCATAAGCAATAAGTTTCTGGAAAAGGAAAAAGGACATTGTCAATCCTCAATAAGAAGTTAAAACCCTTATTACAAACATATATATATCATTACTATTAGTTATCAAACATTCAACTTCAAGGTGCTATGTACTAGAAGGATCTATGATTTCTCATCATAGAACATTTCAATCACAAACAAGTATCTATGACTTGGTTGATAAGTCCTAGGGAATTTCCTAATACATCCATAAATTAAATGATTTTAAACAATGCTTAAAGCCTAGCAGAAGGTACTCTGAAAACTTGGAGCTGAACCAGAAGGACAAAGACAGCAGAATGAGTTTCCATTTAAGCAAATTTTTTTTTCCTATTTAAATTGAAACCCATCATATCTTAGAGGATTTTTTCCTATTTAAATTGAAACCCATCATATCTTAAAGGCCTAAATTTGGGTTGAGCATTTCCTGAAAGACTGATTTCTACACAAAGGCTATAGCATATCACATATTAATTAATCATTTTTTTGGGATCTGAACTTCTGATTTTGTCACTGTGGGGGAACTCTTAGTGTGTAAACTCTGTAGATCTGCATCTCATCATCTTATGGAGTTACCTAGAGCACTGACAGGTTGTGCCAGGCTTAAAAATAAAAGTTCCAGATACCATACCTTTACTTGAACCATTACTATCTTTGAGTAAATAATAAGTTCTGAATTTCACAACTGTTCAATTTCATACTATGCTTTAAAGGTGTGTTGTAGGTTGCGTCAATATGTTTTAGAGATAGTAGTAATCAAGATTTTGTCTTATTTCAGCTAATCAATGAGTTACAGTTAAAAATGGAATTTTGCTGTTGCTACTGAAAATGCACTAATTGTCCTCTACAGCAAACGAAAGCAGTATGAATCATCAGTTGTGGTTGGTGTTTTGGATACAAAATTAAAATCGGTAGAATCTAGGTAACAATATTTTATACACACCTGTAAACAATCTAGGGATGTACTAACTATCCGAGGACATTTGGACTGGCATGCCAGCTCAAATGGTAGGAAATATTTATCTGCTTCGATAAAACTAGTCTTCGATTTCACCGGAGGAAGAGTACTTGAACCAGCTTTTGCTTCTCCATGAGGGGGACTAAACAAAAAAGAATATTCTGTTAGAAATAAGTATTAAAAACTCATACATCTGAGTTAGCCATCTACCATTTTACTGATGAGAAAATATAGGTTCAGAGAAGTTAAATGACAAGATTATATAATAAGTTAAATGGTAAAACCATCCACATTTCTGGCTCCCCTGTTTTGTCTTTTTTCCAAAATGCAAGTTTTCTCTAATATAAAATTATTTTCCTACATTTAACCAATTCTATGTCAGAATGCTTTAAGAAATATAAATGACTTTATTTGTCCTCAGAAAAATTAGCAAGTCTTCAAGAAACTGTAACATTGAGAGACATAGGTCACTAGAAGCAAAGAAATCTAATATTTTTTTTAAGTATGTCTCAAACACTTTGAGGAAAAAATTCTCAAGATGTGACTAGAAGTGTAAAAATAAGCTTATACAGTTATGTAAGTCTATTACTGGCAATATTAACATAAAAGGTTTTCTTTTAATTTACCATGGTGCAATTATTACTTTTTAAACAAAGTAATATAACTACTATAGAGATTATATATAGAAACCGTCCTAACTTAACTAAGTCATGCTAATTTTTTAATAAAATAGTTAATAATTTAGCTAAGATTTACAAAAAGTACCAAATTATATTTACTAAAGTGAAAAAAAAATCACTAACCTTTGTTTTTCAGTTTCAGCTTTTATTTCCTCTGCAAATACACATATAAAAAAAAATACAAGTTAAGATTTATAAGTAGATGGCCAAAGTAAACAGATAAGAGAAACTTATAATTTAAATTCTTACAAAAGATGCAAATTGTAGCTCAGTCACACTGTAAATTTTAAAATATTGTTAAAAACTGTTAAAATTGTTTTTTAAAAATAAATATTACAGAGCAGAGAACAAAAGAAAACCAAGGGATCACTTCTACAGCTTCCCCAACAAGGGGTCATCTAGCCACTGTCCAAACAAACTCCTCCACACTGAATACTTAGTAATGATGGTAGTAGTTGGTGGTGGTGATGGTGATAATGATGGTGATGGCTCCTCTGTCTAGGACGGACAGTTCTCCCCTCTTCCCCCTCCTCACACTAAGCTAGGCAGCTTTGGAAACAACATGTAGTGTTTATTATATAAGTTTTCTTGAAATGGAAATTTATTATTTTATAGTGAATACTCTCTTATGGGGTCTGATGAATACACTGCAATGTTTTTTCTTTTTCATTTTGTATTAAAGTTTAAAATTTAAAAAATCGCCAACCTCCCCTGTCCCAAAATATACTTCTGAGAAGAACTGAGTAAAATTTGAGTTTCCTGGCTCTACAAACAGACAGTTATTAGTACTTTAAAAATGTTAAATAAGCACCCTTCTCTTTTGTATCCCCTTCTCAGAACATAATGGGTACACAATACATAGAAAAGCATAGTATTTAAAGCTTGGGAGAGCCTCAGTGGTCAGCCCAAGTATTTTTTTTTTTAAGATTAAGAAACAGGCTTACTTGTGATCTGACAGATAAATCAGTGCATAGGGCACGAATATTACAGTGTTGACACTTAATATATGCTCACTGACTGATAAAGGCTACTTCATGTTTCATTGAGATGATTAATGATTGGTACAAGCAATAGATGTTCTATTTCAATAAGGTAAAGCTCAGGAACATGGCATTTTAAAAAGACATTTGCAACCACAAAAATAAACTATTTGATTCAAGTCAAATGTTTAAAAAATATATCAATAAAATAATTATTATCTTTTAGCATTTGTATATACTAAAATAAAACAACACATAAGATAAACATTTTTGAAATAAGCTGCTTTCTCATAATCAAAGTTCTCTTAAAATTAACTAGTTTTTTGTGATAAAAAAGGGCACGTGTGATGGGTATTTTTTCTCTTCAAACCTGTATTAAGTGGCTACCATATCTAAGGCAATGTGCATGGTGTATTTTTTTTTTCTGGTACGAAGCACCAAGAAGTATGAACTATATATTGCTTCCCAATCACAAAAAAATGATGATTCACATGGATTAACAATGGCAATTTTTGTAGAAATTAAATTCAACACCCACATTTTTCTTAGTTACGCACACATTTGTATGTTATGTATAAATTACATAATCTTTCTTTCTAAAGAAAGAGAAATCTTAGGGTTTTAAAGTGTCAATCAAGAATCCAATGCAGAAAATGGAGACAAATGATCACAACACTTTGCATCACTAGCTTCCACTCTACACTTAGTTCAACATTTAAGAATGTTTTCTTTAAAGATGCACATTCAGCAAGTTAGAAAAGTCTAAGAAATGAATGAAGAATGCACAAATTAGAATTCCAGAGTTTTCAATCTCATGAGAAAAGAATAAGATGCTTTATGATATTTCAGACAAAATGGTATATTATGATGATAAAATACGTCCTATTTTTGAACAATCTTCCTGCCAAACAGTACAAAATATGTCCCAATAACAGTACTGGTCAATAAATATGGTCACAGGTATTTAAGTTTTACTTAAATTCCAGGGAAAAAAGAGAGAGGCCAACAAAAGAGCAGCTATAGCAGAATGTAGAGAGTAATATTTCTATAATGGCAGAAGGCAGAGATAAGGACACTATGGTCAAAGTGGCTATGGATTATGCAAAACTGAGACCAATCTAAAGATACCAATTCAGAGCTGGAAATGCAGTGGCTTTGATCAGTATTTAGTTCACCGGAATGGTAAATGATGTATGCAGTTGTTTCAGTTCTGTCTGACTCTCCGTGACCCTATTTTGGAGTTTTCCACTTGACAAAGGTACTAGAGTGGTTTGCCATTTCCTTCTCTAGCTTATTTTACAGATGAGGAAACTGAGGCAAACTGGATTAAGTGACTTTCCAAGGGTCACATAGCTACTAAGTGTCTGAGACCAAAGTTGAATCTAGGTCTTCCTGACTCCACGTCTGGAGCTTTATCCACTTCACCACCATCCTAGATATGGCAAAGGCCCCAAAATTAGTATGTTATTATAATCTTTAAAATTTTATTATTTTTATTCTCATAACTTCAATGCTACAATATTTTTAAGTTCACCAAACTTATTTCCCGTGTTCCAGTGTTTTTAAAAATGATCTTTTACCCCCTAGATTTGTAATGAGAGAGAGAGAGAGAGTGTGTGTGTGTGAGAGAGACGGGGGGGGGGGAAGGGAGTAGAGAAGCCTGGGAATGACTAAATGACTCAAAAACCACATGTTAATTTGATTCCTCATTTACTTTTAGCTGCACATTATACCTTTCAAAACTTTGTTATCTTTAACTAAAAGGTATTAACTCCACACAATTATTGTAAAAACAAATACAAAGCATTAAATAAGACTGAGGGTATTTTGTCTATTAGAGAAAACGAACTTGCCTTTAAATACTATTTAACATAAATTATCTTATCTGCACCTCAGAACATCCTAGTAAAGTAACAGGTAGTAGATTTAAACATCACTCTAGTGCTACCGAGGCATTTACAAAATGAGATAATTTTTAATACAATTCTTACTTGAGATTGTTCACTTTACAGGCAAATTTTGCTTTTATTTAGTAGAGAAATTATTCTGTCACTCCATATTAGACTGTGAGTTCCTTCCTAGAGAGGAAAGACTTTTTTGTTTTACTTTGTAGCCAGACCCAATAGACTCCCATTGCTAGGTAATGAATTATAGGAAATGGTGAAAACTAATATCAGATTTCTAATCTTCATTAAAAAAAAAAAAACGGGTATTTCAAGACCTTTGCTCCCCTCTTATTTAAAATGAATCTAAACCATGAACATTTTAATAAAGATGATATGCTTGATAAAATTTTCATGTACTTAAAATGCTCTACATAAAAGGAAAATATTTTTCTTCTATAAGAAAGTCTTTTGTATCTTATAACAATACTTAAAAATCAAAATCTCAAGTTAAATGCAATATATTTTAAACAAATGATCCTGTCAAAATGAAATTAAGGAATCTATTCCTAATAGCTATTGATAAACTGATCATTTTCCTCCATAGTTGGCCTCATTCACTATAGTAGTGTGTCCTTAACTTTTTTGTGTATGTCAGGGACCCCGACCCCTTTGGCAATCTAGTGAGTGATCTCTTCTCTGAGGAATGTTTTAAGTAACTGAAGGAAATGCTAAATTTTAGTTAGCGGTCAGTAAAAATAAAGATACAATTTTCCCCCCAAGTCTGAATTCTCTCCTTCCTCAATTCTGCTTCCTAGCTTCCTTTAAGTCTTCTTTCAAAACACTAAAATGCCTTCCCTTTGATATAATTTTCAATTCATCGTTTATTTTTCTTGTTTGTACAAAGTTTTTGCATGTTCTCTTCCCCCATTAGATTGTGGGCTCCTTGAGGACAGGGACTACATTCCCTTCTAAACTATTTAACTATTTTGTATGTATTTGTACTTATTTACTTTAAATTTATGCTGTACCTATATTTGTATGTACTTATATCCTCTACTAGAATGTAAACACTAAATGGGAGGTTTCATTTTTTGTATTTGCATTCATAACATCTAACCCAGTGCCTGGCACACACTAGGACCTTAATAAATACATATGGAGGGAATGATTGATTTAAAACCACATTTCCTAGATAAGTAATAACTTTTTTTGCACACTGGAGTGCCTATAAATTACTTAATTTTTCTTTCTGGTCTCACAAGCTGCCTTGTGAAGGCAATTTCAGAATGTTATAAGCAATAGCAGCATCACTTCAGTAAATGTAAAGCCTGCAAAAGCCACGGCTTTGAAGAACATTCATTTCAATGTACACGTGAAGTTTAAAAACAAAAATAAAACCTGTGGTACAAAGGCTCTAGCTACCCTGTGTCAGGGAACATTCAAGGCCAAGAGACCAGACTATTTTGTGGTATTCTCCTTCCCTAACATCATTACCACTCCTAACTAAGCATGGGAACTATTGAGAAGAGAAGACTTTGGAAGTCCTCTGGTACTTCCCCTTTTGTCTCTCACCCAGTTCCATTTCATTACTTTGGAATGCATTTTTTAGGGGGTAAGATGAATAGGAAAAGAGGATAAGATAAGTGTAATGTCAAAGTGCAGTCTAAGAATGGGTTCTCCATGACTTTGGTTTAGGCTAAGGAAAGATAGAGGAACAAGTACAGGAAATGGAAATTAGGATTTCTGACTTTCGGCCCAAAGTTCTTTTCGGCAAGGTTGCTGACATTTGACCTTCTGAGAACTCCAAGTTTCATTTTCAGGCACCAGGTATTCTATCTAGACTATTGGCTCCTGGCCTTATGACTCAGGATAAGTGGCTAAGTAGGAAGGAGAAGTAACCCTGGTCACAAAAGCAGCCTCTTCCTGATCCAACCTGAAGCTGGGTATAATTTAAGTGGTAAAAGTATAACCCCTACAGGCCAACACTGAGAGAACAGCTCACCAGGCCAAGTTTCATTCCCAGCACCACCTCAATCAGCCAGATATCCATATTCTCTCACCCTTCACCTGGAGAATTTCACAGGCTTGAATCAAAGCCATTCATGTCCCCGACCCCCTCCTGTCCCACCATTCAGTTATTTTTTCTGGGTCTAAGTACGGCATACCTCACCCCCACTTTCTTCCTTAAAGGAGTACATATGTTGGCAAACCTCTAAATTTCTCACCCATGGTCTCAGGTTAGTTCTTTGATCATCCACCTGCTGATCCAGTTGGTCACTGTTTCAGTTTTGATGTCCCAGAGTGAGTATAAACAGCAATTGTTTCAGTTCTGGTCAGAAACTCTAAAGGTCTTCTCCTCCCAAATTGATTTTTCTTCTTTGAATAGACAAAAAAGGCCATCTTTTGCCTCATTCCTTACCCAACCTTAAATCAATGAATGGGTGCTGACTCAGACAAACTGAGACCTGGAAAAGATCTTATATGGAATATAAATTTCTTATAATAGAGCTCTGGAAAACCAGGTATTGATAAAAATGACTGGAATTCAAATAGAGCTATCTGACTATGCCTTAAACCCAAATAACTCTGGCTCTCATGACTAGCCAACAGTTGGTGATATGTGTGTGTGTGCATGCACATGCGTGTGTGTGTATGTATGTATATATATGCATACATGTATATATATGCATATACACACATACACATAATATGTATATATAAAAGCCTTAGCATGTCATTGTTTGAATTTTGTTGGCTCAGAGTGAGTGTAAATAGCAATTGTTTCTGTTCTGGCCGGAACCTCTGAGGATTCCCTTGCTAGATTAATTTTTTTTTTTTCAAGTAGGTAAAAGAGGTCATTGGGGGGCTTCATTTCTCAACTAACCTTAATCACTGAATGGGTGTTGCCTCAGACAACCTTAGATTAAAAAGACCTTAGCTTAAAAAGGCCCAGTTCTCCCGCTGCATCCCAGGCTATCTCCGGTCATCCTGATCTATGTCTGGGCACTGAACCCAGCTGGCTCTGGAAGAGAAGGTGAGGCTGGTGACTCTGCACAGCCCTGCCTCACTTAAATCGCGTTCACTTGCAAGTCAAGGCATCACCTTCCTGATGTCATGGTCCTCCTCCAGAACGAAGAAGGGCAGACAAAAACAATGCTGACAGAGGCCTCCACGCTTCTGAGCCAGGGTCTCAGGCTAGCTCTTCAATCCCCATATCACAGTGACTTATAGGACCTTCACTTCCCCTCTTTCTTTTCTCTCCTCCAATCCTCTGCTTGCTCTATATGTCACCAATACTTAAGATTCTAAGAAAACAAAAGCTAAAAGCTATCTTCAGAAGTAGTCAATATTGGAGAGCTTGTGCAAAGACAAGCATACTAAAGCATTCACTGTGAGTGAAGCTATGACTTGGCACAACTATAGTATAGATCACTTTAGAATTATTCACATACAGTGACTAAAAATATCCATATCTTTTGAACCAAAGATTCTGTTGAAAGGACATATTTTAAGGCAGTCAATGACAAAAAGGGTCTATATAAACCAAAATATTTATAGTAGCTCTTTTTCTGGTTGCCAAGAATTAGAAACCAAGTACACGTCTACTGACTAGGGAATGGTTAATTAAATTGTGGTACATAATGTAATAGAATATTGCTGTGCTATAAGATACAAAAAAAATTACTATAAAGAAGCATGGAAAGATTTATATGAACTGATGCAAAGTGACACTGGGAGAGCCAAAAAAACAACATATAGAATAATTACAATAATATAAATTGAAAGGACCACCATAATTAAAACTGCAAAACTACAAGAAGATCATATCCCCAAAGAAGAAATATGAGAAGACATCTACTCTCCTTTGTAGAGTTGGGGGAGGCAGGGTTTACAGGTGTAGAAAATTTACATAATGAACTTTTCAATAAAACCAATAGGTTTTGATGCTATTTCTTTCTTTTTTGCTTTAATATAAAAGAAAATTTAAATTTAGAAATACAAGAAAAAATGGAAGAAATTAAAGCTTCCTCCTCTGTTAATTTCTTTTTTCTTACATCTTAATTTTGCTTACACTTTAGGCATGTTTTTCTAATATATTTCCTGATTTTTGTTCTGAAGATCCCATAAGAGAAAAAAGTGCCTTGGAGAATCAGTCCTCAAACAAACTGGAGAGTCAGTGTTCTGTAATCTTTGGATTTTGTTTTTGAGAAATCCAGGGGGAAAAAATTACACTTGTCCACTGAGTATCACATTTAGATCACATATTTAGATTTAGATATTTATAGCTGAAAGATCATATATTTCTAATCTAAACCCCTCATTTTACAAATTAGAAAACTTGAGACCTGGGGAGAATTGAATGAGTTGCCTAAGGTCACAGGCAGAACAGGATAGAGTCAAGATTTGAACCAGGTCTTTTGACTCCAGTCAGTGCTTTTTCTTACTGCACTATGCCATTTTAATTTTTTAATTAAAAATGTCCCCAATTATCAAGCATTTATTTTTTCTCCTCACTTCCCCAGTTTCACTAGAAAAAAAAGACAAAACCCTTGTAAATAAGTGTAGTCAAGCAAAAGAAATCAATATGTTACAAGGGATTTTACTTTGATTTGGTGAAGCATAAAGCTGCTAGTCAGCTGGCTGAAGACAAGAAACCAAATGAACCATTTTTTAAGAGGAGTGAGGGTGTCTGGACATTTAATCTCATTACTGTAGGGAAACTCCTGGTACAGAAATTCCATCTAAATATGAAGATATGCCAAATGACAACTATTCTATAGCTTACAGGTTAAAAAGTTGAGGTAACGAGAGATTAAATGATCTGTTCATTGTCACAAAGTCACTGTGTAAAAATCAGAACTTGAACTCAGGTCTTTTTGAACCCAAGCAAAGGGCTCTCTATACACTACTCCAAGCTGCCTTACTCTAAAACCATACTAAGGGGAAGGCAAAGTAAAAGAGCTGGTGTACAAAATGGAGTCTATTATCTTCAAGTATTCACATTATTACTGAACTACAGAAGGGATGCTGCATTTAACAGATGAAGAAACCAAGGTTTAGTTAGTGGCATAATCTAACTAGAATCAATCAATAAAGATTTATTAAGCAGTTACCAAATACTAAGCATCTTGCTAGATGCCAGAAGTGAAAATGTCCCTGCCCTTAAGGAGCTCACATTGTATAGGATGAGACAACATAAATACAATATACACACATACATGGGAATCTATATGTGTCCATACACACACGTATGTGCATGAGTATGCAAAATGTAGTATACAAGGTAACTGGGGAGGTAAAGGGAGTCACCTAGAAGGTAAAGGGGAATGTGAAGATAGAATCTGAGGGGAGCTAGTTAGGTCTCCCAATTTTCAGTCAAGTGTTTTTTCACAGTTTCCCCAATTAGAGACAATAACAGAAACTGAGCTAAGAAAATATTGGTAAATAGTAATCTTATCAGCCAATCTTAATGAAAACAGTCAACCTAAGAATGATTTTTTTACTTTCCTAATAATTTGAATGTGAAAGAATACTTTTAAAATTTTTTAAAAAGCAGTTTTTGTTAAGTAAACAATTTCAAGAGCAGATTTACATTACCAATTTGCACAGCAACCTGCTATAGGTCCCCCAAAATGGATGTTTTTCCCATAGGAGGCTCAAGGTAAATTTCAATATAGGCCATCCAAATCTAGGTCAAAGGTATTATAAATTTCAAATGAACATTTTTACCATATGTGACAAAATAACAGAGTTGCATCAATTTGAGTAATTTGTCAATCTGGCATTTTTAACTGGAACAGCTGTATATATATTTGTACATAGGACAAAATAAAACAAATAGAATAATCATTCAAAAGTACCCATTATGCACATGGCAACATAGACTTACAAAACTATTCCAAAAACCTAACATAACTAGAGGGTTTGACTTTCTCCACTAAGTCAAAATAAAACTTATTCAATATTTTTTAAAAAGCCTACCAGAATATGTGTGATAGTATATGTGTATGTCTGTGTAGGCACACACATACACTCACACATGAATATACTTGCTGTTGGTCCTACATTCTCAAAGAAGACCAATGACATCACAGGATGACATCCTGACTTGTACATCAAATGGATTTAAGTGAGGCACAGTTGCACAAAGTCGTCAGTCTCACTCTTTCTAAGTCCAGTGGCAGGACGAAAGATGACTGGTGACGGCCTGGAGTGCACTGCCCTCCTTGATGTCTGACCAAGCTCTCAGTGTCACAGTGTCCAAGCTCCACAGTGTCTGCTTTAGCCACCTTCCTAGCTGTTGGAACAAACTGTTCTTATTTCAGAGGGAAAGTGTTCATGTGCTTGGGCACTGACGTGTTGGAGGCTTGTTGGCTATCCTCAGTCTGGTTCAGTCCGTCTGCCAAGATGGTTCATTAGGGCATGGTTGCTGTGAGCGCTACAGCTTCTTAGAGCCACAGGTGAGAGTTGGGTGAAGGTAGACCAAATATGGACAAGGAGCTCTGAAAAGGACTTGGCAAGCCATTGCACCAGAAGTGCTTGTTCTCCCTATGTACCCTGTACACCACATACAATATGCAATTATAAACTATGTAGAGTATGTATAAAGTAAATTAAGTAAAATACATGATGTTAAGAGCGTGTGTATGTCTGTATTTCACCAACTCTGACATCACCAGAATAAATTTAGTGCCTGGGAACAAGATGTCACTTTATATGTATACTTAACATCCACAACATGATTCATTATAATATTCTATTTAATACAAATAGAATGACAACAAATATAATTATTGGCAAAACCACACAGAATCCTAATGAACTGAAAGAAAACTTAAAATACTTCACCTGATATTTATAAATTCATTCGATATTTACTACCCAAGAGGTGATCTACTTTTCTTTATCTAAGTATCTGATACAACCCATTTAGAGAACTCTGTTTATTAGTCAATTCAGTCTGAATCCTGTGGAGGGGTTAATGTAGCTATTTCCCCTCTCCATGTGTGAGTTATATCATTAGTAAGTAAACCAAAAGTTACAAAAAAAAAATACTGTTATCCAGTATTACAATTCTGGAGGAAAGATGTGTGAATCTTTGGTTTTTAATTTAAATTTATCTGTAGATCAAAAAAACTAAGAACAGTCTAATCATATCAAAATGCCTTTAATTAGTTCTTAAATAACTAAAGGAGAAATTTTAGATTTCATAATTCATTACTGAGACAAGAATTTACAATACAATTCAAGAATATGTAACAACTTTGTAAATACTAACAAAAACCATTTTTGGATACTTCATACAGGAGATTTATCAACAACCTATATTCTCAAAAAGGAGACTACACAAGGATATAAAAGTAGAAGCCACAACTCTGGACTCAAGAAGTTCACAACCTGGCTAAAGATATAAAACTTGAAGAAGCAATTATGGAACAACTAGAGTACAGCCACAAAATAGGACTGTGTACTTAACAGTATGATACAAACTATTAAATAAGCAATAAGGAGGCATTCATTCATTTAATAAATATTTACTGAGAATCTAAAACGTGAAACACATTGCACTGGCAGGGGATGGGGGGAAGTACAGAGAGGAGACACAGAGAAGAGTAAAGTTTATTCTGCCTTCAAGCAGAAAAGCTACAGATTATGGGTGTGATATCAAAAAAGAGGGTGAAATAAGAAAATTACTGCTGCGGACTGGTGAAGCAGTGAGAAGGTAGGCCAAGCAGGAGGAATGGAATCAGCAACCACAGGGCAGCAAGAATGGACCGAATACGCACAGGGAGAATAAGGAAATCGGCTTGTATGAAGAGGTGATTTTGGCAGACGCTAACAACAACCGCTTTCACATCTGGGTCAGGCACTTGGACTGCATTATTCATGTGTGTCCAAACCGCCCAAAAAAGGCCAAAAGTACAATCTAATGGCATTACTCCTATCTTACATATATATAGATATGTGTGTATGTATATAATATATATACACAAGAATGTGTGTATACATATGTACATGTGGGTATGGTCACACAGACCCACAGAACACATAAGGAAAGTAAACAGTTTTAGAAGGGCCTTCAACGATGAGACTGGGAATTACCCTTAGGTCAGGGGTCAACAAACTTTTTCTGTTAAAGGACCAGAGAGTAAATATTTTATGCTTTGTGGACCAAGAGGCAAAACTAAGGATGTTATGCAGAAACTTATATTAACAATAAAGAAAATGAATTACTATGAATTTTGTACTGACAAAACTCAAAATAATAACTGAACACTAGTGTTCCATATCATCAAAATTGATAGCAAATGTTTACCTGTTAATGTAATCTGTTATGAGATCTTACATATTTCATCTCAGAAAATGTTTTTTCACACAGATAAGTATTGCCAAATACTCATGTCAATTGAGAAGTACAAGGAATTTACTTGACTATATTCATCACTTGGAAGGCATTTACAGAATTCTATTAGATTCTTCTCAAGTTGCCGCCTTTTAGCATGGCATTGCAGATTAATCACTTCCAAATGAAGGTTAGCTTGAAGCTCCTCAACTGCACAGTTAAATAAATGGATTCAGAAATATGGATAGTTCTTTTGCACTTGCATTAAGATCAGAAAAGCATCACTAGAACTGTAATTTTAGTTTAGAAACTATATCTTATTTGTTAAATTCAGTTGAACATAAATTCCTTTCATTTTCACATTTTTAGTAAATTACTGGCAACATAACATCATATTTAAGATTGTTAATTCGTGTAAAGTTTTGTAGTAGTAATAGTAGTAGTAGTAGTGGTGATGGTGGTGGTTAGAATGTGATTGGATAAAAGGGAATTATTAAGTCTCCTATTCCTGTAGTATAGCTACTATGATAAAATGAGGAAGCACAGGGAAAGCTGAATTTTTAGGAAGAGATTAATGTGGATATATGCGCAACAGGAAAGGTAATAATGAGAATTTTACAGTAAATAACGAAGCCCTTAAATTAAGCAAAAATTCAGCTGTCAAATGTATGTTAAATACATACGTTGTATTATACATTATTATATACGTTGATAAAGATAAGTTCAAAGTCCAGTTTCTAAGATAAGTTAAATTTCAAAATTCTTAAGATTCTAATACAATAAAATATAAAACTGGAATTAGATGTTTTGTTACATAATGATACACCTATCAAAGATGTAGAGGAAATTCTAAATCAAGTGGACTACATCAGGATTGGACAAATATGCTTTGAATCTGAGTCAACTCCAAAATCGGGGATTCATATTTCCCAGAATAGTGAAGTATATAGTAAAGTATATAAGTATAGTAAAATATGGTAAAGTAGATAAATAGTAAAGTTTACAAACCCTTAAAAATCACTTAAGTTCAACTCTCTCATCTTGTGGCCAAGGAACATGAGGTCACTTGTCCGTAGTCGTCCAACCTAGAATTCTCATAATTCAGTGATCCCAATTCAGAATGTACCATACCACACTGGGATTTGCCAAGTCTAAAGTCTCTTATGACTCAAAGATTCCACAACTGCTTAATGAATGAATGCAAAATGGCAGCCAGAACAAGTCATCTTTTCCCCATTCAAAACAAGCACTCAGATATAAACACAACAAAAGTAGAAATTATTAGGAATTTTTAGGTGCTTCATCTCAAAAAATTTTATTCTTAAAAATTTATATTCTGGCTACAGCAATTTATTTTTAAATCAGTTTAATTATTTAAAGTAGAATGGAGTGTTTTTAAAATACATATTTTATTTTATCTAGAAACTTTGTACTACGTTTAGGTAACCCAACAGTACATCTGACAAAATTCTGAGTTACTGTTAAATGTGATTTTCCTGTACAAAAGGTACAGTCTATGATTTCAGTACTATGAATTTGGTTTACCATCCAGTTTTTTTTAAAGTTTATTATGCATCATATTGATCTTTACTTTCCATAAACACACTTCGGCTTAGTCAAAAGAAAGCTGGACTTGGAAGTGAAAACGACACCTAATCTCACACCCTGCCTTGAATACATACCCCGCTGTGTGACCACACAAAGATCACTTAAACATTCTAGGCCTCATCTTCATCTGTAAAATGGGGAGAATATCAACACTCATCTCAAAGAATTATGAGATTTAAATGAGAGAATCACACTTTGTAAAAACTTGAAAGTACTACACTAGTTATTTCATCAACAAAATGAGGATGCTATTACTTTGCACTAAATACCCCAAAGCGTTGTGATGAGAATTACAATGTAAGGTCATGTAGATGCTCTTTAGAAGCAGTCAGGTCAAACAGGAGCTAGAGAATGGTACTTGAAATTACAGGCCTGAGCAAAACCCTGTCTCAGGTACTTATCTGAGCTTCAAGCATGCAGCCTCTCAGCCTCAGTTTCCTCATCTATAAATCTGGAAAAATGCTAGTACCTATCTTATAGAGTTACAAGGATCAAATGAGATCATGCATGTACTTAGCAAACTTTAAAGGAACCATGTAAATGCTAGCTATTTTCGTTTATTTTTAAATTTACATAGATTTAAGTTATTCTTTTTGTTATTATAGCTGGAAAAACTGAAAATGGAGATCTCAGGAATACACAATTATAGAAAATTATAGAAAAAATTTTCCCAGTAATAACACTGGGTCACCTTATTCTGAAGTAACTTGGATCTACTACATATCCAAGTAATCCTGATATAATTTGAAGTTACTAGCTGATATAACTTTACTTTTGGGAGAAAATGATGCTTACTGTAATGTTCTAAATGACCTAAGGAAAAATAAAAGCAAAAAATAAGAACTATGCACAAATGAAAATGATCCATGTATATCCTACAAACTGGAAAGAAAGAAAATGCTTTTATGCAATATAGAAACAAATTGTAAATTCATGATAGAAATTGTAAATAGTCAAAAAGTCAACCACCCACATATCCAGAGTAAGTAACAAGTAGAAACTGATGCAGTTTAATGACTGATGTATGACAGGAAGATTTAAAAAAAAAGAAAGTATAAGTCTGAAAAAAACTCGGAAAATATTAAGTTGTTCTAAGGGTTACAGATACTAGAAATAGTTCAAATGTACTAGATGTGCTTCTTAAAGATATATGTGAGCTGGAATTTCACAAAGGATTTTAAAGCCTTTTAAAAGATTAAAGAATACATCAATGAAGTATAATGTAATTAAAATCATGCCTGTTTCATAAGTTTAAATTTTATACAGTATGCCCTTTAAGAACTATATCAACAGAGGAAAATATTTTATGATGGTGATTTTATTTCAATTTGCTATCCAGCAATAATTTGTGATAATTTGCCAAGAGAGAGCATTTGCTAAGTGTCTACTGTGGGCCTAGAACCGTAAAAATAGCAATTTAAATTATTTAAATATAATTTTTTGTTCAATTAACACACTTCACTTGCCTCACCCTCCCCCACCAAAAAAAAAAATAGGAAAAAGAAGAAAATAAAAAGAAAACCTTTGTAACCAATTTCCTAATTGGTCCCAAAATTTTGTGAAAATGAATGTAAAAGTTAAATAAATAAATTTTTATCAAAAAAAAAAATAATTTAGGGCCAACTGCATCAAAATTAAGGCCAAAAAACAATTTACATAGTACTCTAGTCACTGTAACCTCATTTTATCCCCTACTCAAAAAAGGATTATCAGGAAGCATCTTTAGAGAAATTAGGTACAACTCTCCTTTCAGTCCCTTCACAAATGAGATATTCTTCCAACTCCAAATCTAACACTCTTTCCAATATATTATGCTGCCTCCCAAAGGCCCTGGAAATTAACTGCACAACAATGTTTAAAGAACTAAAAGGAAAAAATAAACATTAAATTGACAAGGGGAAAAATACAGAAAAGAGGAAAAACATGATATGTAGCCTTAGAAAATATATACTTCAAGGGGTGAAAGGAAAATAAAGAGCCAGTAAGAAGACAGCATCATGAAAGTAGAGGGTCATGGAAGCCAAAGCCCCCCCACTTCTCCAAGTAACTTTTCCTGGTCCTCCTTAATCTTATTGCCTTTTTTCTGAGATGACTTCTAAGCTATTTCCTATATATTTTGGTCATACACAGTTGCCCAGTTAGTAATCTTGAGAACAAGGATTGTTGTTTTGCTTTTATTTTTTGCTTTGTATTCCCTGAGCTAATTACTGCAACTTAGTAGATGTTTAATAGGGGCACCAAGGTGGCAGAGTGGATAGAGTGTGGAGTCTGAAGTCAGAGAAGATCTGAGTTCAAATTCAGCCTTAGGCACATAAAAGCTGTGTGACCCTAGGCAACTCACTTAACCTTGTCTGTCTCAGTTTTCTATCTCTAAGATGAGCTGGAGAAAGAAATGGCAGACCACTCCAGCATCTTTGCCAATGAAAACCCCAAATGAGAATCACAGAGTCAGACATAAGTGAAAAATGCCTAAACAGAACATAGGGTTTTCTTGGCAAAGATACACAGTGGTTTGCCATTTCCTTCTCCAGTGAATTATTGAGGCAAACAGAGGCTAAGTGACTTGCCCAGGGTCACATAGCTAGTAAGTGCCTGAATGACTACTCAGTCAGCTGACTAAACTCCCCTTAGTTCTCCATAACGTAATGCTTTATTTGCCTTCATTCCTCTTCCAACTTGGGTTACAGGCAGGTGGTCACCCCCTTTCCCAACAGGACCAGTTGTTCCCAATAAGTCTTTTTGAGGCTGGGGAGAAATACTTACAAAGCTTTCCATTTCTTTAACGTTCATTCTCCAAGAGACCTTCAGAAAGCACTAAAAAGAATGAAGGCAAGGGGAAGCTGTTTCCATATGTTGATATTCATAGCCTCAACATGGGTCCCCTCAACATGATCTCCATAAGTGAAGAACTGTGTTCATTCAAGTGCACCACTTAGGAAGTATTAGAAACTAGCTGAAAACAACCCAATAAGCTCAAAATGGGTGGTGGAGGGCCTGGAGATGACAAAATACGAACATCAATGGAGGCCACTGGTGTTATTTAGGCTGAGTCCTATTTAAATACCTCCTACAGCACATGGAACACAAGCATTCATTCTGTTCACTCATCAAACATTTAAGTGCCTATTACATGCAAAGGTATAGGGAGATCCAACTGAGACCCTGTGTCAACTAATTTACAACCAAAAAAGGTAACAAAGTGCAGTGGTAAGAATATAGAGATCCAGGAGACCTAGGTTTGAATTCAGCCTTAGATTTTATTAGCTGTGTAATCAATATTCTTTGTTCTGTAAACTCCTTTAAACAAACAAAGTGTTGTGAACCCCCAGAATATTGTAATATACTTTATTCATTAAATGCTTAAAATAACATGTCCCCAAAAGCCACAAATTAAAATTTACATCACATAATCATAATTACAATGTAAAATGTTATTCTACCTAAATTAAAACACAAAATATAAAATTAAAACCTTTAATTATAAAATAGTTACAAATATTTTATGTGGGGTAGTCTGTAGGAATTAAAAGCAATCCAGTAAGACTCCATATGCTTATTATCTGCAAAAATTCATATTAATTTCTGAATTTGGTTTGAATATGTGTGAGAGATAGGTATATAGCATTTTAAGGAAATTACAACTTGGCAGACGTCTAAAATAACAATCATATATAAACTCAATTTCAATATCAGACTTTTAAATCTGAATTCATGGTTTAATTCTACCTTTTGCTTTAAAGGATGAATAAAGTGAAAATGCTCACTCTTACGTATGTAGTAGAAAATAGAAGACTTAAAAGTTTTATTGAAAGATGGAAATTCTTTTTTTTTATTTTTAGCTACTTAATCCATCAGTAAAAATGAATAGATAGTTATAAAATACTTTTCTACTGGCTAGTGACAAGTATTTTAAATGACAAATGTACTTAAAATTGAATTGTACGTACTGCTTGTTTTTAAACAATTTTATAGGCAGGAAGAGCCAAAATGGCGGAGTAGAAAGACTCACGTATGCTAGTTCCGAACCCACAGCCCATATATTTCCTGCAAGAAGAACTCCCCACAAATTCTGGATCACTGCAAGGTGCGCAGAAACACAGTGGAAGAGATTTCCGTTCCAGAGAGCCCTGGAGAGCCGCCCCAGGGTCCGTCGCGCCCCAGAAAGCAGAGCCCACCTCTGCCCTGCCCAGGCAGCCCCAGAGGAGCAGATTCGAGCAGGCTTCAGGGACGGAACCTCCAGCGGCCGGGAAGCTCCCTCTGCCCACAGGCACTACAGGTCAGTGACAGATGTCTGGGCTGGCCGAGAGGGGAGCGGGGTGTCTCCGTGGCTCGGGCCCCCTCGGGGAGGAAGCGGCGGAGACAGAGGCAGGGGCAGGAAGCGGCGGAGGCGGCGGCCTGGGACACCCGGAGCAGCAAGCAGAAATTTAGGGCCATTACCGAAGGTCTCTGCATAAACCCCTTGAGGGAACTGAGCCTGGGAGACGGCCCTGCCCCCACCCGTTCCATTACTGAAGGTCTCTGCATAAAGCCCCTAAGAGAGCTGAGCCTGGGAGGCAGCCTTGCCCTCACCCAAGCACCAGAACTTAAGCTCACGTTGAATAGCAGCCACAGCCGCCTTGGAAAGCCCATTTGAATCTCAGAGTCCAAGCACTAGCTGGGCGGATCTAGACGGGGGTGCAGAGGAATCTCAGAAGTCAAGTAACTGGCTTGGAAAAGGCCCAGAAAAGGGAAGAAAAATAAGACCATAGAGAGCTTCTTTGAGCAGGTGCAAATGTTCCCGCCTTTCAATTCTGATGACGAGGAAATATTCTTACCATCAGAGAAAGACGTGGAGGGCGGGGCCTCTGTATCCCAGACATCCCAGGGGGATGTCTGGTGGGCTCAGGCCTTGGAAGAGCTCAAAAAGGATTTTGAAAAGCAAGTTAGGCAGGTGGAGGAAAAACTGGGAAAAGTATGAAAAACGGGTCAACAATTTATATGCAAACTAGTCTTCATAAGGACTGAATCTCTTCAGTCTTCGCTTATACCACAGGCACACCATTCTACTTTCACAGAAAGTCTAATGAATGACAGATCAGGGCTGCCACCAGTTCATTTGAAAATTAGCAGATAGAAAAACAGTATTATAAGCAAAAGATAAGTTCACATCAGAAAACAGCTTTAATAGTAGAGGAAATATAAGGTTTGTTTCCACAGAATGTCTGTGATGGTCCCAGGATGACTTGTATCATGCATGCCCAGTGATCATGGTTTTCAAACAACCCAACATTTGTGCTGTAAGAATGCAAACATTTTGATCATGTAACTGCACGGCTAACAAGGTATGGTTGCAAGGTAACAGATGGGAATGAAGGAGCTACTCTGGCGTGATACACAGAACACAAACAAGGGTACGTACAATCAAATGTAGAACTCTTGTGGCAGTTCGGAAACAACCTGATGACACACTGAGGAACTGCATAAATACACTATGTTTTATCAGAAGTGGTGAGAGTCTGATGTGATCACTGCTAGAAAATCAAAAACACATGGCCAATGCCATTTTGAATCATTGCAGAAATAAATCTATACTTCACAGGAGCAAGTTATCTGTTGTCACTGCAGAAAAATATATTTACAATGCAACCAGGCAATTATTTACTTCTTAAGTTCCATTAACTAATTTTTATTATGAACCTCTTGGAGCACCATCCTTTAAATGGGAACCACTGATTTACTCAGAGTTGTAAGGAAAGTGCTTTATAAATCTTAGAGTATTATAGAAATATGAATTATCATCACAGTATAATGAAAATATTAGCTAGATTTAATTACTTTAGATTATTTACAATATACAAAAACCTAGTAATCAACAAAATTGTAACCTCTTAATAACTTTGTTATGCTTTATTTCCTGGAACCTGATTTCAAATCTATCTCAGACTCTAGCAGGCTTCGACTGTTACACACGTGGAGATAATTAAATAAGTAAGTTTTACTATCACTACAATAGAAATAGAGATAGACCCTCTCATTTCATTAGTATATGGAAATCCCAGAGGCAGAACTTGAATCCAGGACCAGAACTCCTATCTAACTGACCTAATAATTCCATTTTAGTAACATTATATAAATCTTTATTCAAATTTGACCTAAATACATTCTTACGTTGAATATCTGGTGGATGGAGTTTTCATCTTTGATCTCAGCAACACTGTATATGTTAGTTTTACTTTCTATTTAATTATAAAAGCCAATGTTACTCCTAATTTTTTTATGTAATAACTACTTTAGGCTTCTGAAATAGACCATGTTTTGTACTATTTGAAGAATCCCTTTAAAAACATGAAATTGTTGATGATAGATTTCTAAATGGTTACATTCCATTCAACATATTAACTTATAATTTACATAATTCAGATTCCTTTAACTGGAAAAAAAATGGTTTTAATGTTTAGCACAATGAATTTTGGCCCCCAACCCATTTCTCACTATCAATAGGACAGAACTTTAAAAAAAATCTTAAAAAGTAACAGGAGTTAGCATCCATATTTGCTATTTAGAAGTGTTCTTCTGAATTAATGTTGAAAATAAAACATTTTTCAAACATAAAGAAGAAATGGGGAAAGAAGGTAAAAAAAGGAACGGAAAGATGTTTTTGGTAGGTGTTAAAAAGAGAATAGGCAAAAGTAAGGAAAAAAGGGAAGAATTAAATAGTACTCTTTAATTAGGCACAAACAGAAACTCGACTTAATTCACTATCTACAGTTAGGAATATTTTAATTTTTTTATGTATCCCTTTTTTTTCCTCATTGAGAAAGACTACTTTATTGGAAGGGATAACTCATGGTAAAATACTTACGGAATTTAATTTGCTGAATCAACAGAGCCTTTATGTTATGGAGCTCGAGTCAAGGCTGCAGTGTGAGAGATGCCTTATTCACAGAACATTCCATTAGCTATGCATAAATAGTGAAATCAAACAAAGCTCCTTATTTGTTATTACTGGAAGATTCTCTCACTATTGTAAAAGATGGAAAACTACAATATTAACAATAGGCCTGGAATAGTACAAGTCTCTTGAGGGAGAATGGGCAAAAGAAATAAGGCATCCATTTTTAATGAAACAAATTAGATTTTAAGTACAATCCTTTAGGACACAGCAACCAATTTTGTTCACAAGACTTTAGAAAGTATCAAAACAGTCAGTTATTCTGAAATATAACACTTTCTATGCTGCATTTGAGGAGAAGTCTCTGACATTTTATTATATTATTTATGCATATAACAGAAAGACAAGATACTCTCAAACAGACCACAATTTAAAAAGTTATTAACTTTTTCAAGTATGACTTTGGAAACATAGAGAAAAGTTAGTAAACAAATTACTTTATAAATTTTATAAGAAAAAATGACTCAAGAAACATACCTAAAGTCTGCTTTTTAGTATATACATTGGATTTCCAGGAATATAATATGTAGATTTTTTGTCAATCTCAAATAGAAACAGAGGCCACTAAACCATATTTAATGATTCCTATGGGTCACATATTGACTTAGTTTTTAAATGTATTACTATCTATCCTTTATTGTACTTTTTTTATTTTGTCAAATATGTCCCAAATTAATTTTCATCTTGTTTGGGCCACACTTGGGAGTGGGCATGTTGTGGCCTGCATGCAACCTGTGGGCCACATGTTTGACTTCTCTGGCCTAAATATACATTGGCCTTCCACTAGAAAAACATGCTTTGCCATACAATTTTTTTCAAAGAAACAGAAAAGGCATAGAACAGAATATTTCTGGTATACATACGTACGTACTTTATTCTTAAGTACTGTGATGTTGGACGCTGACAGGCTCTAACAACCCAGTCACTGATGTGTTGTATAAAGCAGAAATAAGGAATGGCTGTGGTATATGAATGCAACGGAATACTATTGTGCTATAAGAAAAGATGAACAGGTAGACTTCAGAGAGGCCTGGAAAGACTTATATGAACTGCTGCTGGGTGAAATGAGCAGAACCAGGAGAACACTGCTCACAGAAATAGTCACTAATTCTGACAGACTTAGCCCTTTTCAGAAATGCAAGGGCTTAAAAACAATTCTAAAGCACTCATGATGGTAAATGCCATCTACGTTGAGAGAAAGAACCTTGGAGTTGGAATGCAGAGCAAAGCAGACTATTTTCTTTTTTTTACGTTGTTTTGTTTTTTTCTTTCTCATGTTCTCTCCCATTTATTGTAATTTTTCCATGCAACTGGACTAATATGAAAATGTTTAATAGTAATGTATAAGCAGAGCCATATCATATTGCATACCATCTTAGGGAGGGAAGGCAGAGAGATGGGGAAAAAAATTGAAAACTTATGGGTTAATGTTGAAAACTAAAATAATTTTTCAAGAAAAGTAGAAATGGCACTAAAGAACAAAGAATAGCTGGTCTAGAGAAACCATTAACGGAAAAGAGGTCCCTGTTATAGGCAACACAATTCTGGAGCTCTGAGGAATGAATACTCAAGGTATCTGAAAGAGATCAAGATGCCGAAGGTTTAGGAAAAAACTTGGACTTTATTGTTGATTAAAAAAAAGCAACCAGTTATTAACAGTTATTGATCTCATTTTCAGCAAATCATTCTTGTGCCAAAGTCAAAAGAGTAAGATTCACAGAAAGGCTGTGACCCGCTGAATAAAATCAGTCAGTCAGTCAAGGAACATTTATTAAATGACTACTATGTTCCATCCACTGGACTAAGCATATAAAGAATGGCAAAAGTCTATCTCTGCTCTCAAGGAGCTCACAGTCTGATGGGGAGACAATACGCAAAAAATTATGTACAGTCAAGCTATGTACAGGACAAAGTGGAAACAGGCAACAGAGGGAAGGTACTAGAATTAAGGAGGATCAGGAAAGGCTTTCCATACAAAGTGGGATTTGAGCTGGGACTTGAAAAAAAGACAGAGAAAAGGCAGAGATGAGGAAGGAGAACATTCCAACAATGGAGGACAGTCAGTGGAAATGCTCAGATTTGTTCAAAGAACAGCAAGGAAGCCAGTGTCGTGGCATTTCAGGGTATTGGGGGTGAGGGGCTAGTAAGGTATAAGAAGACTGAAAAGGTTTAGAAAGGGAGGAAGAGCTAAGAAGGGCTTTAAATGCCAAACAGAACACTTATATTTGATGCAAGAGATGATAAAGGGTGACTGGAGTTTACTGAGGGGAACAGAAGGGTAACACAGTCAGATCTGCAATTGAGGAAGATCATTTTGACAGCTGAGTGGAAGACTGATTAGGGTAGAGAATAAAGCAAGGACAGCTCCCAGCAGGCTAATGAAATAGCATGGGTGTGAGGCAGTGAGGGCTGGTACCAAGGTGGAGACAACAGCACAGGAAAGAAGGGAACATATGAGAAAAGATGGTACAAAGGTAAAATTAATAGGCCTTGGCAGGAGAGTGAGGAGTTGTAGATGACAGGTTGTGAGGCTCACAGCTGTGATGCTGGGTGGAGGATGGTGGTACCCTAAAGAATAATAGGGAAGTTAGGAAAAGTGGAAGATTGGGGAAGAAAAGATGATAATGCTGAGTTTAAGATGTCTACAGGACATACGTAGCTTAAGCTATCAGAAAGGCAATTGGGCATGAATGGAAAGACTCTCCAAAAGAGGTTAGGACTAGATAAGTAGATCTGAGAAGCATGCCCATAGAGTTGATAATTGAATCCATGGCAGTTTGTGATCACCAAGTGAAATTGTATAGAAGAGAAAAGGACCCAGGACAGAGCCCTGCAGGACACCCATGCTTAGCAGGTATAATTTGTGTCAAGATCCAGCAAAAGCGATTAAGAAGTCAGACAGGAAGGAAGATGGTAGTGTCCTGAAAACCCAGAGAAAAGAGAATCTCATGGGGGAAGAGGGGTGTAATGTACCATGCCAAAGACTGCAAGAAGGATGAGGACTGAGAAAAGGTCACTGGATTTGTCAATGAACAAGTCATTAATAACTTTTGAGAGAGTAGTTTCGGTTGTCACATGGTAAATAAGCAGATTGCAGACAGTTAAGAAGAGGGTGAGAAGAAAAAGGAGATACTTATCGATGGCCTTCCTAAGGTAGCCACAAAAGGCAGGAGGAAGATGGGACTATAGGTAGAAGGGATGGATAGATCATGTAAAGGTTTTTTGAGGCTGGGGGAGACACGGAGATGCTAGCATGCTTATGGACAGAAGGAAAGCAGCCAAAAGAGAGAGATACTGAAAATAAGTAAGAGGAAGGGAAAGATAAGTAAATCTGCTGGGGAATATGGCACATAATGAGATCATCTGTGAGTAAAGGAGCTTTGGCCTTGGAAAAGACCACTTTTTCATATGAGATGGGGTAAAGCTGAAGAAAGTGGCAGAAGGCACTGGTGATATTAAATGAAAAGGAGGAAGAAGACGGAGTTCACAGCAAATGATGTCAATTTTTTTCAATAAAATACAAAGCATTTAAGAGCGAAGAGTGAAGGGGAGCCATGGAAGATTCCACGGATGAAAGGGTTTGGAAGAGCCATTGTGGTAAGGGGGATAAGTGTGTTAATTTAGGAGGTGTAAAAGATTACATATCAACAGTGAGGGCCTTGTTGCGGTTAAGTAATTTAAATTTGTAGTGGATCCAGGAGAGACAAGCTGTGTGATTTTATCTTCATTCATCAACACATGTGTTTAAGAGAGAAGGTGTGCATAGCAAGAGTAATCCAAGGCCAAGGCTTTGTAGATCAAGTCTGCCAACACAATAAGACAGGGAGGAGAGAGAAGAGGGCCTTGGATAGGATGTGATGGTGTATCCACTATATGGAGAAATGGCACAGATGAAGACACAGGAAAGGCTATTGAGAAAGAGCAGTTAAACCAGCAAGTGCAAAACCAAGACAAAAGTTGTCACAAAAATCTAAAGAAGAGAGAATATCCAGTTAAAGAAATTGTGTAGCAGTGTCAAATGCAGCAGAGGTCAAAAAAGATTAAGAAGTGAGAAAAGGTCATTGGGTTTGGTAATTAAGAAATCATCTGTAACTCTGGAGAGACCATTTTCTACTAAATGATGAGACTGAAAGCCAGACTGTAGGGGGTTTAGAATTGTTTCCGAGGAGAGGAAACTGGGGCACATATGGCATCTTTCAATTTTAGCTAAGGAGTAGGGAAATATAGCACGATAGCTAGTGAAGATAGTAAGACCAAGTGCAAGTTTTCTAAAGATGGAGGAAACAAAGGTGTGTTTATAAGAAGCAGGGAAAAAACTCAAGACAGGAAGAGACTGAAAGAGAGAGTAGGGGTCCGAATGGGGTTGATCTGCTGGAGAGACTGATTAGAAGCAACAGTAGCAAAGGCATGATGGGAAAGGCCTGGCCTTGGTCAAGAGGACCACATCTTCATCAGAGACTACAATGAAAGAGATAACGGTGAGCAGAAAAGGTATTGTGAATTAAGAGGATAAGGGCAAAGAGGCAGCTCTCACGCAGCTCTCACGAAGGCCTCCGTGCGATCTCTGTCTCTTCTTCAATGTCTTCCACACAGCTGCCATACTGATTTTCCTAAAGCAGCCAGACTACATCTTTCCCTTGCTCAAGAAACTTCAGGATCTTTTCATTGTCCCCAGGACAAAATAAAAATGCCTTTCTTTGGCATTTAAAGCCCTTTATAATCTGACTCAAGTCAACCTTTCCAAGCAAATATTACTTCCCTTTACCTTCTCGATATTCCCATTAAGTTGGTCCACTTGGTGTCCCTTCTACATAACACTCCATTTCCCACCTCTGTGCCTTCATAGGTAGATGATCCACACTAGAATGCTAGCCTTCCTCATCTCTTTCTTGGAACACTGAACCTTCAAGGTTCAGCTCAAGGTGCCACCTCCTTCAAGAGAGCTTGCCTGATTCCCCCAGTTGTCATCCCTCAAAATAATTCTGTATTTATGTGTGTGCATGCGTGTACGCAGGCACAGTGCCTACACATATTAACCACTTAATAATTACTGATTGACTTAATAAGGCTTGTATCTCCCAGAAGACTAGATATAAAAACTGATGCTCAATAAATTGTTCTAAAGTAGAATTCCCCTGTACCCAGTCCCATTTTTTATAACTTTGTTTTTAGGTTCTACATTCAACAAACCTTATTTTTTTTTTCCTTCCCTAGGCGTTATTGACATTTTTCTACTATGCCCCTGAATGGGTACCACATATTTTCTCCCCAACACTACCATTCCTAGAAAATGATCAAACAATTCCCCTAATTCCATTCACCATCCCTCTACCTTCCCAGATCAAATCATCGCTCCCCAGCCACTACTCCTCTATGTATGTTTTCTTCCCCCTTTACAATGCAAGCTCCCTGAAGACAGGTACTATCTTTTTGTATGTATATTCCCAATACTTAGCACAGTGCCTGACTCATAGTTATAGCTTAACAGATGGGTTTTTTGTTCATTAATCCTCAAAGGTATTATTGTCAGAAGGTTTATTTAAATATCTCTTTACATCACTAATTATAGTTAATAAAAATGAATTTCAAAAACATGATCCGTATGAAGAAATTAAATATTTTCTCTAGACTTCTAGAAAATATACATAGTTGTATCTCTTTTTATCTGGAAACCTGAAAATAAGCATAGAAAAAAGTCTCTCAGCAGCAAAAACGGAGGTTTCCATATGCAGTAAAGCATTTTATTCATAAGAGTACCATAATATATCACTCGGAACTTACCTTAGGTACAGTTCAAAAATTTTTTTGTTTTCTTATTTCCCGGGGATAGAGATTTCACTGGTATTGGGAACTCCTAGATGATGAAATTCCCTCTATCAATGCAGGCTAGTATTTTCTCAGCCACTAATAGGCTCAGAGTTTTACCTAAGACACTGAAAAGTGAAGTGACTTTCCTGGGAATCACACAGTGATTATGCGTCAGTGGCAGAACTTGAACCTAGGTCTTTTTGGTTTGTAGCTAAGTTCTCTATACATAAGCCATGTTGGTTTCCAAGCCCCCAACAAGTCAGAGGAGAAGAAAGAGGCTGCAAACACAGTGACATCAGCAAGAAGTCAAAGCTGGTGACAACAGAAAAACAATGGAAAACAGACATGAGAACCTGAAAAGTGCAATAATCTATGTTTATTTTATGTAGACTATATGTGTGTGTATACACATAAATATATACATACGTACACACACACAGATAGATATAGATATAGTATGTTTCTATAGGCCTAGAGGGTTTCATTGGATTATGGCAAAATATGATATTATATGCTAATATTCATCAAGAAAAGGTTCAGTTATGTTCAGTTATCTTAATACTCTGAGAAGATGTGATTTCTCCAGTGTGGGTACTTTGCCCATGCTAGGCCCTGCAGCTAACCTGATGAACTATTCTGAACTTGCCACGCTGGTACCTGGAAAACATGACAGCTCTCTAGTCCCATACCTAAGGGCCCTTCCAGTCTGGCAGGACTTAACAGGGACTGTCCTTTATTGGACAGTCTGGAGAATTTTAAGTCATCTCCTTACTACAACGAAAAATCAAATTTAGTAGATATATATGTTCAATCACTTTAAAAAAAAGACAAGAAACTAGGCAATATATTCTAGAGTAATTTCCACCAAAGATGGTAAAAATAAAAAGTTTGGAATGATCCTTAACTGTCCAGAAAATTCTGCTAGCTAGATCAACTTATTCTCAAAGACTAATTATATCCTAATTTTTTCTGTACTAATAAGTAACCAACATAATCATATCCTGAATGATTTTTTAATCTTAACATTTTAATACCTTTTCAAATTCTGTAACAAGTTTGAGTGGGCTGAATATAATAAAGGCTTAATAAATGCTACTCAATCATTCTCAACCCAGAAATTTAGACTTGATGCTTAATGCAACCCAAAGTGAGATGTATTCAATTCTTGATGCACTATTATTTCTTAAAGATAGTGATAAAAGTATGCTAATAATTTTAGAACCACTGTTAAACTGGAGTAGACTGTAGATCAGAATTTGGTTTTAGTGAACATAGTAGGGAGTCTTTGTAGTTTCTGTTTAAATTGTTTTTGAGATTTGTGTGCTTGAACTGAGGAAAAGCTTTATAGTAAATACCATCTCTGCATCTGTTCTATAACTGTTACACTAATAATTTATGAGTGAAGCAAAGAAAATGATGCTACCAGCATTAACTGAATTTGATTCATGCATATAATTACTTGACTGGATTTGTTATCTTATCAATTTAAGTTCTCCTTCCAGTGATGTGGATCACAACTCACATACCTTTTCATCTTACACAGCTCCCTGATAAATTCTTCATTGATCGTCACTTTGGAGGCCTTCTACTAGATCTCTTGAAATTCTGACAATAACAGTGTAGTACACAGGCTCTCCGTTATTTCACCACATGACTGGCTTCCTTCATCTCATTATATATCTCTCTGATGACATCTTTTACATTGCTTCAGTTAAGCAATTCATAGTTGGGACTGTGTTGCAGCCTCCTCATGGTCATTATGCATCTCTCTAATTCTCTGAAGAAAATAGTATGGCATGTTTTTATAGCCAGTTGTATATATACAACATCACCAGGAGAATATTTTACAGTAATTTTTTTTAAAGTAATTTTTCTTGTGGAGAAGCTTCAGGATTATTAAAAACAAAGGCAATAGAGACCATTCTCCTCCTCCTGTTCAATTCTAGGTCCAGCATATTGTCCACGATATATTTACTGCTGGATTTATAGATTGCACATTTAACTTATCATATAATAGTTCGGACAATAGGCATTCTTCCTCCTCTTGATTTTTATATTTGTTGACAGGTAAGACCGAACTCTTAAATGATTAC
Organism: Bettongia penicillata ogilbyi; assembly: GCA_023548195.1. NCBI lineage: Eukaryota > Metazoa > Chordata > Mammalia > Diprotodontia > Potoroidae > Bettongia > Bettongia penicillata. The sequence continues at coordinate 156,221 of JAJHZJ010000851.1, read as the reverse complement.
GGATCCCAATAGCTAGGTGTCACAGTCATTAGAACACTAGTCAGGAGTCAAAAAAGACCCGAGTGAAATCCTGCCTCAGACACTTCTTTGATATATGGTCCTGGTCATGTCACTTAACCTCTAAGTTTCAGTTTCCTCATCTGTAAAATGGGAAAAAGGAAAAAAGGTATGCTTTGTAACTAAGTTAAGGTTTAGATGTAGAATTTAGCACCGAGAGCAAAACATCATTAGGAAATAAAGTCAAGCTGCTACGTGATGTGCACTCAGTCTATCTTTTGCTGTAATTCAATTCTGAATGTTACAGTAATTGTAGAAGACTCATTTTTCCTTGCAGATGCTCATTATAAATAGAAAATAAAATCATTAAATTGAGATACCTTAATATTCTTAAGTTCAATGTTGTTAAAAGATGTTTTAGCCATTATATTGTTAATAGTAATCAAAGCAACAGTAAGGATTGGTTACCTAACAAATAAAAATTATTTAAAAAAAAAAGCTTATTAAACCCAGGTTTGCAATTAATTTAGCTATATCCCATTTTATAAAAAATATATTCTATAATTATGTTGTTGACAATATCCTAGCAAAATTTTAAAGCACATACAAAAAGTTGAACTGAAAAAAATGTAAATATATAATAGTTTACATTTCACATTTATAGTAACACACTTTTCCTCTGTCATAGATTCTCTCCACTTTATAAGGAATATGTCTCCTTTCCCTCCCTCAAAAATAATGACCCAATATTTTTTCCTGATTTGAAAAGATAGTTTCTCTCCCCAAAGACACTTCTCTAAATAGAACATACTTGGTCCTGTCAGGAAAAACAAAGGGTTAAACAAAAGAAAACGCCAATCACCAGCCTGTCCCCCTTCTCCAACTCCTTATTTCTATCTCTTCTCTTTCATAAGCTGGTGTTGCAAGACTCTGGTTTCCCAGTACTGCATAACCAATCTCATAAAGAGACCCTGAGGATTTATAGGTAAATAAGGCCAAATCCAAAACGTTTTAAGAAAAAGACCTTAACATAAATACTATCTTTTAATTACTAAATCATTAGTCTACTTTGTAGAATCCCTCAAGATAGGGCTCAAGCACCATTTTACTTTACATGAAACTTTTCCTAATCCCTTCACTTGCTAGTATCGTCCCTCAGAAGTACCTTTTAGCTAATTGTTCTGTAATTACATCCATACTTTTATATGTCCTTATGCTTCTTCCATTAGAAGCTAAGTTCTTTGCAAGCAAGAATTTTTTCATTGATTATATTTGTATTCCTAAGACCTAGCAAGCCTCCCAGCACACTGTAGGTGCTTAATATGCTTACTGATTGGCTGGCTGATGATAATAGCTAGCATTTATATAAAGTTTGCAGAGCATTTCATAATCCAAGTATTTCATATTATCCATAAAACAATCCTAGGAGTTTGCTATTATTTTACAGATGAAGAAACTGAGCGACTTGTCCAGAGGTGCATAACTATTAAGTATTTGAGGCCACATTTGAATTCAGGTCTTCCTGACTCCAAATCCAGCACTCTATAGGTGATTAAAGTGGCAAGAGCCTAGAATTTGAAACTAGAGGACCTGGGTTTGAATCTCAGTCTCTGTACTCTGGGCTCCACTCCATTCTCTGGACTTCTTTCTCTATTCAGCCCTTGCAACCCTTTTCTCTGATTGGTCAGTTCCTCCTGAAATCTCCATTTTAAGTAAAGTATCCGAGCAAGTCCTGTTTGCTCCTTCATTATTCTTAAGGTTCAGCTCCCAACTCTCCAGACTTCTTTCTCCACCATGCCACCATAGCAGTATCACTTTTTTCCGCTTCTTCTCAGCTTTCTTTTGTATGCTGTCTTCCCTCATTAAAATGTAAGCTCCTTGAGGGCAGATACTATCTTTTTGCTTGTACTCTATTCCCTGTTCCTGACATGTAGTAAATGTTTAATAAATGATTACTTTGATTTCACTAGTCTGGACTTATGTTTCCTCTTTTGTAACGTGAGGGATATTCAACAATCTCCAAAGCCTGCCTATTACCTATAGGATCAAAAACTAACCTCTCTGGCATTTAAAGAACTTCATGACGGGCTGGCACAGTGCTTGTCACATAGTAAGCTTAATAAACAACCTTATCTCTCCTTCCTTTCTTATGTATTACTCCCCTTCATATATTCTATGGTACAGCCAAACTGGCTGGTTCCTCACACATGACATACTATCTTCTGTCTCCACGCTCTTGAACAGATAAGTTGCCTGTGCCTAGAATTCTCCCTAAGATTCCTTAGAATCCCCAATTTCTTTTAAAGCTCAAATATTACAAGAGGGCCTTTTCTACTTCCACCCCATCAAAATTACCTTATATTTACAGTGTGTATACTTACAGGTATACATGTTATCTCCTTCTATGGAATTTTTATTTCTTCAGGGGTAGGGACAAAGGCATATTTGTTTTTGGATCCACAGTGCTTTACTCAGTGCTTGGCACATGACAGGCACTTAACAAATGTTTATTGATCCAATGACTAGATGATCTCCAAGGTTCCTGCTACTATAGCTCTAAATTTTATAACCATATTTTTTCTTCCCTATCCTTCTTATGGATACACTGAAGCCTTGATTAAACTGGTCTTTTACTCTAAGGAACTGGTAAAAAGAAAAATGTTCTAGAGTAGATCTGGATTGCAATTTGCTTTGCTTTTGATACCTGTGTACTTCTAGGTGCGTCGCTGTTCTTTTGATTAATGGAGGATGCCAAGGGTAGTAACAGATCATGGCTCAGATGCTCATGTAACTTCTTTTCTACCTCACTCTCCCCCATCTCATGATTTTTTTTAAGAGAAGAAAAATTCAAAGGAAGACAGGGAATCACATAAATAAATATAGTATTTCTATTTTTAGGCACATTATAGCTTCAGGTAATTAGACTATCACATTCTATATATAAGGAAAGTAAGTCAACAGAATCATTTTGGGAAAAGCATTTTAGAAAGTAATGAAATAAATAATTCAGATTTGTATTTCACTTTATTCACAATAGCTCTGTGAGAGAAATACAACCGATATAATAATTCCCTTTTTACAGATAAGGAAACCAGAGGCAAATGGCTGGTCTGTGGTCACACAGCTAATAAATGTTAAGCATGAAGATTAGAATCCAGGTCTTTCCTGACTCCAAATCTTACTGCTCCTTCAATTGCACCAACTAACTCATATATTTTTTTTCTCTCAATCTCTCACTTTTGCCTCCTTTCTATCTTGTTTTGAATAAAACTTTCTCCCCTTCTTCAATTATTGTTCATATATACATATACACATATATACATAAAATAAAATTTTTCTGGCCACCTTCTTCTCCACAACCTAATCCTTTTATTCTCTTTCAATATTAGTTCCTTCTTCCAAGTGTCCACTCCAAAATTTGCTATAGTATCTTCAGCTCATCTTCATATAAAACTTACTACTGAATATAAAGAAAATTACGGAGTTAATGACAAACCTACAGACTTCAAAAAAAAAAAAAATCTCATGAGGAGTCATGCACCTGAGGTTGCAAACTTGGGAGACTGGGAAGGATTGGCAGTGTTTTCAATATTAAAGCAAAGTGCTGTCAAATGGGTCAACATTAGAAATCGATGTGACTTTTTCACTGGAAATGATATTAAATGATGATGCATTGCTATTTGCTTTGGCTCTATACCCTAAGGACCACAAGGCCTCCTATAAGCAGGGTATCTCCTTATTATAATGAGTGTGACCTTCTTAAGAGCAGAGATTGTTCTTTTTCTGTTTGTATCCCCAGCATTTAACATAGTTCCTTGTACATAATAGGCACTTAATAATTTCTTTATTTAAAAAAAATCTCATGATACTTTAAGCTCTAAGGGCGACTTACCATCCCCCCCCCCAACTCTCTCCCACCTTTCCATAAAGAGAAACAATGCGATCTTCAAGCCCAAAGTAGCAGTACTCCTAAATTCTTTGAAACTAAAAATAGATCTGCTGCTGCCTCATCTGCCAGCAGATGGCCAGACTATTTTTAATTCAGGCTTTTAGGGACCAGGAATGGATTAAGCTGAGTTCAATGGCCAAGGTTCATCCTCTGGCTCAAGGATGAACAGAGAAAAGTTGTAGAGGAGTAGGGCACCACCAGAGGGCAACATGCATACACATTCAAAACAGTTTTGGGCTTCAATACAAGTTTTCACTAAATGTTACAAGTAGGTTTCTAATACCTTACATTTTAAATAAGTTTCCTGAAACAAATAATCAAACCAATAATATGGATTTTAATAACTGTAGGAACTGAGTTTCTTTAGCATTTCTTTTCTTTCTTTTTTACATAGATTTAAAGGTCTCTAAACCTTGAGACCATAAGACAGGTTAGATTTTTTTTTTTACAGGTAAACTCGTTTTCAAATCTAGATCTATGTGATTTTCCTAAAAGTTTTATACTTTAAGAAATGTGTAGCTTCACTAAGGATAGAGTAGGTATATTTTATTTTAGTAAGATGGTTATCAAAATTTCATTTATAGTTGCACATTCTGTAAATAGCTTGTGGAATGAATTTTGAATTACTTTTCACCTAATCCTCACCTCAAGCTAAATAAAAATTTAATAAAGCAGTTTCTTCACACATTTTAATTCTTCAAACTACTGTACTATATGATTTAATTTACTAAAGTATTTTCTAACACAGAAAATTCAAAAGACTCAATCAGCTAAAAATGTTTAATTCTGTCAAATGTATAAAACCTCGTAAGAGTTTATAAAAGAAAGCCTCACACAGATATCAGAATAATTATAATTTCATTTCCCCTACTTTCTAATTTTATGGCTATTCCTACCAAAGCCCAGATACTAACTCAGTTTTTATACTACTAAAACTATTCAAATACACACACCAAACACTCTTAAAAAAAAAAAAAAAAAAAAAAAAAAAAGGTGTGCCAATGAATGGCTAACTTCCATCAAGTGGAAAGAAAAAAGTTTGTATCCTCCGGTCCAAAAAATTTTAAGTTTTTCAAATGTCATCTACTTAAGGATCAAAAAGAAAGGAAAAAACATGCGACAACAAATTAGTGTTGTTTATTTTAACAATTTGCAAAGTTAATTTTACAGCATCCTGGTAATTGACAGTGAATGTAAATGTTACCTTTCATTGGTTTTTTTAAACCAATGTAAATCCTTCGGGGGCTTACTTTTTACAACAACGCTAGTTTTCAAAGGTCTGTCATCCCATGTACACATCTCTGTAACAAGCTCATTTTTTCTCCTCATCAATTTCACTTAAATCTATTTCTAACAGCACAAAGCCTAAGCACTGGGCATTCATCTCTGGGTTAAAACTTTACGTCTGTGTTGCAAACATCTCCCACATTTAATGAATACAATGTAAGAAGAACATCCCCGTCCACCTCCTGGCTTTGGTTATTTGTTTTCCCTCCCCGTAATTCCGGTCCTGGATGTGGATGTAGGTATTGTTTAGATTTGCGCCAGCCATTGGGGCTTCATCATGCTGGCTTTCTTTCCTGAACTACAAATCATCATTCAGGCTTGAGAGCAGGGGCCACCGAAGGCACATGTGGCTGGTGGGTGTCACTGTCTTTTTCATTTCCCCTTTCATTCCCACCCCTGTGGCTACTTGTCATCCTATGCCTTCCTTGGTTCTTTCTCTCCCTCCTCCCCAACACACACATACACGCAACAACCTTCAGTCTACTTCCAGGTCAGCAGTCCCGGCGACGGGGCTACTACATCTCCCCAGTACTATGCAGGCAGAGAAATGTCAGGGCTGCATCCACGAGGCAACAACTTCTCATCCCTTCCCGGTCCAACTTCCCCAAAACAATAAACTTAGGTGCCAGGACAATAGAGAGTCCTTCCCCCCGTCCCCAACCCCCCGAGCTGGACCTATCCTCTGCACCTCCATTACAAGGCTAATAAAACAGCGCTCATCTTCTGCTTCATCACAAAGGCCGGTGTCCTGCCCTCACGGTTCTCGGCTCCGTCCGAGCCCAAGCCCCTCTCCTTCGGGCAGCCCAGTCCATCCTTCCCCCGCCTCGGCAGCCCGGGCTGCAATTCCTCGATCCACTTGGGCTCCCCCTCCCCCCCCCCCGGCCCCCGTCCAGTCGAGTTGTCAACTCCAATGGGGAAGCAGAAAGAAAGGGAAGAGGGCTCGGCAGGGGGTCGCGGCTGGGGGTGAGGGTGGGGGCCTACGCACAGACACACCCCCCCTCCAGGTGTGCTCCCCCTCCCCCAGCCTCTCCCTCCGCTCACCTAAGGCCACCTCGCAGGCTTTGCGCAGCTGAGAGTGATGCGCCTTCTTCACTTCCTTATCGGCCAAAATCTTCTCCAGGGCCCGGGTCAGGAACATGTTCTTCGTCTTCTTCCCTTCATACATGGACGCGGAAGAAGGAAGCAGCGGCGGCGGCGGCGGCGGCTCCGGACCGGCGGCCGGAGGAGGAGGAAGAGAAGGGAGAAAGAGCAGCAGCAGGAGGAGGGTGGGGGCGGGGAAGGGCAGGGGCAGGAAGGGGCGGAGGGAGAAGGGGCAGAGCGGGGAGGTCGGCCGGGGTGGGGTGCGGTGGGGGACGGCCGGGCGGCCGCCCCGCTCCGGCCCCCGGGGCCTCGGGCGCCGCCGCCGCCGCTTCCTCGTGGGGAGGAGGAGGCTGACGGCCGAGGCCGGCGCGGGGCGCTGGAGGGCCCGGGCCTGGGCTGGGGGACGCCGGCCACTCAGAGGCCCGGCCTCGGTGGGCTCTCCCTGGCTACTGTGGGGATCCGCGCCCGCTGCTGCCGCTGCCGCGGACCCGCCTCCATCACCACCGACCCGTCCCGGCCGCCATGTTGGGAGGAAACGACGCGTCACGCAGCGGCTGAACGGAACGGCTGCAGAGGAGGAAGCGGCGGCGGCGGCGCTGCCCAGCCCAGAGCAGCCGCGGCGGCGGCAGGAGCCGGGAGCTGGGCGGTGCGGGGGCAGGCCGAGCCGCAGCGCTACGGCGGCCCAGCAGGGCCTCCCCGCCCCTCCCCGCGCGCGCCGGGGCAGGGGGGAGGGGTGCGGGGAGCGTCGGGCCCGGCCGGGCTGCTGCGGCCTCTGGGCTGAGCACGAGCGCCCTCCCCGGCCGGGGGAAGCGCGTGCCCGCCTCCCGGCCGCACCGGCCGGCACGTGGAGGGGGCTCCCGCTGGGGCTCCTTCACCCCGCCCCACCCGACGTCTGACCGCCTTAGTGGGCGCGCGTCCTCGGGGAGGGCAGAGTAAAGCCCATTGACGCGGACCTAGCCTTCCCCTGCTGTCCGTGGGGTGGCTCCCCGAGACTGCGGGGTGCCCTCCGCCTCCTGTCTGGACTCCGGCGGCCGGTGCGCGAGCCCCTTTACCGCTCGGAGTAGAGGAGGAAGTCTCCGCGGAGGTCCGAAGGCGCTGTCCGAGTCCGGGTGTCGTGGAGCGTGCCGGATCCCAGTCGGAACAGCGCCTGGTGGAAGGAAATCAGAACGTCCTTGGCCGTCTGGAGTGGGTGCAAACGGTTATGAGTAAAGGAGGCACGCTGCACACAGCTCAGCGTGACCTTCTGGAAAACGAATGCTAAGCAATACCGTAAGGAAGCTGTGTGTAAGCCACTTACAGGATAGTGTACTGGCAGGGTTCTTCCAGAAGTCCCATGCTGCTGCCGCTCTATTACCCCAAGGCTCCCTATTGTTAGGAAGTCGCCCCGTTCCATTCCTTTTTCATTCCACTCCCGTTTCTTAATTGGGCAATTGTGTGGATTAATTTCTGTCTTAAGTCTCACGCAATCATGCAAACTCTAGATTCCTGGGTTTAGATCTTTAAAGCCTGTGAAGTGACAGGATACGGTACAGTAGGGATTTTGGGAGAGGGAGAGAGATGGTAAAAAAAAAAAAAGTTGAAGGTCACCTTGAATTAGGGATGAGTGATGTTCTAGAAAACATTCTTTAAATGTAATACTAAGAAAAAGTATTGTAGGTATTAAAAATCCAAGTGGAAAAGGAAAAAGTGAGGTTTATATGATGCAGAAAATACATAAGCAACCTCAGAATGATTAGCTAAATGGTGATTTTTTTTTAACAACATCAAGTGGATAAATATGAGGAAACAATGTTTAAATAATTTTGGAGAGTAACTTTGTGCATATACTAGGTGAAAATGGTTCTCAAAGATGACATGATGTACTCATTCAACTAAAGTAAGTGAGAAAGTCTTCCAAGATGAATATTTAGATTATTTTGTTAAGTCCCACACATGAGTTTATAAATAAGTATCTGTTTCTCTAGGTTCCTTAGGGCTACCAAAACAACTACTTCCAATGTTAGATGTAACAATATTGATCTCTAATATGATGCCAAATAAAATTTATTTTTATTTTGAGATACAATAATTAATATATTCCCTTTCAGATTGGTCTTTTTTTATCCAACCCCATCTGTCTAAATAAGAAACATGATCCTGGCATCTACTTACGCCTGAATCTTTACAGTTTGCAAAATACACAAAATCTGCAGATATGAAATCACCACCTTCTGCTTTTTAAATTATTTTTCCTTTCCTTTTTTGATTAGCCTTTTAGTCAATGATTTTATTTTGACTTTCAACATTCTCAGCCTTCTATCATTAAACATATTTTCATTCTTCCTTTCATTTTCAACTGTGATGTACATATTCAGTTTCAGGTTTTCTTTTTTGACATGTTTTCCTTTTTTAGGTCTCTGTTGCTTCAAGAATATTCAGTGTTGCAAGGAGGAAGCTTTGGTCTTCATATAAGGGGGAAAAATTGCAACAATTTCAGCTAATCCACAGTGGAATGAGTTGCTATTATAGATAGTAGGTTCCCCCTCACTGTAGATCTTCAAGCAAAGCCTTGAAGGCTGAATTACCTGCCAGTCTCTGACTATGTTGCACAGTTACCTTAAACAAAACATGTCAGTTCTTTCTCCCAAAACCCACCCCTCTTCCTAACTTTTCTTTTGAAAACACCATTAAGGTACCATTCTCTTCCAGATACCTGAATTCAAAACCTTCAAATCATTCTTGATTATACTCTTACCTCCAATCAAATAGGGGTTCTGTCTCCACAACATCCCTTACATTGCCTCCCTTCCTTCTTCCCTCCCTGTGCCTTTTTGCCTTCCTTCTGTTTTTCTTTTTTCCTCACTTTTTCTTCATCTCCTTTTCCCTTTCTTCCTCTTCCTTCCTTCTTTCCTTCCTCTCTACCTCCTTCTTTCCCTCTTTTCTTCCTCCCTTCTTTCTTCTTCAGTTAATTTCTTCCTCAATTTTTCTTTCTTTTCTTTCCCTAATTGATACATGGTCAAAGGTTATGAACAGGCAGTTTTCACATAAAGAAATCAAAGCTATTTATATTAACATTTTTATGTTAATAAGTTCTAAATAACTGTTGATTAGAGAAACACAAATTAAAACAACTCTGGTACCACTTCACACCTATCAGATTGACTAATATGACAGAAAAGGAAAATGACAAATGTTGGAGGGGATGTGGGAAAATTTGGATACTAATGCACTGTTGGTGGAGTTGATTCTAGAGAACAATATGGAACTATGCCCGAAGAGTTATAAAACTGTGCATACCCTTTGACTCAGGAATACCACTGCTAGTTCTGTATCTCAGAGAAGTCATAGAAAGGGGAAAGGACCTACATATGCAAAAATTTAGCAGCCCTTTTTGGGGTGGCAAAAAATTGGAAATTGAGGGGATGGCCATCAATTGGGGAATGGCTGAACAAGTTGTGGTATATGAATATGAGGGAATACTGTGATGAAATATGATGGGATAGAAATGATGAGCCAGGATGCCCTCAGAAAAACCTGGAAAGATCTACATAAACTGATACAAAGTGAAGTATGACCAACAGAACATTGTACACAGTAATAGCAACATTGTGATGAGCAACATTGATTGACTAAGCTCTTCTCAGAAATACAGTGATCAAAGACAATTCCGAAAGAAAGTCTATCCATATCCAGAGAAAGAAATAATGGAGTCAATGGAGATCAAAGCATACTATTTTCACTTCTTCGTTTGCATGTGTTTTTTTCCTTTTCTGTTTCTTCTTTCACAACATAACTAATGTGGACGTATGTTTTACATGTTTGTACATATGTAACCTATACTGAGCAAAGTCAATCATAGTTGGTCATCACACGATGTTTTTGTTACTGTGTACAATGTTCTCCTGGTTCTGCTCACTTCACTTTGCATTAGTTTATGTAAGTCTTTCCAGGTTTTTCTCAGAGCATCCTGCTCATCATTTCTTATAGCACATTTATATGCCACACTCATTATATCACATTCACATACCACAGCTTGTTCAGCCATTCCCCAGTTGATGACCTGAGTTCAAATTTAGCTTCTGATCCTGAGCAAATCACTTAATCTCTTTCCACCTCAGTGTTTTCTACTGTAAAATTACTATAATAATAGTACCTACCTTCCAAGGTTGTTGTGAAGATCAAATGAGATAATATTTTAAGATCATTAGTTCCTGGCACATAATAAGAACCTTATAAATGTTTGCTCCCCCCCAAAGAGATAAATATTCAAACTGATATAGTCTTCTCATTCCCTCCCTTCTGATATGCCATCCTCTTCACCTTGACTATTTTAACAGCTTCCTAACAGGTATTTGATATGCCTAAAACACAGGTCTGGCCGTGTTACTCCCCTATCAGGAATCTAATGACTTCCAAATGTGTCTAGAATGAACTATAAACACCTCTAACTTGGTATTTAAAGCCCTTCACAATTGCACAGTAGCCCAGCCTGTCTTTCCAGACTGATTTCACATTACCTGATTTCACATACTCCATGTTCCAAATAAACCAGTCTACTTGATTCATCTCCACCAATTGTAATGGCTGGAATGCACTCCTTTCTCACCTGTACCACTTAGACTCCCCAGCTTCCTTCAAGACCCAGTTCAAGTACCATTTGAAAGTGCTATTAAATCCTTCCTAATACTGCCAGGTTCATTTATACCTTTCTGGGCATCAATTACTTCATCTACAAAGTAGAATTGAGCTAGACATCTTCTAAGGTCCATTTTAGCTCTCAGAACCTATGACTATTATTCTGAGTTTCTAAGAAATACGTCCTTCTGGCATGTAGTTCTCAGAGGCTGTACCAGCAATACAAAGACTGGCAGGTCCTCACCAACAACAAAAATTTCAAATACAGAATGAGCAATGGACAGTCATGTGTCTATTATCTAGCTAAGTTCAGAGATACTTTTTAAAAGGCTGACGATAATTATTTTGGCCACTGTAACTTGTAAAGTCAACCTAGCTACCTGGAAAAAAAAGAATGCCTATTATCTAGACTTTGATGTGCATGTGGTGGATAGTCTGCCAAGCTCTTCTATCAATAGGTATGTATGTGCATGTATGCACATATACACACATATATACACAAATATGTATACCTATATGAACATATACATATATAAGCATATGTTTATGTATGTATACATAGGTAGACAGATCTTGAACAAACACTGCAAATAAACAATGAATTGGGGATAGAGCAAAAAAAAGCAGGACTTTGCTTTAGTTCTCCCCCAAACCCATCCAAATACCTGTAAAAATGACTCTAAATAAATTCTAGAGCAGTAGAACCCACAAAATGATGGTGTGAAACAAATTTCCAGCCCAAGACAATCTGGAAGATTGATAGGAAAGGTCTGTTGCACCAATCTGAGAGAAGAGTGCAATTCAGCATGGACCACACTGACACAGAATGGGCCCTACCAAAGATAGAGCAGACCTGAGGGGATTGAATCACTAACATCTGTGGTACTTTCCAGACTTTTCAATCCACAAATGCCAAAGACAATTTAGAAGGTCAGTAGGAACAGTTTGTCAGACTTGGATGAGAGAGGAGCATGGTCTAGCTCCAGCCCGAGGGTAGCAGCAGTGGCTGCCTCCAGAGCTCGTAGCCCACAGACTAGGGGGATTCAAGCAGCTGATAGGAGGGGGATTGCAGGGATTTCTTTGGTGGTGCTGAGGCAGGATTCTCTAGCTGTGCGTGTTCCTGGATCTGGGTGGCAGTTCTGTGTGGTGGTTCTGGAGCAAAGAGGAGCACTGGCATGGTGGAGCTTGTGGCAGCAGGGAAGAATGAATCCTCCTCACAGTTCCAAAGCAGAAAAAAGTACTCACAGACTACAGACCTCTCTTTTGATCATACAACCTTGGAAGAACTGAAAATTTACCAGTCCCTAGAAACATCTGTGAAAATATTTTCACAAAACTCCTAAAGCTTGAAAAAGTACATCCTCCACACTGGAAGCAGAGTCCTACCTTAACAAAGAGCTAAAAAGTCAAGTAACTGACTGTGAAAATGAGCAAACAGTAGGGGGAAAAATCAGTTGTAGAAACTTACTTTGATGACAAGGAAGATCAAAACATACAGCCAGAAGACAACAAAGCCAAAGCTCCTGCATCCAAAGCCTCCAAGGAAAATATGAATTGGTGACAGGTCATGGAAGAGCTCAAAAAGGATTTTGAAAATCAAGTAAGAGAAATAGAGAAAAAATTGTGAAGAGAAATGAGAATGATGCAAGAAAATCATGAAAAACAAGTCAACAACTTGGTAAAGGAGACCCAAAAATGCTAAAGAAAATAACACCTTAAAAATAGACCAAATGGCAAAAGAGGTCCAAAAGCCAATGAGGAGAAGAATAGCTTAAAAAGCTGATTTGGCCAAATGGAAAAGGAGGTCCAAAAGCTCACTGAAGAAAAGAATTCCTTAAAAATAGGATGGAGGAAATGGAAGCTAATGACTTTATAAAAAAACAAGAAATTATAAAAACAAAACCAAAAGAATGAAAAAATAGAAGACAGGGAAATATGTCATTGGAAAAGCAACTGACATGGAAAATGAATCCAGAACAGATAATTTAAAAATTATTGAACTACCTGAAAGTCATGATAAAAAATAGAACCTAGACAATCATCTTTCAAAAAATTATCAAGGAAAACTGCCCTGATATTCTAGAACCAGAGGGGAAAATAGATATTGAAAGAATCCACTGATGCCCTCCTGAAAGAGATCCCAAAAGGAAAATTCCTAGGAATATTGTAGCCAAATTCCAGAGTTCCCAGGTCAAGGAGAAAACATTACAAGCAGCCAGAACGAAACAATTCAAATATTGTCGAAACACAATCAGAATAATATAAGATCTAGCAGCTTCTACATCAAGGGACTGGACAGTTTGGAAAATGATATTCCAGAGATCAAAGAAAGTAGGATTAGAACCAAGTATCAACTACCCAGCAAAACTGAGTATAATCCTTCAGGGGAAAAATGCCCATTCAGTGGAACAGAGGACTTTCAAGCATTCTTGATGAAAAGACTGAATGGAAAATTTGACTTTCGAATACAAGAATCAAGAAAAGCATGAAAAGATAAATAGGAAAGAGAAATCATAAGGGACTTATTAAATTGAACTATTTACATTCTTACATGGAAAGATGATATTTGTAACTCATGAGACCTTTCTCAATATTAGCGTAGTTGAAAATATATCCATATACACATACATCTATACACACATACATATACATATGCACACATATACATATATACATACATATATACACATATACACATATTGAGGCCAAAGGGTGAGTTGAATATGAAGGGATGATATCTAAAAAATAAAATTAAGGGGTGAGAGAAAGGAATGTATTGGGAGAATGAGAAAGGGAGAGGTAGAATGGAGTAATTTATCTCACATGAAACAGACAAGCAATGGAGGGGAAGAGGGGGTAGGTGAGAAGGAACGAATGAACCATACTTTCATTCAATTTGGCTTAAGGAAGGAATAACATACACACTCAATTGAATATGAAAATCTATCTTACTCTATAGGAAAGTAGGGGGGAAGGGGATATGAGGGGGAGGATGATAGAAGGGAGGGTAAATGGGGGGACGGGATAATCAGAAGCAAACACTTTTGAGGAAGGACAGGGTTAAAGGAGAGAATAGAGTAGATGGGGGATGGAATAGGATGGAAGGAAATATAGTTAGTCTTTCACAACATGACTGCAATGGAAATGTTTTGCATGATTACACATTTATAACCTATATTGAATTGCTTGTCTTCTCAATGAAGGTAGGTGGGAAAGGAGGAAGGGAGAGAATGTGGAACTCAAAATTTTAAAAACGAATGTTAAAAATTGTTTTTACATGCAGCTGGGAAATAAGGTATATAGGCAATGTGTCTTGCCCTACAGGAAAATAGAAAGGAAGGGGATAAGAGAAGGGGGGAGGGGTGATAGAAGGGAGGGTAGATTGGGGGAAGGGGTAATCAGAATGCATGCCTTCTTGGGATGGGGAGAAGAGAGAGATGAGGAGAGAATTTGGAAGTAAAAATCTTGTGGAAGTGAATGTTCAAAACTAAAAATAAATTAATTAATAGAAAAAATAAAATTAAAAAAGGGAAAGAAAACCCAATGATTGAGCCTAAAATTTAGCAGGAGAAGAACAAACTGGATTGCCTTTGGAAAATTCCAAAGTATTTTTTTTTTTATATTTCTAAGTTCTTCCCTGAAATGAAAGCTCATTTTTTGATACTGATTTATTAAATGTAAATCCATATCATTAAGATGTAGTTCCTTTGGACCACTGGAATATGCCAGCTGTACTTGTGTAACAGTTATTAATAAAAGTATTGAGTGCAATCAAGCCAAGTCAGTGAATCAATTTGAAAGACTCTCCCTCCTCATCTCAAACCCCAGGTTGACTTTGGTCAACCCAATCAACCCCATTTAATTCCAACTAGTCAAACAGTTTCCTTCCAACTATACTACCAGGAAAGCTGTATCTTTCCATCTTCTACCCTAGGCTATCATGAGACTTTTTGTCAAATGTTTTGCTGAAATCTTGATATGATGTCTAGCAATTTCCTGATGTACCACTCTATCAGCTTTGTCAAAAAAAGAAAGTAACTTGGTTAACACAACTTGTTATTAATAAGCCAATGCTGGCTTGACATGAGTGCTTCTTCCTTTTCTAAGTCCCCTAAAACCACTTTAATTAAAGTCTGTCTAGAATTTTGCCAAAAGTGCATAGGTTTACCAGTGTATAGTTTAAAATATCTGCTTTCTTTCCCTTCCTGAAAAGTCAGCGAGCATTGGTTTCTCTCCAGTTATGCAGCAATTCTCCTTTTCTCCATGATTCCTTAAAGATGTACAGTTTTTTTTAGTAGTACCCATAGATGTAGTTTGCACTGGCCAAGTGACCTGGATTCACTTAGAATAGTTAAGTGTTGGTTTTCTATTTCATCTCTTATTTGGGGTTCAATTCATTATTAATCAGGTTTATTTTGTCCTTCCTCTCATAATAATGCTGGATTCAAATTTTTAGTGCTTCTCTGTTATCTATCAAATTAATCATAAAATCTTGAACTTGGCAAGAAAACCTTCCACAAGCTACTTGTACTATCTTTTTTTTTACAGGTTTATCTCACTACTTCCCTTCACATAATCCATATCCTACCCCAACCCTACTACTATTTAGACCACATTAGAACTACATTAGACCACATAAGAGCAAATATGCACTTGCTTGTATCATCTTCTATACCTGGCATCAACTTCTCTGTTGAAGTCCTTCCCTTCCTTAAAGGACCAAGAGCTATACCTCCAAGAAACCAATACTGGCCCATACTTCTTCAGAGTTCTCATTGATCTTGGTTGGACCTTTCCTTTGTACTAATGTCATCCTCTCTTGTATCATATTTATTTGTATACTAATCACATTAGATTTTTAGCTTCTTGAGAGAAGACATATGTCTTCATATCCCTATATATGTGTACAATACCTTGTATATGATGGATACCTAATATATGTTAAGTGTGAATTTGAATTTCCAGTCTAAAGATCCTTCTTGTTAAAAGTTAACAGAAAGAAAATATGAGTGGCTAATTCTTTCTTTTTCTTGGATTATCTATTATCTTTGTCTCATCTGCTTTAAACAAGGATCTTATCTTTTTCATTAACCTTTTTGCTCTACACATTGCGTTTAAAAGCTCTTTTTGTTGCACTCAACATTTTAATTTTTGCAAGCCTTAGTTCATAACAGGTTTTTACCTTTCTTATTTACTCTGTTTCTTACAGGACTTTGTCTTCAAAAGTCTTCCCTTCTCCCTTGGCAAGCCAAATTGCCTGCTAATTTAAAATGTTGACGTTTATAAAGGCCAAAATGTCAATCCTTCATCTTTGATAAGTTCCCTTATGTGGGGCAAAAAAAGATGGTACTTTCTCTTCCAGGGATGTGCAAAGTAGCTCCAAAGGTGGGGGAAGCAGGGTGGAGAGACCACCATAATATTGCTAATAATGATTAATTTTCATATACTAAGTTAGAATTTTAAAATGTATGTATAACTTTATTTGATTTTCACAGAAATCCTGTGATGTAGGTGGCAGGCTTTCATTATTATTGCCATTTTATAGCTGAAGAAACTGAGCCTTATAGATGCTAAATCTCTTGTCCAATGACACAAAACAGAGATATAAATCCAGGTCTTCTGACTCCAAGTCTCATATTTATCCCACCATGTGCTACCTTTCATTTAGACTAATTTCGAACTTTTTGATGGAGTACATAATAAAATGGGGGCCATCTCCAGTTGTCCTGATCTCTATCTTGTCAAGGGACCCAGATGGCTGTGCAGGAGAAAGTGAAACTGGTGACTGCACAGTCTTCCCTCACTTAATCCAATTTGCTTGTAAGTCATGGCCTGTTGTTGTGGCCCTTTTTGAGAATGAAGGACAAAGAGTAGCAAATCATAGAATAATAGATTATAGAATTACAGGATTTAGAGCTAGAAGACACATCAACAGTCATCTGCCTCATTTCCTCATTTTACAGTTGAAGAAATTGAGACTTAGAAGAGTTAAGTGATCTGTCAAAGGTCATATAGCTTATAAGCAACAGTCAGGACTCAAACTTGGATCCTATGATTTTAAGTTCAACACTGTTTACACCATACTACAATGCCTCCTCATGAATATGAGAGCACTTGATAAGTATTGTTCTGGTTCTCTATTCTTAAGTTTTGATATTATAGTGTTTTTAGGCAGTATTGTTTTCTTTTGATTTTTTGCAAATATTTTATAAATCTTCAGGAGTAGTCTGATAACTGGTAAAATGTTACGTATAATAAACTTATAAATGTAAAATAACCCATGAAATAAAAATTTCTATATGATCCTCATTTGACTGAAGAGAATATAATTGTATTTGCATTACTTTATATAATTTTTGTGTAATATTTATTGAGAGTTTATGGTACACTAGTTATACATATAGTTACTCCCCATTGTGATTCAACATGTTCCTATTAATAATGCTTCCAATTTGTTTCTTCTGTACTAGAAAATGTGAGGACTATTATAGGGGAGGCAGAGGAATCCTACAAGCTTCCAGTTAATAATTGTAATAAGTAGAAATAAAATATAGAAGAAATAGATGATAGAAGAAACCGAAAGAAATAAAATATAGGTTTCAAATCACAATGTGAGTAATTTGTATTTCAAAACTAATTTTTTTGGACAATATCTTGCCATTTGCTCCTTCACTGCACCCTTAGGATTGGTTAACCTTTATATCTGTCCTATAATTTGACTTTATTTTATATATTGTGTCCCCCAATTGAAATGTGAACTCCTTGAAAGCAGTGTTGTTTCATTTTTTTCTATTTGTATCTTCAGCACAGGGCTTATGATGAATGTTTAAACAATGTTGGCTATATTTAACAAAAATTCAATAAATCCCAAAATATCTATAACAAAACTATTCACCCAAAGATGAATGGGCAAAATATATGAAGTTATCAAAAGAATCACATATTATGATTTGCAATTTGAAAATATGCTCCAAATCACTAATAGTAAGAGAAACACTAATCTCTCTGAAGCTTCACATCCTGAAAACTGCAAATATGACAAAAAACAGGAACAATGGAAGGGTTGTGGAAAAAGGGGCTGTATATACCTAATCCTATGTATTGTGCATATACTATATAAGTAGGAAGGAAGGGAGGAAGGGAAGGAGGGAAAAGCATTTATTATGCACTTGCTTTGGGCCAAGAAGAACAGGACATATCTTGCTCTCGATGATTTCACATATCCTAGTATATATATGTATGTGTATATATACATACACACGTATGTACATACACACACATATATATGTATATATATGTATATACATACATATACTAGTATGGTAGCTAGGAAGGTGCAGGGGATAGAGTGACAAACTTAGAAGACTCCTTCCTCTGAATTCAAATCTGGTCTCAGACACTTACTAGCTGTGTGACCTTGGGCAAGTCATTTTACCCTATTTGCTCTGTTGCCTCAATTTTAAAATGAGCAGGAGAAGGAAATGGCAAACTGCATCAGTGCCATTGCCAAGAAACTCCAAATGGGGTCACAAAGAGTTGGACATAACTGAAGAAAAGAATGACTATAATTATACATACATACACACACGCGTAGTATATACAGGATAGTATACATGTATGTTTATATATATGTGTGTGTCTTTGTGTGTATGTATATAGAACAGAATATGGAGTTGTGAATTAATCCAACCATCTGGAATCAATTAAGAATAATGAAAAAAATGTGACTTACCTGTTCATATTTCTTGACTCGTCATGAAGAAGTAAAAAACAGAAATGAAAATCCAATAAATACCAAAATATTCATAGCAAAACTCAGTTGTAATGAAGAATTGATAACAAAATGGGTATCTACTGATTGAGGAATAACTAAAAAACCATGGTATACACATATGCACACATACAGTAAAGTAATAGAATATTTATGTGCAGAGAGAATCTGGAGACATTAAGAAAGGTCTACATGCTGGGTGGATCTCCCTGTGAAATTGTGGGAGGACATAGACAAGTATGTTATAAGATTGGCAAGTGTGGATGGGTTGCTTTGGAGGGAAATTCTAAATCAATGAGATCACATGTTCATTTGAGCATATGAGAGAGAAATTGAACCATGAGGAATTTAGAGAAATATAAGACAATTTGTAGGAAATGATGCAGAGGGAAACAGCAGAACAAAATGACAGTATCCACATTATCTACCACAGTGTAAGTGAAAAGAACACTGAAAAGTAGATATATTCTGAGTAAAAGAAAAACTAGTGATGGTCCTAGAGAATAGATAAGTAAACCGAGGAGATTTACCTCAATGGCAGAATGTGGTATATTGTTGGATACAGTAACTCTCATTCCATCAGGTATTCTTGCTTAATTGTTTTCCTTTGTTACATGGGATAGGGTTGAGGGTGAGGGTCTTTTTTTTTCAAAGAAATTATGGTGCTGTATCTATAAGAGATATCACTGAAACAGAGTAACTCCTTAAGAGGGAGAAACAAATTAGTGTTTCATATTAAAATTTAATGTAAATCAATTATTATTATAGTATATAGTCTTGATTTTCCAGTTTAGTAATCCTGTCATAAAAGGAAATACGAATAGTCTGGCATGAATTGTGCTTAAAGAAGGCATGCAGAGTTTGTGGGATCACTGATTCCTTTTCTAGGGGCTGTTTTTTTAAAATAATTTCTTTAATGGTACATTCTAGAATTCTCTCTGACTTTGAGGTCAAACTCATTGGCCTATAACTTTGAATTAACTGATTCACAACTTCTCTCCCATTTGTGCCCTTGGAGGCTATTTTGTTTTAGATAAATGCAAAGCATTTGACTAAACATTCATGTGTTATTATGGATGCTAAATATAGTCAGAAGCTAGACAGTGGTGAATAAAAACTGCCACACAGTCAGCCCAAGATATTAGGTCAGTTGCTGGTATTTCATTTTGGGAAGAGTAAGGGAGAAGCATGAGAAATAACTGGAACTTATATAAAACCTCAAGGGGATGAATTGCAAAGATTCTCTGAAAATAAAGATCAGAGGGAATTTAGGATTTTAAACCTAGAGGCACCTTAGATCAAATGTAGCCCAATCTCCTCATTTTAGAGATGCAGAGAGATGAAGTGATTTTGATAACAGTAAATGGAAGAGTTAGAATTCAAAGCCAGATCTCCTAACTCTAAATCTCTTTCTACTGTGCCATGCTAGATTCTCGGTGAATATTGTCTTACTTGTTTTTTGTCTTTATTTCTCTAGCACGTGGCATTGCCATAAGAGATACTTAATAAACGCATGTTGGATTGAATAAACATTTGCCCTACAATCAGTTTTAAAATAGTGAAAATTCAGATAAAATAAAATAAAACATAAAAATCAGAATGGTTCCTCTAAGTCTAAGCCATTGGGAATCTCTATTGCCAGCCCTGCTACAACCTCTCTCCATGCTACCAGTTAGGTAATAAATCACTCGGGAGAGTAGAAAGAAGAGGACAAGGAGGTGGCTCTACACAAAAAAATCCTTTACATATATACATATGTACATATTATGTATCCAATCATACCACCATCCATTC
The DNA here is from genome assembly GCA_023548195.1 of Bettongia penicillata ogilbyi. Classification (NCBI taxonomy): domain Eukaryota; kingdom Metazoa; phylum Chordata; class Mammalia; order Diprotodontia; family Potoroidae; genus Bettongia; species Bettongia penicillata. The sequence continues at coordinate 135,729 of JAJHZJ010000851.1, read as the reverse complement.
ACCAAAGCAAAAAGTATAGGACTGTCCTTCTATCCTTGCTCGTATTCCTTAGACTAGATTGTATATTTTGTGAGGCCTTTTCATTTTTTAGAATGCTTTGATCTTTATTTTAAACCAATTTCAACTCTATTAAAATGTTGGTTGAAGAGGTAGATTAGGGAGGGGGAGCACAATTTGATTTGCTTTGGGCCTCAAACTTTGGTAAATTCTTGACAAACAATATGCTTTGGACCACAAAAATAATCAAGGGGTTGAGTCCATTTCTGAAGTCTTAGCAACCAAGATTTGGGGGCTATAATTAATGCTTAGTTCTATTTCTTGTTTATATTGTAATTTGTGTGAAATATTACTTGGTACACTGTAAAGTAATTACACCTGTTATGAAATTCTGCATGCTGAAACCACAAACTTGTAATATTTCCTGTTTTCCAACTATCTGCTCAATAGGGGAAGTATTGCTAATAATGTGTGTAAAACAGAAAACTTAAACAAGCTTTATTATTTTCTTGGGGATATAAATCCCCTCAAAATGGAGATTAAATTGATACATCATCTCTGAGGATATTGCTTTCCTTATGCTTGACTTGAAGAATGTAGAATCAGGTAGAGAAAAATGAACAGGAATATTGTATTTGAGATTTTCCTCACATTTTCCAGCAACATTTTGACTCTAAAAGAGGCTAGGGGCTTCTGTCCCACCAATACTGCTGGTACTATTCAAATCTTTGAGATTTTAGCCTTTGTTTAGTAAAGAAAAATGGCAAAGCTAATTACAATCTAGGCATTTTAAAATGTATTCCTTTTTTAAAGAAATTCATTGTTACTGAAAAGAGCTACTCAAAAAGAAAAGATTTTCTGGCTGGGTATGTATATATAAGTATTTGAAAAGTATTATTCACATTTAGGATTTCCTTTCCTTTCAAGTTTCAGGTTTTCAAAGGAAGGTTTTCAAAGGAAGAAGTATAAGGTACTTTTGTGCCCAATCTTATAGCTGGTATTTCTCTAGGATTCTGAAAGGACATTGTGGAAACCAATAGCCTGATAATACTGGCCATGAGGGTGGGAACAAGAGATTCCATTTAAGAGTTCTTAAGTGGACTCTGAGAGTGGAAGGGGGGGCAGAGAGAGAGAGAGAGAGAGAGAGAGAGAGAGAGAGAGAGAGAGAGAGAGAGAGATTATTAAGTGCTTAAAATGTGCTGGGCACCATTCTAAGCCAAACCATTTACAGTGGTAATGGTTATCAACAATGTCAGAGGGGTGATTTCACAAACTCATAAATCAGTGGGGACCAGAAGTAGCAAAGGAAACCAAAGTTTGGAATCATGGGTCAATAGAATGAGCTTGCTGGGTTACATAGAGAATCACAGTAAGATTTTTATGAACTGACAGAGAGAAATAAACAGAACCAAAAGTGTGGTATTCACAAAGACTACATAGAATTGAATGTTCAAATGGATTTGAGCCTATACAAAAGGGTCATTTCCAAATTTGACTCAGCATAGTAAATGTACTGATTTTTTTATGTGCAAGAACTTGGAGCTAACCTCCCTCTTCTGTCTTTTGTGGACAGCTACCCACTGCAGGTAGCATTTAATGTAGGGGAATCTAGGGAAAGTAGGATGAATAAGAGGTATTTGGGTGGGGAGAGAAGAGTAAATATCCATATACTGCTCTCTCCTCTACTGTTCAAGAAAGTGGTAAAAAAGATAGTTTCATCTTTAACCCTTTCTTTCCCAGAAAAGAAAAAAAAATCTTTATTTAAAAAAAATCTGCTCACAGAAGGGTTGCTTCAATCAAATAATAAAAATAAGTGAAGTGTGGAGAGAAAAGAGGGAGGAATTATTCAAGGGAAGTATTATTCTTTATTCCCTTCTCAAAAGCTGTGTGTTTGACTGTATAATACATGATTATACACAGGAGGTTACACACCAGTGCCACAGATCACATGCTAGAGGAATTTGAAAGCAAAGCAAGTAATGCTAACCTACAGATCTGGAGGTATTCTGCTGGATAGAAAGTTGGGGCTTAGCATTTTATTTGGTAAGTGCTCTTAAATTGACAGTAAATGAAGTTAAAAGCAATGAATAACCACAAAAGAAATACCCTGTGAAGTTTAAGGGCATATGACCATTGGATCAATCTGTGAAGATGACTTTCTCAAACATCTTGCTTTGTAGAACAAATAGTCCAACTGACTTTCTAGTTAATTGAGGAAGTTTGCTTTCATTTAATTCATGTAATTCCCATCCCCCAAATAGACTCTGAAACACTTCAGTAGCTTGATAAATTTCAGGACCCTTGGTACTTCCTGGATTAAGGAACCTCAGTTGTTTCATTTTTAACTATCTAAATGTAAAAACAGACAGGTTAAACCAGTTCAGTAGAGTCTATTTCCCAGGTGATTTCCACAGCGGAGGTTGTCTAGGGAGACAGGCAGTGGTCTTAGCTTTATTTGTCAGAGAAACTAAATGAGTATTTCCCAGTGTTGTCTTTCATACAGCATCATTAAGCTAACTCTTATTTATGCCCCCTATCACTACCCACCTCATCTCAAAGACATCGTTTCTACAAGTTCCATTTCTTCACTTTATTTTGTAATTTACATTGCTAGTGATTGTGATGGAATAGTGGGCAGCTGCAAGAGCAGCTAGAGAAATGTTTCCTAACTTTTTTTTTTCATTCTGCAACATCCCTTTGAATTTTCCAGGGTAGATTGCAGTTGGAGAGGTTGGAGAGAGAAGCCACCACCCCTCTTTCATCTATGATAATTTACCACTCTAGCTATCCAGATGGAGAAGAGAGAGAGAGAAGAGAGACAGAAACAGAGACAGACAGACAGACAGAGAAATGGAGACAGAGGGAGAGAGAGAGACAGACACAGACAGAGAGACAAACATAGAGACAGATAGACACAGAGACAGAGAGAGAGAGAGAGAGAGAGAGAGAGAGAATGGAGAAGAGATAGAAAGATAATTTAAAATGGCCACTGTTATGAAGCTCACAACATAGTGGTAGATAGGTCAGAATTAAGGAGAGTTACAGTGATGATAATCAATAACTATAGTTTATGATGAAAGGCAGTGTGGCCAAGTGGATTAAAGGTCTCCTTTGGGAGTCAGTAGAGACTATATTCAAGCCCTGTACTAGCTGTGGGGCCACAGGAACTGGTTTAATATCTCAGGGCACCCAGACAACTTTCTAACACCATAAGTTACGATGAGTTACCAATCTACACTGAAGGAGGAGGTTTTCAAGTTGATAAAATCATAGGAACAGATGAAAAAAACAAAGTGAAATAGTACAAGATAAAACATGAGAGATACAAAACAAGGTCATTTTGTTGCAATAAAACAGGCATACAAATATGCATATGAATCCATCCTCACCCTTTCTCTCCTCAGTATCATGGAACCCACCATGCACCTAACCAAAACTTCACAAAGAAGAAAGAGCAAATCTATATTGTTCATCCATTCAAAAATCATTTATTAAATATAAACTATGTACAAGGTGCTAATCTAGGCACTATTTGTTGCGGCTTAGTCATTTTTCAATTGTATCTGACTCTCTGTGACCCCAGTGGGATTTTCTTGGCAAAGATACAGGAGTGGTTTACCATTTCCTTCTCCAGCTCATTTTACAGATGAGAAAACTGAGGCCAACAGAGTTAAGTGATTAGGCTAGGGGCACACAGTTAATAAATGTCTGAGGCCAGATTTGAATTCAGGAAAATGAGTCTTTCTGAGTTCAGGCTCAGAAATTTATCCACTCTACCATCTAACTACTCAGTCTAGGCACTAAAAGGAGATGAAAAGAATTAAAACATGGCCATCACAACACCCACAATGAATGGGAAATGTGTGGGGGAATGGTACATGCACATATCATAAAGTTATGATAATTTAGAACAGAGTGCAAGATGTACATGAGGACAAAGTGCAAAATTTGTCACAATGAAAGAAAGGTGTCTTTGGGATGTACCTGAACTGTCCTGAAGGGTTTGTTGGGAAATAGTTGGCTCCCTTGCCCTGCTGCCCTTCCCATCACCACCAAAAGCAAGAGCAAATCAACAAAGTAGACTCTCAGAAAAAAAAGGCTGTAACAAAAGGCAACATAGCTATTTGGGCAAGAAAATCAAGGAGTTCTATGACAGAAATGATGTTGAAGAGGTAAGAATTGATATGGGAAAGTCTAATGAGTAGCAAGAAAAAAATACTGAAAGTACCATATTTTTATTTTATTCCCTCCACCCCATCCTTTAAAAAAAATCAAGAATAAACTTCCCTATATAGTTGCTGTTTTTTATTCTTTTGAAACAATTATCATGGCTGCCAAAAAAAGGCTTCTATAAACTGAATTTAGTTTGTCCTTGTCAGGCAGACATAGGGTTACATTAAAGGCACAGTCTCTTATTTGCCACAGGCTGGGGGTGCAGTTAATATTTTCTCTTTTATATACTTTTAGCCACCTCTTACTTCCCTCCCTCTTTATCTTAGTCTCACCCCTTCTGTCTGGGGACAAGAGTGTTTGTTAATCCTGTAAGTATTTTCATTGGAGGTGGCAGGGAACGATGTGGAAAGATAACAGCAGTGACCTGCAACTTCTTGGTCACACAAATGACTTCCTGGTCCTACTTTCCCTTGGATCAAGAAAGTTTAAATACCAAACTTAAAACTCAGAGGGAAAGGAAAGTCTAAATATAAATCTTACTTTTCAATCACTTATAAATTACCTGCCTTTCACCAACACAATTTTTAGCAGTAAGAACTGAAGAATGGTTAAAAAGAAAGGGCAAAGTTGGTGTGGTTGGCTAGAGAGTGCTGACCTGAAGTCAGGAAGAACTGAATTTGAATTCAGCCTTAGGTTTTTACTAGCTATATGATCCTGGGATGGGCACATCTGTTAGACTTAGTTTCCTCATTTGTAAAATGGGGAAAATAATAGCTCTTACCTCACAGGGTTGTTGTGAGGGTCAAATGAAGTGTTTGTAAAAGGTTTTGCAAACCTTAAAAAAAAAAGATAAAGGTTTAGAGGTTTAGATTCCAGTTAAGCATTGCTGCTTATTGTTATGTAGGTATACTGTACCTAATTTTATTTCATTTCAGGAAGCTAGGTTTCCTAAATGAAATAGTACTAGAGGGGAGCAATTAGTTCCAAAAGGGCAGTATCATAAATGTTGTGAAGATAACCGATCATATAGCAGGGCTTCATTACCTTACTGGGGATTTGGTTGATTTGGATTTCACAACTTGATTGTGAAATACCTGGTAAGGAGGACTTTATTCAGGGTAAGTCTGTAATTCTTAATTTACTGTTCTTTAGCTTTAGTAAATTAGGTGAGAACCACAAAGACAACAAATTTAAAGCTGTAAGGCATCTTAGAGATCATCTGATTCTGCCTCTCCATTTTATAAAATGATCTTCAAAGAAGTTAAATGACATCCAGCTAATTCAGTTAGCAGTCCAGGCTTGGAACTCCATCTTTTGACACCAAATTCAGTGCTCTTACCATATATTGCCAATGAAACTATCCTGGTAGATAGTAAACAAGGTTGAAGTAATTTTTCTATCAAAAAAGGATCAAATGAAATAACATTTGTAAAGCACTTAGCTTAGTGCCTGGCACATACCATGTATGTTCATCCTTTGTTGCTGAAGAAGACCATGCCATCAGAGAAATGATGACATGACTTGCACTTGTCTTTGTTTTGAGTGTGGGAAGGTTGTGCAGGTCACCAGCCTCACTTCTCCTCCAGAGTCATCTGAATCCAGTGAGCAGATATTCATCAGGATGACTGGAGATGACCCAGGATGAGGCAATTTGGATTAAGTGACTTGCTCAAGGTCACACAGCTAGTGAGTGTCAAATGTCTGAGGTGAGATTTGAACTCAGGTTCTCCTGACTCCTGCTCTATCCACTGCACCACCTAGCTGACCCATAAGTATAAGTATATAATATGATTTGTTGATAGGTACTTCATAAATACTTGTTCCTTTCCCTTTTTTTCTCTTTCTTTTCCCTTTCCTTCCCATCTCTTCTCTGCTTTCCCCCTTCACCTTCCCCTCCGTCTCTTTCTCCTTTTCTTCTCCTACTTCCTGCCCTACCCATCCAAATTCTCTGGTTTCTATCAATACACTTCTCTAGTACCCCTTTCTGTCTACATGAAGCCTTTCCTGATTGCCCCAAGCTCCTTGATTCCCTTTCCAGTAGCATTTACTTTGTTTTTATTCTGTATATACTTATTCACGTATATGTTGTCAGTTTGGTTAAAATGTAAGCTCCTTGAAGGCAAGGACTGTTTCATTTTTGTCTTAGCATCCCCGATGTCTGGCATGTAGTAGGATGCTTAAAAAATGTTTGATTTTAGAGTGAAAATATGAGAATGTAAATAAAATTATGTATGTAAATATTATTGCTCATACCATGTCAGTCAATAATACTAATTTGGAGAAAATAAAACTAATAGGAGCAAAGATCTGTCCAATGATTTTCTTTTCAGGTTTCAGTGCAAGTAAAATGAACAAGATGGGTTGTGTTGACTGATCATTTTCCGAAGGAGAGAAAACTCCCCTTAGGGGGAAAGATATAGGATGTCCCAAACAAAACAGTGGAGAAGTAAGCTAGGATATGCCTACACTTGCACCTGCAACCTTCTAATAACCACCCTTCTCCTACTGAGCATTCTGTGAAAATAGAAGAGTTGTATATCTTGTAAAAATTTATATCTGCCTCTACAACCCTCTCATTCCTCCCAGCAGGATTCTTTCTTAGGATACACAGATGTAAAGTACAGTCTACTTAATGTCAGTTTTTTTTTCTTCTTCTTGGCAGGTCACCCATGATTCATCATCAAAGATTTTTATAGCATTGTCCCCACATAATATTTTCTTGGTAGGGAATTAGCATCAGTATACCAATCTCTACATTCAAGGAATTTTCAAAATGACAAATCTATTACAGTAATGAAGTAAAATCAAGAAAATAATTTCCATTTGACTTCTTCCCAACTTGCTAATTATAGTAACAGCAATAATACAGTAATGCTTTCTATTTCTCTAGTACTTCCTCATTCTCAGATCCTCTCTTTTGCAAAGAAGCTCAAGTACTTCAAGTATCATCCCATTCTTACAGCATCCCCCAGATACTGGATGTTTGGTGGAGGTACAAGGGAGCAGTACTCTCACTTTTCTTTTAGTGGTTCAGATCTATACCTCTAGTCTTAACACTTCTCGATGACTCCTTCGGGCATCCCCTGGCAAAGGGAATTGGATTTAGAAAGAGAGGAACTGGGTTTGAATTCCAGCTATGTTGTTACTGTCTGGGTGATTTTGTCGTTGTTCAGTAATTTTTCAATCTCTTCCTGATCCCATCTGATCAGGGGTTTTCTTGCCAAAGATACTGGAGTGGTTTGCCATTTCTTTACCCAGCTCATTTTACCGATGAGGTGTATGAGGTGTTCAGGGAGGGTTTGTACAGTCCTTTTCAGAGCTGCTCATTCACCTAACTCTCACTTGTGGCTCCAAGAAGCTGTAACATGCACAGTGGCCACACTCCAGTAAGTTGAGGGGTAACCAATGAGCAGCCTCAAACCCATTTATTTGAGTTAAGGGGGTATCTACCCCACTCAAATAAAGACGTCCCCCAGAGGAATGGGTGAATGAGAACAATTTTTTCCAACAACTACCATGAAGATGGCTGAAGCAGGTGCCATGGCGTGCTTGGAGACTGCATCCCAAGCCATCACCAGTGGTCCTTACTTTTATCTTGCCAGTGTGACTCTGGAAGAGAGAGGCTGATGACTTTGTATAACTTGCCTCACTTAAATCCAATTCATGCGCAAGTCAAGACTGCTGGTCCTCTTCAAAGTGACAACAACCTATGGAGGAAACTGAAGCTAATTGAGTTAAATGATTTCCCCAGGGTCACATAGCTAATAAGTGTCTGAGGCCAGATTTGAACTCAAGAAGATGAGTCTTCTTGATTCTTTGGCCCTCAGCCTCTTTATCTGTAAAATGTACATTCTAACTCTAAATCTGTGATTCTACGAAATCTCTACATTTCTCTGTGTTTCAAATTGTTCAAGCTCAACTAAATTGTTATCCAGCCTTGTATTCAGTAATCAGATATATTAGAAACAATATTTTTATTTGCTATATGAGATATGTGCTAAATAGCTTCTATAGCATGAGACCTCCTTGACTATTCTTATAGAAATATTGCCTCTTGTGATATCACTAAAATATAGACAGACTCACATATACAAACACTTTTGTAGTAGCTAAGAACTAGACTAGGGAGTGGTTAAAGAGATTTTGGTATGTGAATGAAAATGATAAAAAAGCAATTGAGAGAAACTAGGGAAAATTTGTATGAATTGAGGCAGAATCCTTTTTCATGATAAAAGAAGCTGCTGGAGCTTCTCATGGTTTTTTTATTCCTCAGGTGACCAGGAAGCCACATTAACTGTGGGTACCTGAATCTCTTGAAGCAGTCTCAGACCTCAATCTGCATGGAACAGGGCTGTATGCTATTGTTTAGACCACAGCAGGCATTAAAGAAGAAATGCCTCTGGTACAATGAATTGATTTACAAGCAATCTAATTAATTGGTATAATCTGATTATGCATTCACTAAGTGCTAAGATGCAAAGACAAATTTATGAAACATCCCTTGCTCTCAAGGAACTTACATTCTATAGGTGAAGGCAGTATGCATATCTACAAACACATATAGGTATGTATAATATTTAGAAAACGTGAAAAATAAATACAAGGTGAGCTTTTGGGGAGGGAGAAACACTAGGATGAGGGGAGATCAAGAAAAACCTCATGAAGAAGGTGATGTCTGAGCTGACCTTTGAAGGAAATTGGGATATTAAGAGCCAGATGTGAGGAGGAAGCACATTTTGGTATATGGCACAGCCTATGCAAAGGCATAGTTAAGGGAGAGGGAAATTTTATGTGAGAAACAGCGAGAAGTTCAGTTTGGCAAAATGATGACGAGTAAATGGATGGAAAGTAATGTGTAATAAGTCTTTACACGTAGCCTGAAGTGAGGATGTGAAGAGTTGTGAATGTCAAAAAGAAGATTTTGTATTTAATAGTAGGTAGAGGTAATCAGAAACCAATGGAATTTACTTAGTAGGGGAAGTGTGCTTTAAGATCACTTTGACAGCCATGTGAGGAAGAATTAGAGAAAGGAGAGGTTTGAGGTGGGGAGATCAATCAATAGGTCATTTCAATAATCTAGGAGAAAGACGAGGTTCTGAAAGAGAATTATGGTCATGTCAGTAGAGAGAAGTGAGAGATCTTATAGAGATGACCCTGGCTGGATGGGCTATACAGGATGGAAAAGAGTGAGGAATTAAAGATGACAAAGCAAAAATAAAACTGAAAAAGAGAGACAGTAACAATAGAAAGGGCGGCATTCATAACCATGCAGAGATTCGGGTATGAATTAGAGTATAATAATTAGCTACAATGAATTTTTCAGAACAAAATATTAAATGACCATAAGTAAGTGATATTTCCAAGAAATATTTGCAGGTCCCTTTCTGGACTACCTTACATTACTTTTACAGGTTGGGGGTATGCTCTGGATCTGCACACCTAAAAGAATAACTCATGAGTCTCACTGGTATGGTTTGCCTTTAACAGTCAGTCAGATAACATAGTTAGATCAAAATAAGTATGTTTACTGAAATGACATTGTATGAACAGTACCTACAAAATATCCCCCCAATAAAACTATGACAAATACATACATATTGTATGCAGATATGTGTACACATATGTATGCTTATGTGCATATATATATCTTTCAAATATGTGTATATATATATATATATCTTTCAAATATGTGTATACATATCTTTCAAATATGTGTATATATATATATCTTTCAAATATATATGTGTGTATCTATATCCATGTAAATCAATCAATAAATAGTTATGTGTTTTCTACATGCCAGGTACTGTGCTAAACTCATCTATATCTATCTGTATCTAATCTGTAGTTATCTATTGATCTAGTATAAATAGGGAAGATTGAGTGAGCGCACACACACACACACACACACACACAGAAGCCCACTGTTAGGGAATACGTGGGGCCAAGACAACTCCCCTTTTGGATACTATACGACCCTCATATCCTTTCTCTTTCTATGTTATCCTTGTTTTACTACCCCTGGGAATAGTGATTCTGTTGGACAGGATATTCAGATGGGCACTCATAGCCTGTTCTTTTCTATAGCTTGACTCCTGATACCTATAATTAACTTTCCCTTAACCGCCAAAATTTTTCCTGTCTTGTGCCTTAACTAACTCAGATTTCTCTAAGCTACATGCAGTGTCTCCTACTAGATGAGTGGTTCTGATATTTTCTCAACAATAATAGTTTTGTTATATTTTTCTCTAAGCATATTTTCAAGTCTCTAATTAATGCTTTCAATATTTAAACATGCACCTGTTTATTACTTTTGGTAGCATAAGCCTGTATAGGAGATAAAAAAGTGAGATGCAGGTGACCAAAGTGTCATTTGGGAAAATGTATCATTGACTTATAAGTAGGCCACAGTATATTTCTACATGTATAAGGTGGCATTAAAGAGAATCTAAATACTCAGCTCAATATGCGGTCTCAATCTGCATGGATATTCTCTACAGTGATACATATTTCAACAGATCTGTGCCTGTACATCCCACATGACATTTTTCTGCATCTTCCCATAAGTTTCCAACAGGGAGAGTCTACCAACATGATGGGGGCCTTTTTTCACTTTCTCATCTTGCTGAGAATGCCAATGCAGCACAAAGGCTATCTAATTTGTTATTCCTTGCTCTGATTAAGTGAACATGCCATCTTAATTTTTGTGGATTCACTTCTTTGATAAGTTTTCCTTTCTTCTTCTTTTGTTTCTTTAAGCAAAAGAAAGTATAGAAAACTAGGATTGGACATGTAATTCCAAATCTTTATTGTGGACAGCTTGCTTTCCTTTTTAAGTGCATGATGAATTCCAAATGTAAATTTAAAAGTTTTCTTTTTCGTTTGTGATTCCTTCTGATCTTCTTTATGTTAACTTCTGTGCATTTAAAAATAATGCATCAACAAAGCGTTATTGAAGTGTCTTTAATTTCTTTTCTTCTTTCTTCTATTTTAGATCTTCTCTCATTCGCTCTTACAGCATTACCCCCTGCTTCAAGCCCAATCTGAAAAAAATGGAAGAGAACAATGTAACTTATAACAAATATTCATAGTCAGGCAAAACAAATATTGACCTTGTCTGAAAATCTTTATTTTATACTGCACCTGGAATCCACTGCCTTTTTTTATAGGAAGTGAGTAGCATTTTTTTTATTGGCTCTCTGGAATTATGGTTAATCAATGTCAAAATCAGAATTCTTAAGTCTTCAAAAGTATTTATCTCTACAATGTTTTTGTGATTGAATATAATGCTCTTCTGATTCTGCTCACTTCATTTTTATCAGTTTATTAAACTCTTCCCAAATGTCTCTCAAACCATCCTAGTCATCATTTTCATGGTTTTATTATTACTTTATTACTATATTCCATTATGTTCCTATGCCATAATTTTTAACCCCTTCCCCAATTGATAGGCATTTCCTCTACTTTCTAATTCTTTGCTGTACTACAAAAAAGAGACCCTATGAATATTTTTGCATATGTGGGTTTTTCTGATCTTCTATCCCTTTGGAATTTTGGGGCATAGAGGTTTATCTGGATAACAGGTTAGTAGCGATTTTGGGGGCACAGTTTCAAAGAGTGAATTCATGTTCCTGTTTTCCTAAAGCCCCTACAACAATTGTCTTTTTTCCTTTTTCTAAATCATGTTTGCCAAATGGATAGGTATAAGGAAGGACCTCAAAGTTGTTTTAGTTTACATTTCTCTAATCATTGATTTGTAGCATTTTTTTCCTTATGTTGGTTGCGAGCTTGGGTTTCTTATTTTGAGAATTCTTTGCTCATTATCCTGTGACCATTTCTTATTTGGGGAATGGCTTTTATTTTTATAGATTTGAACCAGTTCCTTATGTGTCTTTGAAATGTGACCTTTATTAGAGAAGCTTGCTGCAAAGGCTTTTCTTCCTTGGTTAACTGTTTCTCTTCTAATCTTAACTGCATTAGTTTTGATTGTGCAAAAAATTTTAAATTTTATCTAAGCAAAAATATCCATTTTATCCCCATGATCCTATCATTTGTTTGGTTATAAATTCTTCCCCTATGATAGTAAAAGGGATTTTTTTCCTTGATCCTCTATGTTATTATGATGTGATGAAATCTTATATCCATTTTAGAACTTATTTTGGTATGTAGAATTAAACATGCAAATTTAATTTCTGCCATACTGCTTTCCAGTTTTCCTAGTAGTTTTTTTCGAATAGTGAGTCCTTACTCAAATAGCTTGGGTTCATCTTTGGTTTCATTGAACACCAGACTACAATGCTGCTATCTTTTTCTATTTTGAGTACTTGATCCATTCCAACTTTTCCATTTTTTAACCACTAGCAAAATTTTTGATTATTCCTTCATTTTAGTATAGCTTGAGATCTGGTAGTGGTAAGCCCCCTTTCTTCCCATTTTTTTTATTATTTCCCTTGAGATTCTTGAGCTTTTTTCTTCAATTTAATTTTTTTATTTTTTCTAATTCTCTAAAGTAGTCCTTTGATAGAGTGATTGGTATGTAAGGGAAAAGAAGTAAATTAATTTAAGTAACATAGGCAATTATATCATATTGTGTAACACTACATTATATATCAAACCATGAACATTTTAACAACTGATTATTTTGGTGTATATTCTTATACAATATGTTTTGTAGTTATTTTGATGTAGCTCCTGTTTATGCATTGGTAGATAGAATCTCAAATATTTTATACATTCTGTAGTTATTTGGAATAGAGTTTTAATTTTTATCTCTTCCTGCAGAGTTTTGTTCCAGCAAAGTCAACAAGAATATATTACATGCTAAGCACTAGGGATACCAAGAAAAAATATATCCACCAATCCCTAGAAGCTTATGGTCTAATGGAAGTTGTTGTTCAGTGTTTCGGTCATGACCCATTCTTTGTGACTCCATTTAGGGTTTTCTTGGCAAAGAAAGTGGAGTGTTTTGCTATTTTCTTCTCTAGATCATTTTACAGGTGAAGACACTGAGGCAAAGAGGGTGAAGTGATTTGCCCAGGGTCAGGTATCTGATTTGAATTCAGGATGATCCTTTCTGACTCTATGCCCAGCACTTTGTTCATTGTCCCACCTAACTATTCAACATCAAAACAACAGTGTAAAAACAAGCTCAATGCAGGAAAAATTGAACACAATCAATAGAGAGAAGGTACTAGAATTAAGGGGGAATTGGGAGAGGTTTCTTGCGGAAGATGAGGTTTTAGCTGAGATGTGAAGGAAGCCAGGGAGGTAGGAGATAGAAATGTGAAAGGAGAAAATTCCAGTCATGGGAGAGAGTCAGGGAAAAGGCTTGGAGTCTGGTGATAGAGTGTCTTATTTGAGAAATGGAAAGGAGGGCTGTATCATAATGTATGTGGAAGGAAGGGGTCAGGTTTTTAAGGAATTTAAAAACCAGCAGAGGATTGTATATTTGATCCTGGATCTAATAGGGAACACCTGGAGCTTATTGAATTGATGTAGGTGACATGGTCAGATTTGTGCTTTAGGTAGATCAATTTGACTGCAGTTTGGAGGATGGACTGGAGTGGGGAGAAACTTGGATCAGGGAGACCAACCAACCAGTAAGCCATTATTACATTTCTCCAGCATGAGATGATGAGGGCCTGTACTAGAATGGTGGTCGTGTCAGAAGAGAGAAGGGCATGTGAGAGGTGTTGTGAAGGTAGAAATGCCAGGACTTACAACAGACTGGATGTAGAGGCTGAGACATTGGGGAACAGGGAGTGAATCTTGATTGTGAACCTGGGTGATGGGGAGGATGGTGGTACCTGAATAGTAATAGGAAAATTAGGGAGACAAAAGAGGTTAGAGGGAAAGATATAAAGTTTAGCTTGGTACAGGCACCTAGGTGGTGCAGCAGGCCTGGAGTCAGGAAGACTCATTTTCCTGAGTTCAAATCCAGTCTCAGACACTTACTAGTTGTGTGACCCTGGGTAAGTCGCTTAACCCTGTTTCTTCAGTTTCTTCATTTCTAAAATGAGCTGCAGAAGGAAATGGTAAAACATATATATCACTGCCAAGAAAACCCCAAATGAGGTCATGAAGAGTCAACCATGACTGAAATGAATGAACAGTAACGAAACTGGTACATGGTACGCAGAAAATAAATGACCAGAGAGCCACATTATTAATAGCCTCAGACTATTAACTTTGAAAATACCAAAGAGAGCCCAGAGGTTATATACCAACTGTTATACTCTGAAAAATAAAATAAAACCAAAGAGCTAATAGTGGTTATAAGCAAAAAATTTTCTTTTATTCCATTAGAGGAGAGAAACTAGACAGGCATGCTGGGATCTGCTCTAGTTCTAAGCAGACTCCAAAGCAGCAAGACTAAGTCTTGCTACACATAGTTGTGGCTAGACAAAGAGTGGGGCAGTGAAATACAGCTACAGCAATAAGGGGATAGTAGCAACAATTATTCATAGAAGGGCTTCATGACAGGAATGTGGTTCATGCAGGTGCTTGTTCAAGCTCAGAGACCACTGGCTTGAGCCAGTTCTGTGACTTAGCTGCAGCAGAGTTCATGCAGAGGGTGAGTGCAAAGAATTGTTGTTATGCCAAGCTCAGGGCACAGCTTGCTTACTGGGTCTTAGCTGTGGAAAACAGGATGTCTCTAATAGTAAAAAGAGAGGAGTGGTCTTGACATGGGGATCCTGACAAGGTAGGGATGTCTACAAGACAACAGGCAATTGAAGATGTAAAACTGAAGGTAAGAAAGAGTTTAGGGATGGATAAATTGATCTTAGATAGTTGAATCTGTAGATGCTGAATAAATCACTAAGTGAAATAATGTAGAGAAAAATGAGGAGAGGACCCAGGATAGATTCTTGGTATGATTTTACCTAAAACAATTAGATGGTGTAGTACATAGAGCAGTGGACTTGGAATCAAGAATATTTGATTTCAAATACTGCCTCAGACACTGATAAAGCTGTATGACTATGGACCATTCACTTAATTTTTCTCAGTTTATGTTTCCTTAGCCTTAAAATGGATATAATAATATATTATAATAATAATATAATAACATCTACCACAAAGAGTTGTAACGATTAAACAAGAAAACATATGTAAAGAACTTTGTAAACCTTAAAACACTACATAATTAAAAACTGTTGTGATTATGAGAATTAAGCACAATTCTTCAGGTATAATTTAAAGAACTATAATGCTGTAGAATTATTTATGATAATTACAATAGGTGAAGACAAATTGTGAACTACACAAGTAGAGAGAACATTCATATCAATGAGATCATGGCATCATGGAAATACTAATATAGTGAAAGAAGAAATAGGCTCATAAGTAAATAATCATAAGATCAATGATATAACATTGAAAATATTTTGAGCTTAATGAGGCAGTATTTTTTTAAACTGAATAATAATTATGACCTATTCTGTAACATTTTTAAAGGCACATTTCAAATAATATTTAATAAAATGTATATTAAAATTGAAAATGTAATAACATTATAGATCTTTCATTTATATTAAAGTCCACCATTTCCACCTTCGGCTTCTATTGTGTATTTGCATCTTTGCATAATGTACTTTTCCAAAGAAAATGCAGAGTTCTCATAAATATTCCTTACAGAGTGGTTCTATTTATATAAAATTATGTCAGTTCTTTAAAAGATTGTTTAGATCATTTTATAGATATTGTCTTTTTGAAGCACTCTATTAAAACCAGGTTAGAGGGAATAAAGGAAGTCCAGAGTCATTTATCTGAATTCTTGTTGTTTGTTTTCCTTATGGAAATTTTTTTCCCATTTTTATTCCAAATACATTGCATACTTCTGGGATTGCATATTAATCTTCTTCTTTTAAGCTTTACACAATGGAATGAAATTTTAAGTCACTGTTCAATCTTTGCCAAACTACATTTTATAAGGAGACTTCTTGGGACCATGCATGGGGACATATTTCTGACAGTTGGCTTAGGTAATTTACAATCAGTCTTTTTGAGTTCCATTTATTGACTTAGAAGTATTTCTTTTTATCTTAAGTTTCATCACATTTTATAATATGTTACCACAAATAGCTTTCCAGTTAGATCTGAGAGTTTTTTCTTTGTTTATTCTGATTAAATTGAAATTACCATCTGTCCCTGTTGTAGGGAATAGCTTGGTTTTTCTTGATTCTCTTTTAATTTTGCCCATATTAATTTCAAGTACTATGCATAAAACTTAACATAATTATCACAATTCTCATTTACATGGTACTTAAGGTTACTTACATTCCCATGGTCCTGTAATATTTGTTCAATCATTTTACAGTCATGTTCAACTTTTTGTTACCGCATTTCAGGTTTTCTTGGCAAGGTACTAAAATGGTTCACTAATTCCTTCTCCAGATAATTTTACAAATAGGGAAACTGAGGCAAACAGGGTAAGTGACTTGCCCAGGGTAACACAACTAATAGGTGCCTGAGGCTGGGTTTGAACTCAGGAAGAGGAATCTTTCTTACTCCAGGCCCAGCACCCTATCTACTGCACCACCTAGCTGTCCTCCTTGTAATATAGGTACTGTAAACATTATTATTGATATTTGACATTGACTCAATCAGAAAATTGAGGCTTAGCAAGTGAATTGACTAGTCTGGGGTTATATACTTAGTGAAAGTTGGAATCAGAACCTTTAGACTAGAACTTTGAATTCTAAGTTCACTATTCTTTCCATTACCCCATTCTGTCTCTCTCCAAGGAGAAATAATTAGGATTAGCCTAAGGGTAAAACCTAGTTTGAATTAGAGTACATTTGGAAAGATATGCAGTTCTATCTCTTTCAAGTATATATACATATATATGCATATATATTCACACACATACATATACACATAATATATGTATATATGTGTATATGTGTGTATGCATTTATTTATATACCCTAATTCCCAGAAAGATAAAAAAACACTGGCAAAAATAGATTGGCACTTGTTTTAGTGAACAAATGACTATTGTAATAAGCACAGCCACAATTTACATATACATGGGTATTCCTAATATTGAAATTTTTATCCTTTTTTTTTTGGAGGTAATTGGAGGTAACTGACTTGCCCAGGGTCACACAGTTAATAAGTATCTGAGGAGCAAGCTTAAAGGAAAACTTCAGCCTGATCCATCTCGTCAATTTTGAATTTAGAAGAGGATGGCAATGAAATTTTATTATATTGTACTTTACTGGGAAATCTTGTTTATATATCTTCCCCTCCCACCTTACAAACAACTACATATGGAAATATTTTGGTTGGGGCCTGTGATTTCATCGATGTCAGAGACTTCTGGTGGAGAAACTCCTATTATCAAAGATTTGACAATTCCTCCGTAGTCTAGTTACTGGGCCTATTGAGAAGGGGATACCTAGGTGGTGCAGAGCCAGGCCTGGAGTCAGGAGGACCTGACTTCAAATTTGACCTCAGATTCTTACTAGTTGTACGATCCTGGGCAAGTCACTTAACCCTGTTTGGCTCAGTTTTCTCATCTATAAAATGGCAAATCCCTCCAATATTTTTGTCAAGAAAACCCTGAATGGGGTCACAAAGAATGAGAAACAACTGAACAAAAACTGAGAAATTAAGTGTTTTGCTATGGTCATGTAGCCAATGTATGTCAGAGGCAGGACTTTATCCTGGATCTCTCTGATTCTAAAACTGGCTTTCCTATATTATTTTTCCTCTTATCAAGGAAATGAGACATCTATTCACTTAGGATGGATTGGAACTACCTGGGGTTAGCCAAAACTTTGGTGGTGAATGGTTACAGATATTCAAATTATTACAGTAATTGATCCAGTCATAACTCTTCTGGGTCACAGGCTGCTCTGAGGACCATACAATATAAATACTATTTCCTTTTGTTTCCCCCAGTAAAAGGGACTATACAGACTTTATGAGGAACAAGAGAATAGTATGTAGGATATGATGCTAACATAATGGGATTGATTTTTTTAAACAAACAACAAAACCCTTTTATTCAAAGAAGTGTTACCCATAAAAGTTATAACCCTGGGAGGCGGTACACTTATTCCAAAAATGATGCCATTGTTTGAAATATATTTTAGAACTGCCTTTACAACAAGTTTTGGTCACCTATACATACACACAGACACATTACTTTAAGATCAAACTTTATATTCTCATTAGTTTACCAGTCAGCTCCACCCAGATACTGGTTTATCATGAGTAAAGTGAGTCTGTATTTTCAAAGGTTGTGGTAGATGATTGCAGATTCTGGCAGTTCCTTTCATACTGGTCTGGCTCTAGCAATAATAACAATTGCAATAAATTTAGCAATGTCTATTATGTGCCGAGCAGTATGATAAATGCTTTACAAATATTCTCTCATTTGATCCTCTCGGCAACTTGGAGAAGTAAGTGCTACTTTACTCCTCATTTTACAGATGAGAAGACTGAGGCAGATAGAGGTTAAGTGACTTGTAAGGGTCACATAGCCAATAAATGCCCAAGGCTGGTTTTGAAGTCCGTGTTACTGACTTCAGATCCAATGCTCCATACACTGTGCCACCTAGCTGCTTCATTATTGATAATGATATATGATATATATTGATAATGTATATTGATAATATATTGATGATATATAGATAATGATATATGATAATGATATATTGCTCATATAATATCCTGTCCCTTTAATATTTGTTGCTGAGTTGAGCTTGCTCAGTTATGAGAAATCTTATAATTCAGAGAAATCTCTGGTAGTGGCTGAGGCTAAATTTTGAGATGAGGTTGTTATGCTTTGAATGTGAAAAGCTGTGACTTATTGGAAACACACGGATGCCAGAACAATGGTATGGTTGTGGTGCAAATATAATTTATCTTATTATGGATAAAAGATGAGAGCTTGATTATTAGTTATAAGCTAAAGTCATTCACAGTAATGATTCTTACTCTGAAACAAGAATGATAAGAAAAGAGCAAGAGATGAAAGGACAGATTTCAGAACTACATCAACTAAGATTGAAGCTAGAAATAATACACACTAGAATTGTTGATGAGTAGGTTCATATGAATAGAAGAAAAGATTTAAATCCCCTCTCCCAAAGAGAGTTGAACAGATTGCCCCAGACATGAATTCTGACATCTTTCCTAAGGAGTTAATTGCTCCTTCTCCCTTAAAGTCTGTCCTCAAAGAGACTTACCCAATTCCCCTTCCATACCTAGACCTTTGGGAGTATATCACCAAATTGTAATGCCCAATTACTTCACATTGCATGTGTTTTCCCCTTCATTTTCATTAGATATCAAAGAAGCAGAAAACTCGGATGGTAAAAGTTGTTTACTAAAAGGACCCAGGACCAAATATTCATGAAAATCAGGAGGGAATTTTAAAAAGGGATCCTGCCATGTTTTGACTGTGTTTCTTTCTTTCCTGAGTGGCTTGAGGTCGGATATGGCAGTGTAGAAACTACTGGGAAGTCACAGCTGCTTGAATATAGGAAAATCAGACCAGAAGAACTCAAGGCATATACCCAGAAAATTTACCTGAGATATAGCACAGACAATAAAGTTGCAGTATGAGTTTATGGGGACCCTTGGCCTCAGGGAAAACACAGGGTGATTCTGGAGATGCCAGAGAGACCAAAAAGTGAGCTGAAAAATTGCAGTTTTTGCCTAGTAATTGACCAAGAAATATCTGCTATATCTTCAAGAAATTGTACTATGCCTCATTAGATTACTCCTGGAGTATCATAAACAGGCTTGGGTATCACCATCTGCCATGTGGTGAGACTTCTCCTTTTCACATCATTTTAGTTCTGATATTGAACGGATGCTTGATAGTCAACCTTTGCAAAAGACTTCTAGGCACAACTATTCCTTTGAAAAAGATGAAACTGAGAACTCAGATCTCAATCGGGGTGGCTTTAACCACTGGGGAGTTGATGTTTTAGACTTTCCTAGAACTAGCAGGCTGCTAGCTGCTTAAGAATTTTAATGTCATATTTTTATTTTCTATTTTATTCAATGTACATACTCTAATCTATAATGTACATGTATAGTCCTTCAGGCCATTCAAAATTGGAGATAGGAATCTTAGAGGCTATAGAGCTATTTTTATCAACATCGTCACTGATCGTCTTCAGATTTTCTGCCATTGATCAAATGAGGAAAAATAGAACCTGAGATGATTTCTAAGGCATTTGGGGCATAAGAACTGAGGAGAATCCAGGCTAGTCAGATCCTAGTTATAGGTAGTGCACATCTGTTTATGTGTGAGAGGTATAGAAAAGTACCAGGGAGCTGGAGCAGCTTGAACTCAGCCTGCCACCTAGTGCCAAATGCTGGGTTTGTACTCTGAGTAGATATAATTGACTTCTCTTAGTGCTCAAGTAAGACAGGCATTCGTATACTTTACACATTAATTTAGCTAAGGCTTTTTTTGAACAAAGCTAACTCTTTTTTTTTTCTTTAATTGACTTCAGCCTCCTTAGACTTGACTTTTCCTTAGACTTGACTTTTGCCTTTCAATTGCCTGGAGACAATGTGGTACAGTGAAAAAAACATCAGCTCTAGAGTCAGAAGATATGGGCTCAGATCCTGCATCTCACCCATACTACCTAGATGACCTTGGGCAAATCACTTAACTTTTCCTGGAACTCAATTTCTACAACTATAAAATGAGGGACTGGTATAGATGACATCTGAGATTCTTTCTGGTTCTAGGTCTATGGTTCCTATGAGTTAGCTGGAGCAAATATTACTATTCACATTTTACTTATGAGGAAATGAGAGATGTTAAGTGATATTACTGTGGTCTCACAACTAGTAAGTATTGGAGGCATGATTTGAAACCAAGTGTCCTGTTTGCCTGTCTAGAGTTTTTCATGGAGTGGTTCAAAGTCCAGTGACATGGTAGTTGTCACAAGCAAAGCATATGGTTACCATTAGATATTCCTTTGATTTTTGAGTCCCTTTATCATACGTAGCTGCCTTTATTCTATCCTCCTTGTGTGTGACGTGGACCTTTCTGAGGCCTCTTGTAGCTATCTGTTTTACCCTTACTTGTGCCTCTGATGATCTCTTCTATCTGCTCCCTTCTCTTCTGTAGTTTAGTACACCCTCTCGGGGCCCATACTCAGGACTCTGATTTCCTACTGTCTTTCTGCTGACCTCTGTTTTTATCAAAATTGAGTTAAGATTCTTCATCAGCTAATATCTACTGGCATGGAGGGGGGGTAGGACTAGAGGAAAGCATCTGCTGCCCTCTACTGTCACAAGTGAAACCTGAGGGTAATTCCTTCTTAATGGTGTCAGTTCCAGTTCCCTTTCTGAGTTATAGTATATACTTACCAAGGGCACATTTTCCTAGAATAAATGATTTTTAGCCTTACTAAATAGCTACTTGATATAAAAATTCTACACTTAATCAACTGTAAGCTGAACTCAAACATCAGCGCCTTTGATGATCAGTAGCATGTATATGGACTGTTCTTCATATTTTTATCCCTAGCAAAGAGCACAGTGTTTCAAATGTGATAGGTACTTAAATAAATGATGGTTGAAATGGTTGTTGAATGGAACTAGAGGTGTGGCCTCAGGCACATAAGTCACTTAGCTTTTGTGAGAGTCAGCCTCTTCTCACTGTAAAATGAGGAAGTTGAATGTTGTATGAGCTCTGTTTCTGCAAGAAGTCATGAATGAATGAATGAAAAAGTATTTAAGTCTATACCATGTGTAAGCCCTGAGGTTACAAATAAGAAAGAAATATTATTCCTCCTCTCAAATAGCTCCAATTCTAATTGGGGAAAGCAACATATATAGGATAGGAGGTTTCAGCCTACAACCCAGGTAATTTCATGGGCCTTAGGGTATCTCAGCAAAGTAGATGGTAATGCATCTTCTTTAGTGCCATTTCTAAAGATAAAACCATATCCATTTTGGATGGAAGCATCAGTTTGTGTGTGCGTGTGTGTGTTTGTGTGTGTGTGTGTGTGTGTGCGCGTGTGCGTGTGTATGTGTATTGTTGAGGGGGGTGAGGGTTGGGAGTAGGAGCAGCAGGCAGGGGATGATGATGTTGGAGTTGTATCCAAAGAATACAGTTCATGGGAAATGAAAAGTTGTCTGGGCTTCTGAGACCTCTTTAAATGGAGACTTTGGCAGGGTTTTTTGTCCTACCCTTCAGCCTCCAAGTAGATGGGCAGAGGCTCCTGAGGTCCTAATGAAGTGTGAGTACAAAAGTTGATGCAATCTCTGTGATGGATGAGTCTGAGGATGAGTTTCCTGGTGATGAGCTTCTCCAGGGCAGGAGATAACTGATAATCGTTGGTGCAGTGGAATCCAAGGAGTACAGCTTATGGGAAATGAAGAAAGGAATGAAGCTAGACTTTTCCAAGTCTAACTTTGATTATAATCCATAAATTTTCTTTATATATATTTGTATTTATATAAGTAGTTGCATATGCATGTAACTATATTCATATATTTAAATTCTAAATTTGGCAAACACCAAACAGAACAAGCATTTCAATATATATATATATAGCAGAACAGAAAAAGAGCATGGCACACGAAACTGCAGTCTTCCATCATGTATGTTTGCTCTTCTCTTTAAACATATAACAAATTCAACATGTAACCCAAGCTCTCTTACTTTCTGAGATTCTTTCTAGACTTTTGCTCTCATTTCTTACATTTAAAAAAAAGTTTCAGTGGCCCTCTCTTTTTTTGGGTGGGAGGGTCAACTCTACCCTTACCTTCTCTCTTGTAACAAATATGTACAGCTTAGCAAAACAAATACTCACTTTGGATGTGTCTGAAAATATATATCTTACTCTGCATCTTGAGTCCAATCTCACTTTTAGGAGGAAGTTTATCATTTGTCCTTTGGCATGATCATTGTGCTGATCAGAAACTGTAAGTCTTTCAAAATTGCTTATCTTTACAATTTGTTATTATTATATAAATTGTTCTCTTGATTCTTCTCACTTTAAACTATGCCAGGTAATATATGTCTTCTCAATTTTCTCTGAAGCCACTACTTTTTATTATTTCTTATGTTACAATAACATTCCATTAAATTCATATAACATAGTTTATCTAGCCATTTCTCAATAGATGGATACCCCCTTTAGTTTCTAATTATTTGCTATAATAAGATAATGGCTATGAATATTTTTGTACATGTAGGTCCTTCTTCTCTTTGATCCCTTTAGGGCATAAGCTTAGTAGCAGTAGTATGAGCATCTACCTGCTCAAAGTTGGCTCAAAGAACAAGATTGATGAATGGAAGGAGAAATTTGCCACATCTAAGGAGCCCATGGTCAGTTACAGGGTATCTGAATCACAGATTATGCACAAGTTAGTGGTTTGGGGAGCATATACCACAGTGCAGTGAGCTACAGGTCCAATTCATAGTTCCACCAACAATGCCGTAATATGACTGATTTCTGATAGCAGGTCAATTCTTCACAAGGTTTGCTCTCCTCAATAATATCTTTGGTATCCTAGCTAGAAACTGGGCCAGTAATCTAGGAGGCACTACTATTTCCTTATAAGCCTATGCTTGGCTGGGTTTTAAATTTATCAAAATAAATTATTCTGTTAGCCATTTCCGTGGGCATGCGGGAATTGCTTTTTTTCACACTTAGCTCATTAATAGGACTAACCTCTAATCATTCAAGATTAAGTCCGGGTTTCACCTTGAGATGCTGACCTTTCATCATTAGCTAGAAAGATGTTTGTGTTCCTGTTAATTCCTTACCTTGGATGCTTTCCAATGGTTACTTCTGTAAGCTACTTAACATATTCCTTCACATTTTTACAAATGAGTAAGATTTTATTTATTCATTTATTTTTCAGTCTATTAATATATTGCCATGCCCCCGGCTGCAAAAATATGAAAAAGAAACCAGTGGGGGAAAATCAGCTCAATAATTAATGAGTTCCTTTTATTTCCATCATAGAACACTCAGAAAACAGCTGACTTAAAAACAGGACTTGACACTAGCACCCTGAGGGCCAGGGAATGTGAGTTCTTTTGGACGAATGGGAAGAATGCTATAAAAATGGAGTCAAAGTTTAAGGATTGTTCACTGGATTACCCTGTTCTGATTTAATGCTCAAGAAGAACCATTATTTTACGTGACTCTTCAAAGGTTTTCAAAGCATTTGTAAACTGAGTAAACTCTATTAGGGATAAGCAGGTAGGTAGATTGATAGAAAAAGCAGTTAATAAGTGCTTACTATGTGCCAGGCATGGTGCTAGGTGCTGGGTATGCAAATACAAGAAAACAAAATATCCCCTCCTCTGAAAGAGCTTTCATTCCAGTGAGGAAGACAAAATATAAAAGGGAGTACATATTGGTGGGGTGGACAATACCTGCACAGAGGCAAGGCTGATGTTAAGAGGAAAGAGTAGTCCAGAGAGCTGAGAGTGAAGTATGTCTAGGACCCCTCAAGAAATGGTCCTTCCAACTAGAGATTCACCAATCAGGAAAACTGGCGATAGAATGTTGGACTCTTTAGGTGGGCAAGGAGTCAATTTAGTAGTCTGGAAATTTTTGCAGTGGGCCCTGTTTCTTCCTTTTTAATGGTGGGAGAAATAAGATGCCATAAGATACCATAATTGTACTTAAGAAGATAGAGTAGTATGCAATTTCATTCATCTGTACATCTACTGGAAATCTTATTCTGTTAAAAGCAGCATATCCCTTTCTAGGTGATCATTTCTTCACATAGCAGGTTGAGGGAAAAATGAGGTGGAGGGATTATCATTGTAACTTTATTCTGACCACAAAAGAGGAATTGGTTGGTGAAAGGAATGTCTTGGGAATCTTGGTAAAAAGTCACCTTGGAGTTCCTGATAGTCAAGAAGGAGAATATTGGACATAGATATGATGGAAACTTGGGGGCAGAGTGATAATTATGTTTTTTGAAATATATTGTTTGATGTTGTCGTTGTAAGTGATATAACTACAATATGGCCAAGTGGTCCTAATGATCATATACATATAAGCTGTGGCAGGTAGCCTATACTTTTCTCCTGTCCTGACTCATTCTGTCCCTCTGTCAAATGTATAGATGATAATGGCTATTGACTGCATGAGGCTCTTGATCCACTGCAGTGGCCATGAGCCAACATCCATTTCTGGGGTGCCCATTACCAACTTGGACCCTCACCCAATTTCCAGTCCTGTTTAGGAAACTCCCTTACCTGAGTTTGGTATTGATAAGTAACCCCAGAGAATTTCCCTACCACATCTGATTAAGAATATCCTTTCCTATATCTGGTTGCAATTAGACATAAAGTTTCTCTACTCAGACCTTACTCTGAGGATGTATTCTTCTACCAAGTCTTTTTAAAAAATTTTATTTAGTATTTTATTTTCCCCCAGTTATAGTAAGAACAATTTTTAACATTTGTTTTTAAAACTTTGAGTTCCAAATTCTCTCCCTTCTTCCCTCCCCACCTCTCCTCATTGAGAAGGCAAGCAATTCGATATAGGTTATACATGGGCAGTCATGCAAAACATTTCCATATTAGTCCTATTGTGAAAGAAAATATAGACCCCTCCCCCCAAAAAACCCCAAGAAAAATAAAGAAAGTAAAAAAGTGTGTTTCAGTCTGTATTCAGATACCACCAGTTCTTTCTTTGGGAATGGATAGCATTTTTCATCTTAAGTCCTTCAGAGTTGTCTTGGATCATTGTATTGCTGAGAATAGCTAAGTTATTCATAGCTGATCATCTTAAAATATTGCTATTACTTTTTATACAGTACATTTCATTTTGCATCAGCATGTAAATATTTTCAGGTTTTTTTTGACAGCATCCTGTTCATCATTTCTTACAGTACAATAGGATTTCATCATAAACACATACCACAATTTGTTCAGCCATTCCCCAATTGATGGACATCCCCTCAATTTCCAATTCTTTGCCACCAGAAAAGGGCTGCTATAAATATTTTTGTATATAAAGGTCCTTTTCCTTTTCCTTTTTGTTTTTTTTTTATCTCTTTTGGGATACAGATCTAGTAGTGGTATTGCTAGGTCAAAGAGTGTTGGTTTTATGGTTTTATAGCCCTTTGGGCATAGTTCCAAATTGCTCTACAGAATGGTTGAATCAGTTCACAATTCCACTAACAGCGAATTAATGTCTCATTTTTCTCTCATCCCCACCAACATTTGTCATCTTCCTTTTCTGCCCTATTAGCCAATCTAATAGATATGAGGTAATACTGCAGAAGTATTTTAATTTACATTTCTTGAATCAATAGTGAGTTAAAGCATTTTTTCATATGGCTATAAATAGCTTTGATTACTTCATCTGAAAGCTGTTCATATCTTTTGATCATTTATCAATTGTGGAATGGTTCTTACTATTGTAAATTTTACCCAGTACTCAATATGTTTGAGGAATGAGGCCTTTATTAGAGAAACTTGCTTCAAAAGTTTTTCAGTTATGATTGCTAAATGTATTTCCCTCTATCCTATTTCCCCTTGCCCCATTTATTCTATTCTCTCTCTCCTTTTACCCTATCCCTCTTCAAAAGTATTTTGCTTCTGACTAACCCTTCCTCCAGTCTGTCTCCCCTTCTATTACCCCCTCCTTTGCTTATTCCCTTCCTCTCCTACTTTCCTGTAGGGTAAGATAGATTTCTACCTCACTTGAGTATGTATGTTTTGAGTGTATATGTATGGCTCCTTGAGCCAACTCTGATGAGAGTAAGGTTCACTCACTCCCTGTTACCTCTTCTCTCTTCCCCTACACTATAAAAGGTTTTTCTTACCTATTTCATGTGAAATAGTTTACCCCATTCTACATCTCCCTTCCCTTTCTCCCAATACATTCCCCTCTCAACCCTCAATTTTATTTTTTTAGATATCATCCCTTCATAATCAACTCGCACCTGTGACCTCTGCCTATATATGCTCCTATCTTCCTAATAATGAGAAAGTTCTTATGAGTTAGAAATATCATCTTTCTATGTAGGAACATAAACAGTTTAACCCTATTAAGTCCCTTATGATTTCTCTTCTCTAATTACCGTTTTATGCTTCTCTTGAGTTTGGTATTTGAAAGTCAAATTTTCTGTTCAGCTTTGCTGTTTTCATCAAGAATGCTCAAAAGTCCTCTATTCCATTAAATAGTCATTATTTACCCCTGAAAGATTATATTCAGTTTTGCTGGGTATGTGATTCTTGGTTGTAATCCCAGTTGTCTTGCCATCTGGAATATCATATTCCTAGCCCTCCAGTCCTTTAATATAGAAGCTTCTAAATCTTGTGTTATCCTGAGTGTGGCTTCATGATACTTGAATTGTTTCTTTTTGGCTATGTACAGTATTTTCTCCTTATTCTGGGAGGTCTGAAAATTTGGCTATAATATTCCTGGGAATTTTCATATTGGTATATCTTTCAGGAGGCAACCGCTGGATATTTTCAAATTCTGTTTTACTCTCTGGTTCTAGAATATGGGGGCAATTTTCTTTGATAATTTCTTGAAATATGATGTCTAGAATCTTTTGATGATTATGGATTTCAGATGGTCCATTGATTTTTGAATTTACTCTCCTGGATCTACTTTCCAGGTCAGTTGTTTTTCCAATGGGATATTTCATATGGCCTTCTATTTTTTCATTCTTTTGGTTTTGTTTTATTGTTTCTTGATTTCTCATAGTCATTAGCTTCTATTTGATCAATTCTAATTTTTAAGGAGCTTTTTTTCCTTCAGTGAATTTTTGTACCTCCTTTTCCATTTGGTCAATTCTGTTTTTAAAGGCATTCCTCTCATTGGCTTTTTGTACTTCTTTTTGTCATTTGACCCATACTATTTTTAAAAATGTTATTTTCTTTGTTTTTTTTTGTGTCTCTTTTATCAAGATGTTGACTTTTTTCCCATGATTTTCTTGCATCACTCTCATTTCTCTTCCCAATTCTTTCCTCTACCTCTCTTACTTGATTTTCAAAATCCTTTTTGAGCTCTTTCATGACCTGAGACCAATTTACATTTTTCTTGGATTTTTTGGATGCAGAGGCTTTGACTTTGTTATCTTCTTCTGAGTATATGCTTTGATCTTTCTCGTCACCATAGTAACTTTCTATGGTCAGACTTGTTCTGTTGTTTGTTCTTTTTACCATCCTATTTCTTGACTGTTAAGTAGGGCTCTGCTTCCAGGGTGGAGTATGCAATGTTCCAAGCTTCAGGGGTTTTGTTCAGTTATTTTCAAAGATACTTCTAGGGACCTGTTTTCAGTTTTCAGTTCTTTCAAGGTGGTATGATCTAAGGAGAGGTGTGTTGACTACTCTTCTGGCCTGCGCTCTGATCTGTGAGTGACTATAAGAGCTCTTTTCTGCCCTGAAACTGTGAGGAGGGTCCCTGCTCCACAGTGGCCACAAGCTCTGGTGCGCTAATGCTCCTTATCACCCTGGGACTGTTACTCAGGACTGCAGCCTGAATCTGAGTATGGGCAAAGCAACAGAGATCTGCCACACTGCTAGCAAAGACACCCCTGTAATCTCCTTATGAACAGTTGTTTGATCCGCTTACTCTCTGTTGACTGAGAGCTCTGAAAGCAGCAGCTGCTATTATTGATTCGGTGGTTCCTGAAGCCTGCTCCACTGGGGTTGAGTCTGTGCTAGTGCAGCCTGTGTTGGACTGTATGTGACAGACTTTGACTCTGGCCGGAAAACTTTCACCCCACCCTTTTGTGGGTTCTGCTGCTCAAGGAATTGTTTTATGCATTATTTAAAGGTGTTTTGAGGGATTTTAGGGAAAGCTCAGCTGAGTTGTTGCCTTTTCTCCTCCATATTGGCTCTGCCCCAACTCCTACCAAGATTCTGCCATTGTAATCTCTCTCAAGTGAGTGACCCTGGCTCTACATGGCAGAATCGCTGGCTGTGTTGCCATAATGTTTGTATATGTGCTATTTTCTCTTGCTTATTGTGTCACATAGTAATAGAACTCATGCTTGCATGAACTTCCCAAATACTAATTTCCTGAAAATCTTTGAACTCTGGTCTTTGCTCTAACCTAAGCCTTGAGACTAAATAAAACAAATAGGAATCATACTTTATTTGGAGTCAGGGGACCTGGGTTCCAATCCTGGATTCATCACTGATTAAATAGCTAAAATAAACAGCTAACGTTTTGTCTAAACTTAAGCTACTTTCTAGAAATGTGGATCTGTTAGACTTACATACCTCACCCAGGTTAACACTGATTCCCTAAATGGTCCAGGGAAGAAACTCATTGCTTCTTACTGATCAAATGACAAAATATTTACAAAGTACTTTGAACAGTGCCTGGGACAGAGTAGGCAATTAATAAGTGCATGTTCCCTTCTCTCTTCCCTTCTTATTGACTTAGCCATGTGACTTGTGGGCTGAAAGAAAAGATTATTGAGTAACTCTTCAATGTATTTGCATTTCTGGAAGCTTTCTTTTAAAAACCATATCACTGCAGCCATGTTATCTCAAGCAAGCAGATGGAAACTAGCATAACCTCAGCTAAACCACAGTTTACTACTGATTATTGGAGACAAATGGAAAGAGCAGATAGCTGAAGAGAACATCCAGAAGAGGGGCAAGTAGTGTGGTAAAAGACCTAGACTTCATGCATTTGAGGTTAAATTGAAGGAACTGGGGATATTTATCTTGGAGGAGAGAAGACAAGGGTTCATGAAAACTTTCTTCAAGCATTTCAGTGGACGTTCTGGGGAAGATTAGACTGGTTCTGTTTGACTGTGAAGGACAAAAGTGGGAACAATAGGTAGAAGTTGTGAGGCAGCAAATCAAGGCTCCCTGTAACAACCAAACCAACCAAACCAAAACTTCCTAACAACTAGAGGTGTCTATAAATGGAATATGTTATCTTAAGAGGGATGAAGTTCCTCCTCCCTAGAGGTCTAAAAGCAAAAGATGCATGACCATTTGTCACATTTGTTTTAGAGGGGATTTTTTTCCAGGTACAAGTTGGACTAGTCCTCTGAGATCCTTCCCAATTTTGTGATTCTATGTTTGTTTACAAAGTACTTTTCTCTTAAGAGCTCTGTGAGGTAGGTAATAATAATATGTGGTATTTGTGTAGTGCTTAATGATTTACTAGGGGAACCCTAGCCAGAGGCCTGCTGAAAGTCTGCATAAAGGTTACAGTGGAGAAACTACTATGCAAATTAACTCCTATTTCCCCTAGTAGACTCCACTTAATATTGAAGGTTGTTGTGCAAACACAGAAAGGTTTAGTGTATCATGGGAAATGCTAAATCTGAGACACTTGTGGGTGTTTGGGGAATGGGAAGAGTGGTTGGTTAGGAAAGAGTTTCATAGGAAGGGAAGACATAATCTTTTCTGCCTCCTCTTAGTAGAGAGATGGGGGAATAAGGGCTGTGCAATGTTTAATTCACAGTGAGACAGGGATGCTGTGTCTGTTCGTTTTGTTTTAACTGTTTTGCTTTGTTATATGGGAAGCCTTAATGGGGATGTGGATGTAGACTGGGTAGAGTATATTTGTGAATGACTCTGATGTAAAATCAAAAGTATCAATAAAGTATTTTTTAAAAGGAAGAAAAAGAGACAAGTTGAGGAGTTTTCACTTTATCCAAAGAGCACTAGGAAATCTTGAATGGAACAATGACACATAAAACTATGCTTTATGAAGATAATTTTGACAGCTACATAGAGGGTGTACCTGTACCTAGGCCTCTTAATGTAATATAAAATTGCATATTTTTGACTGCCATGTCATTTTGTTGACTTATACTGAATATGCAGTCTATCAAAATACCCAGATCTTTTCATATGGATTTCTATCTATTCACACCTTCCTATTTGTACTTGTGAAATTAATTTTTGGACCCCAATATAAGATCTTACATTTATTTCCAATAAAGTTCATCTTACTTGGTTTGGCCCACTGTTAGCATCTAGATAGCAAAGTGATCAGAGCACTGGATCTGGATTCAGGAAGGCCTGAGTTCAAATTTGACCTTAGACATTCACTAGCTGTATAACCTTGGGCAAAATACTTAACTCTATGTTTGCCTTGGTTTTTTCAATTGAAAAATGGGGATGACAATAGCACGTACTTCTCAAGGTTGTTGTGAAGATCAAGAGATGATATTTGTAAAGTACTTAGCACAGTGCCTGGCATTTTGTAAATGCTTTTCTAGTCTGTTAAGATCTTTTGGATCCTGACAATCACCAGTGTTAACTATCTGAGTCTTCTGCAGATTTAGTAAGTGGCACATCTATGCATTTATCCAAGTGATTGGTAGATGCTAAGCAGTCCTGGTACAATTATCGATCTCTGGAGCAATCCACTGGAGACCTCCTTCCCTTGATTCTATACTGCTTTTGGTTTCTTTCAACCAGAAAGATCATCGAATCAGGGAAATGAGGAGCTTGTTATATCTCTGAACTCAAGGAATAAAAACAGAATCCTTACCTCCTTTCTGTGCTCAGCTTATGTATAGCTCCTTCCATGACTATCTCTAATTAGTGATCTCTTCCTTCTCTGATTACTTACAATATATACATTCTAACAAGAGAGGTAGCATATATATATATCTATATGTATGTATACACACACACTCAGGATGCATACAAAGCAGGTGCAAGCTAAACTAGAAAGTCACTAGCAGCCAAGGGGACCAGGAAAGACTTGTAGAAGATGGCATAAAATGGTTCTTGAAAGAAACCAGGGATTACAGGAAATAGAAATAAGAAGAGCATTCTTGTTATGGAGGACAAGTACAATAGCACAGAGATGGAAGACAAAGTGTTGTGTGTAAGGAATAGCAAATATGCTTCAGAGCAAATGGAAGATAGTAACATATAAGAAGACCACAGAGGTAGGAAGGAGCCATGTTGTAAAGAACTCAAAATACCCAAAAGAGTGTTTATATTTGATCTTAGATATAATAGAAAGTTGCTGGATTTAGTGACTAACACGGTGACACGGTCAGTCTTGAGATATAGGAAAATTACTTTAGCAGCTGCATAGAGGATAGACTGGAGTGGGAAGAGATTTAAGACAAGGACATTGAATAGGAGGTTATTACGGTAGTCCAAGTGAAAGGAGATGAGGGCATGAACTGGGATCATAGCTACATGAGTGGAAGGAAGGGAAGTTATGTGAGAGATAGTATAGAGGTAGAAATGAAAAGATTTGGCAACTGAGGGGATACGTGAGGTGAGTGAAAGTGAAGAGCTTAGGATAGCACCAGAATTGTAAACCTAAGTGACTAGAAAGATATTGCTGTAGTTGATAGTATTAGAGTAGTTGGGAAAAAGAATGGGTTTTGGGAGAAAGATATGATTTCTCTTTTGGACATGTTGAATTTGAAAAGCTTGAAGGTAATCTTTCTAGACATGGCTAACAAGTAGTTGGTAATGCATGATCATAGCTCAGGTAGGGCTGGATATATAGATCTAAGAGTCATTACCAGCATAATTGAAGCCATAAAAGCTGAGGAGAGATTGTAGAGAAAAAAGAGAAGCGGGTCCAGGACAGAACCTTGGGGATGCCCAAGATTAGGGAGCATGATATGGATAAAGATCCATCAAAGAAGAGAGGGATCAGACAGGGAGGAGAGTCAAGAGAGGGCAGTTGTGACATGGATGATGATTCAGAAATGAAACTAAGGATTGGTCAAGTAGATAGGAGAAGTAGGAGAGAAAGAGACAGAAAGGGAAAGAGAAGAGAGAGAGAGAGAGAGAGAGAGAGAGAGAGAGAGAGAGAGAGAGAGAGAGAGAGAGAGAGAGACAGAGAGAGACAGAGAGAGACAGAGAGAGACAGAGACAGAGAGACAGAGAGACAGAGAGAGACAGAGACAGAGAGACAGAGAGAGAGCATAAAACCCAATAGAGGATAGAATGAGTGTCCAGGAGGAAAGGATAATTGGCAAAAGTTGCAGAGAGGTAATAGTGTCTCCTTTGGGAGAATACGTGAAAGAACTTGCAGAAAGGAATAAACTAAAGATTCATGAAAGAAAGAGGATGAATGTTAAGAGTCAGGTTTTAGAAAGAGGCAGGAGGCAATGGTGTCAACGGTATGAAAGGAGAAATCAGCCATAGTGAGGAGTAAGAATACCTTTGTTTCTTCAATTCAAGGGTAAGGGCAGAATGGATAATGCCCAGATTTTAAGGAATTGAAAGATGGTGGATTGTTGAACTGCCTCATTTTTTTTTTCTGAAACAAAGTAGCAGGATTAGTTTTAAATATAAAAGAGTTACATGAAAGCATATTCACTGAAAACAGGAGTAATTCTCGCGTTTATTTTCAGCACAAGGCTTTTGCTTTTTACTTGGATCTGTGATTTTACTAGCATGGGGAGCTTCTGGTGGGAAAACTCCCACTATCAGTACAGGTTGTCACCTGTTTTGCAATTAGTTGTCTTAGAGAAGCTACCTGGGACCACGGAGGACTTGTCTAGGGTCCCCCAGCCCAGGATATGTCAGAAGCATGATTTAAACTCAGTTTCTCTTTACTCAGAAGCCAGTCCTATGATGCCATGAACTACTGGAATTTAAATGTTTGTAAGATTTTTTTTAGAGGGGGAAAAGTGCAGCAGAGGAAATAAGTAATTTTACACCAACCCGGTTGTCATTCCAATTGTATTTCTTTCATGTAATTACTTTGTAAGTGAAAACAAAACTGTCTAAACTGTTTCTCTTCTAGAACTTGACTTGTCGATTAATTCTAAAGAGGTGAGAACCAGAGTGATGTTGGCACCAGCATAAGCCAAGCAGTTTCTTTTTTCTCCCCAGTTTTTCAACACTTTTAAAGTTTTGAGTTCCAAACCCTATTCCTCACCTCACTTCCCCTCTGCCACTCTGAGATAGTAAACGATCAGATATCAGTTATACATAAGCAATTATATAAATTTGGTACAAGAAGACCCAAATGAAAGAAAAAAGAAAGAAAGAAACAAAGTAAAAAATAGCTCGTTTCAGTCTGTATTCAAACAATATCAGTTCTTTATCTGGAGGTGCATAGTATGCTTCATCATTAGTCCTTTGGGATTGTGTTGGATCACTGTATTGCTGAGAATAGCTAAGTCATTCTCAGTTCTTCATCAAATAATATTGCTATTACTATGTACAACATTCTCCTGGTTCTGTTCACTTCACTATGCGTCAGTTCATGTAAGTCTTTCCAGGTTTTTCTGAAATCATCCTGCCTTGCCATTTCTTATAGAGCACAATAATATTCCATTACAATAATATACCACAGCTTGTTTACTCATTCCCCAATTGATAGGCATCCCTTCAACGTCCAGTTCGTAGCCACCAGAGAAAGAGCTACTATAAATATGTTTTGTACAAATAGATCCTTTCCCCCTTTTTTGGATATTTTTGGGATATAGACTGAGCAGTAGTATCGCACAGTTTTATAGCTCTTTGGGTAAAGTTCTAAATTGCTCTCCAGAATGGTTGGATCAGTTCACAACTCCACCAACCTGTATCCTAGTTTTCCCATATCCTCTCCAACGTCAACATTTTCCTTTTTTTTTTTTGTCATTTTAGCCACTCTGATAAGTTTTAGGTGGTACTACAGAGTTGTTTTAATTGTTTCTATTTTGAGAGATGGGGCTGAGAGTTTTTTCCTTTTAACTAACATATACTGAATGTTTACTATACTTGAGCTATTCACTGTGGATGCTACCAAGAAGAAAAAGAGGTTTTTAACATTGAGATATCTACAATGTGGGAGGGAGTGTAGGATAAAAACATTTCTTATTAATTGAGTTGGTGATTCCCATTTCTTATTAATTGAGCTGGTGATTCCCTATTTATTCTATTGGGTCTAATAGTGCAATTCCTATGACTCCTCATTCTCTGTTATCTTAAATGCACTTATTTACTTGTTTACAAATGCTACAAATATGCTAATTTAATGAATTGATTGAATTTTTATTTATACTCAATGTTTATAAAATTAACAAATAATAAAAGATTTATCTATCACTACTGTGCCTGACTTTACAATTATCATATGATTTAATCCTTACAAGAAACATTGTTGATAGGTGCTATTATTATACTTATTTTACAGATAACAAAACAGAGGTAAACAATGTGTAAGTGACTTGCCAAGGAGTTGCATAGCTAGTAAGTGTCTAAGGCTAGATTTGAACTCAAGACTTCCTAACTCCAGATCTGGACTCAATCCACTGTACCACTTAACTTTTGATGTTTACACAGTTGTACACATGTCCCCTTCTTTTATCATCACCATCATTATGATATTATCTTCTCTAATTTGATTGATTAGTTTTTTTCTCAAGTGTAACCGGATGAACTTATTCTTCTACCAAAGCATATAGTGAACACCACAAGATAGATTCAGAGGAGGGAGAGATCACTTCTATTCAAGGACGCTTGTTAAGCACAGGATCTGGCCCTTACATAGCAGGATAGGGATGAGGCTTACATTCACATAATCATACAAGATTTTTTAGACTTAGAGTTGCCTTGATACTTGAGAGGGTCTGTTTCAATCCATATCATGCCACAAAAAAAAGCAAAAATATAAATCTAACAGTCTAGAAATAAGCATCTATTAAGCACCTACTTAGGTGCTTTGTCAGGCATTATTCTAAACAATTCAAAGAAGGCAAAAGAAAACAAGAAAAGCTAACTCCCCAAATGGTGGAGGGTAGGAGTGTGAGGAGAGTATTGACAAGGCATTAATCAAAGACCTTCTTATTGACTTATAGTCCATAAGGATCTGAGATAAACTCCCAAGATGAACTCCTGTGATGTAATCTTTAGGGCTCTCTCTTGACTCATGCCTTATTAGAGCAAATAGATAAGTTCCAAAGCTGTATGAGCATCCAAGGTATAATCCATGGTCTGGAACTTTAGTTCTTGAGATCACATCAGGTGATGATCACCCCTGGTCCAGACGGGGAGATGAGGAAGTAGACCCAAATAATTTTTCTTTGGCTCATTTTACTCTCTCTTAGACTTGGCTCTTATAAAACTGAGCATACAGCTCAAATGTTTCTCATGTCTAGATCTCCACAGATGTGGGTATCAGTTCTCAGCTTCTGAAGAGGCATTCAAGGTAACAATGTATATTGAATATAGGAAAACTTATAAGGGAAATTAAAGGGCAGGGAAAGCATTTATTAAGGGTCCTCCTACTATGTGCCAGGCACTGTGCCAAGTACTTTACAAATATTATTTCATTTGATACTGTGATAAATACCAGTTAAACTTGCGCAGGGTCACATAGTAAGATTCTGAGACCAGATTTGAACTAAGATTTTTCTGATTTTAAGTCCAGTGTTCTATCCACTGTGCCATCTAGCTACCTCATACCCCTTAGATTGGTGGTATCAAACTCAAATAGAAACAGAGACCAGGAAGTCATATGTGAGTATCCCTGCTAACTAAATATTGGCATAGAAAACCACATATTAGCATTATCTTTGCTCTATTGTATTTTTATTTATTTTGTTAAATATTTCCCAATTACATTTTTGTCTGTTTCAGGCCCATTCTGGACAGGCTACATATTTGATACCTTTGCCATAGACAATTCAGAGAACAAAGTTCTTCAAGTTGATCAGGGAACTCCTCCCAGTCAAATACCTATGAACTGATGTAGCATCCCTTTGTGATACTCTCAATGGGAGTACTCTCAAGCTGTATCTCAGAGGATAGCTGCTACCTCAGGTTCTAGGGATAATCCTATTGCCTTCACTTCTAACTCTAGGAGGTACATGAGCCTCCATCAGTGTACTTTCCATTAACAATCACCGATGGTCACAACTAGCTCCTAGCAAAGGCATTCATTAAGATGGCATAATAAAAAGAATAGCTTCAAGATTTCTGCCTCCCCACCCTAACTTAGCCTAATGTGATCTTTGGGACACATTTTCCCATAAATACAGTTGGTGTTAAGGGAATAATAGTAGGCACAGAGTTCAGTGGGAATGAGGCCCATGTGTGCTCCAACTCAGGAACTATAGGGCCTGGAAGTCCTTTCTTTTCTCATTCGCTCTTGATTGCCAAATCTGGTTTTCTTTTGAGTATATAATTGACTCTTTTATTGACTCTCCTAGTGGTTGAGTAGCTTCGTTTAAAAGTGACCTGATTTGGACAGTTGAGGTTAGCAGAAAAGCTTCTTTCTTTCCTGCCAAAAGAGAATCCTTCTAAAGGGAGTTCTTCTACTTCTGTATCTCAGCTTGGATGTACTCAAGCAACCAAATTTGCCCAGGCCTTAATTATTTAAAGCCATGCAATGGCATGTCTAATTTTTGCTTATCTAATGAGGTTGCTCCCTTAATTCCCTTAATTTAAGGCAAGGTGAATACTCTTGTGAAGGGATTACCAGGTGTGGCTACATTTTTCAGTTAATTTAACACTATGTTAACACCTTATTATTGCATAATGAGCTTTCTGAGCCACAGTCCTCATCAAAGACCAAATTCTCTACCTAAAAATATGATATCTAAAGTTGGGAAAGCAATAATTCTATTGTATCCCACACTGGTCAAAATATATTTGGAGTATTATTTTCATTTTTGTGTGTCACATTTAAGAAGGGACATTAACCAGTTAGGTTTTGACCAGAAGAGAGAGTCATTAGGTCTCTGCTCTCAGTCAGAGTAATGTTTGACTTGTGTCAGCGACTAAGGACAATTAATATGCCCCAAGGAAGCAAACAAACCTGGTTAGGGAATAAGGGAAGGAGACTGGCAAGGGGATGGTGCAAACCACAATCCAAAAGAATAATCAGAATGTCTTTTAGGATCAAATAACAGCTTCACCAACACAAACAAATCCAAAGGTCTAGGCAGAGGTAATGCAATGAAGGTCAGAGAAGTATTTCAAATTTGGGAGGAATTTTAGCATAAGATAAGTAAGCTAATACTTTGGAGGGAGCAGTGGAGGGAGGTGTCTGACCCAAGTCTGAAGCCATAGCATCATTCTGTTTTGTTAATTAAGCCCTTTCTCATTCATCTGCACCTTTGCTACTGGAACTAAAGAGGGTCATGGGTAGGTGAAGGGTCTGACAACTCAGAATCAAGCTTAATAAACATTTAGTAAACACTTACTAAGTATAAGTTGGTTACTTGGTACCAGGAAGTAAAAATTTAAAAATGACACAATTTCTCACCTTAAGCAACTTATATTCCCCCACAGGATGAAGAGGAACTGGGAAATGGGTGGAATACAATATGGATGTAAATAAGTTAGATGAGAATTGGTTGAAAGAAATGAAGATGTCAAGCCTGAAGAAGATAATGTTTAGAAGCAATATTATAATTCTTTTCAAATATCTGAAGGCTTGTCATGTGGAAATGGGATTTTTATTTTGTATTTCCTCCCTAAGGAGAGAGTGATGGATGGAAGCTATAGAAAAATAAACCAGAAGTGTCAAACTTGAATAGAAATGGAGGCCCCTTAAACCTTGCCAGTGGTATATCAACTTAGAAAACTACAAATTAACATTATCTGTGTTTTACTATATATTTTCTTATTTTGTTGAACATTTACTAATTACATTTTAATCTGATTCCTACTGCACTGGGGAGTTTTGTGGTTTACACTGCCAATTATGGTGAATGTGATATCTCTGATCATAGACCACTACTCAATGTAAGGAAGAATTTTCTAAATAACCAGAGTTATTTAACAATGGATTGTGATGCTGTGAAGGACCCCAACACTGGAGACTTTCTAGCTGAGCACAAATACAACATGGTACCATGGAAAAAGTGCTGAGTCTGGTGTCAATGGACCTGTTCAAATTCCAGCTTACTAGCCATATGACTTTGGACAAGTCATTTAACCTCAATGGGCCTGAGCTTCCTCATGTGTACAGGAAACAGACCCAGCGCATAGCAAACACTAACACTAACCAAGCATTATAGCTTGTTGACTTGAGTTTATTAGATGGGTTCTGAAGTCCCTTCCATCTCTACACCTATGATTCTAGTTGTGAGATCTTGGGCATCTATAGACCTGCAATCTTAGCTGTGATGTCTTCTCCAAACTTAGTTTTTTTTAATCTGTAAAATTAAGAAGTTAGATTAGATAACCTTTAAAATTCTCTTGCAACTCTAACCCTAACATCCTGTGATTTTTGGAGTAGAAGATTGGATTACATCCAAGATATTTACCTAGGCTCATGGACCAGTGCCATGGACAGATTTTTTGGGGGGAGTCTTTGGGGGTGGGTAGCATCTATGAATTTGAATGGGAAAATTATATTTTTACATCCATTAAGTTTGTGGCCTGCAGTGAGGCATGATGTTATAGTGTAAAGAATGCTAGATTTGGAGTAAGAGGACTTGGGCAAGTCAGTTAATTTCTCTGAGCCTCAGTTTCCTCATCTGTAAATTGAGGTGTTGGAAATAATCTCTACATTCCTTTCCTGCTCTAAATCTATGAAGTATCGAAGTAAAAACATGACTTTTAAATCAATACTCATCACTGATCCCTTTAGCGTCATGATCTGTACTTCAAAGGGCTTCTCAAACATCATGGAAACTTGTAGTTAGAAAAGACTGTGAAGGTACCAGGTTCAAACCAGGAGCTTGCCCTAAGTCTAGTTCATAACATGATAGATTTAGGACTGCAAGTACCCAACAGATCATATAATACAATCCCTTCATTTTACAGATGAGAAAACTGATTACCTGAGTGTGTGATTCACATAATCATGTAAGTGACCTCTACAACAAAAACATGATTTGAGTCTAGGTCATTTGAGTCCAAACCCAGTGCTCTTTCTTAAATATGATGCTGCTATCAACATGAGAGTCACAGTTGGCTCCAACTTACTTTTCCACACTTCTTCTTCTCTGTGATTTCCCTTCCTGAGCACCACAATCCAGTTAAATTGGTCTCTTTT
This sequence comes from Bettongia penicillata ogilbyi, assembly GCA_023548195.1. NCBI lineage: Eukaryota > Metazoa > Chordata > Mammalia > Diprotodontia > Potoroidae > Bettongia > Bettongia penicillata. The sequence continues at coordinate 95,689 of JAJHZJ010000851.1, read as the reverse complement.
TCCCGTGCTTCATACATGGCATTCCATCTCCTGTCTCCATAACTTTGCTGACCTCCATACTTGGAATACAGCTCCTCCTCACCTCTCTGCCTCTTAGAATCCAGAGATTTTTTCAAATTTCAGCTTAAATATGACCTCCTTTCCTGATTCCCCTAAGTGCTAGTGTCTCCCCCACCAAATTACCATTTATTTATTTTTCATATGTTTACATTTATACATGTCTCACTCAGTAGAATGTAAACTCCTTGAAGATAAGAACTATTTTGTTTTTGTCTTTATATCCTTAACATCACACCTACTGTGCATTGCATAGATGGTAACTAATGAATACTTGGTAGTTGACTAAGTGATCTTACAAAGATGAGAAAGTAGGCATATGAGTCAGTAGTTTTAAATATCCTTTCTGCACTTATTTTTTCTTGGGTGGGTATGAGGGAGGATAACATCATCCATGATTTTATCTCCATCATTCACATGCTTGTCAACATCCTTTTATATGTTGTCTTTTCCCATTAGAATATAACCTTCTTGAGGCCAGGGACTATCTGACTTTTTGCTTGTATTTGTACCTTCGTCACTTAACACGGTGCCTACGCACAGTAAGTGCTTAACAATGCTTGTTGGTTTGACTTTCAATACCTTTCAAGTATCCTGAAGATTAGTGCTTCAATGCTTTCAAAAATTTGCTGCCAGTAGCATAAAATTTTGTGTCCAGATACTCTTTCTGTCTTCCTGCTATCTGGAGCCATTTTTACTTCCTAATATTAATGTAGTGCTGTGTGCAAGTGTTAGACTTGGAATCAGAAGACTTAGATTTGCATTTTACCTCAGGTATTTATAAGCTGTATTACTATTGATAAGCCATAATCTATCAGGGTTTCAATTTCACTATCAGTAAAAGGGGTTAATGTTATCTACTTTGTAGAGTTGCTATAAGAAACCACTTTGTAAACCTTAGATTGATATAAATATGAGTTATTATTTCATCAAGGACTGAAGTGTTCATCTAAAACACCTTCTTAAACTGTGGGTTGTGACCCTATATGAGGTCGCAACAGTAAAAGGTCTCTGAACACATGACCAAAAATTAATTAAAATCAAATGCATGATGAATCCAAGGTGTTTCTGGTTGAACTTGCTAGTGTTGCGTGTTTCATGGAGTAACTTCACTGCAGCCTTGGTTCTGAAAACAAAGCATGGCACTTGGCACTGCACATGCCCTCTGGCCACACAATGCCAACATTGCCAAAACACCAAAAGGAGAGGGAGGAAAAAGTTGAAGAAGACCTGATCTAAACATGTGGTTTTATCCTTAATAATAAAAAATTTGTTTCATTTTTCATCTATTTGCCTCTAGGCTGCAGATACAGTTAAGGGATGCTCAGCTATCATGGCAGTTGGACTTGGAATGGTTTGGTCCCAGCCGCATACTCTTAGGGGCCCAAAGAAACTAGGCGGATGCTATTTTGGAAACCTATGTTAGGACTGGAAGCTCATGAAGCACATGACAGAGAAGGAGATACTGATGTTCCTGGTGGGCAAAATGTGAGTTTTATTCTTTCCATTTGACCTAATGGGTCTAAATCTTTTTGGATGCTTGTGCTTTGTTGTCTGTACTGCTGATGCACCCTCAGGACTCACACTCTGCCATTCCCCTTCTCTTGAATCCTCCTCTGTGTGTAGGTTATGAACTCTTTGAGAGGAGGGCCTATCTAGCTTTTCCATTTGTATTCTTACTGCTCAGCTCAATTCTTGGCATAGAAAACACTTCGTATATGCTGTCAGTGATTATTTCACTCACTCATCATAGATTGGCTCAATTTTCACAGTAAAGTAGTAGATGATGTCATTTGATAAGAAAGAGGGCATGGTAATGGTACATAGAGGAATGGAAGATCAGATGGTTTTGATCAGCCAATGAGGGGAGCTTGATAGAAAGTCAATTAGGGAAGAATGAAAGAATTGCTATGCTGCAATGAAGGCCTGCCTGAGTTTAGATGATGTGAATTTGTAGTCCATCATGGCGGCCTGACTTTTTACCTAGCATGTAGTATGGGTGGAGAAGGCAGATGGAGAGAGTCATCAAAGGTTGAGGATTGTGAGGGTATGAAAGGCCATAGGATAAGAGCTTGGGAAATTCAAGGGTAGAGAAAATGTATAAAGGGCTCAACTATAAAGTTCTGATTCTGAAGGGGGCAAAGTGAGCCCAAATGGACTGGGAAACAGGGAAGACTGGAGAGAAACTTGGAGAAAGAGGTTTTATTTCAACTCAACAAACATTTATTGAGTTTTTTTACTTATTACAATAATTACTTGAGTGGTACATATATATATATATATCTATATATATATCTATATATATATATATAGTTGAATTTTGGACATGTTGACTTTGATATACCTATGGGACATCCAGGTGTATATGTCCAGTAGGCCTTTCGGAACATGGGACTGGAGCTTAGGAGACAAAGTCTGGATATATAATTTTGGGCATCATTAGGAAAGTAATAGTACACGGGAAATGATGAGATTGCTGAGAAAGTATAGAAAGAGAGTATGGAGAAAGAAGAAAAAGGAGGACTAGGACAGAACCCTGGGGTATACTTCCACATAGAAGGCAGGACATATGTGAAGACCCCGCAATGATTAGCTGTCAGACAGGTAGGAAGGGAGCCAGGAAAGAGTAGTGTCATAGAAATCGAGGGAAATTTAGGGATGAATCCAAGTTTGGATGGAAAGAGGGGGGATTAGGATTAGAGAAGAGAAGTTCAGGGTTCATGCAGGGGGAATGATTATGGATGATGATGAGATATAACATTTCTCTATTTTCCTTCTTGAATGACTGAAGTAGAGTGATATTTCAACTCATGTAAGATAATAGGACCATAGATTTAGAGTTGAAAGGAACCTTGGAGGTCACCTACTCCAACTCTTTTATTTTACATTTAAAAAAACTGAGACTCAGAGAGAAAATGACTTGTCCAAGGCCACCAGTCTATAATTCATGAGAGCTGATGAAATGAAAGCCCAGAATATTCAAAGGAGGGAAAATAAATATTTTTATTATACCCTTCAGTATAAAAGTTGAGATGGAGATGAAGGCTGTGAAACAAGTATTGGATAAGAGTTCTGAATTCTCTGAGACCTCAAACCCTTCTCACCCTGGAAAATTCCCTCCACTTTGGCCCCTTTCTCTCACTGATGAGTTCCTTTCTGGGTCTACATTTTGGGGAGGAGTCCAGTCCAGTCATTCTTCATTCCCCTTCCACTGTGCTTTTGATTTTCTAGATTTCATTTGCCTTGCTCCTCTCTTCCCTCTTTAGCTCATTTTTATGTGTTGTCTTTCCCCATTAGAATACAAGGTTATTGAGGGCACAGGCTAGCTTTTTTTAAATATTTGTTTCTCCAGAAGTTAGCACACTGCCTGGCATATATTAAGTGCTTAAGAAATGCTTGTCACCTACCCACATGATGTCTAGGGAAAGTTTTATATTCCGAGGATTTAAAGAAAGTTGGACAAATAGTGAATGAATCTCATGTCACCCTTATTCACAGAAAGACTCTGACTAATGGTTAAATATTTTCACCATCTATATTTTAAGTGTCTTTAATCACTTGAGATGATTAAATGTTCTGAGAGAAATATATGGAAATCTGTAAGATCAATGTGTGGAAAATGTTGATTATGGTTCAATGTGTCTTCTATATGAAGACATTTTAGTAAAGGTAATAAATAAAAAAAAAGGAAAAGCTCCAAGTAATTGCTAAGGTAAGAAAAATGTTTAGAAATTTTGTCTTTGTGAGTATAAAAAGAACATTAATCTGATTCACCTCCTTAGCAGAGAATTAATTTTTTAACATAAATTTTCTTACATTCTACTCAAAGCTTCAAATATTATCAAAGATAATTAGGAAACTTTTAAAAATATCTAAGATCAATGCTACTTTAGTCTACCATTTTCTCTTCAACATGTTTCTCTCTCTCTTTCTCTCTTTCCTTCTCCCTCCTCTCTCTCTGAATATGAACGTGTGTGCTTATGAGGCAAGTATAACAATGTTTGCTCCAAATATCCACTCTTTTATGAGATTCTTCTTGACCCTGATAAAACCCATTAAACTGCGCTTTTATGCTTGATGCTCTATCAAATGAAGACACTATGCAATATTTCAGAGAAATATCACTTGATCCATACATCAGAAACTGCCTGAAACATAATTTCTGTAGTTCTCAACTTTGAATCTACCATAAATATCAGATATTTCTTTTAGAAGATCTTGAGCACATCTTTAGACCCATGAATAAAAATCTTTCTAGGTTAGAGGAGTCCAACATTTTTGTGTCAAAATATCAGCCTAGGTTGAAATTCAGTGAGTACTTCAAAACATACATGTCTATCACATAGGGTAAATAGATAAATGGGGATAGGAAACTCATCCAGCTTTAGAGTGGTTTAGTATCCCTTTTGATTTCTAGTTCTGCCTCCCAGAGGGAGAGTTTACATAAATTGTTGAGGACTAGCAATGCTCTTTTACTAGAGAGATTGTTTTGATTTCATGTTAGGCAGCAAGGATTTCTAAGTTGGCCCACAAAAGCACAGAAAGTATCAAGACTGAGAGGTGAAGCTATGACTTAGGCAGGGCAGAGATTATTATGTGGCAAAGGAGACTGGGAAATAAGTATCACCCACTCTTGGGTGGAGAACTGAGAGGGAGTTATGTCATAAAAACCAAGTGAGGAGAGAGTATTTGGAGAAGTGACCAAGAACATGGCTTTCATAGGTGTTCCTGTGATGGGGAAAGGGCAGGTGCCAGTAGAAACAGGAAGGGAAACTGCAGTGACCATTGAAGCAAGCCTTGGTTACAATGTTGGAGACACAGACAGGTGGAGAAATGGTGGGGGTCTACATGAATTGAGACTGGCATCATACAGCTACTCCTGTAGCTGAAACAGGTGTTTCAGCAGTGGGGGAATGGCAGCAGGTGGTTTAGTTAGGTGCCTATAAGTATGGAGCCACAGATAGAAAATTTAGGAGACAATATGATTTTATTCTTTACTTTTCGTCTTACACACTGTATCCATGGCTCTTACAGTAATGGGTTTTGTGCAGTGCATCTGGTAAGGTTTATCATGGTAAGGGTTCTGATCGTCCCTAGAAAAATATTCTGTCAGATGCAATTGCTAGTGTAATTATTGGGCCTAATCTATGGCATGCTCTAATTATCATAACGCAGAACCCTGATTTAATCAATTAGGCTTGATTTATTATAGTTCAACCATAAATCCCAAGATGTAACATACAAAAATAAAATATGCCCAAGACAAATGTAGCTGTAGCAAAAATGTATACCTTTTTAGTACGATTTGAATTATAACGTTTTATTTTAGAAGATAAACTATGAAGACAAGAATAGATAATTCTATTTCCAACCAAAAGATTACTCATATACACTAGAGACTGTTAATTCTCATAAAAGGATATTAGCACATGAAAATAATGTTGAAAAAAATTAACACTCCAATAGTGATTCTCACTAACATCAACACAGGAGTAACTCATCACTTTTTGTATGTGCTAGCTCATTTCAGAGAAGCTGACCTTGATATGTATTTGTTCGATAAAGCATTAGGTGGGGAACAGAAAATCCATGCAGCCAGAATCTACTAATATGCTGTTTATTGTCAGACAAAAATTACTTCACTAGAGTGCATGTAGTGTATACAGGCCAATTTATGATTTTGTTTTAATGGAAATTTCCTTCCATGACTAACTCAGATCACAATTTTTGACTTAGAGATTTTCCTCAGGCTCAGAGAAGTTGACTTGCCTGTGGTCTCATAGTAATGTTAGAGATGGTGTATAAACTCAAGTGTTTCTTCAATTCAGCTCTTCACGGACCGTATTGGCTCTTCTATTGTACACATGATACACAGAAGTAAGGCCAACATTAGTCAGAATCAGAATTCTCAACAATGTATCATGCATAGTATGTAACATACATTTTTTCCACTATAAGAAATGGAAAACTTTTCTTTACCTTTTACAGTGACCAGGTAAGGTTTTTGATAGTGTAGCACAAATCCTGACAGGTTCTATCACCCTGAAAAGGCGAACTGAGTGTCTTTCTCCATGTACTTTATAAGACACTAGGCACCTAGTGATGAATTTTTTTGACTCTGGCAATACATGAAAAAAAAGAAAAATAAAAATGAACTTGAGGTCTGGGTACTCCTTTTTTCCTGAAGGGATAGTGGTACAGAAGTAGGAAAGGGGACAGAGGGTGCTAAAAATGCCATGTGTTTAGATGATTAATAAAGGTTAATTTGATTACTAGTAATCTATACATGAGATCATTGACCAATGACCAGAAAAAGGTCATATTGCTAAGGGAGTTAAATAATTTTAATCTTGACTCTTCTGCTATAAAGGAAATCAGAAAAAAGAAGCAAGTCCCAGTAGTCATAAGGAAGGAGGGCTCATGGTTACTTTTTGAAGAGGCAAAGAAAGAAGTTGGTGGAGTTTTATCATACATCTAAAAACAATTAGAAACATTATTTCTAAGGATATTTGGTTGCCATTTATTGCCAAACTAATGATAAATAATTACAAAATGACAACCATGAAAATAACTGTAATCTGTGCACCAGTATCTCTTAGAAAGGACAAAATGGTATAGAAGACATTTTTAAGATATTCAAAGTCAGCATATACTTTGATACTTAGTGACTTCATTGTAAAGGTGGGAAAAGGTTAGAGTAAAGAGAGATGTGAAAGCATCAGATGGAAGGAATGAGAGATTACAGATTACACAGAAGTTTCATGCACCTACAGGATGAACACTTTAATTTAGAAAAGAATTGGCAGGCATTGGGTGTGGTGAACACTAAATAACACCATCAATAATGGGATTGTATTTTAACAGACAGAAACAGACTTGTTACTGATGTGGGAGTAAACTCTGAACCAACTGCCTGTTTCTCTGCTGGCTCTGTGTCTCACGTCCTGGACTTTGCCAACATTCTTAAATCTGCCATCTCACTCTGGATGTTGAGCCTCCCTCAGCACCTGAGGCTTCCTTATCATGGAACATCCATTAGTCTGTGCAACCTGCTCCCAAGGAACACCTACTTATCGGTTAGTTCCTCAGTAGTGCCTCATTTTTTAGAGAAGCACAGGCCAGCCAACCTTTATTCCTCTCCTGGCTCTGTTGGCACCATAACCCCCTGCGGATATTCCCTTCCTCTTTTTCCCCTTTTTTTTCTCTCATTTGAGTGTAAACTTTTTTTTGGATAGTGTCCTTATTACTGTTGTTTTTTTCTATGATAGGTTACAGAGACACCTGGGGCAGCTAGGTGGTGCAGTGGATAGAGCACCAGTGCAGGAGTCAGGAGGACCAGAGTTCAAATCTCACCTCAGACACTTGACACTCACTAGCTGTGTGACCTTGGGTAAGTCATTTAACCCCAATTGTCCTGGGTCATCTCCAGTTATCCTGAGGAATATCTGGTCACTGGATTCAGATGACTCTGGAGGAAAAGTGAGGCTGGTGACCTGCACAACCCTCCCTCACTCAAAACAAAGTGAAGTGCAAGTCATGTCATCATTTTTCTGATAGCATGGTCTTCTTTGGCAATGAAGGATGAACACACACACTCACACAGAGACGATATAGTTCACATGATTTATTTTTTAGCTCCAAAGGAGTCAAGAACATTTTTTTTCAGCAAGATCTATAAAATATCCAATATTTTTGCTTGGGGGTCTTCAGCCTCACAGTTTTTCATTTCTCTGAAGCCCTGAGTTCATATGATCCATACGGTAAACTTCATGGGGAATAATTATAATGACTTACCTTTCCAGACTATGCTAATAATAACAATAGCAACATAAATTTCTACGGCATGTTAAGGTTTTCAAAGTGCTTTACTTATGCTCTCATTTAACACACAATGTATATGTATATGTGTATGTATGTGGAAGTAAGAGTAGTAGTAGGATTTTGAAAAGATCAGAGCAAGTCAATTTATTTCTCTGGGCGTTGCCTTCCTTATATGCAAAATAAAGATAATAGACAAGATGATGATTACTAAGGTCTTCTAGATATTTAATGCTTTAAAATTCTAAGTACCTTAACAGATTAGGGAAAGATACATTATTTCCAGTTTCTCTTCCTTTCTTCCCATCAGAAATCTGGCAAGATTTGGAAAAGGGCATAGCCATCCTTCCAGTCATTCAATTTTGTGATCTTGGCATCAGTCTTAGCTTCTCTGAGTGTAAACTTCTAGAGGACAAGAACTTTCTTTATTTGTATTTATATCTCTAGCACCTGGCATTAGCAAGTACTGAAATGTTTATTTTCTGCTGGCCTGTGAATAGTCAGACCATCAGAGCTAAGATCATAAAAAAAAAGAAGAAACAGCTACGATAAAAAAATATGGCATACAATTGAAACAACTTCATCTTGAACTATTTAAGCAAGTAATTAAAAATTAAAAGTGAGAAATGGACAACAGAAACCACACTGACACTGGGACAAATATTTTCATCCAGAAGATTAACCAATGCCATTAATTGCCACAAGAAGAACAAAAAATAACCCCAGAAAATGCTTTAATCAGGAAACATCTGTCTTAGTTACCAAATGCAGAATGATAGTTGCCAAACTTTCTTGTATGATTTCTTGAAGAATGATGGATGATTGTGAGAAGTGTTTTCTCATAAGCACAGAGGAGCTTAGAGAAAGGCAAAAACAATTTTTAACAAATATTGGCAAAATATCCAACTAAGCAAAGTCATCTCAAGGGCATTTAAGGATGAAAATGGAATAATGATTATAAACAGAATGAAAATGAAAAATATTGTAAGAAATCATTATAACAGACTGTTTTCTCCATTAAGAACAGTGGAACCCATCACATTTCTAGCCTAAACATCATAGCCTTGGTTGTGGTTATAGAGAGGAGGGAGAAATCACATCAGCGAGAACAAAGATAGGAAAAGACTCTCTATGGGAGTACATATGTATATTGTAGGTATATACATATGCATATATATATTCTATCATCCCTCCCTTCTCTTGTCCCGATCTTCTCTTTTGTCCTGTAGGGCCAGATGACTTTCTATTCCCCATTGCCTGTATTTCTTATTTCCTAGGAGCAAGAACAATACTAAACAGATGTTCCTAAAACTTTGAGTTCCAAATTCTCCCCATCCCTCCCTCCCCACCCATTCCCTTTGGGAAGGCAGGTAATTCAATATAGGCCATATCTGTGTAGTTTTGTAAATGACTTCCATAATAATCGTGTTGCATAAGACTAACTATATTTCCCTCCATCCTATCCTACCCCCCACTGCTTCTGTTCTCTCTTTTGATCCTGTCCCTCCCCAAGAGTGTTGACTTCAGATTGCTCCCTTTGCCCATTGCCCTCCCTTCCATCCTCCCCCCTACCCTGCTTATCTCCTTCTCCCCCACTTTCCTGTATTGTAAGATAGGTTTTCACACCAAAATGAGTGTGCATTTTATTCCTTCCTTTAGTTGAATGTGATGAGGGTAAACCATGTTTTTTTCTCAGCTCTCCTCTTTTTCCCTCCACTAAAAAGTCTCTTACTTGCCTCCTGAATGAGAGATAATTTACCCCATTCCATTTCACCCTCTCTCCTCCCACTACATTTCTCTCTCACCGTTTACCTTAATTTCTTTATGGTCCCATCCTATTCAATTCACTCTGTGCTCTCTGTCTCTATATGTGTGTGCGCACACGTGTACATGTGTGTGTGTGTGTGTGTGTGTGTGTGTATGTGTGTGTGTGGTCCCACCAACTACCCAGATACTGAAAAGTTTAAGAGTTACAAATATTGTCTTTCCATGTAGGAATGTAAACAGTTCACCTCTGGTAAGTCCCTTATGACTTCTCTTTGCTGTTTACTTTTTCATGCTTCTTCTCATTCTTGTGTTTGAAAATAAAATTTTCTTTTCAGCTCTGGTCTTTTCATCAAGAATGCTTGAAAGCCCTTTGTTTCATTGAAAGACCATATTTTCCCCTGAAGTATTATACTCAGTTTTGCTGGGTAGGTGATTCTTGGTTTGAGTCCTAGTTCCTTTGACTTCTGGAATATCCTATTCCACACCCTTCGATCCCTTAATGTAGAAGCTGCTAGATCTTGTGTTATCCTGATTGTATTTCCACAATACTGGAATTGTTTCTTTCGCTGCCTCCCGAGGGGGTCTGAGTCACGGAGACACCCCACTCCCCTCTCGACCAGCCCAGAAGTCTCTCTCACTGACCTGGAGCGCCTGTGGGTGGATGGTCCTTCACGGCCACCAGAGATTCCATCCCTGAAGCCTGCTCAGATCTGCTCCTCTCGGGGCCGCACGGCCAGGGCAGCACAGGTGTGGGATCTGCGTCTGGAGTGTGACGGACCCCTGGAGATGGCTTTCCAGGGCTCTCTGGAACAGAAATCTCTTCCACTGTGTTTCTGCACGGCTTTCACTGATCCAGAATTTGTGGGGAGTTCTTTTTACAGGAAATATATGGGCTGTGGATTCGGAGCTAGCATACGTGAGTCTTTCTACTCCGCCATCTTGGCTCCTCCCCAGCATGGTGTTTCTTAGGGTGAAGACAAGCAAGCTGCTGATGGGAAATGGAGTGGTGGATAGAGTGCTGGATTTGGAGTGAGAAAGATCTTAGGTTCACATCCTCCCTTTGGCACAAGTTGTATGACCATGGACAAATCTCTAAAACCTCATTTAACCTTGGGCAGCTCACTAATGTTGTAAGTTATGGACAAATTATGATCTGTGTCGATGGAAGGAGTTCCTGAACTGATGAAACCACAGATTTTTTTTTCTAATACAGTTCTTTAGAAAGTTGTCACAAAATTCCTGCAATGTTAAAAGTCAAAGGCTAGTTGTATTCACCGAAAGGTAAGTTCTATTTTGCTCAGAAGGAAAGAGTTCCAGTAATGAATCACTGCACAGAGTTGACATAAGGGAACACCACTGCAATATCCAGTGCATAGAAATTCTGTGCAACATATATTTGTTGTTTTTGTTTAGTCATTTTTCAGTTATGTCCAACTCTTTATGACCCCATTTGGAATTTTCTTGGCAAAGATGCTGGAGTAGCTTGCCATTTCCTTCCCCAGCTCATTTTACAGATGAGGACACTGAGGTAAACTGGATTTAGTGACTTACCCAGGGTCACATAAAAAAGTGTCTGAGGCTAGATTTGAACCCAGGAAATGAAGCTTCTTGACTCTAGGTTCTGTCCTCCATCCACTGTGGCAATGTATAGGCAATGTCTTCTTTGGATTATGACTAACTAAGTCAATTTTCTAGTCATAGTTATGATCCTCACCAGCCTACTCACTATCTATATCTTCTTGTATTTAGGATTATTTTCTGTGTCTCCACAGACACACAACATGATAGATACACAAGGCCTGATGTTACATTCGAAAAGCTGGAGCAACAAAAAATCTTGTAGTGAATGAAGGAATTAACAGCATTTTATTAAGCCCTCGCTATTTTTTCCTCCCTCAAGGAACCTACATTCTAACAAAGGGAGGCAATGCTGTGTTGTGGCTGTGACCAGGAATGGATGTTTTGAAAGTTACAGTGGTGTTGAGTTGAACTATAGGGCAGTCAGTTGACAATAGTGGAGTGGCTAAATAGATTATGGTACATTAACGTAAAGAAATCCTCTAATGAAAACCAACAATGATAAGAGATAAAAAGAAACCTGAAAAGAGTTTTATGAAGTAACAGTGAAAAAAATTGTGCCAAAAGAATGTTCTGGATTATATGAGACAAAAAATGAATAAGAATGAATAGGAATTTTCATGAAATGAATTACTATAAGTAATTACTCAGCAAGTTTAGTAGCACAAACAATGTTAAGTGTTTAGTACAAATTTTAATTTAAAAATAAAAAAAGAAATATAGTTGGTCCTTTCCAGGTCAGGTGTTTGCGTTCTTCTGCAACCTGACTTTTGCCCAAGTCTGAACTACAACTTAAAAAGACCCAGCAGTAAATGATTAAAACACAGGCACACAGGTAATATTGGTTTCAAATGGAAGCACAAGATTTATTAAAGATTAATCATTGCTAAGTATGTTACAAGCTGCCTTGAAACTAAAAGTAGAGGAAATGAGCTTTCTTTCTTTTTTTCTCCCTTGCAAACTCTGGCCTCCGAGATGATGTTTTCTTTCAAAGGAAGCTGGGTGAGAGTTTGACTTCTGATAACCTGAGCCTGTGATGTTAGGGTCTAATCCTTACCTTACTTCCCATTTCAGCGGAGCTGAGGTGTATAAGAAACTCCTTTTAAAGCCAATCGACTAGCTTACTTTCACAGAAATTCTCCATAAACAGGCTTTGTGTCTCTTTAAAAGCAAGCAAGCAAACAAACCAAAAAACAAACCATCAGCCAATCCCAAATGATTCTGAGAAACCAAGGCAAGGCCCTGACTCAGAATCCTTTCTGACAAGGGTGATGTGTCTGCTCTTGCTGAGATTTGGCCTTCAGCGATATCTCTCAGTGACACTTCTTTAGCAGATGCATTGTGATATTCTTTACTGCCAGCATTGTCTCTGTACATGTTGGCTTGATTAGAGACTCTGGAAGCAGAAATCCAAAATGCCCTGTGTCACGCAGTTCAAATGCAAATGCATAAGGTATTCCATTTTTGTAAGCCCAATCCATTGAGCTGCCAGAGCTCACATCTGAAAGAAAAAATGATTAGCATGGTTTATGCTTTTCTTATGGGAGAGTGGAAAGATTTTCAGAATGATGTATGTCCCTGTTTACTAAGCTAGTAATGAATCTTGACAATCTAATTTTCATGAGAAAAAAAACAAGCAATAGTTCCTTGTTCTCAAGAGGACTAGTCATCTAGTTTTTGACTGAAATCTAAGTGCTCTTACTTGAAGCTACATTTCTATTCATATTTTTAAAAATAAACATTTTATGTGAAAATGTGTTTAATTAGAATGCATGTGTAGAACCCACATAAGACTGCATGCTGTCTCAGGGAGGGAGTGGGGAAGGTGGAGGAGAAAATTTAAGACTTACGAAGGTGATTGTTGAAAAATGAAAACAAATAAGTTAATTTAAAAAAATTAAACATTTTATCGATGCTTTTAAAAAATCGCTGTTACTTCTCAGCAAGGCATAGTCAATGGACTGCTCATTTAGATCTAAGAAGGCTGGAGTTGAAAGCCCACTTCAGATGCATACTGGCTGTATGACCCTAGGCAAGTCACTACAATTTTCTTAGCTTAGTTCCTTACCTGTAAAATGAAGAAGTTGGGCAAGATAGCCTCTAACATCCTTTCCAACTCTAATTCTATAATCTATGATCCCAGTCCCAACCAAGCCCTGACTCCCAATCTTTTCCTAGAACAATACTGAAACAAAAACCAAAACAAAACAAAACTCCAAACATTGTCTAGGTCTGACAATGTATGCCTCATTTTGGACAGATAGATTACCGCCTGTCTGCCAAGTAGCACTACCCATGTTTTTCTACACCATACTTACTCACAGAATCATCTTCTTAGGGGTTGACCAGTTTCAAGGTAGGGGTACCATCATTTTGGGAGGGTGATAATTAAAGACTTATGATATTCAGCACCTGCCTTAGCTAGGAATGAGACGAGGTTGCTATGCTTAGGGTCTCTGTAGGTCGGAGGTTCACTGTGGCTACAGGGAGTAGCCAGAGGCCTGAAGATACGTCACTGTGCTGCTGTAAGAGAGTTATATCTGTGGCAATAGTTTTTTCTTTTTCAACCCAAGAGACAGTGAGATACAGTGGGAAGGGCAGGGGTTGGAGGACCAAGGGCTGTATCCTTTTACTTGCTGTGATCTCATGCAAGGCACTTCACCTCTCTAGTCCTGGGTTCCTTGCATATAAAATGAGAGGTTTAGATTTGATAACCTTAGAGTTCCTTGTCAGCTCTAAATCTGTGATGCTATGAAACCCATAAGTGCTATATGTTATTAAATATTGATTGGAAAGATACTTTCTTTCTCTCTTCCTTTATTTTTTTTGAGGCAATAGGAGTTAAGTGATTTGCCCAGGGTCACACAGCTAGTAAGGATCTGAAGTTGGATTTGAACTCAGGTCCTCCTGACTCCAGAGTCAGTTCTTTATCCACAGCACCAACTACCTGCTTAGGGAAGGTAATCTTAATATAAAATTTTTCTTTTTTAAGAGTTTAAAAAAAGATTTTAAAGGGTTGCTGTGATGGAAGTCTAGGATGCAGTGGGGGGAATATAGCTTTAGGATGACCACCATTCAAATGTTTATCCCTGCCTGAGAAAAACTGTTCTCTAAATAATTGGCTGGTAATATAAACTCACAAATATTTAGGGTCATGTGCTCCTTAGAGTGAAGAAAATGAGTAGTGAGACTCAGAGCAAGAAGGGTATGATGAGAAGATCTAATCACAAGTTGTTAATATTCATTCCCTTCCCCTCAGATGACCACACATAGATTTATCTTCATAAATGTTTTATCTCCTTGTGATATAAACTTGAAGTTGGAGACCCTTCTGGTTTTTTTTTTACTATGTTTTGTTTTTATCTTTGCATTCCTATACCCTTGAATGTTTCATGTGCTTAATAATTACTTATCTGATGGGACTGAACTCAAGGGAAGTCAGTTATACTTTTTGTTGTTCAGTCACTTTCAGGCATGTCCAACTCTTTGTGACCCCATTTGGGATTTTCTTGGCACAGACACTACAGTGGTTTGCCATTTCCTTCTCCAGATCATTTTACAGATGAGGAAACTGAGGCAATCAGGGTTAAGAGACTTGCCCAGGGTCACAGGGCTAGTAAGTGTCTAAGCCTAGATTTTAACTTAGGCTCTTCTAATTCTAGGTCCAATACTCTATCCATTGTACCACCTAGCTGCCCTCAATTGTATTACCTAGAGACTTTATAAATAAATCACTATAGACCCATCTCTCTCTCTCTCTCACTCACACACACACATATGTATATTTTTTGTATGTACTTACACATATATGATGCATTTTATAGTCATAAAAAACAAGTATTTTGGAGCTGGAAAAAATTTTAGGGATCACCTAGTCCAAGAAAAGTCAGCTAAGACTTAAAGGGATTAAGTGACTTGCTCAATGTCACAGATCATCAGAGTAAGACTACAAATCTAGCACTATTACCATCACATTATACCTTATTCAATCTTTTCTTATTTAAGAAATATTCTCCTCACTACATTGAAGAAAATGTCTCTTTTTGCAGCTGCTGTAGGGATATAAAATTTCATAAGAATGAAAGGAAAAGGGTGAAAATAAAAGGAATATTTTCATAAATGCTAGGATATTTACTCGGTGATCTCATAGCATATTTTAGGGCAGTTCAGAAGAGCTCCATGAGCTCAACTGAATGCTTTCTGCAGTTTTAAGATCTTTGTTCACGTTCCATTCATTACTGCATAGAATATGATCTGCTTTGAAGCTGTTTAAATTGGTAAGGGGGATTTTTGTTAGAATAATACAAAATTCATTGCATATAAATCTTTTTCTTCCTCCTTAGCTAATTCAGTATCCTCAAAACTCACTTGAAGTGGCATGTTAAGACAGAGTCAGGTAAAGAACCAATCCCAGAATATCCCCGCATGATACTTACACAAGGTACTTGATGCAGGCCCATGTCTATAGCGGACCCCATATGCTGAATGAAGAGCGATAACAGCATTATAAGCTGCAGATTCCTGTGTGGGGGAGAGCAATAGGATTTCACATTACTAACCTCATTAAGGCTGGAAACTTTAGATGTACTGACACACTTATGATTCATGCTCCAACAGTTACCACTACAGGCTGTGTTATGATGATATCAAAATTTGAAATACTAGAAAAACAGCAAACTTTGCCACCAAAAATGTTTTAAAGTTCCTTCTTATTGGAATTGTCATGGCTATGCATGCACAAAGTCCTTGTTGCACAGTTAAATTCCTAGATCACAGCTAAAAAAGTATTTTTGAGTTACCTAGTAAATCTGGGTCATACTGGTACATGAATAAAGAACTAATTTTTCTTTCTTAAGGGGAAAAAGGAAGACTTCCTCTAAAGAATCATGGTAAACCAGCAAGAGAATCAAGCTAGGAAAAAGTATGTCTAATAAATTACAAATGAATTGACAGGACCCTCCAGGAATAACAGACAGATATTTCTCTTTGGTTCTTTTTTTGGTCTAGACCTATGAAAATGAAATTACTGATATGGGAAACTCTTGGTGTTGGAGCTCCCTTCACAGATGAGCAACTCTTCTGTAGATTGCAGTCTAAGAAAGGTCTGAGAAACAGAGAAATTAAGTGTTTTTTCTGTGGTCATACAGTCACTCTGAGTCAGAGGTAGGACTTGAACTCTGAAAAAAAGATTGCCCAGCTATATCTTACCACCTCCCAGGGAGACCACACTCCATCTGGACTCTGCAACAGGTAGGAGAGCTATGCTTTCAAACATATCTAAGCAAGCATGAAACATTTGAATGACAGAGAAGACTTTCTTACAGAGTAGACAAGTAATGAATGATCTATGCCACAGGTGATATCAAAATTGTGTGTTTGGGTGTGTATGTGTGTGTGTGTATGTGTATGTGCTCAGAATTGCCCCCTACCATGTGCTTGGGGGTAATCTTCCACTTCCCAGCCAATGGTCTTGCTGAGAAGTCCAAGCTGTGTGTTTCTCTGCAAATTCACTATCAATGCTAGTGGGAGTATCAAAAATTAATCACAGAAATAATAAAAGCTTGAAAAAAACTAGCAAAATTACCAAAAGGTCCTAAATGAGTGTAATTCATCATTTAAAGTATTGTAAAACACATGGTTTCAACACAGAGTTTAATGGAGGTGTTAGGTATCAAGTTAGAGGAAAAGAGGTATGTTGATACCAGTGCACAGCCCTCTAGTTTCAAATCACCAATGAATAATTTAACACTGAAATTGAACAGCCATTGGCAACATGGCATCATTTGCTGAACTGGACTAAAGTGTTTCTGTCTTCAGTTCAAATAGACAGGTTCCATAATTGCCTACTAGGAGCAATGCATTGCTATGGGGATTAGAAGATGAAACAAGACTAGTATACTTGTCATTGAAGAACTTCCAATGTAGTAGGGAAATGAAATAAATACATAAGTAACTATAGTGTGCCTCTAATAGGACAAATGCAGAGTTCAAACGGAACAGGATGAGAAAGCTGAGATAAGAGAGAGTATTCATACCAGAGCAATGAGGCAAGGTTTTATGAAAGATGGGACATATGACCCGTGTTTTGAAGGAAGGGAAGGATTTTAACATGTGGAAAAGTGGGAGGATAATGCTGGAAAACAATGCACAGAGGAGGAAAAAAGAATGAAAAGATCAGGGAACCACTAATGCCTCAGTCAGCAAGCGTTTATTAAACAGTTATTCTGTGCCAGGCATTGTGGTAAGTGTTAGGGATACAAAGAAATGCAGAGACAGTATTTGTCCTCATGGAGTTTACATTTTAATGGTGATGATATAATGTAAATAATTAGGTACATACAAGATATATACAGAGTGCCTGGAAGATAATTTCAGGGAGGATGGCAATTGCACCTGGGGAGACGGGGAAAGGGCTCCTGCTGAAGATGGGATTTGAACTGTCTGGAAAGAAGGCAAGGTAACTAAGAGTCAGAGGGGAGGAGAGAGAGCATTCCAAGCATGGCGGACATCCAATGGAAGTACATGGAGTTGGGAGGTGGAGTATTTTGTGTTCAAGCAATGGCAAGTAGCTCAGTGGAGATGGATTTTAGAAGCGTGAAAAGAACAGTTTGGTTTGCCTAGAACACTGAGTATCCAGAATAGGGATAGTATGTTTTAAAGGAAAGGGAAAGGAACAAGCATTTATTAAATGACTATTATGCACCAGGTACTGTGCTTAGTGTTTTACAAATATTTTCTCATTTGATTAGGTGGGTTAGAGTAAATTAAGTTGGAGCGGGGTTGTCTGGAAAGAGAAATTTGTATTTTTTCAGGTAAGCTACAAGGAGGCGCCAGATATTTCTGAGTAGAGAGATTGTGTGGTCAGACCTAGGCACATTAAGAAGGTTACCCTGGCTATAGTACGAAGGATGGAGAGAGTGGAATGAGCATTGGATTTAGTGGATTGAACCTGGGTTCAAATTCTGGCTCTGTTATTTACCATTTCAGATAATCTATCTCTCTGGGTCTCAGTTTTCCTATTTATTAAACTTATGATCTCTAAGGCCCCTTAAAGTTCTAAGCTTTAGGAGTTTATGGCTTCCAGGGGAGAGTCTGGAGGCAGAGGGAATAGTTAAGAGGACCTTCATTAGCCCAAGAATAGTTAATGAGGACCTGAATTTGGGTTGTGAGGGTGGGAATAGAAAGAAAGGAAGAGAAAAAAAGAAAAATGGATAGCTAAGGTTGATGTGTCTTGATAACTAATTGGTTATGGGGGTGAGATCTTCCTGTTTTCTCTCCAATCCATATTCTATTAACTTGCCAAATTGATATTCCTAAAACAGTTTTGATAGTGTCACTTCTTTACACAATAATCTCCAGAGAATTACTATTTCCTCTAGGAAAAAATACAAAGTTCTCTATTTGGCATTTAAATCTCTCCCCAATATGACCTATTTCTTTCCTTTTCCCCCATTTTTAAAATGAATTTAACAGTCACCAACAACTACAGAAATTTCCATAGACAAAGCGGAATAAATAATATGATTGTATATGAAACCAGGAACCTCTGTTAGGTATAACTTGTTTTAAAAGTGTACATTAAGTTCCCCAAGCTCATAAAACATTTCTGTGTCTCTTTTCTGATCTTTTTTGCTTCTCTTGTATATTTACCAAATGTTTTATTGATACTCTTTTCTTTTTCCTTTTACCATTTCTATTACTTTTCACTAACTTCTTCCTTCCCTACCCCAAGCTTTCATCTACCTATCCAATCATTTTGTATTACACCCCTCAGATACACTCTGTTCTCAATATATGATATTCCAGCTCTTTCCTTTAATAGCAGGACTCCATGCCTAGACTACATCTCCTTCTTCCCTTTGCCTTACACAGCCTCTCACTTACTTTGGAGGCTATCTTGGCTGCTACTTCCCACTTGAGGCCTTTCCTGAACTCCTCACTCATCTATAGTGTCTCCCTCTTGAAACAATTTTGCAATATTTTTACTTACTTAGGATTTACCTATCTATGCACATACTGTATCCTTCTTGGAGAACTCAAGTTCCTTTAAGGCAGGTTTCTTTGATTTCTGTCTTTGTATCCTTGTTGCCAAACACAGTGTTTGGCATATAATAGATATGTGTCAAATTAAACTGAAAGGGAAGGCTCAAGGATGGCTCTAGGGACTTGAACCTTAATCATTGGGAGAATGGTGGTGACATTAAAAGAGAGAAGGAAATTGGAAAAGAGGAAGATTTTTTGGGGGGAGAGATGATGAATTTAGTTTTGAGTTGAGTCTGAGGCTATAGAAAGGTATGATTAATGAGTAAAGGTATGTAAATCCCTGGGCTACCTTTCAGTAGTTAGCCAGTGTGTTACAACTATTACAAACATTGTGGATTATTACATTCGTCTTCAGGATCTCCCTATACCCCCTGAACCACCATCACCAACAAAAGGAGTGGAGACCTATATATGACTTTAGTGGCTAAGTCCTGAAACACATAGATTTAAGTGCTTTGTGCAGGGCCACACAGGTATTGGGTAAGATATGAGGTTTGAACCCAGCTATGCTGCCTTTATAGTTTGGAATTAAGGATTTAAATAACTACATATCTCAAGATAGCTATGAACAAATTAAATCCCATAACAATTAAAAATCATTAACCTGAACCTACCTTGTCTTGATTGAACACCAGAGAGTACTATCTCCAAGGTGAATGGGTAGTGGAAAATTGTTTAATAAGACACTGAAGGATGAATGAAGGAAACAAAGAGATGGCATAGATATGTGAACAATATTAAAAGTAAGGAAAAAATGAGATCGGAGAATTATAACTCTAGCTAGAATTGGAAGGGACCTCAATTATCATCTGGTCTAGGGATTTTTAGAGTCCTGGATCCCTTAGGCAGACTGCTGAAGCCAATGGATCCTTTTTCAGAATAATGTTAATAAATGCAGAAAATAAAATAAATGGGATTAGAAAGGGAAACTAAAGATTTCTGAAAATCAAGATATAATCCCCTCCTCTCCCAAAATCTATCCATGCACATCCTAGGGAAGGGACAGTCTTCAATACCACATTTAGTATCCCTAATCTAGTGTAACCTACTCATTTTATATATATGGCTCAAGAGAAATTTGAGATTAAGCAAAGGAGATTAAGTGACTTTCCCAAGGTCATATAAATATACTTTTAAGAGATGTGATTTGAACGAAGGTCTGTGAACTCCAGAGCCCCAGGTTCTTTTCATTATAGCAAGATGAAAATAAACACAATAGTGTAGACTCTTGGAGATAAGAAGGAGGAGATTTGAAGGACATGTATTCTGTAAGTTTACTTTCCATAGGGTCAATTGATGATAACCAAAAAACAAAAAAAGAAACAAAACCATGGCAATGAGGAGCTCTGAATATTGACCAAGGTTAAATATAATAGAACAAAATGTCTAAGGGATTAATATTTTATAAAGATAAAAGTCCACTTGGGTATTTAACAATAGTTAATTGCTAATGCTAAGAGTTAAAGTATAGAGGCTATTTTTATTTGAGTTTTCTAATTAAGACAGTTCAGTGGAGTCTTACTAGAACAGTATCCTTGAAATTCACGACTTAAAGGTAAGATTGCTTGATAGGAAATTCCTTTTGAAATGTAAGTGGCTAAGTTCCTTTCAATGGGACACAAAACATACAAGACAAGGACTTTCAGAAAGAAGACCATGGGGGAAGTTGCAAGGGAGCCTGCCTCCTTAATATTAAAAACGTGCATTTCAAAACGGGATCTCTTTTACACTGAATTTGCCTCCATTGCTAGCAACAGTAAAGGACCCTACACCATAAATATATTTTCTTAAAGATCCAATTTTAAAAACTCAAAGTACTTCTATGTATAGGAGTTTCATTTTTAAATGGTCAGGTTTTTAGATAGATACATCCAGGGATTTGGTAGCATTTACCAAGTAATTAAATCTCATTAATTATAATTTACTTTTAATTAATTACAATTGCTTTATAATACAGTTACAATTATTTACCCAATAAAATTAATTACAGTCCTGGATATGTGACAGAGGTTATAAAACTAATCAAATCCAGGCTGACCTTTCTCTTAAACTTGTGATAAGAATGCAAATAGGTTGGCAAAGCATATGATTATAGCTAAAATCTATATTAAAATCAGAAAAAAGAGCTCCAAAGTCCACCTTACCCCCTACAGAATACACACACACACAAAACCAGACACATACACACATATACACATGAAATCAGGTACTTACAACACAGCTGAAATTGGGAATTTTTGCATATTTATAAGAGTAGGGGTAGAGCAACATCTGTGCGTAAGCATGGAAGGAGAGGTAGGCTCTGATGTGCTTCCTGCGTTTTCGAAGAAAGTGAGCTACAGCCTTCACCTCTGGCTCAGATTCAGGAAAAGGCCCACAGTATGTATCATCACAAGGGTGAAAGGAAGCCCCTTCATCTACAAATTGGGGAAAAAACACACACAACAAAGGGGGCAGGGCACAGAGAAATAAAACGTATCATTGTGAAGGCAGCACTTTCTCTTTTATTTTTAGAAACAGTTATCACAAAGCAATTCATCCAAATTTTTATCTCTCAGAAAATTAACAAAGGACAAAATTTATGGTGACTAGCTACTGATTTCCTTTTCGATACAGTGTGATGTAGCCATTCTATCAGCTGGTTGGTCTTTTATTAGGACATGGATTCTTTTTGGGGTGACAATGGAGAAAATAAATTCATCTGACAGGGTGTCTTGTAAGTTCCAAAACAAACCTGGAGTACTTGGGTTGAACTAATTCTACAAAACAATCATGGTGATAGATTATATCCTGTTACAGAATTTTAGAGACTAGGCATCATAGGATAATGGATTCAGAGCTGAAGGAAATTCAGAGAATCTCCAGTCATGGAGAAATCACCTCTCCAAGCAGTTTGTTCCCTTTTTGTACTACTCATTGTTTGAAAGGTCAAGTCAAAATATGAATCCCCATCACTTCTACTAATACGTCCTACTTCTGACCTACCGTGGAGGTGAAGATTTGACATTTTTGGAATAGGAACATAGAAAGTAGATGGTAAGGGCAACTCAAAGTTAGAGATTAAAAGGGAAACAAGAGAGCAAGGAATTCAAGGGTGGAGGACAGCACATTGTTGAACTGATGGATTATAATGAAGAGAAACTTAGGGAAATCAAAGTGAGGGCAAGAAGCAGGTTCAAGAGGAGAGAGGTGGTACCAGAGTAGCAGATTGTGCCTAGAGCACAAGATATTTGGGGGTTATGGTGGGGTCCAGCATGTCCTCCTCTCTGGACTGAAAGTGGATATAAAAATTAAGCAAATGGAAGAGACATCAGGAGGACAAATTGCTGATTATCAGGTGTGACTGTGTGCAGGTAGGGATAATAACTATAATAGAGCTGTTACTTCAGAGTTACCTAGTTCGAGCAGTTTCAAGTTTGTCTGTGGTGAAGCCACTTCCTTTAGTATTATGTAAATAAAATTCTTTGAGAGACTGAAATAATCTGATAACTTTTAAAGATAATATTTTGTTTTGGCAGTATTTCAATTTTTCTACAGTCTGTAACAATCACATTGCTACTTCTTTCATAAAACCAAATCCTCATTTTGCATAGCAAAAGATAAATTATGAATATAAAACTGGGGTTTAATTGGAGAATGAATGAGGATAGACCTTCAGGGGCCATCCTATGAAGAGTGTGCTAAATTCCCCAGGCAACCTCTGGGGAGCACATGTGACTCCACAAAGAAGGGCTTGGGTGCTTTGGGACAGCAAACTCATCCCTGATTTTGTCCCTTTGTCTTGTGATGGCATCAAGTGGTATTTGCATCAAGAGGATTGCCCATTGAGACGGAAAAGTTCCCCCCTCAGTAGAATTGAACAAGGAAGACAGTTTCTATTTTCATTCTCTTCTTTCTTGTTTTTGTAATGTGTCTGGCATATAGTTCCTTCTCCCTGAATTTCTCATGAGGGATTGGAGAGGGACATCTCTCACTAAAACTAAACCATAGAAATGGCCAATTACTGGCATACAGCAGCCTGCCCACTGCCTTTCAACAGTAAATGCTACAGGAGAACATATGGGGATTGGACGGAGAGTCCAGTGGAGGTTAAAGTCAATCTAGTGGAAGCTAACATTTGGTGGGAGGGCACAAAAAAAGGACCAGTGTAAGCATATTTTTCAAGAGGGCATGATTTTTGAGAGGCAATGGTAAAGGATTGTGGGCGCAAT
The DNA here is from genome assembly GCA_023548195.1 of Bettongia penicillata ogilbyi. Taxonomy (NCBI): domain Eukaryota; kingdom Metazoa; phylum Chordata; class Mammalia; order Diprotodontia; family Potoroidae; genus Bettongia; species Bettongia penicillata. Next base: position 72,215 of record JAJHZJ010000851.1, on the reverse strand, counting down.
TCTCATCAGTGCAGAACTCCACATCCATTCCCAGTAGTTTCTCTCTGCTTTTCTGATTGTGATATCCTCAGCCCTTTCTGGAACTTGGTGTCTAAGGTGGGACAGTGGTGTGGGGGCCACAGGTTGAGCAGAAAGAATAAGAGTCACAGAGGGTACAGCAGATGAGTAATAAATAGTGATGTAAGGGTTTGCTATCCTATTATGATGGAAAAAAAAATCCTATGATGACATAAATAACTTAAAGGAAATAGATGAATCATTATAAAAAATAGAAAATATTCAGATTAATAGAACAAGAAATAGGTTATCTAAACAATCTGTTATCAGAAAAACATGGCAATGCCCTTCGGGGAAGGTGTTCCCCATTGACTTTGGAGCCTTTGTTTATACCAGAACATGACTCTGCCTCTCTAAGCAACTCCAAGGACATAAATGAGTCCTAAAAATAAATGACTATAAGAAACTGCTTATAAAATGTCCATTTTGTTTTCAAATAACAGCTATTATCCATGAGAGAAGCTTGCAGTCAAGTGTTCTTTACATATTATAATTCTGATATTTTGCCCAAACTTAGAGTAGTAACTTGAAAATACCTTACCAAATGGGAAAAGTCTTAAAAAGACACACAATATTTAAATTTGGACTTGAATTAGGGTGATGGCAATATGAGTACTGAAGAGGAAATAGGTCACAATGTACTTCAGAGACAGAATCCACTGGACTCAGCATTTGATTAGATTGAGAGGGGAGAGGGTCAAAGATGATTTTGAGGCTTCAGGTTTGGTTCACTGGGATGATGGTGGTGAGAGTGTCAACAGAAATACAGATGTTGGGAGGATATACAATAGTTTATACCTTTGGATATTCAGGTAAGTAAGAACAATTGCTCACCTGAAGGAAAATTGTACATTTGTTCGAGAGTGTGGGGGACAAAATCTCTCTGTCAAGCCTTTAAAAAGACATAAAAAGGGGAGGAATGGTGGGATTCTTTTCTGGTTGTTATGTAAAACTGAAGTGTTTCTGGGTAGATACTCGCAAAGACCCATTCTCATCTTCTTTTGCTTTTGCCCTGAAAACTTGGGGCTGCTATTTGTTACAGGGAGGAGAAAATGCTTTAAGAAGAGATTTCTGCAAAATGATGGAGCAGGGACCCACGGGGAGAGAGAGAAACTTGCTATGAGCAGTCTATTGAGCAGGATCTGGCTGTTGAGAGAGCCAGACTGGGAAGAAAGGCACAGAGATGAGAACAATAACTTCAGGAGGCCCAGAGTGTTATTTTAATTCTTTGGAAATGGACTTGGAATAAGTAAGGTATTTTATTTCTCCACCACAAGTTATATAAACTGTGTTCCACTAAGGGAAAAAATGTCAGCCTTGGGCTCATTTAATGATGTTGTCTGATAAGCATGTTAGGCACTGAGACACTGCTACAGGATATTATATCCTGGTTTTAATGTGTAGGTGCTGTTTGTCACCCAGAGAGCGTCAATACAGTGGTAGAACTAGTGATGATCCCAAAGCATCTGTTTTTTTTCACTCCAAGTCCAGTCATTAGTCTCATAATGAGATAACAGTCTAACTGGAGGATTAGATATGCAGAACGTAGAAAGGGCATCAGTGTTAATTTAAGTAATGGTAATAACAATAGCTAGCATTTCTATAGCATTTCCTGGTTTGCAATGCTCTTTACATATATATCTCATTTGATTCTCAAAACTATCCTATGAGGTAGATGCTATTATCACCCCCATTTTACACATGATAAAACTGAGGTGGAGAGAGGTTAAGTGACTTGTCCAGAGCTACATAGCTCTTGTTGCTGTCCTTTGTTTTCAAACCAGACTAATGACATCATAGCGTGATATCTTGACTTGCTCATGAATTGGATTTAAGTGAGGCACAGCTGAACAAACTCATCAGCCTCTCTTTTTTTGAGTCATTGAAACCCAGTGGCAGGACAAAGCTTAAGATGGCTGGGAATAACCTGGTACGTAGTGGATGACCTTCGATGTCTGACCGAACTCTAAGGTTTTAGCCACCTTTGTGGCCATTGGAATAAATTGTTCTCATTTGCTCATTTTGCAGCAGGAAGCCTTCACATACTTGGAGTAGACATCCCCTAACTAACTCACTAATGGATTTGAACAATAATCATCAACTGAGATGATTTTACTGGACTATGGCCACTGTGCATGTTCCATAGCTAGTAAATGTCTAAGAGAGGAATTGAATTCAGATCGTCCAGATCCACTGCATTGCCTAACTGTAGCCTTAAAATCCTTCAATCTAGGTTTGATTGACCAGTACTTCTGATATACAAAGAAAGGACTTTGAAATTCTATAGAAAATACATTGCTTCTGCTTTATAGGTGCCAAATAAGAAACCTTTGGAGACTGGTCTAAATCTGGCTTTAGGCATATTCAGCTCAAGTATATTTGCTGTATTTCAGAAGAGCAGGTGATCAGAATTCTGGGATTTTATAGAGTGGCATATGCTTGAAACATGCAAAAATGAAACACTCAATATCTGGAAACAAAATAAGATAAGAAAGCATTCATTGTCTAGGAAAAAGACCTGGATGTCTCTGCTTTATCTCTCTGTTATAGTAGCATGAAAGTCCAAGCTGTTAGTTTTTCTCAGTTTAAAGAAACAAATGCACAATAGCTGAGGCTGAGGGCCAAATTCTCTTCTCTGTCCCCACATGCAGAACAAGTACAGAATATGTAATCGAGATCTGCAGTGCAGATCAGAAAGGAGAATTTGCTTGTTAATTTTGGTCTTGCGAAATCAAAAGGCTCCTAGTTCTGTTTTGAAGACTGCGGCTCTCTAATCTGTGTTGTCCTGGTAAAAACAATTCCTTAGTCCTTTTCCTTCCTAACTTCCTATGGGTCCTTTTCTAAGAAACTTAGAAATTAAAACAAAACAAAACAAAGACCATGTCTATCAGAGTAACTGTGGCATTACAATTTTTATTCTATTTTATTTTCAAATGGTCAGTTCCCCAAAGTATAAATTGTGAGCTGATTTAAATTTGAAGCAAGTATTTCCCATGGAAAGGTGATTAGCATTTCCAGAGCAGGTCACAAAAACCCATTTAAATCATAAAGCACCTGAAATATATGTATGAATGTCAACTCCTCAAAGTACTCCAATATAGCTTGTGGATCTCAGAAGAAATTTATCCTGGAAGCAAGTATTGAGAGATTAATTTTCAAGATATTTCAAAGAGATGAATATACCAAACAAATGGAAAAATTCATAGATAGTATTATTGACCACCCCACAGATATTGATTATCAAATGCCTATTTTCTTATCTCTTCAAAGGCTTTTGTAGAATGATCTGCATACATATTGAGGCTATCCTCATAAAAATGAGACAAATCAAGCAGATTTTCATAGAGGCTTTTCTGCATCACGCTATATATCTGCAGTCACACAAATAACTGAAAGGCATAAAGAATTCAAGATCCCACAAGTTTGTGGTTTGTTAATTATAAAAAAGCAGATGAATTGGGAGATTAAAATGAAACAGAATCTCCACTCACAAGGTGTCTTGCCATGCCTGTGTTATGATCATGGAAGGTTCCTTGCTAGATACAACCTGAGAAATAGATTAAAAAAATTTTAATCATTTAAAAATAGGTTTGATTTAAAAAAAATATAAATACAAAACAAATATTTAAATATAAATAAATGAATATAAAATTTAAATGCAAGATACAAATTTTAAAAATTTGAAAATAAATTTAAAAATAAACAGAAAAAATAAATAGTACATAAAATATGGAGTAATGACCCACAACGATGTTCACTACTGTCAAAAATGATATCCTATTACAGAACCCAATATAAGAGGGAAAGTCTAAATATGGTGAAGTCCTCCTCTTTGGGGATGGAACTGTGCTGATTATATAGAGTTCCAGATTTCTCCAAGGCTTATAGGATTATAGATTTAAAGCTGGAAGGAATTTTAGAGATCAACCCAGAGAGGCTAAGTTACTTCAGTAAATCGGTCTACAAGTGTTTATTAAGTCCTTACTCTGTTCTAGGTATTATATTAGAAACAGGGGTACAAAGTCAAAAAAGAAATGGTTCCTTCCCTCAAGGAGCTTAAGTTCAATTATTTATGTTCATATAAGATACAAATGCAATGGAAATATGGCAGATCTCATAATTTTGCTTGGCTGATGCAACCTTTCCCCATTGAGGACACCGAGGAGATGACTTCTGGGAAAATTGTGATAATGTGTAAGGGAAGTGCCTTGGAGAGATCATGGAGAATGTGTGAACTTTCTGTCCCTGATTCTGATTGGCTTTGTGGTTAGGAGGAACCTTTTCCAGTGGGTTATTTAGCCAGAACTGTTAATATCTTAAAAAATAAAAAAGGTCTGAGTCACTTTTGACTTTCTCTTTGCTTCATTTGCATCTCAGGGAGCTCAGTGACTCTCTCTTGGCATCTAGTGAGAGACTCCCCCCACCTCAGGCTATATGGTCCCAGAGAAATGGTACCTCCTTTGTCTTTCCTTTTATTTTTTTCCATTCTAGGTAAAGGGAATTTCAAAGATTGGGAGAGCTATCCACAGGAATCTAGAAGTCAAAGAATCTAGGCCAGATTTTGTAGCCAACAATGACTAGAGAAGCAGTGAGTAATTTTTGCAGTGACCTTCTGGACCTATTGGAACAAAAGCTGAAATGAGGATTCATCCAGCAGCGATGCTGCCTTTGGATGTGAACTTAGTGGAACCGATCCGATGCTTTGTAAGAACTGAGCCTACTTCCTCAAAGATTGAAGAAGTATAGGGGAAAGTGTACCCCAGAAGGACTGGGGGAAATTCTTATAGCTTGTTCCTGGAGGGGTCTAGTATCTGGAGGAGAAAGCAGAAAAGACTGCATGTAGAAGGTGGTGCTTGAACTGAATTTTGAAGGAAACAAGGGATTCTAGTCGGTAGATGTAAGGAGGGATTTCATTCCAGGGATGCTTTCAGTGTAAGATGTGGAAATGGGAGACAAAATGCTATGTGTGAGGACAGTGGAAAGTCCAGCCTGGCTAGATCATAGAGTCACCAAAAAGATAGGTTGAAGCCAGGTTGTGAAGAAAAGTTTATATTTGATCCTACAGATAATAAGGAACCACTGGAGTTCTTGAGTAGGGGACTACAGAGGCCTGTTACAAACCTACTTTTTAGCTAAACTGAAAATATTAAAAAATAAATATGTCTCCCACCTGAAACCAGAAGTGAGTTGGAGGCAGCTAGGACTAGCTTGTAAGAGCTGATTTTTAAATTTTCAGTGTGAACATTTATACCCTAGATGGCAAACCCCACAGATCAAGTCTTGGTTTTTTGTTTTGTTGAATTATTCCTGGAAGACTTGTGCCTAAAACTCATAATACAGTATTATCTTTTTTTGACAAGAGGGATACGATCAGACTTGTCCTGTAGAAAAATCACTTTGGCAGCTGTGTGGAAAATGGATTGGAGAAAGAGAATGGGCTTGGGTTGGGGAGATTAATTAGAAGGCAATTGCCATTGTCCTGGTGAGAAGCAATGAGGTTCTGAATTAGGGTGGTGGCCATGTGAGTAGAGAGAAGGATACATGTACGAGAAGATATTGTGTCGTTGGAATCAGATCAGGTATGTAGGGTGAGAGAGAGTGAGAAGTCGAAGACAATGCCAAGTCTTTGAAATTTGGTGACTGGAAGTGTATTTGGTGTGTCTGTTTGTAAATTAGGAAGAAGAGGGGTTTGGGGAAGAAGTAATGAATTCTTTTTTGGATACATCAGGTTTGGAATGTCTATGGAGCATACATTTTGAAATAACCAATAGGCAGCTGGTTTCAGGTTTTCAGGAAGGGAATTTCAGGAAACTGATGGGCATGGGTCATATGGATAATAAGTGATAGAGGAAGGATCTGAACTCATATCTACTGACTGCAAATTTATTACCTTTTTCGTTGTATCTTACTACTTCAGTGAGATTCATGACTAATCTAAGGAGATTGACCTAAAACTTTAAATGTGAAAAATGAAATTAAAGAATGCTTATGGCCCAGACCAATATATAGTTGTATGGGTGGTCCATAGGATTAGTATATCATTTTGGGGGAATAGAAATACTCCTTGTTACCCTACCATCATCACTTCTTCCTTTGATGTCCTCATCATCCACCCAATCAAAATCCTTCCAGTTGTTGCCAAAAGACCTTCAGGACATTCCCCTTACTTCATTAATGAGTTCAGGACCTGGCTCACAGCTTAATGAGCTGTATTTTGGGCCCTTCTGGTATATAGTGAATCTCAATGGAATCTCAACTGTTTCTCCTGGGAATAACAACCTTGAGGGTCTTCCCCTCCCAGCTTGATTTTTTTCTTTTTTTTTCTAATTTAAGGGACCATCCCTTGACTCGCTTCTTAAAGAGGTTTATTCACTGAATGGGTATTACTTCACTCTAAGTGAGTACCTGGAAAGGCCTTAGCCTAAAAGGGCCAGGGTCTCTCATTGCATCCTGGGCCATCTCCAGTCATTCTGATGAATGTCTGCTTGCTGAACCCAGATAATTGTGGAAAAGGAAATGAAGCTGGTAACCTTGCACAGCCCTCCCTCATTCAAATCAAAATTAACTGCAAGCCATGTCATCATTTTTCTGATGTCATGGTAACCTTTTTGAAAACAAACAACAAGCAAAACAAAAAAAAAATGCTCACTTGTCCCCATCATCTTCTCCAGCTATGATCTCATACCTTTCTTACTTTTTACAGTCAAATTCTTGGGCTTGGGTTGCGGGGAGAGAATTGTCCGCACTTGTTATCATTTTTCCTCTTACAACCTCTTGTAGTATAGCTTTCAATATCATGGAGCAAGTGAAACTACTCTTTCCAAAGCTCTACCAATGCTTTTTTTTTTGTGGCAAATCCAATGGCCTTTTTTTCAAGTTTTATCCTTCTGGATCTCTATGCAATAGTCAAGTATTTGACTCAATCACCATATCCTAGTAGATATTTACTCCTTTCTGTCTTCTATCTGTTTATTTTCTCCTCAGTTTCATTTGCTAGATCATTATCCCAATCCAGTTTCTTGTACTGTGGATGTACCTCAATGTCCCTGTCCTTGTCCCTTTCATATTCTTCCTCTACCCTTTCTCTTGGTGACTTTATGGTTTAAATTATGATCTCCATGCAGATGATCCCCATATCCATATATCTCATTATTGTTCCATTTCTAAGATCCTATCCCATAAAGCTGTAAGATTGGGGCTGCACTGATTATCCTACCCTCTCAGAGTAATTATCTTTGTTAGATAAGAGGACTTGCTGAGACTTTTTTCAGTTATAAAGAGTTAATATAAAAAGGAAGGAACTACTTCAGGACTAGAGAGACTGATGGTCTGGAAGAAGTGAGGTTGGTGTAAGTGTAGTGTTCTATCATACCTCTTAGGAGGTAAGGACTGAGCTGTAATAGGGAAAGGAGATATTGAGGAGGATCACTGACCTATATTTTAGAGATGATCTCAGTCAAGTCCAGCTGAGGAAAAGGCTCAGAAACGAGCGTAGTCTTTGCTATTTGCAAGATGCTGAGACCTGCTAAGTACTAGTTTATAGAAAATCAAGAAAACTGATTGCTGAGAAAAGAGCTTAGACCATGCAATTGCTCCCCTGTGGAGTTGACTAGGACAAGCTGATTTTGCATCTATTGCTAGGAGCTGAAATGACCGGAGGAAAGTGTTGCTTCCTGGAAGCTGAATAGAGAAAAAAACATTACGGCTGGGAGCTGACTGGGGGAAAAGATTACTCTGATGTGTAACAAGAAAGGCCTTTCTACTTTGCCCTTTACTGCTACCTATGGGTTGAGAGGGGAAGATCCCTCAGACCACAGCCAAGAAGGAAGACTTAAATGACTCTGAAGTTTTTAGTCTTAGAGAACTACTTTCTTTAAAAGAGTATGATTCTGCCTTAGAACATGGCCAACGAACCATTTGAATAGAATATCCAACAGAGAAGTGCCTTCATACTTCTATTGATTAGTCAGAAAGATCGTTCTCTAGGAAGAGCATTGGGACTGCAGTTTAGAATGATGAGTTCCCCCAGGCACATTGGTTTCCCTACTCATGCATCATTCTATTAGGTTTCTGTAAGTTTAGTCTTCTTGCTTTTCTCCACTGATGTCATATACATTGGTGAGAAAGATGTGATCCAGGTTTATTAGTGGAGTGTTATGTTGTATTATCACATGATTGTAGTAAATGTTCTATGATTAAGATTAATGGTGCCATCATGGCTGATTTGTTTAAATGGGAAGCATAGCAGTCAGGGCACAATAGCTACAGTCTTGAGTAGTTGATACATTGCCCCTAGGACTCAGAGAGTGAGTTGTGGTGGCATTGTTGCCCTTATCCAGTCCTTTCAGTTGTGTCTGACTCTCCATGACCCCATTTGGGGTTTTCTTGGCAAAGTTACTGGAGTGGTTCACCATTTCCTTCTCCAGTTCATTTTACAGATGAGGAACTGAGGCAAATGAAGTTAAATGACTTGCCTAGGGTCATGTAGTCACTGCCATTTGGGAACTCAGTTGGACAGCATGAATCCAGATTGAGGAAGTGAGCCAGCCCAATTATCCGATTGTGTTTGATAGTGGCCCATAACTAGTGGCTTTGCCCTACCATTGTTTGAAGTGAGGAAACTTTTATTGATAATTAGAATTGTCCAGAAATGGATTAGGTTTTTCCACAAGGTAACCAGTTCTCCAACATGAGAAGTTTTTCTGCTGAGGTTCAATGTCTACTTGTTGGGGATGCTGTAGATTGGATTTCTGACCAGTATAAGTTGGACCATGTGACTTCTTTCAATTCTGAGTTTCTGTGATCCATTATTATTGATGCAGGATAATATGAAATACAGGATCCTTAGGAATGTGAAATTATCATATAGTAAAATTAAGAGCAACTACTTAGTGAAAATATAGATTTTTAAAAAATGCATTGCTAATATTATTAAGGGGTAAGTGGTAGCTCATGGGAATCAGAGCATATTTAAGACTAATTTCCAGCATTTAATAAATAGGACAAAAGTTTATTCATTTCCAGAATGCAGTACAATCACCTGTCGACTGCTCAGATATATTTTGTTTTTATTCAGAATATTAAGAGTTTCCCACCCAAACATTTATAAAACCGGTTGACCAAAAAATGCCATTTGTCATAGGTAAAAATAACAATACATTTAAGAGAACTTTGTAATAGCCGAAAAATTCCTCAAAATGGACTGAGATAAATAGTCCTTTAGACAGAAAAATAGATCGAAAGACTAAAACTAATGAAAACATTTTACAAAGTTAGTGGTCCAGAAGAGGCAACCTAATTTCAAAATGGTTTTTATGTCACAGACAACATGATGCAAGGACGAAAATTCCAAAAAAGATATACAGAAGCTAGAGATGCATGAAATTAATGAAAACACAATTCAGCTTCAAAAATGCAAATGAATGCAGCTGGAGGAAAACAATTAGAAAAACACATTGTTGGTGTTTGGAGAAATCAGAAATTCAGTGTTGCTGAAAAGGATCTAGTCTAGTGATAGGAAAACTGTTAGATCAGATAAAGAAAAGCATGGATGCTTGCGGCTCGGTTAAAAGCCAGAAAGGGCTCTGAGCAGGTTGAGAATGGCACCAGCATCAATGGTTGACAAGGAGCAACATTTCCATTTTTGTAGAAACACAATTTGTAGAAACTACTATCCATTGTTTTGATCTCTATATCCAGACATTATGTAAAGAACCTTCAAAGTCAGCATCAATAGTCCACAAATTTTCCCCCAGGCTAAGTTTTTTAGTTCCCTAGGCAGAGACTGTTTTATCTGTGTGGTTTGTTCTTCTTCTTCTTCTTTTTTTTAAATTCATATACCATGGATATCGAAAGCAAAATAGAATAGGAATGGAGAAATTCCTTTTTTCCCTCATATCATTCAGGATCAGAAAAGTGATTATTAGTTCAGGGCTATCTCTTGGGACAGGGAAGACAGTTCTCCCTTTGAATTGACAATAGCTGAGATGGGGAATAAACCATTATCTTTTTGTCTCTGAAAGAACATTAGCAAATTGGGGCGTTCTAGGATTAGTCTTGGGGTTTCCTGTAGTGGAATGAAGAAAGTTCATAGAAAAATTATTATAATGCCAAAGAAATTAGAAAAACTTATTATTTCGTTTGACAAACATTTATTCCTATTCGCCAGCTACTGTGCTAGGAACTGAAGATACACCTATCTGCCCAATAACATCACCAGTACTCATGTATTAAAGTAAATGAAGGAATAATAAACCTGGATCTTTCTGTCCCTGTGATCATCCTACCCAGGAATGCGTCTCTGCCCCTGTGATCCCCTCTCTATTGGTGTGTTCTTCCCAGGACTTAGTCATCCTTTATTCCTTTGCTGACTCTGCTTCTGATTCTTTGCAGTTGCTACCATGTCCTCCCGTGGGTACTTTCCCCTCCCCTCCTCCACTGCTTTTTGGCTCCTTTTTATGTGTTGTCTGAGGTTGTCTCTTTACTTGTATTTGTATCATCACTTCAAACTGTGCCTGACACAGGAGAAGCACTTAGTAAGTTTTTGTTCACTTACTGACTTGCACAAAGTACTCAGTATTCATCAGGGAGAGTAGGAACGTACGTACAACAGAAACCTGGTAGAAACACACATCAATGGGGAAAATCCATGCTTTCCGGGTATGTCATGAAGCAGGACTAAAGGTCTTGATGTTATGTGTCCGTTTGGGAACATCTGTGCCACATAAAACAGTTTCTTATAATAACCCCTAGAAAGGCATTGAAAAGTGTTGCACTCAATTTAAATGGCATTTCCTGTTAATCAAGAACATTGCAGAACTCATTGGAGTCCCCACTCTGGGTTATGTAGACAAGCCCAGACATCTATTCATTCTTGGAAGCTGTGTCAACCAATCAGCCAATAGCAGAACTCTCTGGCTTTCCCTATTCAGCCAGAGAGCTCAGTAGAGAGCAAAAAGTAGTCGGGAGAGGTTTCACCTCTTTCAAATTCTGGTGACAGCGGAGGAGAATAGCTAACGCTGAAGCTCCCATCCAATAAATTCCTGTTTTCCTCACCTCTAGCTGCCCCCTCTTTTGGTTCTTTCTCCTTTTTATCCCTTGTAATTTCTTCAGTCCTAATCCTCACTTGCCAGGTTCTTCACCCTTCACTGCTTTCAGTGGCTTAAATGAGATCTTGGGGATACTGAGTGACAGGTAACAAGACCAGTCTTCATCTTCAAGGAGTTTACAATTTCATGAAGGAAGACAGCACAGAAGGAAACTGAAAAGAGGGGGCCACTTGGGGATTCCTGGCACAAGGGCATGATATTCCATGGAGTCTAAACCAAGCAGAGTTGCTGATGGAAAATGGAAAGTTAGTTGAAATGTTAAAGTCCTAGCCCTCTATAAGAGAAAGCTTTGAGAGGAGTTTAAGTGTTCCATCTTCTAACCCTTCAATTACGGAGGAGAGGAAGCTAAGGGAATTGAATTTTTTTCTGTTTTCTAACTCTGAGACTCCTACAGACATCCTAATCACTTAGCTCCTCAATCTACTAATTTTCCATGACCTCTCCCCTACACAGAAAGATGATCATTCCTTTGCTTTTGTCATCACTCACAAATACACCAGCTCCATGTTGAAGTACTCTCAAATCTCCTTATCTGAACATAAGCTAATGACTGCAACTCTCACTCTGCCTTCCTTTAACAAACCCTACTCTTTGTCCACACCATGACTTCAAATGGCTTGAGTCCTCAGTTCTCTCCCAGGCTATCACCTTATCACCTATGACCTAGCTACTCTCTCCTCCTTTCACCATCTTGATCTTTGAGTAATCCAATTCAACTATATATTGTCTTCTCCTGTTGACTCCTTGGTCCTTTTATCTCAATATTGATTGTGCTCTTGGATCACTCCCACTATCCATCCATATATCCACATATGATCCTTCATACATGCTGCTGCATGAAGGTGGAGAAAATCATGCAATCATGCTGATAGGGTGCCCCAACAAATTTATATCACACAACATCAATTAGACCTTCACTGCTGCTAGGCAATCCTTTTAGATCTTCCCTATCCACTTGCAGCAGCTCTTCCAAACCTTTTCATTTCTCTTCAAACCTCTACGAGCTCCCCCCTCTACCCACACAGCTGAGAACCTCGCCTCATTTTGGACAGAATAAAGTTGAGGCCATTCGTGGTGAGCTTCCTCTTTTCTTTTCTTCCTAATCTCACAATACTCAGATGTCTTCCGATGCTATCTCCTCCTTCTCCTTGGTGTCATTGGAAGAGGTGGCTTTACTCCTCACCAAATCCCTTGCCAAAACAAACTGCTCTACCTACACATTCCATCCTGTCTTCTCCAACAGATTGTCTCCTCTCTCATTCCCACTCTACCTTAATATTTGAACTGGATCTTGAGAGATGGGCAGAAGTTTAATATTCCAATGAGTTGACTGGTGCTCATACTTTCTTTCTTCTGGATAAAAATTGTAGTCTTGCTCTAAACTTTGCTCTATCCAGCTGATTACTTAAGTGCATAAAGACAGCTTCTGAAATGACTTCCATACTGGCAATCAGTTGTCTCAAATTTAATTAATATATAATCAATTTAATTTTATTTGGTGATACAATAATCAGTATATTCCAGCTCTTTTCTTGAAGAAAGTATTCACAATGTATAAGGGCAGGTCTTCTGAGTAGTCTGTAAGCCCTTAATTGCTTTTATTTCTTGATCCTGAACCACATTTTTTTTTATTATAGTCATATATACATATATATGTATACACACATACATATAGATAGATACATATAGTCATTTTTATTATAGTCAGCCTTCCCATATTGAGTTTTGCACTGAAGTCATTGATTACAGAAGTAAATGTTGATACACTTTGGAAAATACTCTTAAGTTACCTATTTGTTATTACTGAGTCATTTTTAGTTACATATGAGTCTTTGTAACCTTATTTGGGGTTTTCTTGGCAAAGTTGCTGAATTGGTTAGCCATTTCCTTCTCCAGCTCATTTTACATGTGAGGAAATTAAGGCAAACAGGGTTAAATAACTTGCCTAGGGTCACACAGCTAGTAAGTGTCTGAAGTCAGATTTGAACTCAGGAAGATGAGTCTTCCTGACTATAGGCCCAATCACTCTATCCACTGTGCCACCTAGCTGCCTTTAAGTAAGCTATAAAGTTTCTTAATCTTCTATAACAGATTTTTGACATGCAGTCAATAAACAAGCAGCTATTAAGGACCCACTAAGTGCCAGGCACTATTCCAAGTACTGGAGATACAAAAGACAAGGAACTTATGGTCTATGTAGAGAAAACAAAACATAATGTATAAGTATACACAGAAAGTAAAATAAATGCAAGGTAATTTTGGTGAGAAGGTGGATAGTTCTTGAATTGAGCTTTGAAGGCACTAGGGATTCTAAAAGGCAGAGGTGAGGAAAGAATGCGTTCTAGAAATGGGGACCAGCCAGTGCAAAGGCATAGAGATGGGAGATAGGACTATCACCTACGAGGCGTTAAAGAAGAATTTTAATTTGTGAGCATGGGGGAATTCTTCAGGCCTTGCTCACTCAGGAACCCTCCTAGAATGTGAGCTCCTTGAGGGAAGGAAATTTCCCATTTGTATCAAATCCCTAACACCTGACTCAGTGCCTGGCATAAAGTAGATGCTTGATAAAGGTTTGTTAAATGATGGACTTTAGATGAAAAATCACAGCCAATGAGAAAGAACAGATTAGGAGCAGAGAAAAAAGGGCTATCAAAGTAGCAGATCAAGAAGCAGAAGTAAGGGAGGAGAAAGAAAAGCTAAGAAAAACAGACACAGGAATTACAAAAGCACAGCAGTCTGGGGCCATTTATCAGAGTGAGAAATAGGTTCTATGGACCTCACTAACTCCAGGAGTGGTGTGGCATATTATATTACAGTATAGTATAATTTTTGAAATTCGTAATGTGAACCCTGAGTTATCAAGAAAAAGTTAAATTCAAAATTGTCTTTCAGAAATCCTGACATGTGTAATACCATAAGTCTAGGTAAGATTAGGATCCCCTATAGAGGAAAACATTTGGTGTCAATAATGGACTCTAGTCAATAATACCATCTGGCAGGACCCACTATTCTGCTATAGTATACCATACAATATTACTGAGAGTACTTCATTGAAGTAGGCTAATAAGGAAAAGCATTTAGCTTCATTAGGGACTTGTTGCTCTACTCTCTTTTTTCTTAGAACTTGTTTAAACCATATATCCATGCATATTTTCAAATAAGAAATGTGTTTTTTTCTTTTTTTTAAAAGGAGTGGAAGGAAGAGGAAATAGATTACTGTTAATAAAAATAGAGATGTGGGGAAGTGCTACAGATGTGGAATGCTACATAGATTTTCAGATGAGGTCACTATATTATTAATTTTACTTAATTGCTTTACTTTGTTAAAAGCATAGACGTGGGGGGGGGGGGGGGAACCTGGCCTTACGGCTGCATGTGACCTTCTAAATGCTTAAGTGTGGCCTTTTGATGGAATCCAAATTTTCCAGAACAAATCCTTTTAATAAAAGGATTAGTACTTAGTAAGGGCAATCTCTAAGTGTTTGTAGTGAAAAAGCAAAGCACATCAATAAAGCTTTAAAAAACCCAAATATATCTAACAGTAATTATGAAAATAATAGTGTTGCTTTTCTATATGATGGTTTTATTAGGTGCTATTCCTTGACTATAGCTCCTTGTGATACTGAAATCCCAGCTCTGTTTCCAAGAGTCATGTTTCCAGGAAGTCAGCATTGTCTAGACTTCTTTCTTTTCCAGGAGACTTGGTCTCAGAATTCCTTTGCTTGTCCAGGTTCTGCTTTGTTACCCCAGTACTGTTGCATTCTGTGTGCCAGAAACTTCTGCTTCTCTGGGGCTCCCATGGTTTCTTCTCTCTTGGGCCCACAGAGATCCTTGGAATGATCATGACTAGGGAGGAGTTTGAGGGTAGAGCAGGCTTTCCTCCAGGGAACGGCAGCCTTTATGAATTTGATCAGCTCCTCCTTAAACATCTTAGCATTGTTCTTCTCTGCTGTCTGCTTTTTTTTTTTAAGTAATGGTGAAGAGTTTGACTTCAGTAAAGGACTAGCCAAGGCTCAATCAATCATTCTTGATATGGGCCAATCAGGGCAAGGGTACTCACTCATACTTTATCAAGAAAACATTTTAAACTTCAGAATAGAATCTCAAATGAGGTGTTAATAAGGGTGCTTATATTTTCTATAGAAAACACGTTCAATCAAATCTCATCCTTTAACTTTGCTAATGTGGACCAGGCTCCTCCTGGTCACATGGTCCAAGTTTAGGGATAGAGAAAGCTGTGCTGAAGTCTCACTTTCTCTTTCTAAAAGAAAATGAACTAGATTTACTCCGGAGTCATAAGGTGTCACGCCAAACAATAGCAGCTGCTAGGGGAAGCAAATTTTTTTTGGCTAAAGAAAAAAGGGATGATTTATGCCTGTGGCTTGAGTCAAAGGGCCAGAGGGAACCAGATATCCCTCCACCCTTACCTCTTCTTCCTGGGGAATTCCTAGGAACAATACTTACTAATACCTAGTGCTAATACCAACTTAGTACCAAGATCTGGGGGAATAATGTAGGCCTGGCTTAAATAGGGGACCCTGGGAAATCCCTATTCCTAAAAAGGTGAGGGGAAGGAATGAAAACTTCCACCAAAGCTGAAACCACTTTCTGCTCTCATTGAATTCACTATCCATTAGGGAAGAAAACATGTAAACGCTATGTAAACAAGATACACAGAGGATAAATTGTTAATAATCAAAGAGGGAAGGCACCGAGATTAAGGAGGAATGGGAAAATTTTCTTCCAGTAGGTAGGATTTTAGCTGAGACTTGAAGGCAGTAGAGAGTTCTAGGTATGGGGGATAGCAAGTGAGAATGTTAAGTTGAAATATAGACTATCCTGTGTGAGGAAGAGGAAGGAGGTCAGTGTTAATGGAAAGTGGAATACCTGGAAGCGAGCAAAGTATAAGAACACTAGAAAGGGAGAGGTCAGGTTATGAGAGCCTTCAAATCTGAACAGGATTATATATTTGATCCTGGAGATAATAGGGAATCACTGGAGTTTATTGACTAGGGGCATGACATGGTCAGAACTGCATTTAGGGGAGATGAGTTTGACAACTGAGTGGGAGATGGAGGTAAGGAAATCAAACAGAAGGTTATTGCAGTAGTCTAGGCAGGAAGTGATGCATCAGGGTTTTGGCAATGTCAGAGGAGAGAAGGTGGCATATTAGAGAAATGTTACAATGGTGCAAATGACAGCACCTGGCAATCAGTTGGATATGAAAGGTAAAGGAGAGTGAGAAGTCAAGGATGATACCTAACTTGCATTCCTGTTACCTGGGAAAATAATGGTAACCTTGACAGTAAGAGGGAAATTAAAAAGTGAGGAGGTTTTGGGAAAGAGATAATGAGTTCAGTTTTAGATGATATTCTCTGGGAGTTTACCTACAAAAGGGAGAAAAAAATATAGGATGAAAGTTAGTGGGGATGGTTGGATAAAGTGGTTTTTTTTAAACGAGAGATATATGAGTGTGTTTGTAGGCATTAGGGAAGTAGACAGTTACTAAGAAAAGACTGAAGATCAGGGAGAGTGGGGATGATACATGGGTCAATGGAAAAGATGGGATGGAATGAGATTACCTGTGCATATGGAGGGGTTTGCCCTGACTCGGAGTAGGACCACCTCTTCAAGTGAGATGAATGAAGTAGGTGGTGAAAGACATCTGAATGATATGAGATGAAGAGGAAGGGAGGAGAGAAAATTCTTGGCAAATATCCCCATTTTTTCCAGTGAAGTATGAAACAAGGCTTTCAGCTGAGAGGGTAGGGTGGTAGATCCTTAAGTCTAAAGGTGAGAGCCTGGAGTGAGTGATATTTTGTGGTAGTGAGTGGGATAATGAATTGATTAGGAATAATTGTCTTGCCATATTGAGGACCTAGTTCTGATTATATAACATAAATTTGTAGAGGACCAAACTATTGTAGTTCTGAGTTTTTTCCAGCTCTCTTCAGCAGCACAATAGTCAGAATGAAGATAGTAGTCGGTGGGGGTCATCCAAGGTTGGGAGTTGGAGAGCCACCATCAGCAAGTAAGGGACAAGGGATTAGAATGTAAAGAATATTCTTGAGTTGAACAGGTTCACAAAGAAGGGAATTTTGATATAATTTCAAAAATATAAAAATCTGGAAAAACAGAGGCAATGAGAGAGACCATGATGTCAGGCTATAGCCAGAGATAGTTGGCTCAAGTGAACAAAACAACCCCAACAGTAACAGTAATCCATCACCAAAAATTAGTGATGAAAGGAGGAAGTCATCATCAAGTTTTGTAAGCAATATTGCTCCAACATAGCATGCTTCTATGGATAACTAGTAAAGAGATAATGAACTTAATATTTCAAACAAATGTTTTTAATTATATTTTACAAGATTTTATTTATTTCTTTGATGGTATAAAAATAAAATGGTAGCCTCATAAAAATACAGAGGCAGCTTGATGTGGTGGATAGAGGGTCAATCGTCCATCAGGAAGAGGAGGTTTCAAGTTCTGCCTCGATGAAGACTAAATGTATGACAATGAACAAATCAGTTAACCTTTTGGTGCCTGAGATATTTCTTTTAGACCCTATGGAGAAATTGGCATTCCACATGGCTGGACAGAGTTTCTATACTAGGGAGTTTTTTACAGTGATAAAGACACAAGTCTAACTCTTTCTCCTCTACTGAAGCAAAACAAACTAAAATATACAGAGCAGACCTTCAAAATGTGGAAAGACAATAATACAAAACAGAATGTGAAATCCATATTTCAAGAGGAAGACATGCAATGCTTTCAATTTAGCTAAAAGGCATCTGGATTTTACTTATAAATAATTTCATTCCAAAATAAATTCGTGTTCAAATTATGTTTTGGTTGATGGAAAACTGAATCCAACAAAGCCCATCTATAATTAAATATCAAGCAAGAGGCCAAAAGTACAACTTGAAATAGCTGCCATTCTGTGCATACCTTAAATTAAGCTCAAATGTGGCACTCGGGTGGAGGCATGATTTAATTAGTGTAGATGTTTCTTCTAACAATCCATATGAACACCCTTCCTTCTTCCCACGTATCATCTATACAGTGGGATGCTACAGTTAAAGGCTGTACAATGCTACATACTGACAATTTTTCAGTTTATCAACTAGTGAGTGTTTACTAAAACACTGCATACTATCATCATACATGTTACTTCAAGGCATTGATTTCTATAGTTTATTATGGAAGTTCCAATCAGATGCTGTTTATAGACTTTAATTCAGTTAAATTCAATGAAATTTGTTAAATTCTTTCTATAAATTATGTTATGCATTGGGGATGCAAAGACCAAAAATGAAAAGTCTCTCTTCTCTGGGGGTTTCCATTTTGCCGGGGGTAATAATAGCATGTATATAGCAGGATTAGGGAATCTAAGAACTGAGATAAAAAGCATAGTGCAGATGATTTGAAAGACCTTTGGAGGGAGAAACATAAACAATTTTGTCCTAGGAATATACTACAGACCACACGGACAGAAAGGAAACAATTGAGGATTTTCAGAAACAGATCGGAAGCCTGGCATTTTGGCAAGATAGATGATGATGATGGTGGATGCCTCCCTGTGACACTAGCTATGTAACCATGGCAAAGCCATTTAATCTCTGAGCTCGAGTCCTTATCTGTAAAATGGGGATAAAAACATAAAAAATACTTGTACCTCCCAGGG
Organism: Bettongia penicillata ogilbyi; assembly: GCA_023548195.1. NCBI lineage: Eukaryota > Metazoa > Chordata > Mammalia > Diprotodontia > Potoroidae > Bettongia > Bettongia penicillata. Next base: position 53,363 of record JAJHZJ010000851.1, on the reverse strand, counting down.
TCACTCAGAGGTTCCAATGAGATAATGCATGTAAAGCATTTTGCCAACTTTGAAGTGTTATGTTAATGTTCGTTATTATTATATGACAACATCATCTTAATTTTTCAGAAAGTAGGATGGCAGCACATTAATTTCTGTTCTGAAGTGGTTGCTAGTATTTCTAACTCCCATTTTTATAGTGCTTCAAGGCATTGAATGCATAGATCATAGATGATAGACCTTGTCCAAGGAAAGAGTTTTAATTGGTTTGAGATGTGAGCTCTGAATCAAGTTTTTTCAGTATCCCAAGTCAAGGGTCCATTTATGATACAGGGAAAGTACTTATTAACTTAGGGGGATGGACTGAGTGAACTCTAAAGTCCCTTCCAGTTATTAAATTTTATAATTCTTATTCATCCTTGTATTCCTGGCACCCATTATTACCCAAAATAAAAAAATGTACGAGTGGGTTGTAACATATTATGGTCAAGTAATTATATAGGATGTACAGTGTCAAAGGGCAGCTAGAGGCACAGTGGATAGAATGCTAGGCCTGGAATCAGCAATACTTATCTTCCTGAGTTCAAATCCAGCCTCAGAAACTTAGTCGTGTGATCCTGGGCAAGTCACTTAACTCCATTTGCCTCAGTTTCCTCATCTGTAAAATGAGCTGGAGAAGGAAATGGCAAACCCTTTCAATATTTTTGCCAATAAACTCCTAAAATGGGTTCACAAAGCGTTGGGTATAGCTGAAACCACTGAACCACAAGAACAAAAGAACAGTCTTGAGATCGTTATCAGAAATTATTAATGGAAGCAAGAAAAGCCAGTCAGATAGAGTGGATAATTTACTTGCAAGGTCAAGAGAAGAGAAGGAAGGTATTCAAATACACTTTATCATGAGTATTCAAAGCATGACCTCTAGGGACAGATAGGTTAGCCAATGGATAAATTGTTGGGCTGGAGTCAGGAGGACCTGAGTTCAAATCTGACCTCAGACACTTATTAGCCATGTGACCCTGGGCAAGTCACTTAACCCCTGACTGCCTCAAAAAAGAAAAAAAGCATGGGGTAAAATGTTTTCTACAAATAATGTATTTAACCAGTTTCTTCTAGGTGTTGATTTCCTCCCCATAAATACTGAATTTGGGGTTAAGATTTTCTGTGACATCTTCAATGTGACATTCCTCTAGTGTGACTTTTCTGATATACTTGTGTACATTTATATATACTTGGTGTAATCACTGTAAAGCCTTTGCCATAATCATGACAGTCATGGGATTTCCCCCTGGTATACTTTCTGATGTCTATAAAAGTGCACATAGAAGTGTGAGTGCCAGCTGGTTCTGCCCTACTCACCACACATACTTGTTCGGTTGGCTCTCTGTGGTGTATTTATATGAGGGCATAGACAAGAGTTACAAAGGATGGGCAGGTATGGATGTATTGAAAGTGGCATTGTTAGAGCAAACATCTGCAGTGGTGAGATCATGAACCCATTAGAGGACATCAGAATTGTCATAAATACCTAAATTTTAATATACACTTAGGAGAGGTTTATGCTTGTTAAATTCCATGATTTTCTACCCCGAAGTTCTATGCTTTTCACATACAGTTGTGAAAAAAAGACTGTTAAAAATACAGAGGTTACTGAGAGCTATATTTGCTCCTTTTAAAAAATTCACTTTTAGCTTGAAAGAATATTGCTTTTTAAAGTCATATTGTAGTCTTGAAATATAAAATATTACATTTTTTGCCCATTATCATTGATTGCTATACTAAAGTAAATTAATAGTGACTCCGTATTTCTTTCATTCCCTTTCTTCAGATTCTTCTCACTTTACAGTCTCTCCCACCTAAAATGTTCTCTCATTTGAAACTGAGTTTCAGTTGACAGGCATGGATCATTCATATACATTGTTATGATTTAGCCATAATGTTCAATACTCTGCAGGATTTTCTTTTAAAGTCCAAAGTTATCCAAATCAATCCATTGTTAAGGGTTTGCTAAGTACTAGACACTGTGTTAGGTGGTCGGGGTACGAAGACAAATCTAAATCAATCTTTGCCCTCAAGGTGTTTCTATTCTACTAGACAAACAGGGAAAACAAATACTCATAATCTTTTGTAACATTTTGAGGCAGGAAAGTACAATGCTAACTAGGAAAATCAGGGAAGTCTCACTATAAACACTTCTTTTGTTAAATATGAGGTTTAGCTATAACCTCTTGTAATGCCTTCATCTATTTGGTTCTCATGACTGGCCTACTTTAAGCAACTAGGAACTCGACATGGGTACCTTAAGCTATAATAGCCAAACTTAACATAGTCTAGAAGTTTCCCTTTCAAACATAGCCAGAACACAGTGGAATGAAACAGAAAGAACAGAGGCAGAACACCGATGAACGGCGCCACAGGAAGAGGAGGGCATGGCAGGTAGCATTTTATTTCATTTTTCTAAGAAAACTAAGAAACTCAGCCAATTAGGCACCCCTTCTTGCACAGGCATTTTCAAAATGATTTTCTTTGCTCCGTGCCTTAGGTATTTGTATAAGTTTAGAACCTTGTAAATTATGAGATTAACAGTTCCAGTTGTGTGATGAGACTATGTAGTAGAACTTCTGGGCAGCTAGGTGGTACAGTGGATAAAGTGCTGAGCCCAGAGATGGGAGAATCTGACTTCCAATCTAGCCTCAGATACTTATCTGCTTTGTGATCCTGGTCAAGTCACTAAACACTGTTTACCTCAGTTTCCTTTAGAAAAATGAGCTGAAGAAGGAAATGGCAAACCACTTCAGTATCCTTGCCAAGAAAACCCCAAATGGGGTCACAGAGTCAGACACGATGGAAATGACTGAATAGTAGAGACCTTTAAACAGATTAGTGTTTGGTGAGCATTAAAATCTGCTCCACATGCACTGGGATTTTTTTTAATGCATAAAAAGTAGAATAATGATTGTCAATTAAGAAAGGCATGCAACATCCAGAACGAAGAAGCAGGTGTTCACATTCTGGTGTTGGGGAGAAAAAAATAGAGTGGCTATGAAACAAGAAAAAAATCACTGTAAAAATTGAAAGCATGAAAATGAGAGAAAATAGGTGGCTAAATTGCAAAAGATTCTCAAATTCCAAGCCAACTATCCCAAAACACTGTGCAAACAATAGACCTGACTCTATTTTTAAAAATACAATGGAATGCCAATCAAGCAAATTAACAAGAATTTATTAAGCATCTATTAAGTGCCTGTCCTGTACTAGACCCTGGGAATCTACAGACATAAATAAAATGGTCAAACTTGCCCTCAAGGAGTTTACATTCTATTGGGGGAAACAAAATATGTGTATGTGTGTGTGCAAATAAGTACAAACTAAATATCTATAAAGTATGTGCTGTCTTGCAATAGTTTGCCATTTCCTTCTCCAATGGATTAGGGCAAACCAAAGTTAAGTGACTTACCCAGGGTCACACAGCTGCCTGAGGCTGGATTTGTACTAAGGTCTTCTTGACTCCATGCCTGGCACTCCATCCACTGAGTCACCTAGCTGCCTATGTGCTGTTTTACTATTACCAGCTTTCTCATACTGAGCAACTCCCTGTTAAACTTACTCATTCTTATCTTTTTAGTCTGAAGAACACTTTCCTCAGCATCTAAAACAGCAGCAAAATACAAATTGAGGGCCACTACCTTCTCTATGTCATTAATTATCTTCATTTCATTTGTAGTTATCTGTAGTTCTATTTTTCTTTGATCTTCCTTCCTCGAGTACAGCTACAACCCCACTCCTCCCCCCATCTTGTATCTTTAGCCTCCATTCCCACCCTTATCATATGGGTTTTAGTGCTCTTCATTGCCTTCTTATAGAACTGTGCCATACTTTTCATAATCTTTTTACATGCCCTTGCTTTTATTTTCTGTACATGTTACTGTGAAATTTGAGATTGTTGGTAAGTCCCTTGGACATCCATCTCAATAAAGGATAGGTTGATTTTTGTATTTTATGTATTTAATTTCTCCCAAATTTCCAGTTATTTTCTTAGTTATGACCTTGATGCTAAGTGCAAGGAGGATGGATAAGGAAGCCCTCCTCTTTGCCAAGGCAAACTTCTGCATTTACGCCCAAGATTCAAAGCCTCCGGTCTCCTCTGATATCTTATTCTCTTAATCATTCTTTTTCTATAGCTGTAGGAAGCAGAGACACTTTCTTGCCTGCTGTGCTATGAATCCATACCTGGTCCACCAAAATACAAAGGATTTCCTGGCATGTTAGTCATGCTCACAGTAGAGGAGGTAGGGAAAACAGAGAAGCCAGGTGTGATTCTGATCATCCCTCTCAGAGGGAATAATAATATTAATTACATTCGTATTTATACATTAAAGGTTGTGAAGTGTTTCTCCCTGCAGTTCTGTAGTCTATTATCTCCATTTTACAGATGAGGAAACTGAGACTCTAAAGAGTCTCTGAAGTGTACATGATCACACTGCCTGAAGTGGGGTTGGTACCTGACTCCAAGTATAACGATCACACCTGGCTCCAATCTACCTTTGTGGTCTTGTTACAAATTATTACAAAACCCCTTCATGTACTTAAACTCTCTAGATCAGGGGTTCTTAACCTTTTCTGTATCATGGATCCCTTTGTTAATCTGATGAAAGCTGGATCTCTTCTCAGAATGATGTTTTAAATACATAAAATAAAATACATAGGATTAAGAAGCAAAGCAACTATACTGAAACAGTTATCAGAATATTAAAGTAGCAAGTTCCAGAACTCACATTAAGAACCCCTGGTTTAACCATAGGCAAACTGGACTTTGCTTTTCTTCACACATGATATCCCACCTCTCACTTCCTGTGCTTTTTATGTTTGGAAAAAACTCCTCTTTTAACTCTGTCTTTTAGAATCTCTAGTTTCATCTCAAGTATTTCTTCTGCTTTTCTTAATTTCTCCAGCTGCTAGTCTCCCCCTGAAATTACTTCCTATTTATTTTGCACATATTTTTATATATGGATACATAGACATACATGCATATATACACACACAAACATTGTCTATGAGGGCAGTGACTGTTTCAATTTTGCTATTTTGCTTTCTACCCCCAGTACTTAGCACAGTATATCTGATACATGAGAGTACTTTAAAAAGTACTTGTTGAATGATTACCCTATACACTACACAAGCTTCACCTGTCTCTAGTGAATGTTTAGTTGTTGGGAACAAATGATACCCAAGATCTGAAGTAAATAAATAACTTTAATTCAGTCCTGAAACATTTTTTTATTCTAGATTGGAAGGAAGAGAATTGCTGGCAGAAAGGAACATTTGATACTTTCAGAGTGAGGAAATGAATTTTTTTAGTATAATTTTACAATACTACATAGAGCAGTGAGGTGGTAGAGTGGATAGAGTGTCAGGCCTTTCTCATTTTCCTGAGTTCAAATCTGGCCTCACACCATTACTAGCTGTGTGACTCTGAGCAAAACACTTGACCCTGTTTGCCTCAGTTTCCTCATCTGTAAAATGAGCAGGACAAGGAAAAGGCAAACCACTCCAGTATCTTTGCAAAGAAAATCCCAAATGGGATCATAAAGAATCAGACAGGACTAACAAAAGGCTGAACAATACCAATAAAATAACAACATTAATTTTCTCTTTTTATAGAGACTGTCAAGGGAAACAACTGTTCAGAAAACCTTATAGATGTGGATTATGGAAAATTGTGACTAACTTGGCTTTGTAAAACAATGGAAAGCAAAGGAAGAGAAAATGAATCTGTGGAGAACTTGATATGAGATCTACCTGAGATAATTCCAAAAACATTTATAAGTGATACTGGAAAAAAGGCAACAGATTAAAAAATGGAACATATCTGTGTATAGTTCTATATATAAAAGTTATTTTCATCCACATTAGAATTCGAACACTTCAGGCCTTCTCAACGTAATTTATGAGTAAGTAGAAAAAGCAATAAAGATGCAGATGGGAAGAGTCATTAAACTAGACAAAGTTTCCAAAGAAGAAATTTGGAGGCAGGCTTCATCATATTGTCAATGACTTGCACAGGATGTGGTATAAAACAGGTTCTCTTCAACTTGAATAGAAAGTGATCCTGTGGACCCATATTGACTTAGAAAACCATAAATTAATATTATCTATGTCATACTGTATTTTTATTTATTATGCTAAACATTTCCCAATTATATTTTGATGTATTTTCACTCATATGTGGGCTGTAAGTTGGACACCTCTTATGTAAAATATATCACTCAGGAAATCAATCAATTTATTAAGTGCCCAAAATGTGCCAGGCACTGTACTAAGAGCTAGGGATACAAAAGTGGCAAAAGATAACTCCTGTCCTCAATCTTACAGGAGAGACAACATGCAAACAAATATATACGAAATAAGCTGCATACAGGAAATGATCAACAGAGGTAAGGCACCACGATGGAGATGACTCAGGTTGAGGCAATTGGGGTTAAGTGACTTGCCCAAGGTCACACGGCTAGTAAGTGTCTGAGGTCAGATTTAACTCAGGTCCTTTCTACGATACTATGTTGCAAAGTTCTTCAGTGGCCCATGATATCATTAATGTGAGCACACCCTTTCAGTGGTGAAGATTACAACTAATCTATATCTTTTTGTTCATATCCTTCCATAAATCCTTCATAGTTACCTCCCCCTAAGTGAGTACATGAAATGGTCTTAGCCTAAATAGGCCAAGGTATCCCATTGCATCCTGGGCCATTTCCAGTGATTCTGATGAATATCTGATCACTAGATCCAGATGGCTTAGGAGGAGAAGTGAGGCTGGTGACCTGCACAGCCCTTCCTCACTCAAAACAAAGTCAAGCATAAATCAAGTCATCATTTCTCTGAGGTCTTCTTCGAAAATAAAGGACGAACACAAAATCCAATGAGCTAGAAATCAATGGGCCATCCATCTATTATTCCTTACTCTTGGTGACTGCCATCCCTTTTCTATTCGCTCAACTTCAATCCATCCTCCATTCATCCACTAAAGTGATTTTCATAAAGTACTGGTCCAATCAGGTCATGTCCTTGCTCAATAAAAACTCCATCAGCTTCCTGTTGACTCAAGGAGCAAATACAAAATATTTTGTTTGGCATTCGAAACCCTTCCTGACCTAGCTCCCTCCTAAACTTCCAGTGTTCTTATACCCTACTGAATGCTATGTATTCTTCAGTCCATTGACACTGACATCCTGGCTGTTTCACAAACAAGACATTCCATTTCTTGACTTTGGGTCTTTTCTCTGGCTGTCTCCCATCCTTGAAACACTCTCCCTACCCTGCTCTGCCTGCTGACCTCTATGGCTTCCTTTAAGTCTCAACTAAAATCTCACATTCTAAAGGAAGCCTCCTCTAGCTCCTCCTAATGATCATTTCCTGTATGCAGCTTGCTTTGCATATGAAAATCACTTTAGTGGATGAATGGAGGATGGACTGATGGAACTAAGCAATTTCAACAATTGGTTATTAATACTTGCTGTCCCTCACATTAATTTTGGAAATGTTTTATCACTTTTCTGGATTTAGAGCAAAAATTGTTTCTCTTTGTTGCTTGGTGGTTTGGGCTGTACAATAGAGTTTCCCATTGTCTACGCACATGGTTTGGAAATAGTTTTTGCCAGGATATTCGGGATCAGTTGGTATGCAAAATAAATAGCATATCCTTATATCTTTCATTGTAACAACTGCTATGAGTAGGTGTATAATTTGCTAATTATTTGAAATTTGAAGTAATTCATTCTAAGTCTTGAATATTGACTCTACTGGGAAAATGTAAATGAATCAAAAATTGAAAGAAGGAACTGAGGGAATTATCAGCTGAGACTCTAGCTGAAGCAAAAGCCCAAAGTGGAAAAATATTATCAACAGACAGATAAGTTCAAGTAGAGAAGGAAAACCAAATGGAAGCTAGAGACTTCAGTGCAACATGATAGGGAGAGTTTATAAATAAAGGAGTCTAACCTTACACATACATCATTAGCTGAACTGCTAGAGTTACTTAGCTAATACTGTCTGTTAACTAGGGGAATGAGGAATGGGTGGGGATGCAAAGGATTGATAATGCAATCTTTAAGCTCTTGGTTCCCACCTGCTGGAGACAGAGAACAATGTTGATCTGACAGATTTGGTGCAGATAGGGTAATGGACTTGGGTCAAGGCATCTGGGTTTGAGTTCTGGCTCTGCTGCTTACTACCCAGGTTGTCTTGGTCAAGTCACTTACACTCTTTAAGCTTCAGTTTCCCCATCGGTAAAACTGAGATAATGATGTGTGCTCCTGTCAGATACTCTGTTTTAGCTGAAATTACCTGGCTTGCACTCCAAGATTCATTGCACTTGAGAGGAAGGATGGTTATGACTGATGCAGAAAAGTATTGGAACTTAAGAAAAGGACTAAACTGAACATAATGGGGAGAAGAGAGGAAATGATGCCTTGTTAGCAAAGCCAGAAAGTTGCCCTCTCCAACATCCTGGGCCATATCTCAATATCAAGGCAGTTGATTCCCTTGATGAGGGAAACATCCTGCCCCAACTTGCCCGCATGAAAAGGAAAAAGAAACAATTGAGGGAACAGGCCTTGAGAAACCAGTTATGGTCACCTGGGAGCAAAACCTAGTACTAGACTGTCTGCTTGAGTCTAGACCATTTTATTCTCCAGGATAGACTTGCTGGGTCTGAGTCACCCCACACTAACTTACCAAGGAGGTTTTGCCCTGAGTAGAGAAACCTTGGGTAATCTCCCATTCTGTACTTATAATATCATTCTCCTCATAATATCTCTTTAAGGTAGGAATGGAGCTCACTTTACATTTTAGAAGGGAAGATGGAAGCACAAGGGGTGAAAAGAGGTTGACTTTATCCTGGTAATATTGCTTTCTGTATATGTAAGTTTAAGCACTCTGGCAAAGGAACGTATCTATCCTGTATGTATCTTATGGAAAAACAGAGGACAAAGCCTTCTGAAAACGTCTTCAAACTTGACTAAGAAAGTTGGTACTTTCAAATTAGTGTGTGAAACATTACGGTCTGAATGTTATGGAGCCAAATTCATTTTCCATAAGAGGATTCAGGTTCAGACTGAATTTTAATTGGGTAACACCATCCTCTTGAGGCAAATAGATGGTGCCGTAGATAGAATGACTGGGCCTGGAATTAGGAAAACTCATCTTCGTGAGTTCAAATTTGATCTCAGATATGAGCTGTGTGACCTCGGGCAAGCTACTTAACCCCATTTGTCTCAGTTTCCTCATCTGTAAAATGAACTAGAGAAGGAAATAACAAATCACTCCAGTATCTGCCAAGAAAATCCCAAGCAGGGTCACAGAGTCATTCACAACTGAAAAATGACTGAACAATGGTATTCTTCAGGTCACCAGGACATGTAAAATTTTGGAGGTCTAGTGTTTGTAAGATTCTTTACCATTCTCTAGGTTTTATTAGAATCAAGAAATTAAAATGTCTGAAAAAACCCCCAACAGCACAAGAGAATAATATTGTAAATGGCAGAGTGGTATCAGGAGAAGAACACTGGACTTGGCAGGAAGTCTTTGCCCTGACCATTACCAGATAAGGGCTTACGAGCAATTTTCTCCATTATGGAGGGCTGGGATTTTATTTTTATCTTCATTTTTCCAGCACCTACCACAGCGCCTTGCACAGTGTTGAGTCAATAGAATTGAACTGATGATCATCAGTGTTTTCATTTGCAAACTGGAGATGATAAAACTTGTACTACCTTCCTCAAAGGGTTGTGAGAAAAGCTCTTCATAAAATGCAAACTGTTAAGCAAATAGGAGTTACTATAGTAGTAACAATAAAACATTGAATGAAAATATTGTTCTTAAATGTACTATCAAAAATAAGACATTAAGCTAGCCACAGTTTCAGCTTTAGTTCTCTGTAGTTCTCAAGGACATGGATTTTTAGTGGTAATAACTCATATACTTTATAGAGCCATATAAATCAGAGACATCTAAGATCAGAGGAGGTGGTAGGTCAGTCATATAATCGGAGTAAAGGGTTACATATGGATAGTTCAAGGGCTACATTTGTATCCATAAAATATAAAAAAAAAACCCAAGCAATAACCCCCTCTGCCCCAAAGGATAGTCTTTAGAACATTCAGTAGAGTTTCATTAGTGGTTTTATGGAAAGATATGGCAAGAAACTGCCAAAGAGTGGGAAGGTATGGAGAAGTTGTGATCTGTACTGCTGGAAGAAGTCAGAAGGCTATTTCCTTATTTTAAAAAAAATCCTAGATTGTCTCTTTCACCTATTTACTAATTTATTCTTTCTCCTCACCTAAAATATGAGTTGACTTTTGGAATATAGTGGAAGAGGTCTCCATATGGTTGAGATCATGGGTCCATCAAAGCATAATGAGAAGCTAGACAGCTACTTCCTTATTAATAGGTATAGGGGTTTCATTAGAAATAGAGACAAAAAATACAATTTTTTGTATAAAATTGTTAATAAATATGCCCTGACTTACTGGGTGACTATAACCAGAAAGAAAGGTTGGCAGCCTCCATCAGTTTGGTAGTATAAACATAGTTGGGGTGAGGATGATAAAATTACTCAATCAGATTTAAATCACAAGTTAGTTCCTGCTCTAGTTATTTCTATGATACATATACATCATTCCTCCCACTTTTTACATCTATGTTTAAATGATCAGTTTTCAGAATTTGGCCAACAGGCTTAAATTCTTGGTCCTAAAATATATAACACACATATACATCTATCCTTATTTCCTTTGAGACTCATGACAGAGACCCCATGTCTGTGCTTTTCTATGTCAGTCTTGCATAGACTAGAAAAGCAGCAGAGGCTCCTGCTGGATTGCTAATGGGCTTGTCACTCTGAAGTGTGAAACCTATGGGTAGCTTGTGATCCAATTTCCAATTATTTCCCAACTTACCACACCAGTTCACCTTCCAATTACGATTAGCATCCACTCCACGGCAACGGAACCTTGAGTTTCTTGACCTTGTTTTCCTCCAAAATCGATCCTAGCCTCAATTAAGAAAATAGATGAAGAAAAGGAAAACCTACAGGTTAGTCACATGTACAATAGCAGATCAACTACTCAATTAATTTCAGTACTTATGCATGATTTTCTTTTTGAGCATCTAAGAAAGGAGTCAGTGGGACAGTTAATAGAGAGAATATTGGATTGATAATAAGGATAGAGGTTCTAGTCCTGGCTCTCCTACTAAATATCTGTGTGACTCTAGATAAGTTGCTTTGACTATCTCAACCTTCCCTTTCAAGGATTTAGGACTAAATTCCTAAAGGTCTTTTCAGCTCTAATAGTCTATGTCCTATGATTCATCCAATGTCCAGTGGAAAGACAGAATGGCTTACATTTGTCCAGCTAAAATGGTATCCATCAACATTAAAAACAGGCATGATGTAGAAATAGAGGTGATTTAACATTTTCCTCATGGCAGGATCACTCCGGTATGTCTGAAGAGCCTAAAAGACAAAGAATGTATTTCTTTTACAGTTCAGCACAAAAGAGATGTCTGGATGACAACTAAACAGAGATGATACAAGAAATTAAATGGGGGAAAAGTCTAATACATTCAAAAGAAATACAACCATAACACTAGTGGGTGCAGGTGTCACTGAGGAGGGTGGAGGTGACTACATCAGATATATTTATTAATATATCTAACACTTTGTCTCTGAAGATGTAATCAACCATACCCTATTATATTAATTAGCTGCTTTGACTCCTAAAGGCAATATAATGTATCTTCAGGTCCACATGTTTCCCTCATCTTCTGCTTTAGGGGAATTATATTAAATGAAAAATTATAAATATAATCCTAATTGCTCTTAGCTCCTAACATTTAGGCAGAGTTTTGGTTCTTTAATTAACATTTCTATTTATTGCTAACTGTCTACTGGTCTCTTTGTGGTTAAAGCAGATTTCAGGTTACTGGAAACATGCAGGTGAAGAAGTAGCAGAGTATATTATGGTGTCTACCAATAGACAAGCATTGGGAGGGGAAGTTGGGGAAAGATCACAACTTTTCTTAGAACTTTCCTCAGTCACCGAGGGTGGGAACAGCTGGTGTCTTCAGTCTGAGTTTTGTGGGATGAGTTGTCTTGATAACCCTTCTCAGTCCTTCCCTTCTCAGCTGCAGTTCAATTAATTTATTTTTTCCCTTTTTCCTTTTGCTTGTTGCCCTATGCTAACAAATCTTTTCAGTTTAGCTCTTGAGGTTCTGACTTTTTCTCTCTTTATTTTCTTTCTCTCTTAACTCTCTTCTCTGTTTCCCTCTCAGAGTCTTTGGGTGGAATGGTCCTCTGTCCTCACCACTGTCAGATGTTCAGATTCCTGGGTTCTGAACTGACATGTTAAAACTGACAGGGGTAGGTGAATTTTTTCTACCAATCTGAATAGAATTCCTGTGTGGCCTCATTTCATTTCAAGTCATGGTGTTAAAGAACTCCTAAAGTGATCAAAGATTTTTAATACACATATTTAAAATGCATTTGTTTATTTCAAAAGAGATATCTAGGCTTTATTCACACAGTTTATACTTCTGATTTATTGATGCACTGGGGAATTCTGGGCTCTCTATAATTATTGAGGTAGAGCTATGGGATACCCCTTTTGAAGTATCTGATTGTAAAAACATAAGGCAACAAAAGATTTATTCACTTCATTCATTCTGACTTGAGACTTTTGTCTCATGCACAAACTATTCTGCTTTGCATCTGCTACTCTGACTGATTTCAACTCAGTGGAACAAGATACCCCTACACAGGGTACCATCTGGTGTCTTCTCTCCAGTCTCCACTTTCCTGTCTCCTTTTACATGTTGTCTTCCTTTATTAGATTGTAAGCTCCTTGAGGGCAGGGACTGTCTTTCTTTTAAATTAATTGTGTCCTTAACACTTATCACAGTGACTGGCACATAGTAGGCAATTAATGTTTATTGGATTTAACTAACGACAGTTAGGTAAAACATGTTAAAATAGGAGAGCTAATTAAATGATGTTATAACTTTTGAAAATGTGTGCGGAAGTAAAGTAGGACTACTTTGTCAGAAAATTTGCACTTATTTGGCGGTTGTCAAACCTGAGATAGGAAGCTTGATGTAGAGAATTTTGGTGAGGATTTAAGAGTTGAAGAAGAAACAGAGGTAATTTTTCTGTGAAACTACAACACAGCTCACATAAACAGTGGGAGAATATGGTTGATGGTTTTCTAATGCAGATGACCAAAAGGAAATAGAAGAAAGGTATAATAGTCATATGGTACTTAATTTATCTTGCAGAAATTTTCATCTCTGATGAAAGAAGCAACACACAGAACTACTGTTCTAGGATTCATTTTACCAAGGAAACATTTATTAGTGAAGAGAGAAAGTGACTATATTAAGTTTATAATAGGCAAAGAAATCTAATAATCAGATAAGAATGCTAAATGTCTAAAGAAATAGATTTTTTTAAAATTCAGAAAGACAATGGTATAACTTTGTGACTAGAGAGTCTAAAAGAGGAGACGGTTTACTGTCAATTCCTTGTCCAGTGCCTTCCATCTTACTCCTTGAATTCTCCAGATCTTTATGCTGGCAATTATCATCACAAGTGAATCTTCAATCTCTGTCTCTCTCTGTCTCTGTCTCTGTCTCTCTCTCTCAGTCTCTCTTCTTAATTTTGAACCTTGAACTCATTTCCATCTGGAATGCCTGTTCCAGATACATGTATTGATATGTTAATTCCATTAATGGGCCTTTTTCTGCATATCATACCCTGGACAATTGACATTTAGTTTTTCCAGCTAGTTTTCCTGAATGAATTGGTAGGTTGATTTTTTTTTTGATTAGTGATTATTGATGAGACCTTGGAATGTTCTTGGCATGGGTTGATGCAACCAGAATGCTATTATTCACAAATCAGAGTACCTGGAAGATATCATGATTTATAAACTAGACATCACTGATTGTTGTACATTTGGACTTCATGTAAGACCTTTTCCATTACAATGGTCACCAATGTTGGAAATTATTTCTTATTTGCAACTGATGTTAATACACTGAGGGTCACTGAGCCAAGTTATCTCTGTAGATGCATTTATCAAGGAATCTCCTATGATTTTGTAGGGGACTTTAGCCAGGACATATAGTAAATCCTTCTTATTTACATTTAATCAGAATAAGCAAGTATCCCAGAGGACAGCAACACAGTGGAATTTATGGAAAATTAAGTTTATGAAATAAGGGAGTGGGAGAAACCAGAGGTACAATCACACAGAGCATGTTGAGATCAAGTATTTAACAAAAGGGATTGATCACAAGGAGGGGCAGCTAGGTGGTGCAGTGAAAAAAGCATTAGACCTGGAGTCTGGAAGACTCCTCTTCCTGAGTTCAAATTTGACTTCAGATGCTTACTACCTGTGTGACCCTGGGTAAGTCACTTAACCCCAGTTTCCTCATCTGTCAAATGAGCTGGAGAAGGAAATGGCAAGCCCAGTGTCTTTGCCAGGAAAACTCCAAATGGGATCACAAAGTCAGACATGACTGAAATGACTAAATAAGAACAGTAATCCCAAAAAGGATTATTGCTCTTCTGATCTGGAAGAAATCATCAGCCTGCTAACTGATGCTATCAGGACCTAGGGCAGCCTCCTGTGAGGGACAATGAGAAGCACCTTTGATTGCTATTATGTTCAGTTGTCACTCTGTATCCTTAATCTCTAATGTATCTCTATATTTTTTATGATCTTAGTAAAGCATATTTAGTACTCTTGTAGTTGGAATGTTTATTTGAACTGAATATGGAATTTGAGGCTCTGTGGGACAAATTAAAATTGCAACACAAAGGTCTTCCTAGCAAAGTTACATGGCTATGAATCTCAAAATACTGTGACGTCTGGACTCAACATTTTAAATTGACCCAGAGGACGATGTGGGGTGGGGAGGGAATTTTCTTTTATTTTATACAACCAAAGTATGAACACATTATCTACAAAGCTACAGGACACTACTTTTAAAGCAGAATTTTTGCAAAATCAAATTGTTAGCTTCTTAAAGGGCACTAACTTCAATAGACTGACTCCTTGATGAGGAATAATCCAGGATATGGCAAGCAACTGACTTCTGAGAAGAATAATTGTGTGTGTGTATGGGGGAAGGGGAGGTTGAGGAGAGGAGAGGAAGGAGGGAGGGAGAGGGAGAGATAAGATGATGGAGAGGGAGAAAAGGAGAGGAAGCCATCTATATAAATGAATAAGAGATAAAATGAAAAATACATACTTCTTCCTAGCATTCTGACCCCACACACTCCAAGAAAGAAAAAAATTCAAACAAGCAGAGTTCTGTGGCTTAGTGCTGGATGGAACGACTGTGAATGTGGAGTGAAATGCACCACTCAGGGCCTTTCCTTAAGTAGTCAGACAACACAATAAGCGAACTTTTGACAATTAGAACTCCAGATGTATCAAACATCTGGGGGAGAGAAAAAAAAATGCTGTAGATTTGGCATACTTTGTTTCTTGAAGGAAATGGTAATAAGAGAGTTTTTTTAGGGTCACCAAAAATGAAGGCTACTTTAAGCTGTGATCCTGAACCCATGACATTCCTGAAGGCTATGTAGCGTCTCACTTTGTACCTAGGAGCCACTAAGGGCTAGGAAGTAACTCAGTATATTAAACTTGTGCTGGACAGCGTGTTGTTCCTGGTTTTCCGCTCCCACCCTTGGCACAAATATAATCAACTACCGATTCAAGGAGAAGAAAGTACCCAGAAAACATAAGATGTGAGTTACAATAGGCACCAGATCTGGAGTGACTGTGGTTGTCTGATGAAGTCTGCTGGCATATAGGAAATTCCTTAATCCATGAGTATGCACTTTTTTCTTTAAATTTTCAGCTGCTACAATATAATGAGCAACAATACAGTAGCTAGCAATATTTTGGTATATATGGAACTCTTGTTATTATATTTGTTCTTGACCTTTTTGGGGAATATCCCCAGCAGTGAGATCTTTCATTTTATTAATTGAATTTCAAATAATTTCCAACAGTGGTTGGATCAATTTATAACTCCATCAAAAACATATTAGTGTGCACATGTTTTCCTGCAGCCCCTCCAACACTATTTCCATTTTTGTCTTCTTAGAAAATTTGCTGAGTTTTAGGCAAAACCTATTAGCAATTTGGAGTAATCTTTCATATGGTAGTTAATAGTTACAATTCTTTATTTGAAACCTGTTCATATCCTTTGATCACTTATCCACTGGGGAATGACTCTTTGTGCTATGTTTTTGTGTTAATTCACTAAATACTTTGGATATTAGACCCATATCGGATATACTTGATGCAAAGGCCTTTTCCCCCCCAACTGACATTTTCTCAAATTGACAATTCCCTTTTTATCCTAGATATATTTATTTTGGTTGTACAAAAGCTTTTCCATGTCATGTAATCATCTTTATCTTTTGAGATCACTTCCAACCCCTATTCATTGAAGAATTCTCTCCTTAGCCATGGTTGTAAGAATCATCTGATTTCATTTTCCTTTGATTGAAAAAAAAAGACTTGACATTTTATATTTAGGTCATGTATTTTTTTGGCACTTATGGTATATGGTATAAGATGCAGGTCTAAACATATACATGCACACATGTGTATTCATGTGTATATACACACATACTGCCAAATCATTTATCAAGTTTTTCAGCTTTGTTTTTGTTCAGTCATTTTCAGTTCTATCTGACTCTGTGATTCCATTTGGGATTTTCTTGGCAAAGCTATTGGAGTGGTTGGCCATTTCCTTCTCCAACTCATTTTACAGATAAGGAAACTGAAGCCAACAGGGTTAAGTGACTTGCCCAGGGTCACATAGCTAGTAAGTGTCTGAGGCCAGATTTGAACTCAGGAAGAGTCTAATCTTGATTCTAGACCTGAACTCTATCTACTGTACCACCTAACTGCTGCATCACCTCTTTTTAAATAGATAGTCCTCCTATAAGCAGTTTATATTCTTACATTTATCAAGTACTAGGCTATTGAGTTGTATTTCTATTTCTTGCTTATCTAGTATGTTCCATGCATCTACTCTTCTATTTTTTTAGCCAGCACTAAACAGTTTTTGTAACTAATAATTTATAATATAAATTTATATCTCAAAGTATTACTTCTCCTACTTTATTTCAGGATTTCTCTTAAGTTTCTAGATTTTTTCTACTTCCAGATGAATTCCTTGTCAGAGAAATTGTCAAGGGAGATTTTTGTTTGGGTGTAGATTGGATGAGATGATCTCTGAAATCCCTTTCAATTCTGTGACTCTGTGACAAAGATCTCAGAAGAATCTTAATTGCCACTGATATGTTGAGCAATTGAAAGATGCATGGTGGATAGAGGTAGGCTGCAGCATAGTAGCTTGTGCCCAAGAAATGAATGAAAAGACATCATTAAGGATTACTGGAAAAATGGGTGAGGAGGTTATCCAATGAAGGCTGGAGATAAGAAGTGAATAGCACAAGTGCTGGACTTTCATTTATGAATTATTCATGATCCAAAGGAAAGCCTACAGTATGTTGAATATTATTCTTTAGAGAATTTGTTAATGAAAAAATGGATAAGAAATGAATAGGTTGAGAAGGTACAGAGAGATTGTGATTTTCACTGGTGGAGGGAACTCCCACATTGATGAGTCACAGATCCTTTGAAGATTCTTCTCATAAGAACAATATTAATATATGTGTGAAATGTCATTTGATGCCACAGATATATTTTATAGCAACTCCATTTGTATTTATTTGTGCATTTGTTATGCTTGATTTAATTTATGCAAATTAATATAGTAAAGATCCAAATAATAATGGTTTAAAGACAAGCAATAAGAATTGTATATAAAGAAATGTATATTATATATTGCATCATTTATGGGAATATATCTAATCAATGCTTCTTGTATGGGGTAGAATATTCCCTTGTAAGGATGGTGAGTCATTGCTTGAAATACTAAATTCATCTTGGCATTAATAAGATGACCGAACACACAGATACATTCATTAAATTGGACTAAGAGCTGCAGCTATATACTTGAATATATACCATATGTCTCTGAAGCTATTGGTTGACAACTCCAAATTTTACAGGTTTTTATACACAATCCTTCAGGTCAGTCTGGATTCTTCTGGTCTCCTACCTGACTTTCATACTAGCCTGTAATTTCAAATAATACAGCAATGGGCTATAATGGTACAAACCTTAGCATTTAATTTTTTAAAAAATAATTTTTAAAATTTTACTTTAGCCTCAAGTGGCAAAACACAAATACAGAATAGAGAAAAGAATAAAAAACATAACATAAACTTAAATATTAGAAATTAAATACAAAGTTAAAAAAGAAAAAAAGCATGTCAGGTGCATAGCAGAACATAAGAGAGGATTCAAATTATGTAACAAATTTTCATTTCAAGAAAGGCTGTATGATAAATAATATTTGTGGTGTTGAAAATCATCTTTGTTTTCTTTAGCTCTCTGCTGTGTACTTTTTTACTTTATTCTTTTCCCTTCTTCCCCCTTCCCCCCAGGAGGCTACAATAAAGTACTTTATATACATACATATACATATATGTATATATGGTCCCTGTAACTACCCTAAATATTGAATAAGGTCTCATGAGTTACAAATAACATCTTTCCATGTAGGAATGTAAACAGTTTTACTTTAATGAGTTCCTTAAGTCTCCTTTTTTCTGTTTACTTTTTCATGTTTCTCTTGCTTCTTGTATTTGAAAGTCAAATTTTCTATTCAGCTCTGGTCTTTTCAACAAGAATGCTTGAAAGTCCTCTATTTCACTGAAATTTCATTTTTTTTGCTGAAGTATTATATTCAGTTTTGCTGGGTAGGTGATTCTTATTTTAATCCTATCTCCTTTGACTTTTGGAATATCATATTCTAAGTCCTTGGATCCCTTACTGCAGAAGCTGCTAAATCCTGTGTTATCCTGATTGTTTCCAAAATACTTGAATGGTTTTTTTCTGACTGCTTGTAATATTTTCTCCTTGACCTGGGAATTCTGGAATTTGGCTACAATATTCCTAGGAGTTTTCCTTTTGGGATCATTTTCAGGAGGTGATTGGTGAATTCTTTTCATTTCTATTTCCTCTGGTTCTGTAATATCAGGGCAGTTTTCCTTGATAATTTCTTTGAAGATGATATCTAGGCTCTTTTTTTGATCATGGTTTTCAGGTAGAACAATAATTTAAAAATTATCTGTCCTTGATCTGTTTTCCAGGTCTCTTGTTTTTCCAATGAGATATTTCACCGTATCAGCTATTTTTTCATTATTTTGGTTTTTTTTTGTAATTTCTTGATTTCTCATAAAGTCATTAACTTTCATTTGCTCCATTCTAATTCTTAAAGAATATTTTCTTCAGTGAGCGTCTGAACCTCCTTTTCCATTTGATCAGTTCTCCTTTTTTAAAGCATTCTTCTCATTGGCTTTTTGGACCTCTTTTGCTATGTGGATTAGTCTATTTTTAAAGATGTTATTTTCTTCAGCATTTTTTGAGTCTCCTTTAGCAAATTGTTGACTCACTTTTCATATTTTCTTGCGTTGCTCTCATTTCTCTTCACAATTTTTCCTCCACCTCTCTCATTTGATTTTCAAAATCCTTTTTGAGCTCTTCCATGGCCTGAGATGATTGCATATTTTTTTTGGAGACTTTGGATGTGGAAGCTTTGACCTTGCTGTCTTCCTCTGATTATATGCTTTACTCTTCTTCATCTGAAAGGATGGAAGAAAATACCTGTTCACCAAGAATGTCACCTTCTACAGTCTTATATTTTCCCCATTTTTGGACATTTTCCCAGCCAGGTACTTGACTTTTGAGTCCTTTGTCGAGTGGAGGGCATACTACACTATGTTTCACAGGTTTTATGCAGCTGTTCTCTGAGACATCTCTAAGGACGTAAGTTCTCAGTTCCTCTAAGGTGGCACAATCAAGGAAGAGGATTTTACTCCTCTCCTGGCCTATGCTGTGGTCTGTGAGCAACCAAAACCACCCTTTTCTGCCCTGAAACAGCAAGTAGGATTCCCTCTCCACAACTACCACCAGTTCTGCAATGCCAGTCCTCCTCCTCACCTCAGGACCACCACTCAAGACTGAGACACAGATCATTTGCTCGATTCCCTCAGGGTCTTTAGGCCAGGGCTGCAAAAGTGACTGCTGCTGCCCTGGGGCTGGGACTGGAGCCAGACCAAGTTCCCTTCTCACTCAGGTGAAAGAGATTTCTTATTGATCTTTGAAGCTCTCTTTGGCATTTGTGGGCTGAGAAATCTGGGACCTGTAGCAACTACATGTGATTCAGCATCCTGAAGCCTGTTCCAGTCCTGTCCATGCTGTGAGGGCCATGCTGGGCTCTACCCTGAACCCGATGTGATAGACCTTTCCTGTTGGCCTTCTAGGCTGTCTTGGCCAGGAAATCTGTTTCACTCTGTCATTTTGTTGCTTCTGCTGCTCCGGAATTTGTTTAGAGTAATTTTTTGCAGGTATTTTAAGGACTCTGCGGGGAGAGCTAAAGCAGGTCTGTTCTTCTACTCCACCATCTTGGTTCCACCCCCTAGACATACATACATATATACATATATACTATGTATGTATATATATATATATATGCTCGGGCTAATCCCCGGCCTTCACTTGGCTACTAAGCCAAGCGGGGTCTTCGCCCAATATTCCAGGTGGTACTTCTTTGCCCAATATTCCAGGCGGTAATCTAACACAGGGCCCAATTCCTTACCCCAGACTTCGCTTGGGAATTCTTACCCTTATTCCAGGTCTTCGGACGCCTCCGGTCCCTGCCGTGCGACCGTATGGCCTAGCTGCGCTACAGGGCTATCCCCTCCCCCACGGAGGGAACAATGACTACACGCCCACCCGAGGATGTCTGTGCTCTTCACTTTATTGATGGCGTCCTGTACAACTCTGCCCAGCATCCCCTTATATACCCAGCCAGAGCTCCTCCCATGTTCCTCCCTGAGGGCGGTTACTTGGCCAGAGCTCCTCCCATGTTCCTTCCTGAGGGCTGAGCCCGCTCCTGTATAGGCGGTCCCAGCACCCGAAGGCGGGTTAACACCCGGGGCATCTTCCAGGCTCCTCAGGGGGCCACGGTCCAGAGCTTGGTTCCCAACATTTTTCCCCCAGGGGGCCACAGTCCAGAGCTAGGCCCCAACATCTATATATATATTCTACTTCTAATATTTTATCCTTGAGCTGGGTGTTTCGAAATTTGACTATGATATTCCTATTTTTTTCTATTTCTACTCTCCCCATTTTGTTCTAATGCTTCAGGACAATTTTCTTTAACTGTTTCTTGTATTATTATATCAAGACTATTTTTTTGATCATATCTTTCAGTTAGTCTGATTATTTTTATATTTTCTCTTCTTGATCTCTTCTCCAAATCTGTTGTTTTTCTTATAAGATGTTTTACTTTCTCTGCTATTTTTTCATAATTCATATTTTGCTTAATTATTTCTTGATCTCTTATAATTTTGCTGGCTTTATTTTGCCCAATTCTCATTTTCAAGGTGTCATTTTCTTCCTTAAGATTCTGGATTTCTGGGAGGAGGAGCCAAGATGGTGGAGTAGAAAGATTCACATGTGCTAGCTCTGAACCCACAGCCCATAATTACCTGTAAAGAGCAACTCCCAACAAATTCTGGAGCAATGGAAGCCACACAGCAATGGAGTGGAGGAGATTTCTCTTCCAGAGAGCCCTGAAAAACTGGCACCAAAGGTCCGTCATGCACCAGACTGGAGCAGAACCCATCCCTGCCTTGGCCGCATGGCCTCAAGAGGAGCAGATCTGAGCAGGCTTCAGGGACAGAATCTCTGGCGGCCACGAAGGTCCCTCCACCCACGGGCGCTACAGGTCAGTGAGAGAGACGTCTGGGCTGACCGAGAGGGGAGTGGGGTGTCTCCATAACTCAGGCCCCCTTGGGAGGAAGCAGTAAGGGAAGCAGTAGCCAGGAGCTCCATTGTTGAAGTTCTCTGCATAAACCCCCTGGGGGAACTGAGCCTGGGAGGCAGCCCTGCCCCCACCTGAGAACCTGAACTTAATCTCTCACACTGAATAGCAGCCCCGCCCCCCTGAAAGCCCTGAGGCTGGGAAGCAGCATTTGAATCTCAGACCCCAAGCACTAGCTGGGCAGATCTAGGCGGGGGTGGAGAGGAATCTCAGAAGTCAAGTAACTGGCTGGGAAAATGCCCAGAAAAGGGAAAAAAAATAAGACCATAGAAGGTTACTTTCTTGGTGAACAGATGTTTCCTCCTTTCCTTTCTGATGAGCAAGAACAATGCTTACCATCAGGTAAAGACATAGAAGTCAAGGCCTCTGTATTCCAAACATGCGAAATAGATATCCAGTGGGCTCAGGCCATGGAAGAGCTCAAAAAGGATTTTGAAAAGCAAGTAAGACAGGTGGAGGAAAAACTGGGAAGAGAAATGAGAGAGATGCAAGAAAAGTATGAAAAACGGGTCAATACCTTGCTAAAGGAGACCCAAAAAAATGCTGAAGAAAATAACACCTTGAAAAATAAGCTCACTCAATTGGCAAAAGAGGTTCAAAAAGCCAATGAGGAGAAGAATGCTTTCAAAAGCAGAATTAGCCAAATGGAAAAGGAGGTTCAACAGCTCACTGAAGAAAATAGTTCTCTCAAAATTAGAATGGAACAGATGGAGGCTAATGACTTTATGAGAAACCAAGAAATCACAAAACAAAGATTCTGGATTTCCTTTCCTAATTGGTTGACTTGCCTTTCATTACCTTCTTATTTTTCTTGGATTACTCTTTTTTTTTTTTTTTTTTTTTTTAGTTTTTCTTCCATCTCTGTCATTTGATCTTTAAAGTCTTTTTAAAGATCTTCGAAGAATTGTTTTTGGGCAGGTGACCATTTGACATTAGTCTTTGGGTGTTTCTTTATTTCAATATCCATTCTGAATATGAACCCTGGTCATCTGTATTCCTATAGTATATATTCCTATAGTATATACATATATATATATATATATATATATATATATATATATACACACACACACACACACACACATATATATACATATATACATACACACATATATATGTATATATAGTATATATAGTATTCCTATAGTATATATAGTGTATATATATCTATATATAGATATAGTATAGTATTCCTATGGTATATATTCCTATAGTAGATTTCTATGGTTGGATTTTTTCTCCTTTGCCTGTGCATTTTTTTTTTTGCAGTAGCTTAATTTTTGTGATCACCTCTAGCCCTGGGGTATGAGAGATGGTGCCTCTTGCCCCAGATCTTCAGTTCTCCC